>OZ005656.1:243441640-244641640 GCA_963930645.1 Salticus scenicus
ATCTAGCGTTGCGTTTCGAAATTACATTAAGTGGGGCATCTCTACCGGTGGTGCAATTCACCCGGAATTACCTTAATTATATTACACACGAATGAGTTAAATAAATTAGTAATAATATTTATTATAAAATTTGTAATCACGTAAAACTGCTATTTTGTCAGTTTATGGAATAGAAACATTCAAAATATTTAAGACAATCATATCGTTCTTAAACACAATTCAAATCTAAATGTGCTGGTATAAGATGGAATGAACATAAAAAATTAAGGAATAATATTAAATAAAATAGAAAGAATTTATTAAATAATAAAAATATTTTAAAAGAAATATATTTAACATTTTTATCTTATTAGAATTCAAGAGTGATATGCCTTCAATAATAATAATAATAATAATAATAATAAATAATCTTCTAAAAGAAAGTACTTGATAATTCTAAAATATCTTTTTTTAGAAGTGTAGTTGAAAAAAGCTGTGTAATTCAAAATATTTTTTTCATATTAAATTCATCCATTCAAAGAAAGTTCTTGAATTTATATTAAAGCGTTTTTAATTTTATTTGAATTGCTTTGATTAAAAAATAAAAATAAAAATAAACTTTTGAATGCATTTTCTAGATAAAAGCCTCATTTGCATGGGTGTAAAAGAAATAATTCATGCAAAAGCAAAAACGTAGTAAATTTTTATAACTCAATAAAGGGTTTTAAAACGTTTCATCTTAAAAAGAAAAAAGAAAAATCGCCAAAATATATCTGCACTTGAAATCCGTTTCAAATAAACTTATTTTACATAGATGTATAGTTTAAAAGTGAATTTTTTCTTAAAATAAATGTCTCAAAAAAATAATTTTCAAATTAGCATTTTTATAAATATTTTCCAATATTTAAAATTATTTTTAAACATTCACAAATCCCTTCACTTTTACAGGAGCTAATTGACAAAATATTGAGATAAAACATTAATTCTAATTTTAAAAAGATCAAAAACTTTTTTTCTACAATCTCTGTAGAAACAACATTTACTCGTTTATGCACAACATTAAAATTACGTTCTACTAAACACTGATATTAAATTTTTCAAAGAGAATAGTAGTAAGTGTTTTTAAATTCTCAAATTACTGGCTAAAATATAATTATTAAGTATACATGTGCTGTATCTTAATAAACTCGGCATTTAAAAGTATAAACGAAATACCTTACACTGAGAAAAACTTCTGTAACTGACATCTAGAATCAGAAAAAATAGTCCATGTCATCCTTATAAATTCGAGTGCTAGAAGTCCCTACTAGAATTCTAGAGCGTCTGCCTATATTCTCGAGGGCAAAGTTATTTAAAAATCTCTGCAAATAAATGAAACTACAAGAGGCGGGTTTCGGGAACTATAATCTTGGTTTATTATCCAGTTCTAGAAAATCAAGCGAGAATTTCTCGCAATACAAAGGATTCAGAATATTTGGAGTATTCAGAATATTGTTTCACCATCTAAAAATGTGTACACTAGAAATTCTCAGTAATTTCGTCTATTCAGTTTATTGGCGTGCAATACGCGCACAGCTCGGAAATCTACATTTCTAGTTAAGGTGTGGCGTTTGCGTTCCTGCAAACTCCATCTTAACTTAAATACTTAGATTACTAAGAAAACCAGAGACTTTAATTGAACAAACAATAAGAGTTAATTTGAACCAGATTAATGGGAGGGCGGCCTGGAAGTAGATCTTAGCTCAGTCAGCGTATTACTAAATCAAAAATATATAAATCAACAATTTAATTATCTTAAATATCTCACCACAGCAGATAGTCGAAGGTGTAGAGACGGTCGCACTCGTACTCCAATACTACGGCTTCACTATGGGACGGAGGATTCCCTTCTGACCCAGCTTGAACTTTCCGAAAATTAGTAGACACTCACCAACACTCAACACTACTTAACTTCACGCCACTAAATCTCCACTACTCTACTTCTCAATATCCGTCAAACTAAGATTCATAACATCCACTATACGATCCTCCAACATCCACACCATCTACTAAAACCATCTCTATTTTTATACTTCTTCCTACACCCTCCTTTCACTACATTTCAATCCGTACTTTTAAAAATCACTTCTAATTTAACTAATATTCAAAATCTAAGTCTTTTAATGCAGCACCCTGCCGACACAAAACTAGCTCGACCTCAACCTTCACCGAGTCACTGGCGACGGAGTGATTTTAACCGTCCTTCCTACTTTGCTGGATCCAGCTTAATTAAAACAACTGTGGTGACGTTCTGACGTCTCAACCTCACAAAGGGATTTAGAAAATGGCCACTTATTCTTTCTAGGGGAAGACGGTATATATTTTTTTCTCAGTGTAATGCAAATAATAATAATGTTTTGTATTTCACGTGACAATTTTTTTCGAGGAACACATTAGGAATTTTAGTTTGAGTTTCGGCAAGGAAATTATATATTAATGTAAAATTTATCCAAGTTAAATGAACTTAACATCACACAAGAGCTACGCGGTGGGGGATTGGCGAACTTTCCCCTTCAGGTTTCGTGGGCAATATATCATAACAATTTTTATCTTCCGGAGATGGGAAGGCTTATTTGCTTAGATATAACGTATATATATGTATATTACGTTATCAGAACATAGAGAACATTTTGTCACGACACGACATATTGTACATGCACTAACCACCATTAATATACACAATGGTCTTCTTGAGTATCGCACTCGCATTCCTCCTGATACGAGCTCAAGGCTTTACCTTTGGCTTAATATACAGTGCCGAAAAAAAAAAATCTTTATTCTTGAGCGACAAAAAAAAAAAAAAAAAAAAAAACTTTATATGTGAATTTCCGTTTCCGCTATAAAAATATATCGAACCCTAGTGATGACACCAGGCATTAGTCGGTCACAGACGATCTTTCCCTATGCTATGAACACTCAGTTCGCCTCGTGGTCTTTTAGAGTAAGGCTGTATGCTCTTTGCTCCCGCCGACCAATATTTCTTTTATTTGTCAAAAGTTTGATAACATACATCGATATTCCCACTCCACACAATAGGTCAGAAAAAGCTTAAAATGGAAGAAAAATGTCATGCTTTCAATCTGCTAGAGAAGAAAATCTCTGTGACGGATGTAGTTGGAGATTTGGCAGATCATTCTAGATGTAGCCAGATGTAGAAAATCTTTACAAGGTCATTAAAATGTAAACATTTAAGACAATATCTTAACATTCTTGTCGTTTATTGTAAACATCACAGTGCAGTCAGTAATTTGTCATCTCATCTTTACATTTTATTACCAGCTGTAGCCGTTTAGGCACGAATCACTGGCTACATTTTTCCAGATGGCTACAACTGGCTACATCTAGAATGATCTGCCAGATATCTGGCTGCATCAATCACAGAGATTCCCTTCTCTAGCAGAGTCAAAGCATGAGATTTATCTAGAGTTTTAAGCTTAATCCGACTCATTGTATGGAGTGGGAATACCTATGTAGGTTCTCAAACTTTTAACAAATGAACGAAATACTGGCTGGCGGGAGCAAAGAGCATACAGCCTTACTCTAAAAGTCCACGGGGAAAACTGAGTTTTGATGAAAACGGGAAAGGTCGTCTGTGATCGACTAACACCACGTGTTATCACTGGGGTTCGACGCATTTTTATGGCGGGAACGGCAACTGAGGCAACTAATATGTAAAGTCTCTCTTTTTTTTTTTTTTTTTTTTTTTTCCTTTGCCGCTCAAGTGTAAAGATTTTTTTTTTCCGACACTGTATAGTATGTTTATAATTTAACTATTGACTAAAGATAAATTTTAACTGAATAAGAAATAGGGGAAAAGACATGTTTGATTCCAGTTAGAACTTCAATGTTTTTTGTATTAAATCACCTCAACACAAGAACTATTAGTTGCTTGGAGAATTTCACGTCTATTCTCGATTTTCTTCCAAATGTTCTTAAGTATATTGTTGCGTACTCGGGGTTTGTGAATTGTCTCTGAATGAAAGGCGAATCTTGCAGAGGTTCAAAGTTTATTTACAGAAAATTCTAGAAGTTTACAGGTCTATAAAATGGTTATCAAATTCAGTGTTACCAGAAAACACAGCTTAAATAAGAACTGACAGCGCATCAAATTCACAGCATAAACTGTAGCATAGTATTAACACACAGAAAAGGCTGTAGTCAAACATGCTCAGTGCATCTTTATGCAGCAATCAATGCCTTGGTTAAACTGACTCATTTGGCGCTATTCGATTCTTTAAATACAATCGTAGAAAAGTCGGAAATGTTCCCGAAACTTCCCCAATAATCAAGTTAGAGCTTAAATATTTGGGTTATCGATAACAATGATTTTTTCGTCAAGGTTACTTAAAAAACCACCAATGTGCGACAAAGACGCCAAATTTGGAACTAAATCTTGCAGAGGCTCAAAGTTTATTTACAGAAAATTCTAGAAGATTACAGGTCTATAAAACGGTTATCAACTTCAGTATTACCAGAAAACACAGCTTAAATAAGAACTGACAGCATCAAATTCACAGCATAAACTGTAGCATAGTATTAACACACAGCAAAGGCGCTCAGGTCAAAGATGCGGTGAGTCAAAGATGCTCAGGTGAGTCAAAGATGCTCAGTGCGTCTTTGTGCAGCAATCAATGCCTTGGCGAAACTGACTCATTTGGCGCCGTTCGATTCTTTAAATACCCGCGATGAAAAATGGGAAATGTTCCCGAAACTTCTCAATCCATCAAGTTAGAGATTAAATATTTGGTATGTCGATAATAAGGATTTTTTCACCGAGGTAGCCAAAAACATAGCCAACGAGCGAAAAAGACACCAAATTTAACACCAAATTCATTACCTGCTTTAATGAAGCTTTTTAAGGAGTTTGAAAGGGGGAAATAATTTAATTTAACGCGAAAAAAGCTAGAAATGGTAAAAATTAACATTTTATAATCTGACTAAGCCTCATTCAATGAAATTACATAAAAAATAACTACAATTATTTACAAATTCGTAACATTATGTTGAGTGAGTCATAGTTGCAGTTTCTGTAGTGATATTATTTTTTAGCTTCTAAATGCTGCAATTCTCTGCCTTGTAAACTGAGTTCTGCAGGTTTCTTTATTATATTTAAAAAAAAAAAAAAAAAAAGAGGCTTTTTTTTTAGCTACGCAATGGGCAATTAAGGACGATCTATGACTCACCCCTAATTGCGATCCGGAGATATGCCATTACAATTTTGATCCTCCTGTAGGGAATGGCTCCACGCCTCGGTGACTGCAGAGTGAAGAAGATGTGTAGTTGTGTGACAGAGATATGCAAACGTTTAATAATGTCTGGATGGAGTTAAAGAAACCACTTAATGTTCTCCGAGCAACTAATAGTGTTCATGGTGAAATGTATTAATATAAAAAAGTTTGAAGTTCGAAATAAAATTCAGTCAGACATATTACTCAATTTGACAATGTTATTTAAATAAAAACATTTTTTTATAGGTAAAAATATTAAAATAATAATTCAAATATTACATGCGATAAATTAGATCGCAAATTAATCCAAAACGTCATACAAGGAAATGTTAACTTTTTGAATGTTAAAATAATCTAATAATCTGAATTTTAATCTTTGGCTTTTTTATGATTTAAAAAATTCAATTACATTATAGAAATGTAGTTTCCTTTCAAGAGAAAGCTAATATGAAATGTAAACTTTTCAGAAAAATCAAACACGAACTTGTGGAGTTTGAACAAAATGTGTTTTTCTTGAAACCTTTTGATATCTTATTTTATTGCGTTTACTTTACCAAGTATGTTTGAAAGTTAAGGTCAAAATAGAAATTTAGAGAGATCTTTAAATCTCTTGAGTGTAAGTTTTCGTTGAATTTTTGGATTCAGGAAATTATTTAAAAAAAGGAATCTTTGAAAGTAGTATAGAAATATGTAATATATTTTTGAGACTTCAATATCGTCAATTAATTAGTTGATTATGTTTGAGATTTACTAAAAAGTTAAATTCTCATATGTTAAGAAAAGTTATAGTAACACAATAAATTTCATCTATTGTGTTACTGATATTAAACCCTATTTTAAAGTAATTAATTTCATATGCTTTATGTTGAGAAAATGTAACTATTACATTAGTAAAAGATATTTATGCAATTATATAAAGAGGAAACTTTGTTAGTATGTGGCGGGTAATCTTTGGAACTACTGAACCGATTTAAAAAAAAAAAAAAAAAAAAAAAAAAAAATCACTAATTATAAACTACACTATACCTGATTGCTACATGTTATAAATAATTTTGATAAAGTAAATATTTTAGTTCGAAATTTCAATATTCTATTTAAAATCCTTATAAGACTATGAAAAAATTAAATATTGAAAATCGACCTGATGCCACTACAAAATAAATTTTTACACATTTATTTTTTTTCAATTTTTTGACATGAAAAGAAATCTTTATATACATAAAAGACAGTGTTTGTGGCTCGGCCAGTCACGTGTTTCGACACGAAGGTGTCCTCGAGGGGTCCTTGTAAACATCGAAGCCCGATTATCGAATTTTTTGTTTGTTTTCTTTTAATTAATTAAAATGTGAATATAACCAATTCACAACAGATTTTTAAAAAATCCATTAAAATATTAGCTATAATTTAATTGTTAAAAAAAAATGCGAATCCATTTTCTTTTAATATAAAAGACAATCGTGAATAATAAAAAAAAATGTATATAAATATTAAATTATGCGTCTCACAAAAATCGACGTCATTATACCTTTAAAAATTTTATACATATTGATAAACTGTTAGTATAGTTCATGATGCTGATATATGTTGTTCTGAAATGATTACTATTATTTTATTTTTTTTTTTTAACTACTGTTTTTCTTACAAATATGTTTATACATTATTATAATCTGTACTAGTTATTATCCCATTCTGTTATAAAATAGCTTTTTTTTTTTTTTCGTTAAGTTTTTGAAAATACTTGATTTTTTTTTTTTTTTTTTTTTTTTTTTTAACACAGGAAGTATTTTGATAATTAATAAAACTTTCTAAAAGTCAGGTTTATTTCGACGAGAATACTATTTCTTTCAGACGGTCAAAAGTTATTATTTTGCACTAAACCAGCTTGAAGAAAGCAAATGTTCCCAAAATAAACGGTTAAAAACCAAGCCTTACAACTAGAACTAAATTCGGTTTAGGCGAATTTAATTTTAGTAATTATCCAAAACAAAGAAATTTTAAACAATTTGGTCATCACACAGTATTACCGGAATTTCTCAGCTTATGAAGTAGTCACCAAAATACGAACATAAAAGTGTAATTTTGACACGAAAATGTAAACAAAAATGCAAACTGTAGTCCAGGAAAATCAAAGAAATTTTAGTAAGTTAAATATTTTATTTTCTTCCTGAATAACTTTAAACATATAGAATATTGTTTTCTTTGTATTTTATTTTATTTAATTTCTCAACTGCTAGATTATTTAATAAATTAAATTTTGTTCAAATTTTAAACAATCATTCATTCATATACTTGCATAAATCAAAATCCTTCTAGGTGATAATTCTGAAACTTCTAAATTAAACAGCACGCAAATAGACACAGAATTATTGTAAAGCCCTTAATTATTACTTTAACGTATATTTTAATTTAAATACTAATAATATACACAATCTGATGCTAAGTTCTCTATTCAGCACCTCATTCATGATTGTCCTACAATTTGAAGTGTCAGCAAACACTAAACTTCCTGAATGGTTCCATTAACATAAGAATGGAGACCATTTAATGGACAGGTTTCTGCCATAAATATAATAATAAATAATCCTTGGGAATAACTTAACCACGATTCCTTTGTTGAACAAAGAGCTATTTATACTGGATTATTTATTTGGCAAATGAGATTTGTCAAAAAAAAAAAAAAAAAAAAAAAAAAAAAAAACTCTTTCTAAATTCATTAATTTGTGTTAAGAAAGAAGTCAAATATGAAGTCTTACATTTTCAAATTTATTGATTAAATATTATTTTTTATAAGATTGCACATTTTCATTATTTAAAATTATTTATGAAAATAAAATTTAAAGAATAGGTCCATTCAAAAACGTTTATTTGCAATTCGTACATTATATTTTGCATGAATAATATTAAAATTAATAACAAAATTGAAATTTTATTTTTATTTTTTACAAAAATATTTTTTTATACAGTCGAACATCGTTAACTTGAATCTCAGAGAGGATTTTTTTTTTTTTTTTTTTTTATGTTTTCAATAGTTCATGCTACCAGTAACTCAAAAACTAACCTTTATTTTGATGGGGATTGTGGAAACAATTCAAGGCAAAAGTAATTTACGTTAAGTATGTTCACGTTAACGAGGTTCGACTACGTTAAAATTTCATTTATGTAATTAGAATGTAATTTTCAGGTTATTATATGATAAATATTCTTTTGATCAACATTCATTCATCTTCTTACGTAAAAATATTTTTCAAAGAGGGTTCTTATAAAACTAAATTAAAAAGAAAAAAAAAAATTACAGATTTTAACGTAAATTTCTTGAATTACATTTCCTCCAACTGTTTACTTTTAATCATCATGATTTAAAGAGACTGGTGCTGAGCTCTTTATAAAAGCGTCTCATTCATTATTCTCCTAGTGTTTCAAGCGTCAACAGACGCTTAACTGATTGAATGAGTATATTACATAAGAATGACGACTGTTTAATGCATGAACTATAGGCACAAATATAATAATAAAATAATTTCTCAGAATAAATTTAACCCTTATACCTTTGTAGAACAAAGCATTAATTATATTGGATAGCTTATTTGACAAAAATATTTTGGCAGTAAAATAACAGTTTAAAGTAGCAATAATAATTCGATAAAAATAAACATTAGAAAGTTTAAAAAAAAAAATTCCATTGTACATTTTTAATAAATATTTATGTATAATACTTTGTATATTGTCACTATTTGAGATTATCAGTAAAAAAGAAAACTGTGTGACTCGATTAACGAATGTTTTATATAATGAGAATATTATAATCTGTATTGTTTAGTATTCAAATTAATAACATTATTTCTCTCAATCATACACAGAAAAATAAATTCATTTATATTATAATTCTGAATTTGTAAGAATATGTTTTATATTTATCCTTTCTAAATTAATTCTATTCTAAAAACATTTTTAAAAGAGGGTTCTTATAAAACTAAATTAAAAAAAAAAAACCTATAGATTTTAATGTTAAATTCTTAAATTACATTTCTCCGACTCTTTACTTTTAATCATTATAATATAAAGAGACTAGTGCTGAGCTCTTTATTAAAGCGCCTCATTCATTATTCTCCTAGTGTTTCAATCGTCAACAGACGCTTAACTGATTGAATGAGTATATTAACATAAGAATGGAGACTGTTTAATGCATGAACTACAGGCATAAATATAATAATAAAATAATTTCTCAGAATAAATTTAACATTTATTCCTTTGTAGAACAAATAATTCATTATATTGGATAGCTTATTTGACAAAAATATTTTGGCAAAAAAATAACAGTTTTATGTAGCAATATAATATTCAATAAAAATAAGCATTAGAAAATTTTAAAAAAAATGTTCCATTGTACATTTGTATTAAATTTTTAGGTATAATAATTTGTATATTAGCACTATTTTCGATTATCAGTAAAAAAGAAAACTGCGTAACTCCATTAACAAATGTTTTATATAATGAGAATATTCTAATCTCTATTGGTTGTAGAGAATTAAACTTCTCCATGCTAATTTAACTTGAACTTGAAGTTCACTTAAGGTTGACTTGTAGCTGTAAATGAAATACTTAAACTATGAAGAAACGACAGAGTCAGATTTGTAAAATCAATTGAGCTTTAATTGAGCATAAATAAGAAGGGTACGCTGGACTTTGGCATCTAGTAATTTACTACTTAAAATGGGCAGTCCTCTTAAATACTTTGATATTAATGAATAACCCCATTACTCTACTTTACTTTTCTTTACTTAATTACTCGCAAAGTGTCTCAACTAATTTTATTTAAATTAGCTTCTAAAGCCGAGTAATCTTTCGATTAGCAGGAGGATTCCCTGACACTGCTATCTACTTGACTTACGTCCAACTATATCTGCTGCTAACTCTCCCAAAACAACCTTCCTTCCAACTAACTTTAACTCCTCTCCAACTCTCTTCTCTCCAGCTGACCTTCTACTTTTATACTATTCAGTTTCCAAAATATTAGCATATTTCAATTCACAAATTTATGTTAGGATATGAACTAACTCCATCACTCAAATCGAATCCTAAAACAGCAGATTCACGTTTTACCCGCAAAGTGCGAGTTTTAAATGTAGCACTTTGCCATACCTGACAGTTCCTCCCCTGAAAAAAAATTTCGCGGAAAAAATCCCCCAACGGGTTTTTACCATAGATATAGTAATATACATAGATCTATCATCCCCATGTTAACGTGCAAAGATTTTTGATGCCGAAAAAGTTTTTGGCATCAGCCATGATGAGAGAGTATAAAACTCGAGAACAACAATGGAATAGAATGTTGATATCATAGATATAGTAATAAGACATGGTTGATATATATAGAAAATGCCGAAGTACTGCTCGGCTTATAATTGTAGAAATAAATTTATGAAAGGAAGTGGAATAAGTTTTCATAAGTAAGTTAAATTTAACTAATTTATGAAAAATATGATTCTTTATAATCAGTGCTTTGTTATTATTATGGTTTAAATACTGTTTTGATTTTTAATGAAATACTTTTTTTAAATATTAATATTTTTTAAGTTTTTATATTAGCAAGTAATATCGAATTTTCAAAATTCTTTTAAATGTAGTTACAGTGGCAGAGGTAAAACCCGCTTGTTTTAATATATTATAACTAGTATTACCACAAGACTTTCTTCTCTATTTAATCCTATACCAATTTACGCAATACAAATTATTTATTAAGTTATAATTTATTAAAGATATTTTCCATGATGAATGCAGACGATTTTTTTCTTAAAGCAGTATAATAATAAATGCTGAAAAAAATAATTTTTGTGCAGACATGAAAAGATATGCAGTCGAATTTTGTTAACGTGAATCTCAAGGGGGATCAAAAATCTGTTCATCTTATCAGTAGTTCATGCTATCAGTAACTGATCGTCATATAACTAAAGTAATCTTCATTTTGACGGGGATTGTGGTAACAGTTCATGTTAAAAGTAATTCACGTTAACGAGGTTCTACTGTATATATATATATATATATATATATATATATATGTCTATACTATATATATATATTATATATAACATTAAAAATAAAAGAAATCGGTAGCTTCGTTTAAAATTAATACAGATGTATGGTTCAACCATTCGTTTTAGAAATATTGACGAGTTCTTTCTAAAATATCCACATTGAAAATGTACACAGGCCCCGGGGGAAGAGCACTTCCTTCCCAGGAGGAAAGCAATGCTCCTACATACATACATTTTTTTTTTTTTTTTTCAAGTTTATTACTACTATTATCAATAATTCATATAAATTTTACATTCATGCGTTAAAAATAATTCACATTATATACATTTATATGAAATTTTGTCCTATACTGTCATACTGTCATGTTAAGTACTTAGAAAAGGAAAAAATATAGGATGGCAGCCCCACCTGTTGAGCGTTTGATTCCCAAATCTAATCAGCACCAGTTTAGGTCAAGATCCAACTGAATACAAGTTTGGTCGAATTTCGTTCATATTAGGGGCTATAAATCGAACATATAAGCGAGACGTATTAACCCTGGACGATTGGACCCATGCCCCAGCCCGCCCGATTCCCGTTCTTCGATGTCTTTTTCTAGTCAACTTTCTCCCCTTGTTACTTCCGGTGTGAGCCTGTTTTTTTTTTTTTTTTTTTTTTTTTTTTTTTTTTAACACACTTGACATTGTGAGTTTTTTTGGTTTTCTTCCCATGCTATTCCTATGGGGTTTTTAGCTTTTATTCCCCTCTTTTCCTACATTCTAAAGTGGCGGTGGACGATGATTATTTTAACCGTTAAATGTCTTCTGATCTGAGGAGCTACAGTGGTAGAAAGTTCTGAAACACGAACATTTGTAGTAATGTGGATACTTGACAGTATTTATGCCCAGAAAAAAAAAAAAAAAAAACACTTAACCCTAAAATTTAATCAAAATCGTCACATTCACTTCCGAGTAAACCCATTTAATGCTATAAATTTCGACTGTCCGTTAAAGGGTTAACGCGATTTTTCCTGAAGATGAGGATATGTCCATTCGTTTTATCTCTCAAAAGAACACTTAATCCCAAACTTTTATAAAAATCGTTATATCCATTTCCGAGTAAACCTAATTTCTATTATATGTTGCGACTGGCCGTTAAAGGATTAACGCAAATTTTCCTGAAGATGAGTATATGTCCATTCGCTTTATCTCTCAAAAGAACACTTAATCCCGAACTTTTATAAAAATCGTTATATCCATTTCCGAGTAAACCTAATTTCTATTATATGTTGCGACTGGCCGTTAAAGGGTTAACGCAAATTTTCCTGAAGATGAGTATATGTCCATTCGCTTTATCTCTCAAAAGAACACTTAATCCCAAACTTTTATAAAAATCGTTATATCCATTTCCGAGTAAACCTAATTTCTATTATATGTTGCGACAGGCCGTTAAAGGGTTAACACAAATTTTTCTGAAGATGAGGATATGTCCAAACGTTTTAGTTCTTAAAAAAAAAGAAAAAAAAATTAAAAAAAAAAGACACTTAACTCCAAACTTTAAACAAAATCGTTATATCCATTTCTGATTAAACTCAATTTCTACTACATGTTGCGATTGACAGTTAAAGGGTTAATACTAATTTTCTTGATGCTAAGGATGTTCCAATTGTTTTAGGTCTCTAAAAAGCACTTATCCCAAACTTTTATTAATATCTTTATAACCATTTCCGGGTAAACATAAATTTCTACTCTATACAGTCGGTAACAAAAGTGTCCGACTGCATTGCGATTGGCAATTAAAGGGTTAACTCTAATATCTCAAAGGATGAGGATAAGTCCAATAGTTTTTTCGACCATAAAAACTTCTAACCAGACAGAAATAGTAGACAGAAACGATAAATTTCTTTAAATGTCGTTATTCCATACAAAAAAAAAAAAAAAGGAAGAAGAAGAAGAAAAGAAAAAGAAAAGAAGAAGAAAAGAGAGAAAGAAAAATGAGTATCTGGAGTTTTTTCATTCATCTTTAGTACATAAATTATTCATAAATTTTATTTGCTAAATTATCTGTGTGTATTCCCGTGTATATTCAGTCGAGGAAAGACATCCACAAGAGAGTAAAATGGCCGTCTTTTCCCGAAAAAAAAAGGCATCACTTTTTCGGCCTCGCTGATCAATCTAGGGTTTTACCCGTGCAAATTTTAAATTATTGCAATACTATGCAAAGAAAAGTTAGCTGCAGTGACTGACTGCTAAAATTCAACTACATAATGTTTTAGAACAAGAAAAAAGAAAGAGGGGGAAACTTAAATTTAACTAGACTGCCCAACAAGAAGTATATTGTTTTTAAAAAATCTAATAGGGAAAAAAAATTTTAAGAGTACACGGCGAAAAAACTGGACGCTTACATATAATTTTAAGTAGCTTAAATAGCTTTTAAAAATTGTTTCTTATGCTCAATGTAAGACGCTTTATTCCAGAAAACCGTTTGTACTCAATTTAGTTAACTAGAAGTCCAGCGTTATTACAGCGGGGCTTACAACCATCTTTCTGTTAATCCAGAAAGGGAAAAAAAAAACTCAAATTTAAAGTGAAGTTGAAGGAGGATTAAGTACAGGGGGGTTGCTTTAACATACTAGCAACATGAAGAAAATCTTTATCGAGATGAAAAAAACTTGGAATTCTGTCCGACGTAAGCCATCCTTTGAAACTTTCGATGTGGAATTTCGTCATCCTTCAGAGCCAGTCTAGGCTTAACCCACATCAGCTGGTCAACGTACTTTAGAAAAAATTCATTCAGCAACGTCAGTCATCAGAATAACATTTTCTATATCAGAATAGAGCATCAAAGATATTTCTAAAATGGAAACTTTTTTTAAAGTATAAATCAAAAAATAGACTTAAACTACAATTTGTAGATAGATCAACGAGACAAATTGTCTCTGAATACATAAAATAGTTTATATACAATAATTTTTCCTCACGGCTATAGCATGCGAAACGACAAAAAATTAATTTGTTAGTGATTTTAGTTTAAAGTTACGCGTGATTTATGCATATAGCCAAAAAAAAATATTTCCCCACTCATACACATAGATATATATACATATATAGATAGATAACTTTTAGTGGAATACAAAAGTTATAACAATAAGAAAATTCATTTTATACAACATTTAGAAAACATATTTAAGGATACAGTATTTTCAAAAACTTTTCAAAACTGCAGTTGATTTCTGAGGAGGAGAAAAATTAACATACATAGAGATAATTTACAAAACGATAGAGAAAAATGTTTATACACTTATAAAATTTCATTTGATACAATATAAGACAGTTGAGAAATATATTTAATGAATATATACAAATTGTTAAAAAAAGTTTTCAAAACTGCCGTCGTTGCCTAGAAAATACAAGCATTAGAGTATATACATTACATCATGTCAAAAACTGGAGAGAAAATTTATATACAAATAGGTAAGAAAAGTTATCTTACTAAGCACTGCAGGTGATGGCTAACACATAAACACATTTAAGTACATGCAGATATAGATCATTCAAAAACGAAAGAGGGGGAAATGTTTATATCAAAGTTCAAAAAGGTTTTTTACCAAAAACTGCTGGTGATGGCTTAGAAATAAAAAGACATTAACATACATGAATATATTATATACAGAAAAAAATTTATGACATGTAAACAGTACATGAAATTTCGAGAGATGAAAGTTCATGCCATACGTTTAAATTTTGCATTTTTACATTTTAAAAGTTCATGCAGCAAGTTTAAATTTAGATTTGTGATATTTTAAAAAGTTCATCTCTTTGAGATAATAATTGAAAGTCCAGAAGAAAGCCCAGAAGTTTTTACTACATGTCGTAGACTTTATCACTGCTCTGATAAACCAATACTTGAGAAAAAATAAAATAATGGAAGATACGACCTGAAAGATTGTACTGGCATCCTTGATATCAGCAAAATTGGAGATGCTGGTCAGCCTGGTCGGTGGAGTCGCTGTTGAACTTTCAGCGCTGGTAGCTTGTAGATTTAGGTCAGACGTTGCAGGATCGTTGTTGACCTGAGCAGGGTTCGAACCGGATGGCTGGTCACTCTCCGGAGGGGGTTCCATACCCTGAGCCTTTTCACTGTTCATAGTTCCAGGAGAGGGTTGCTTTCGTTCCATACTGTCGAATGCATGGCTGCTAGAGTTCGGTGAAACCGTACAAGAGATGAATTGCACTTTCGAAATCACATTCGTTACAATACCTGCATTTTCTTTTACTGTAGGCGGCGTGTCATTTAAACTAGCGACCCCGGTATCTCATTTTTCCGTTTGATTTAAGACTTTATCATTGAATTTGCGTATTTGATGTGCAGAACTAGAAGTAGTGAGCACTGCATATTGAACTGTAGTACTTTCATTTAATACTAGATTTTCTTTAAAAGTAGTTGCGAGATATTTAGAAGCACACTGGTTAAACTTGTCACATTCTTTTACCACAGTGTCTGTGAAAGTAAACGAATCGGTCGACTTGACTGTTTTTAAATTTAAATTATCAGGAGAGGAATTTGAATCGCTAGAAAGGTTAGCCGCAACGTTTATTAATTTGTCACTGTCGGTCTGTTTAACGGTTTCAGCGGCCGCAGGTATTTTATTTTTATGACTTTCAATGTCTGCTATCCGAGCTTCAGTTCCATTTGATATTTCGGCTTGAACCGGTTTAGCATTTAAATATGAATGAGGGATATGCGAGGTTTGAACAGTAGAATTTAGCGGAGCATTCATTTCATCTAAAGCAAAAGATTGATTTACACAATTAGATTCGATCGTGCTTTCCTTTTCAATCTCCGTCGCTATACTAAATATTTTATCGGATTTTTTATCCGTAGCTAAATTCTGAATAAGAGACGTAGATTTGCCTGTCGTGCTGGTTAAAGGCGTAGTTTGCTCGTTTTCATTAACTTTCATTTGACTTTTGGCACTAGAAATACAGTTTTCGTCGCCAGTTTTAGGGTGATTTAATGTACTCAAGCTTACTTCTTGCGACTGAATAACTTCTTGTGGTTTTTCCACTGGTTTTATTACTGTTTCCCACTGACGTTCGTGGGGGGGAAGGGAGCGGTCATGTTGTAATCGTAGTTTATCATACGGAGTGGCGAAAAGATCGATCACTTTGCGTTTTAAATCCTGATACGTTGGATTTGGGCCAAGCGAATGGCAGGCGATTAGTCTATGCCACTGTCGTGGTTCTCCTTCTAAGGAACATGCTAACCAGGCATAGTGTTTGGATCGATCGATGTTATAAACGTTAAAAAAATATTCAAGCTGCTCAAAAAATTGGAGCACACTATTAGTGCCGTCAAAAAATATTTGCTCGGGGGGGGGGGGATTCGACATTATTTGGGCGCCAGTGTAGAGAATTACACTTCTCCATGCTAATTTAACTTGAACTTGAAGTTCACTTAAGGTTGACTTGCAGCTGTAAATGAAATACTTAAACTATGAAGAAACGACAGAGTCAGATTTGTAAAATCAATTGAGCTTTAATTGAGCATAAATAAGAAGGGTACGCTGGACTTTGGCATCTAGTAATTTACTACTTAAAATGGGCAGTCCTCTTAAATACTTTGATATTAATTAATAACCCCATTACTCTACTTTACTTTTCTTTACTTAATTACTCGCAAAGGGTCTCAACTACTTTTATTTAAATTAGCTTCTAAAGCCGGGTAATCTTTCGATTAGCAGGAAGATTCCCTGACACTGCTATCTACTTGACTTACAACCAACTATATCCGCTGCTAACTCTCCCAAAACAACCTTCCTTCCAACTAACTTTAACTCCTCTCCAACTCTCTTCTCTCCAGCTGACCTTCTACTTTTATACTATTCAGTTTCCAAAATATTAGCATATTTCAATTCACAAATTTAAGTTAGGATAGGAACTAACTCCATCACTCAAATCGAATCCTAAAACAGCAGATTCACGTTTTACCCGCAAAGTGCGAGTTTTAAATGTAGCACTTTGCCATACCTGACATGGTTATTATTGAAATAAATAACATGTTTTCTCCCAATTATGCACAGAAAATGATTCCAATGTATTAGAATTCCAAATTTGTAAGAATATGTTTTATATTCATCCTTGCTAAATTAATTCTATTCAAATGTGAAATTATCTTTCATTCATGTAGTTGCAAATGTCTAAACCTTTCTACGTGGTGGTTCTTAAAAATCAAAATTAAATATGATGTCAACAGAATTTAATGTTACATCATCCATTTACACTATAATCTATCTTTTACTTTTAATCTTTATATCATACTCAACCTGATGCTAAGCTCACTATTCAGCTTCGCATTCATCATTCTCTTAGAATTTCAAGTGTCAACAGACACTCAGTTTCCTGGATTACTTCATTATCATAAGAATAGCGAATGTTTAATTGATGGACTACTGGAATAAATAAGAAAAAATATATATATAAGAGAATAGCTTAAACACAATTGATTTGTTGAACAAAGCACTATTTAGCTATTTATATTAAACAGCTAATCAGATAAAAGTATTTTGGTAGAAAAGTAACAGCTGGTTGTGTGTACCAATATACCAATGCATACACCGTTAAAAATGTTTTTTTTTTTTTTTTTTTTTTTCAAAAATGAGCAAAATTGTCTCAAAATAGCTCCGAAACAATATATATTTAATTGAAATTTTATTTTTCTGACTGAGTGAAAATAATGCCTGGACCGGGAGTCGAACCCCGACTTACAAGGTCAAGGCTCTACCAATTGAGCTATCCAGGCCGACAACCGGTCAGCATTACTCACTCAGACCACCTTTAGGCAGAAAATTTCAATAAGTATGGTTTTCTTCCAATCAGTTGATTGTGTGATTTTAATAAAAAAAAAAATATATGCATATTTAAATTTTAAAACCCATGTACTCATTTTTGAGTGTATTGGCATGCCCAAAAATGGGGTTGACCACTAAGAATCCCAATATCCCCACTTTTGAGTATATCAATATACTCAAAAACGAGTACATGGGTTTTCAAATTTAAATATATATTTCGGAGCTATTTTGAGACAATTTTGCTCATTTTCGAGAAACCATTTTTAACAGTGTATAATATTTATATGCAAAAATATATGCAACGACATATAATAATTTCTTATTTAATTATTTCCGCTGTTGAGTATAAAATTGAATAATAATATTCGGTGACTTTCTTAACCGATGTTCTTGTACAATAAATATATTATCGATTGTACTAGTTATTATTAAAATTAATAATGAAATCCCCACTTTATTTTCGAATTGGGTTAAAACATGAATTTCTTAATGGTAAAATTTGCATTTTTGTAAGAAGGCGTGTTTTATGCTACTCATTGATAAAAGAATTTTATTAAAATTTCCAATTACCATTCATACATGCATTTGCATTTATCAAAATCTTTGTACTCTGAGACCATTATACAAGGTTTGTCCCGAAAGTAATGCGCCCTATTTTCTTCTGCCGCGACTATCCGTCGTACAGGGTTGCCGCTTGCACAGTGGGGGTGGAGTCTTGGGAACACAGCGCCACCAGCGCCAATCTTCTCCAAACTCCTGCAGAGTCACAGTGCCTGTTTCAGTGAAACCTTGTGTGAGTGCTCGGTGTAAGTCCGAAATCAAGATGGATTCTGACTTTTTTGAACAATGTGGAAAGTGGTAACGAATCTTGAATCTTCTTGTACGACTCAGAAAGAAAAAGACAGAGCACAGAGTGGCACACATCGTCGTCCCCACGCCCAAAAAAAAGGCAAGAATGAGCAAATCGCAGGTCAAAGCCTGACCAATGCCGGCATTTCAGGAATCTCCCAGCCGCCTTTCAGTCCTGATTTGTCCTCGCGAGACTCCTTTTTGTTCCCGAAGATTAAAAATCCCTCAAAGAATAACATTTGGGGACCCTGGAGAACATCAAGGCAGCTACGACGAGGTTACTAAAGGACATCCCTGTGGCGGACTTCCAGGACTCATATAAAGCATGGAAATCACGTTGGAACAAGCGTGTTGAAGCAGGAGGGATGTATTTCAAAGAATATTGAGTAATTGTACGAATCGGTTCAGTTAATTTTGTTAAAATAAAAATGCGCGCATTAATTTCGGGAGAAACCTTGTATATATAAATAAAGTATGACACGTTCAAATCTTAATATTAAATTCTTCAGTTACACTTTAATCTATTTTTTAACAATATTTTATAATTTTTTCATTATTTTTTTTTTTAAATCAGTTGGTGGATTCTGGTTTCCGGAGATGGTTCTGAAAAGCAGTATACACGATTTCTCAGAAACTAAAGTACAGATTTTATTGAAATTTTACATACTTCTTCAAGATAGAATTGACTCGTGCTTAAAGGAAGGAATTTTTTCCCCACTAATTTTACAAGGTTATACATAGGATACAACGTACCGAAAATTGAATTGTTTTTGCATACACACCTGACAAAAGTTAAAATTCTTTTTTTTTTTTTTTTTCTCAATTTTTTTTCTTCCATTTTAAAGAACTGTGCGAAATTTCCGTAATATTGATGTACTAAGTTTTGAGAAATCACATCCATCGTTTTTCGGAAATGTGTACGGAAAGTGTTTTTTCGACCCGAAACAATTGTTGCGAGTTTATTGCATTTTATGGTGTTTATTCAAAGTTTGTAAGTAATATATTAGAGATAATATATTTTCTTTTTTTTTTTTTTTTTAAATCTTTCAAACCTTTAAGATGTTCTTTAAACGTATCATTAATTACTCTCCTGGAATTTAAAGTGCCAACAAATACTAAACTTTTTGAATGGCTCCGTCAACATAAGAATGAGGACTGTTTAATAGATGGAGATCTGATATAAATATAATAATAAAAATAATCTTTGAGATCGGATTAACAACTATTACTTTATTTAAAAATAAGTTTAATTATATTGAATGATTTATTTAATAAAAAAAATAGCCAAAAAGTAAATAAGTAATTAAATAAACTATATCTTTAAATTTGTTTAATTTTGTTAGGAGGGAAACAAAATATGTACCCTTACATTTTCATATCTTTCTATTAAATATATTTTTCATAAATTTTCATTGTATAATGTTATCTTTATATATATATTTCTTTTGTGCGTGTGTATGTCACTGAACTCCTCCTAAACGGCTGGACTGAGTTTAATGAAATTTTTTGTGTGTCTTCAGGTGGATTCGAGAATGGTTTAGATTTACAAATGAAAGTTGTAACTTAATTAGTTCTTTCTTAATTAATTTTTAACCAACTCTTTCAACAACTTTTCCACCTAGATGGCGTGAGTTGTCGTAAACACGATGTCAGAATTTATTTAATGTTGAAATGAATAATATTATAGTTTTAAAAAATTAAAGAACATGCTTTTATAGAAATGTGAACTAAAAAGCACGAAA
Organism: Salticus scenicus; assembly: GCA_963930645.1. NCBI lineage: Eukaryota > Metazoa > Arthropoda > Arachnida > Araneae > Salticidae > Salticus > Salticus scenicus. Next base: position 243,462,340 of record OZ005656.1, read on the forward strand.
TATCTATCTTAGTATTAAAATTCAGAGTAAGAGAAAATCGTGTGAGTGACACACCGTAATATTTACATACATTTAAATCTTTAATTAAAATAACTTAGAATTAACAAAAACCATTTTTAAAAAATCTCCCCTAACGGGGATCGAACGCTAGACCTTTAGATTCGTAGCGCGGCGCCTTACCTCGACGCCACATCGTTCACGTGGGAAAAGTATTTTTTTTTACAATGTAAATTTTTTGTTTGCTCCCAGAGAAGTTACGAACAAACATACATACATACATATATACAGGTGAAGCTAATAAAAGCGTGTTAAAAATGAATTTTTAACCGTATCTTACGAAGTGTTTAAAATATTTTTTCAAAATTAATATTTTTAAAATCGTAACCGTATCTTACGAAGTGTTTAAAATATTTTTTTTCAAAGTTAATATTTTAGAATCGTAAACACGATGTCAGAATTTATTTAATGTTGAAATGAAAAATGAATTTTTAACCGTAAGAGTTTAAAATATTTTTCAACATTAATATTGTTAAAATGTTAAAAATAGTTAAAATGGTATATTCTTTTAAAAAATTCGTCAATATCCGAAGGAGTTATTTTATGTTAAAAGGAAAAATGAATTTTTAGGCCATTATTATTTCTGCAGATGGAAAATGTACTAAAAGTTTTCCGAAAAATTTCACGATCACAAATGTTGACGGCTATCCAATATATCGTCGAAGAATTCCCGATAATGGCGGACAATCTTATCATCTATGGCGGTCATCTATGTCAACAACATAGATATTGACATTGATTGGGTGGTCCCATATTCGCCTCTGCTGAGAAAAACATTCAATGCTCATATTAATGTTCAGTTCTGCAGTTCAGTGAAGAGCATCAAATACATTTGCAAGTATGTGAATAAAGGCACAGTGATATGGCTGTATTTCGAGTTGAAAATACCAATGTGAATGCTCTTCTGGTGAATAACAACGATGAAATAACACTTTACCAAACTGGCCGGTACGTGAGCTCCAATGAAGCTGTTTGGCGTATCTTTGGTTTCCCAATTCATGAACGGGATCCAGCAGTTCTTCATTTAGCCGTCCATCTTGAAAATGGCCAGCGCGTATATTTCACGAGCGAGACAGCGATTGATCGTGCTATAAATACACCAAAAACTACACTCACCGAATTTGTTGAATTGTGTAATCGTGCGGATGCTTTTGGTGCTTTTGCACGGACATTACTCTATTCAGAAGTACCACGCTATTTCACATGGGCTCCAACAAAAAAATGGATGCCCCGCAAGCAAGGCACGCCGATTGATGCATTTCCCGGTTTATTCAAATCAAACACCTTGGAACGAGTATTTACGGTCAATCCAAGGCAGACTGAGTGCTTTTATCTTCGACTGTTATTGGTTAATGTCATCGGCCCTTTGCCATTTCAAGATTTACGTAAAGTGAATGGACAACAGTATCCAACGTATAAAGATGCATGCCTTGCACTCGGATTGCTGGAAGACGACAACCAGTGGGAGTGTATGCTTGCTGAAGTAGGACTGAACTGCACAGCAAAACAAATTCGTCTACTATTCGCTATAGTGTTGACTACATGTTTCTTGGCCCGAGCAGAGACATTATGGGATAATCCCAAAGATTCAATGACTAATGATATATTGCATCAACATCGTTCACGGTGCAAGGATCTAACGATAGTATTCAGTGACGCTATGTACAATGAAGCATTGATTGCTATTGAAGATCTTTGCATTATCATTGCCAACTTACCACTCAGTCATTTCGGTATGCATTCAACAAATCGAAATGCATCTGATTTAATAAGCACTGAATTGAATCGTGAACTACAATACAATACTGTAGAAATAAATGGCAGCGATTGTTGCTCGCAATGTCCCACTAATGAATGAAGAACAAAGAACCATTTACGACCGCATCATGCTCGCAGTTTTGGCAGGACAAGGTGGATTCTTTTTTTTTTGGGTGCACCAGGTGGAACTGGCAAAACATTCCTTATTTCGCTAATTCTCGCCGAAATACGATCAAATAATGGCATCGCATTGGCTTTTACATCATCTGGCATTGCGGCAACTTTATTGGATGGATGCAGAACAGCTCATTTATTATTTAAACTGCCACTAAATATTCAAAATAACCCAGACGCAGTGTGCAACATAAAAAAAACAATCGTCCATGGCCACAGTGCTGAAATAGTGTAAAATTCTTATCTGGGATGAATGCATTATGGAACACAAACATTCGATTGAGGCGTCGAGCAGGACATTGAAATATATGAAAAACAATCGTCCATGGCCACAGTGCTGAAATAGTGTAAAATTCTTATCTGGGATGAATGCACTATGGAACACAAACATTCGATTGAGGCGTCGAACAGGACATTGAAAGATATAAAAAACAACGACAAACTATTTGGCGGCACTCTGTTACTCTTTTCAGGTGATTTCAGACAAGCATTTCCCGTTATTCCGTGTTCAACATACGCTGATGAGATCAACGCGTGCTTAAAATCATCGTCATTGTGGCTTAATGTTGAAAAAGTACAACTGAAAGTAAATTTGTGCGTTCAAAAGCTTCAAGATCCATCCGCTGAAACATTCTCAAAACAATTGTTAGATATCGGCGAGGAAAAAGTTACTACAGATGAAGCTGGATGCATAAAATTACCGACCGATTTCTGCACAATCATTGATTCTCAAGATGCTCTTATTGACCAGATATTTCCCGATGTACACAGTACACAGACGATACACAAATCATGAATGGCTGGCAGAAAGAGCAATTTTAGCAGCAAAAATTGTGGACGTCAACGAATTGAATCTCAAGATACAACATTTGTTACCAGGAGACTTGGTGTCATACAAATCTAATGATACAGTTTGCGATGCCACCGAAACTGTAAATTATCCAACAAAGTTTTTAAACTCATTGGATTTACCAGGCATGCCACCGCATATTTTACAACTGAAGGTTGGATCTCCGGTTATTTTGCTTCGTAATTTGAACCCACCACGGTTGTGCAACGGCACGCGATTAGTCATAAAATAATTAATGAAAAATGTTATCGAAGCCATCATTTTAAATGACAAATTCCGAGGTGAAAATATATTACTACTGCGAATTCCTATTATACCCACAGATGTGCCAATTCCATTTAAACGCCCTCAATTTCGAATTAGATTGGCATTTGCAATGAGTATCAATAAGTCTCAGGGCCAAACATGTCTGTCTGTGGCTTAGATTTGAGCACATCATGTTTTTCACACGGACAATTATACGTGGCTCTCGAGTGGGCAAACCATCCAGTTTGTTTGTATTGGCGAAAGATGGGATAACAAAAAATATTGTACACTCTATTGCATTAAGGAAATGATGTTTTTTAGTAATATTGTTATAAGTAGCGATATGTATATAATTTTAAAGAATCAATTTTAATAAATTAAAAAAATAAATGATTGGTGTTTTGTTATTTTTATATTCTTTCACCGTTCACAGCGGTCCAAACATCTTCCACTTATATACCACATCCTAACACACTTACAATAAGTTAGTTATTTTTTTGTAGCAAAATATTCTCTAGAAATAATTTATATGACAAAACAACGTTTGTCGGGTCAGCTAGTTTTAATATATTAATTTATACTCTGTATTAATTATTGTTCAATTCTATTATAAAATAATATTTATATTATCTAGTTTTTTTTTTTTTTTTTTTTAAACATTTTTATGAAAACAGGAGATAATTTGGTATTAAATTAAACTTTGTAAAAAGCAGATTTATTTCGATGAAAATACTACTTTCTTTCAGACGGTTGAAAACGTTACTATTTTGCAGTAACCCAGCTTGAATAAAGGAGAGCATCCCACAAGAACCGGTTAAAAAAGAGGTCTTTCAACAAAACTAAATTCGGCTTAGCAGAAATTTAATTTTATTCATGTGTAACACATGACAGTGATTTACAAAAAATATATTTTTTTTTTATTTTCTTCTTGCATCTTATTATACATTTCGTTCACAGTTTTCTTTCTTTCATTCTTTCTTTTTTCTTTTTTTTTTTCTTTTTTTCTTTTTAGCTACTAATTTGTTTAATAGATAAATTTTATTCAAAATTTCAATCATTTATTCATATACTTGCATAAATCAAAAGCTTTCTAAATGCTGGTTCTTGAATCTCTGAATTAAATAAGACACAGCTAGACACAGAATCATTGTGTAATCTTTAATTAATACTTTAACCTTGATTTTACTTTAACAGAGTTTGCAACATTTTAATTTATTCCGGAACATTTTTCACTGCGCCTTTATTCCATACCACTTTTCTTTTTTATTTTATCGTAGTTATATATTGGAAACAAATATTCAAAAATAAAGTGGTGCAAATTGAAGGCGGGTCTAAAACTGCTCCTGAATAAATTAAAAGTATTGAGAACTATGCTTTAATCCTAATAATATACACAATCTGACGCTAAGCTTTCTATTCAGCACCCCATTTATTATTCTATTACAATTTCAAGTGGCAACATACACTAAAATTACTGAATGGTTCCATTAACATAAGAACAGAGGCCGTTTAATGGCTATGCTTCTGTTTTAACATAATAATAAAATAATCCTTGGGAATAACTTAACTACGATTCCTTTGTTGAACAAAGAGTTATTTACACAAAATTATTGATTTGATATACTATGTGTTTAGTCAGAAAAGTAAAGAAACTAACTCTCTCTAAATTCATTAATTTATGTTAAGAAGGAAGTCAAATATGAAGTCTTACATTTCAAATTTTTCGATTAAATATTATGTTTCATAAAATCACATCTTTTCATTACTTAAATTTTTTTATGAAAATAAAATTTGATGACTCCAATCACAAATAATTTTCTATAACTAGTACATAATACTCTGTATAAATAGTATTAAAATTATAACAGAATTAGAAAGTTATTTTCATTTTTCACATACACACAAAAAAAAAAAAAAAAAAAAAACCCTTCATATTTAAATTTTATTTTTGTAATTAGAATTTATTTTTCAGGGTAGTATTTGATAAATATTCATTCGATAAATATTTATTTATCAAATTCCACACGGAAAAATCTTTTTACAAAAAAGTTATTATAAAATAACATGAATAACACGTTTTTTACTGTTAAATCCTTAACCCTACAAGGCACCCAGTTCCATATGTGGAACACCGACTTTAATCGTTCCTATAGCTATAAAACTATTAGTAGCGACATCTCTTGACATCTTCATAGAAGTTACTGACATTTCGCAATGTAGTAATATGAATCTTTTCCTAAAGATGTCGTTCGTGTTTTTGTTATAGTAAGTGTGAAATTTGAATGAAAGTGATACGTTAGTCGTTTGTCTGAATTCAAAAAAAAAAAAAAAAAAAAAGAATAGTTATTGAAAAGTTTTGACTCGAAAAAAAAAGTACTGTGTGTTATAACAAAGTGTATATTTTGCAGAGGTAAGTTTTTTTTTTTTTTTTTTAATATACTATATTACAATAGTAAACGTATTAGTAAATCATATTTTTATGTACGTTCCATATACGGTAAGTTGAGCTAAAATGTTGATTTTTCCGTAAAATATGGTTTTATTTTTATTTTTATAAGTTTTTCCTATCTTCTGATCACTAATTACAACCTATATATTTTTGTCGCGCCCTAAAAAAAAAAAAAAAAAAAGAGCCTTGTAGGGTTAAATTACATTTCCTCTAACTTTTTATTTTTAATCATTATAATATACAGAGACCGGTGATAAGCTCTCTGTTTAAGCGCCGCATTCATTATTCTCCTAGTGTTTTAAGTGTCAACAGACGCTAAACTGATTGAATGATTGCATTAGCATAAGAATCGACACTGTTTAATGCATGGACTACAGGCATAAACATAATAATAAAATAATGTGTGAGAATAAATTTAACCCTTATTCCTTTATTGAACAAAGCATTAATTATACTGGATAGTTTATTTGACAAAAGTATTTTGGCAGTAAAATAACAGGTATAGGTAACAATATAATATCCAATAAAAATAAGCATTACAAAATTAATAATCTGGTGTGTCACTCACACGACTTTCTCTTACCCTGAAATTTAGTACTATAAATACAGGTTGGAGATTAAGAGGTAAGATGACGATGTTATGTAAACCTATGTTAAACAATTCAAATTAGGCTTCGAAAGAGTTTTATATAATAATTAATTCTGTGTGAGGGGGATTTAATTCGGTTATTAAAAAATAATTTATTAAAATTATTAATTAAAAAAATTATCTTTTATGATAATGCAGACGATTTCTATATTAGAGAAGTAGTATAACACTAAATATAGAAAATAAAGTTCATTTTATTCTCAATATTAAGCAAAAAAAAATTAATTCTAAGTTTTTTTTTTTCGTTAAAAGTTGAAAAAAAAAAAATAATAAAACGGTAACTTTGTTTTAAATTATCGCAGATCGATGGTTCAACCATTCGTTTTAAAAGTATTGGCGAGCTCTTTTGAAAGATACCGATCATGAAAATTTACTCCCCTCAAAGGGGGGGACTCACCCCCTAGGGGGGGGGCGGCGAGGCTCTTACATACACAATTTTTTTTTCCCAGTTGACTCTATTACAAAATATATATATATTCGTTTCATTTGGTTTAGTGCAGTCTACAGACGTGAAACTCTACTTACCTGCAATTTCCCTTATAGACGTTATGTATTAGAATTCTCTTGATTGTCCTTGTACACGAATCATTTGCTTGATCTTAACGAAAAGCTTACTGTAGCATCCCTATATGATACACATTTAGAATACCAAGTTTAGAATGTCTGCTACTATTTGTTCTTGAGATATGCTGATAACAGACAGACACACACAGACATACACACAGACCAGCCGCTATAAACATGATTTTCGTATTCAGGAGACCTCAAAACGTGTAAATATAACAATATCTCACTTTCGAAAATTTGACCCAAAAACTTTTATGGGTAAGAGAAAGTAAAAAAAAAAAAAAAAAAAAAAAGTCCCATTGTAAATTTTTCATAAATTTTTATGTATAATATTTTGTATATTGGCATTATTTGCGAATATCAGTAAAAAAGAAATATATAAAACTCAATTAACAAATGTTTTATATAATGACACAAATTAATAACATGTTTTCTGTAAATAATGCACAGAAAAATGAATTCATTGCTATTAGAATTCCAAACTTGTAATATTAATATTTTATATTCTACCTTGCTAAATTAATTTTATTCAAATATGAAATTATCATTTATTCTCCTAGTTGCAAATATCTAAATCTTTCTACATGGTGTTTTTTAAAAATCAAATTTAAATACTATGCCAGCAGAATTTAATGTTACATCATCATTTTGCACTATAATCTACCCTAATCTAAATATTATACACAATCTGATGCTAAGCTCTTTATTTAGCGTCGCTTTCGTCATTCTCTTAAAATTTCAAATGTCAACAGACACTGAATTTCCAGGATTACTTCATTATCATAAGAATAGTGAATGTTAAATGGATGCACTACTGGCATAAATATGAAAATAAAATAATTTCTGAGAATAATTTAAACGCTATTCATTTTTTGAACAAAGTGTTATTTAGCTATTTATATCAAACAGATAATCAGATAAATGTATTTTGGTAGACAAGTAACAGCTGGTTGTGTGTACTAATATTTAATGCATATAATATGTATATTCACAAATATACAATATGCATCAACATATAATGTATATATAAATATAAGAAATGATAATATATGTTTTCAGTCATATAAAAGGTGAAAATATGTAACAAAAATAAATAAAGAACAACTTACGAGAAAATTAATAATTGTGAAACAATTCATAAGTAAAACTTACTGCAAAAACATAAAATAAATGATTTAAACTGTCAAAAAATGCCTCGTATGACTGAGACATACGTGTGGGGTTAAAGCATGCTTTTAATTGATCAAAACTCTCCCCCTAGGCAGACAGTTTAATAAAAAAGCACATATATGGCTAAATTCAATATATATATGTATACATACATATATTTATTATTATTTCCTCTATTGAGTATAATATTGAATAATAATACTCGATGATTTCCTTAACAGATGTTCTTCTACAGTAAGTATTTTATAAATTCTATTAGTTGTTATTAAAATTAAGAATGAAAACCCTACTTTATTTTCGTCTTGGTTTAAAAAAGGAATTTCTTGATATTAGGATTTCCAATTTTCTAAGAAGAGGTTTTATGTTACTCATTGATAAAAGATTTTGATTAAAATTTCCAATTACCATTCATACACGCATTTACATTTTTCAAAATCTTTTTACATGGAGATCATTATACATCTAATGAGTATAGGTCACGCTCAAAACATAACATTAAATCCTTCATTTACACTTTAATCTATTTTTAACAATTTTTATATTTGATAAATTTTCCATTAAAATTTTTGGAAAATTCGGCTGGTGGATTCTAGTTACCGGACACCTTTCTGAAAGGCGGTGTACACGATTTCTCAGAAATTAATGGACCGACCTCATTGAACTTTTACACACTTCTTCAAGGTAAAATTGACTAGTGGTTAAACGAAGTTTTTTTTTTTTTTTTTTTTTTTTTTTTTTTTTAAACACGTAATTTTACAAGATTATATTTAGGATAAAATGTACCAGAGATGACTTTGTTTTTGCATACAATTCTATCAAAAGTTCAATATTCATTTTTTTTTCTTAATTCTTTACTCAAGCACCAGTCTTTTCTATTTTAAAGAACAGTGCGAAATTTCCGTAACATCGGTGTATTAGTTTTTGAGAAATTCATATCCATAGTTTTTCTGGATGGTGTATAGAAAACAGGAATCACCGTCTAAATTTTCTATGAATTTTTTTAAGAAAACAATTAAAAAATATTTTTAAATGTTGCTGTTTTCTATGCTTAAAACTTACTCATTATATTTAAAATTAGAGACAATGCCCCTTTTTTAGCTTTCAAAACTCATGTGACTCCTTAAGATGTTCTTTAAACCCTTTGCGGCGCACTGTCCTCGCAGCGAGTACGCAATTATTAAGTTCCAACTACAAAAACGCATCCTAGAAATTTTATAGCAAAATTTTAGCGTTATAGCGTTTAGCTCCTGGAGTTTAAAGTTTAAACAATTACTAAACTTTTTGAATGGCTCTATCAACATAAGAATGAGGACTGTTTAATAGATGGAGCATTCGAATATAAATAATCTCTGAGAATGAATTAACAACTATTACTTTGTTTAACAAATGTTTAGTTGTTTTATTTAATAAAAAAATAAATTGCTGAAAAAAAAATAAACTATATCTTTAAATTCATTTAAATTTGTTAGGAAGGAAATAAAATATTAACTCCTACATTTTCACATCTTTCTCTTAAACATAATTTTTTTTATAAATTTTCATGTATAATGTTTTATATATTTTCATTATTTTATATTAGTTATGGAAAAGGAAATTTAAGGGCTTTTTTAACAGATAATTTTATACAGTTAGTGAAATGTCTATATTAGTAGTAGTTTTCACTCAAACGAATAACAAAGCTCCTAATTTCCTTATATCTTGCACATAAAAATTATTTTCTCTTTAGTAAAATCCCATACATTTTCTTCTTTTTTTAGAATTACTCTTAAATCTTTCACTTACACATTAGCTTATATTTTACTTTTAGTTTTTATACAATTCCCTAAATATAATAACCTCTCTATTCATTATTTCATTCATTGTTATTCTAAAATTTCAAATCTCAAGCGACACTAAATTTCCTCATAGATTTTGATTACATAAAAATGCAACTGATTACATCTAAATGACCTCTATTACTGATCTACTATAATGAAAAAACAGTCTCAGATGACTTATACCTTTTATTATTATTATTCCTTTTATAAATAAAGTAATTTTTTTTTTAATTGGATAGTTTCAAAAGAGTTTTGGAAGAATAATAAAGAATTTATACCTCCTCAAATTCATTTAATGGTTTTAGATATAAAATTAACCTTAACCTTTTTTAATTTTTCTACTAAATATATATATATTTAAATTTGCTTGTATAATACAGGGTGTCCTGTAATTCTTTATATAATTAAAAGGTTCATAAATATTGAAGAATTTAGTAGAACTGAGAGTATTGTTTTTGTAGATGCAGCATTCAGAAAAAAAGTTTAGTAACACATACAAGTACGCAGATAGGCATTTTTTCTTCCTTTTTTTTTTTTTTTTTTTTAATCGTCAAAGTTTTTTCAGGACATTTCAAAACGAGTAAATCCTTTGAAAAGCGGTAGTAGAAAAATTACGCGAAAATTATAATGCCTCTTTATGTACATAATAAAATAATTGCATCAAGGCATGATATGACTAGTATATTTTCATAAATGCACAAATATTTATACTGGATAGTGCACTGGGTAAAGGAGTCGTGGCTAAAAGATACCTATTAGAATTCATGTAAATTTTGTTAAAAAATTTAAATTTAAAACCATTTTTTTTTTAAATCACCTGTTTTAATATTCTATTCTCATAAATTTATGCGTAGAATATTACAGATATTTTCACAGCTTGAGTGAATTAATTAAAGAAAATTTCCTAAATATTTCATTAATATTTTAAAAATAGTGAGCATGAATATATATATATATAGAGAGAGAGACAATTAGACAGAAATATACATTCACTAATTTGTTTACCGGCATTATAATATAAATCGGCAATGCAGTTCATTTTATAAATGCAAAAAAAAAAGGGGGGGGGGGACTAACGTGCAAGTTGTACCTCAAGGGACTAATGTGAAAGTTGTACCTCACGGGACTAATGTGCAAGTTGCACCGAACGAACAAACTATTTCTTTTAACGAAAATGCCTACTAACCCTGGACGATAGGTCTAATATATCGTATCATATTATATATCGTATTTACCGAAATATAACTCAATACTTATTTCGCTTCCTTCTTCGACTCGTTTTAATACGCATTTTTTATATGCATGAGCAGCCCCCGAAAAACAAAAATATTAAATCATTAAATTTATCTTTTTACTTATTTTTATTTCATAATATTTCGCGCTCACTTTTTATTTCCTAATTCAAAATTATTAAAAAATCTTTTTCGATATCGCTTGTAACGATACTGATTATTATTAATTTTCTTTTCTTTGTCTTTCAATAATACTAGAAAAAAAAAAAAAAGATTTTGATGAAATTCTGGTAAAAGCAGAATTTAGTTTAGGACGGAGGACTATTAGTTTTTTTTTTTCTTTCTTTTTTCAAATTATAGCATCACTTTCAAATTTTTCAATCATATTTTCGATGAATTTTGGATTTCGACAAATGTCCAACTATCGAAATCGACAACGCAAAAATCCCAGATTGAGACTAACAGGCCCTCAGTCCTAAAAAAAAAAAATGACGTCAGAATGCTGATATTGTATTTAAGTGTGTATGTACATGTTACACGTTAATACTGTATGCAGATACTCAGCATAAAAAAAAAGGGGGACTAATGTGCAAGTTGTACCTGACGGGACTAAATTGAAAGTTATACCTCAAGGGACTAATGTGAAAGTTGTACCTCACGGGACTAATGTGCAAGTTGCACCGAACGAACAAACTATTTCTTTCAACGAAAATGCCTACTAACCCTGGACGATAGGTCTAACATTTTTTCTTTCAATAATAATAATAATAATAATAATAAATGATTTTGATGAAATTCTGGCAAAAGCAGAATTTAGTTTAGGACGGTGGACTTATAGTTTTTTTCTTTTTCTTTTTTAAAATTATAACACCGCTTTCAAATTATTCAATTACTAGCTGGAACCCGTCGAATTCGACGATCATTTTACTGACCGAAATGTTCCAAAAAACGTCGCATCATTATTTAAATGTATTTCAAGTTAAAATATCTAATATAATTTACAACATTTCACTTAAAAAAAAGAAAGTCAGAAAAATGCTTATAAATAGAAATATTATATCACTTTAGAAATACTACATCACTTTCTACAAAGTACAGTCAATGTGACGTTAAACTGACTCCAAATAAACAGTTCCTATCTTTCATTTTCTATTTCGTTTAATACTAAGACTACATGTTAGCTGACCCGTCTGGTGTTTCCCGGGCCCATAGCAATAACCTTAAATGAACCTTAAATCTGTATGGTTTTACATCTTTAACTCGATTTTGTTTGAATTTCTATTTTTAAATAAAAGCAACGTGACAAAATAATCAGCTGTAAAAAAAAAAAAAAAAAAAAAAAAAAAAAAAAACCCTCGAACCGAACGAAACTCTGTCTTGTGACCCTGGTGCCTTCAGCAGCCCATAAGCCGACCGCTAATAACATAAAAATATTTCCAAAAATTAGCCTGGAACCGAACGAACCCGCCCGGTGTTGCCCGGGCCCACGATACCTTAAACGAACCTTAAATTTTTATGATTTTATACCTTTAACTCGATTTAGTTTCAATTTCTGTTTTTAAATGAAAGCTTCACGAAAAAAATAGTCAGCTGTAACAAAAAAAACATTACCTCGAACCGAGCGAAACTCTGCCTTGTGACCCCGGTGCCTGCGGCAGTGCATACGCCGGCCGCTAATAACATAAAAATATTCCCAAAAATTAACCTGGAACCGAACGAACCCGCCCGGTGTTGCCCGAACCCATGATACCTTAAATGAACCTTAAATGTTTATGATTTTATACCTTTAACTCGATTTAGTTTAAATTTCTGTTTTCAAATGAAAGCTTCACGAAAAAAATAGTCAGCTGTACCAAAACAAAATTAACTCGAACCGAACGAAACTCTGCCTTGTGACCCCGGTGCCTGCGGCAGCGCATACGCGGGCTGCTAATAACATAAAAAAATTCCAAAAAATTAACCTGGAACCAAACGAACCCGTCCGGCAATGCACGGGTCCATGATAGCAACTATAAATGAAACTTAAATTTGTATGGTTTTATATCTTTAACTCGATTTTGTTTGAATTTTTAAATGAAAGCATCACAAAAAAAAATAAAATAAAATAAAAAAAAAAACTCAACCAGAACGGAACTTGTGCTCGTGACCCGATGCCTGCGGCAGCGTATATACAGGCCGCTAATAACATGAAAAAATTCTCAAAAATGAAACTTGAACCGAGCAAACCTCTGACTCATGTTACCTATGCCTGTGGCTGCTGCACTGTATAGCAGGCATGCATGCTACGCACGCGTTGCAAAACCTACTTTCCTCCACCAGGGGGTGCAGTATGCTGTATACGAACATCACCAATCGCCTTGAATTTCCAAGATTTTTCAAATAAGGTGTCACTGGTGGTGTCAACTGCAAAATCATTTAGTTGCACTTTCCAACGCAAGGGGGCACAGCGTGTTCTATACGAACAACACCAACGGCAAGGAAATATCAAGACCTTTAAAATAATGTGTAACATGATAGGGTCGACTGCAAAATCACCTAGTTCCATTTTTAACCACGAGGGAGGTGCAGTATATTTTGTACGAACATCCCCAATCAACATGAAATATCAAGACCTCTATCACCAATCGCCTTGGATTTCCAAGACCTTTTAAATAACTTGTCACATGGTGGTGTCAACTGCAAAATTCTTTAGTTTCACTTTCCACCGCCAGGAGACGCAGTGTGTTCTGTACGAACATCACCAATGGTCAGGAAATACCCAGACCTTTAAAATAAGATGTAACATGATAGGGTCTACAACAAAATCACCTAGTTCCCATTTTCACCACCAGATGGTCACACTATATTGTATACAAACATCCCCAATCGACATGAAATTTCAAGACCTTTAAAATGAGGTGCTACATGTGTGTATAGAACGGATTTCCCTCTCAAACTTATTTCCCCCTCCCCCCCCCTCCAAATCTACTTTCCCACTTTTTTCACCCTTTAAAATCGAAAATTCCAAATTCGCAAAAAGAGATTTTTTAGTATTCGACTCTAGTCCCCATATGTACAATTTCTTCACCGTGAAGTAATTTGGAGCTTAGTTAAGCTCGTAAACGTGTTTTTAACCCGTTTTCCCCCCCGGAGGGGAAACCGTTCGACTTTTCTTTATTTTTCTCTTTTCATACCATATCCACTGACCAAGACCTTTTTCTAGACACCTCAACCAAATTTTTACACCAAGTAGTTCTCTCAATATAGTGGAGACAGACAAAAACATGTTTCAAATTAATATATAGATGATAGGGTCTACTACAAAATCACCTAGTTCCATTTTTCACCACCAGGGGTGCAGTATATTGTATACAAACATCCCCAATCAACATGAAATATCAAGACCTCTATCACCAATCGCCTTGGATTTCCAAGACCTTTTAAATAAAGTGTCACATGGTGTTGTCAACTGCAAAATCCTTTAGTTGCACTTTCCACCGCCAGGAGGCGCCGTATGTTCTGTACGAATATCACCATCGGTCATGAAATACCAAGATCTTTAAAATACGAAGTAACATGATAGGGTCTACAGCAAAATCACCTAGTTCCATTTTTCACCACCAGAGGTCGCACTTTATTGTAAAACACCTCCAATCGACATGAAATTTCAAGACCTTCAAAATGAGGTGCTACATGTGTGGGTCTAGAACGGATTTCCCTCTCAAACTAATTTCCCCCCTTCAAATCTACTTTCCCCTTTTTTTTCCCCCTTTAAAATCGAAAATTCCAAATTTGCAGAAGTGATTTTTTAGTATTCGACTTTAGTCCCCATATGTACAATTTCTTCACCGTGAAGTAATTTGGAGCTTAGTTAAGTTCGTAAACGTGTTTTTTTTACCCCTTTTCTCCCCCGGGGGGGAACCGTTCGACTTTTTTTTATTTTTCTCTTTTCATAGCACATCTACAGACCAAGACCTTTTTTTAGACACCTCAAGCAAATTTTTACACCAAGTCGTTCTCTCAATTTAGTGGAGACAGACAAAAACATGTTTCAAATTAATATATAGATATTTTCCATAAAGTTTAGATTTCGACGAATGTCCAACTATCGAAATCGACAACGCAAAAAATCCCAGATTGAGACTAATAGGCCCTCAGTCCTAATAAATTATGTATATTATACTGTGTATTAATTATTATTCCATTCTATTATAAAATAAGCATTTTATTATCTAGATTTTGAATTTCTTTTAAAAACATTTATGAATATATGAAGAAATTTGGTAATAAATTAAATTTATAAAAGACAGATTTATTTGAATGACAATAAATGCTCTTTTATTCAGCCGTTCTAAAACGTTATTATTTTGCATTACATCAGCTTGAATATAGCAGAACATCCCACGAGGTACGTTTAAAAAGGATTCCTTTCCACAAAATTAAATTCAGCTTAGAACGAATTTAATTTTATTCATTGTGTAACGCACGCACAATAAATAAATAAAATATAAAAAATTATATATATGAATAAAATTAAAAATTAAATTAAAATTAAATTAAATTAAATAAAAATAAAATAAAATAAAAAATAAAAATTTAGTCATCACATAGCATTATCGTTGTGTCTCCACTTATGAGTAAATCGCAAAATACGAGCAAAGGATGATGATCTTGAAGCGAAAATTTAATCAAAATTGAAAACTAGAGTCTAGGATAATCTCAGAGATTTTAATAAATTAAATATTTTATTTTCTTCTTGCATACTATTATACGTTTTGATTACAGTTTCCTTTATTTCTTTTCTTTAATTTTCAAGGACTAATTTATTTAACAAATAAATTTTATTCAAAATTTCAAAACAATCATTCATTTATATACTTCCATAAATCGAAATCTTTCTAAATGTTGGTTCTTGAATCTCTGAATTAAACAGCATAGAGCTAGACATAGAATTATTGTGAAGTCAGTAATTAATACTTTGAACAATATTTTACTTTAATCCTAATAATATACACAATCTGATGCTAAGCTTTCTATTCAACGCATCATTAATTATTTTCTTACTATTTCAAGAGTCAACAGACGTTAAAATTCCTGAATGTTTCCATTAACATAAGAATGGAGGCAGTTCAGTGGATATGCTTCTGCAATATAAAATAATAATAAGATAATCCTCGAGAATAACTTAACCACGATTCCTTTGTTGAACAAAGAGTTATTTACACTGAGTTATTTATTTCATATCTGAGTTTTGGCAGAAAAATAAAGAAATCACCTCTCTCCAAATTCATTAATTTGTGTTATAAAGGAAGTCAAATATAAAGTCTTACATTTTCAAATTTTTCGATTAAATATTATTTTTCATAAAATTGCACATTTTCATTACTTAAAATTATTTATGAAATTAAAATCTGATGACTCCTTTCAGAAAAGTATTTTTACAACTAGTATATGATACTCTGTATAAATAATATTAAAATTTTACAAAATTAGAATTTTTCATATTAAAATTTCATTTTTGTAATCATAATTTAATTTTCAGGTTATTATTTGATAAACATTGATTTGATCAACACTTATTTATCTACTTCCATACGTAGATGTCTTTTTACAAATGGGTTCTTATACAATAAGTTTAATAACTATCCAGGTATTTTAACTTTAAATCCTTAAATTACATCTCCTCCAACTTTTTTTCTTTTAATCATCATAATATACACACACTGGTGCTAAGCTCTCTAATTAAGCGCCTCATTCATCATTCTCCTTGTATTTCAAGTATCAACGGACACTAAACCGCCTGAATATTTACAATAACTTAAGATTGGCCCCTTATTTAATGGATGGCATAAATATTATAATAAAATAATCTCTGAGAAAAACTTTATTTGCACTGCTAAGCATAAAAATTGTCCCCAACACCATTTTTGCAAATTCTAATGTAAAATGACCCCCTGAATACAAATGTCACGCCAATTTTTCCCTAGGACCCACTGTTTTTTATGGACAGTCCCCTATTTTTATCACTTTTCAGAAATTTTATGGCTATAAATTTGATTTTTTGAGGAGGAAGGATTATTTTAACTGTCAAATATCTTCTGTGGGAGGTGGGGGGGGGGGGGGGGGCTACAAAGTTGGAAAATTCTAAAACATGAACATTTGCTGCAAAGGGGAAAATTTAGGGGGGATTTGTCACTGAAGTTATGTATTACATTTCTTACTTTTTTTTTTATCTATTATTTACGTTATTTATTAAATATTATATTTTTTGTTTTTAAATGTTAAATTAATTATTGTTTGTTCTCCAATTCAAATTCATGGTCACAGAACTACTGAATAGTGATAAAAACTGCGGGATAGGTTGGTGTCCTGAGAAAACGGTGGTTGACTAGGCAGAATGGTAGTCATATTCGAATTCAGGAGGTCATTTTTCATAAGGATGAGCAAAAATGGTATCAGAGCTCATTTTTTTTTCTTTTTTCTTTTTTCTTTTCTTTTCTTTTCTTTTCTCTTTTTTTTTTTTTTTTTTTTTTCAGCGCTGTGTTCTTATACCTTTGTTGAACAAAGCATCGATTATATTGGATAACTTATTTCAGAAAAATGTTTTAGCAGAAAAATGAAAGTCGTAGGTAACTATATACTACCCAATAAAAGTAAGCATTAGAAAATAAAACTATTTTCTTATACAATTAAATACATTTTCATATGTAATTATTTTTGTATATTTGCATTATTTGAGACTATCCACAAAAAAGAAAACTATATATCTCGATTAAAAAATGTTTCATACAATAAGAATATTATAATATATATAGGGCATTGTTCAAATTAATAAAAAAAAATTCTCTTAATCATGCACAAAAAAAAAAAAAAAAATTAAAAAAAAAAAAAAAATAATAATAATAATAATAATATATTAATATTAGAAATCCAAATTTTTAAGAATATGTTTTATATCCATCCTTGCTAAATTGATTCTATTCAAGTGTAAAATTATCATTCATTCCTCTATCAGCACAAGTCAAATCTTTTCTACATGGTGTCTTTTAAAAATCTTACGACGCAGGAAATAATTAAATGTTAAATCCTCTATTTACACTTTAATCTATCTTTTACTTTTAATCTTTACATTGTATGCAAGCTGATGCTAAGCTCACTATTCAGTGCCGCATTCATCATTCTCTTAGAATTTCAAGTGTCAACAGACACTGAGTTTCCAGGTTTACTTCATTATCATAAGAATGGCGACTGATTAATGGATGGACTACTGTCATAAATATAATAATAAAATAATTTGTGATAATAACTTAAAACACTATTCGTTTGTTGAACAAAGTGCTATTTATATTGGATAACTGATTAGATAAAAATATTTTGGTAGAAAAGTAATAGGTTGTAGTTATTAATCGAAGCAATAAATTATGCAATAAAAATAAGCATTATAAAATGCAGTAGATAAAATGTACAATTTTACACAAATTTACATGCATAATATTTTGTATAGTTTCATTATATGAGCATAATATTGAATAATATTATTCGACGACTCCCTTAACAGATGTTTTTGTACAATAAATACGTTATAGGTTATATTAGTTAGTGTTAAAATTAATAGCACACAACAAAATTTCGTCTTTGGTTAAAAATGAATTTCTTGATATCAGAATTTCCGTTTTTATAAGAAGACGTTTTACATTGCTCCTTGATAAATGAATTCAATCTATTAAAATTTACAATTACTATTCATACATGTATTTGAATTTGTCAAAATCTATTTGTATAGTGATCCCTAAACCAGATACGACATGTTCAGGACACTGAGAAAAAATTCTGTAACTGACATCTAGAATCTAAATTGTGGCACTAGAAAAAATAGTTCCATGTCAACCTTATAAATTCTAGTTCACTGTGAAAGCGAGTTCTAGAAATCCCTATTAGAATTCCAGAGCTTTTGCCTATATTATTCAGGGAAAAGTTATTTAAAAATCTAAGCAAATAAATGAGAATACAAGTGGCGGATTTTAGCAACTATAATCTTGGTTTAATTCCTAATTCTAGAAAATCAAGCGAGAATTTCTCGCAATACAAAAGATTCAGAATATTCAGTATAATGTTTCACCATCTAGAAATGTATAAACTAGAAATTCTCGATCATTTCGTCTATTCAGTTTATGGGCGTGCCTTATCCGCATAGCTCGGAAATATATATTTCTAATTAAGGGATTTAGGAAATGGCCACATATTCATTCTAGAGAAAGGCAGTATATATTTTTTATCAGTAAATATAACATCAAATACTTTTTTTTACACTTTAACCTTTATTTAATAACATTTTATTTTTTCATTTAAAATCTTGGAAAAATCAGTTGCTGAACCCTGGTTTTCGGAGACTCTTCTTTAAAGCGCTGGATACGATTTCTGGAAAACAAATGAACCGAACTTATTAAACTTTTAACAAACTTCTTCAAGACAGAACTGTCAAATGCTTAAACGAGTTTTTTTTTTTTTTTTTTTTTTTTTTTTTTTGTTCAATTAAAATCTAATTTTACGAGGCAATACATTTCGGAAAATTGTACTGTTTTTGCTTACAGTTCTGTCAAAAATTCAAAATTTTATTTTATTTTTTTTTTTTTTTAATCCTTCAATCAAGCATTAGAGATTTTTTTTTTTTTTTTTTAACTATGCAAAAGTTCAGTAATATTGATATAGTAATTTTTGTGGCATCGTATTCAACATTTTTTTTTTTTTTTTTTTAGTACTGAGGGCCTATTAGTCTCAATCTGGGAATTTTGGGTTGTCGATTTCGATAGTTAGACATTTGTCGAAATCTAAAATTTATCGAAAATATAATTGAATAATTTGAAAGCGATGTTATAATTTGAAAAAAAAAAAAAAAAAAAAAAAAGAAAAACTAATAGTCCTCCGTCCTGAACTAAATTCTGCTTTTGCCAGAATTTCATCAAAATCTTTTTATTATTATTATTATTATTATTGAAAGAAAAAGAAAAGAAAATTAATAATAATCAGTATCGTTACAAGCGATATCGAAAAAGTTTTTTTTTTTTTTTTTTTTTTTTTTTTTTATAATTTTTAATTAGGAAATAAAAAGTGCGCGTGAAATAATATGAAATAAAAATAAGTAAAAAAAATAATTTAATAATTTAATGTTTTTGTTTTTCGGGAGCTGCTCATGCATGTAAAAAATGCGTATTAAAACGAGTCGAAGAAGGAAGCGAAATAAGTATTGATTTATATTACGATAAATATGATACATAATATGATACGATATATTAGACCTATCGTCCAGGGTTAGTATACATTTTTTTTAGTTCCCCATCATACTAAAGGTATGGGGAACTTAGGTAATCGTGAAAATTTTCGACCTCGGTTTTTTGACTTTTCTACACGTTTTCAGGTGTGAGGAATCCGAAAACGACAAAATTTCTATAGTGTATGTCTGTAGGGTGTCTGTTAGTGTGTTAGTATGTTAGTGTGTTAGTCTGTTAGTGGGTCAGTCCGTTAGTTTGTTAGTCTGTGTACACGATATCTCAAGAACAAATTGTCGCAGAGAGGTCAAATTAGTTTTAAAATATTACTTTCGACACTGGCAAGAACCCTATTCATTTGCAACATTCGAATTTAAAAACTTCGTAAGTTATTAGAAATTTACGATTTTCTTAACATGGGAGAATAGGACAAAAATTCACTTAAACGTGCATGAAATGGAAACTTTTCACTGTAAAAAGATCAGACCAGTTTTAAAATATCCGTTTTGATGCCGGAATAAACATCAGGAACTATAAATATGCTACTTTGAAAATTTCGCAAGTTATTGGAAATTTACGAATTTCTTAACATGGCAGTATAGGGCAAATTTTCACATAAACGTCCATTTTTAGAGATATTTTCATCGTAAAGATGTCAGACTTCTTTTGAAATATTATTTAGGACACGGGCATGAATATTAATGACTATGAATTTTCCAATATAAAGATTTCGTAAGTTATTAGAAATTTACGAATTTCTTAACATGGCAGAATAGAGAAAATTTCACATAAACGTTAATCTTGAGGGATATTTTCATTGTAAAGATGTCAGACCACTTTCGAAATATTATTTAGGATACTGGCATGAATATCATAGACTATGATTTTTCCAATTAAAAAATTCGTAAGTTATTTGGAATTTACGATTTACTTAACATGTCAGAAGGCAAAATTGAGCACAAACTTCCATTTTGAGGATTCTAAATACATTAGACAACTTCAAAATTACGTTTATGCTATTTGTTTGAACATAATTGAATACAAATATCCTACTAGGAAAATTTCGTAAAATATTCGTAATTTGCGATTTTATCAACATAGCGAAATTGTAAATTTTTCATATAAATATGAATTTTGAGGATTATTGCATTGGAAATAGTAGCATGAAAACTAAACAACGGAATTGACCCTGATAAAATAAATTAATAGATTAGAATAAGATAAATATATCGAAGTGAACGGTGGATAGCCTATTAGGCGGGGATTTCATTCTGTCACTGTATCAAGCTTTGGTCAAATTCATTTCTTTTAACATGATTATAATATGTCTCGCACTAGAAATTTCCGAGAACATAAATAGGATGGGGAACTGAGCAGAGTCCACCTATGCCAACTAGTTTTCAATTAAAATCTAATTTTAAGAGGCAACTGTGCTGAACAATTTACTGTTTTTCCTTACAACTCTGTCAAAAATTCAAAATTCTATTTTATTTTTTATTTTATTTATTCATTCATTTATATATTTATTTATTTTTAATCCTTCACTCAAGCATTAAACTTTTTTTTTTTTTTTTTTTTTTTTTTTTTTTTAACTATGCAAAATTTCAGTGAGATTAGTATAGTAATTTTGTTAGTATCGTGTCCAACTTTTTTTTTTTTTTTTAAAGTCTGCTGAAACCGGAACTCACTGACTTACTACATATCTGATTTCAACACTACATAAACAGAATGAAATGGTAAATTCCTAATTTATACTTTACCTCATAATTTACTTTTAATTCCAATAATATACACAATCTGGTGGTGATCTCTTTATCCAACATCTCATTCATTGTTCTCACAGAATTCCAATTGCCAACATACACTAAACTTCCTGAATGATTCCATTAACATAAGAATGGAGACTGATTAATGGACGGACAGTTGGCACAGATAATAGTAATAAAATAATCTCTGGGAATAAACTAACAACTATTCCTTTGTCAAATAAAGATATATTTATATTGAAAGTTTATTTTGTAAAAGCATTTTGAAAGAAAATTAACAGCTCTTTATAGGTAAAATAACTTTATAAGTTACAATATATAATGTCAAGTAAAATTTGAAAATGAAATTGATCTAAAAAAAATCCCATGAACATTCAATAAGTTAGACATTTATATTTTTTTAACATTAGTTTGAAACATCATCTTAATAATAAAAGCCCGAGTTCCTCAGATTAACGCGGGAAATGATGCCATAGCTAAAACATGTGTTGGACTAAAGAAAGTAACATTTTATTCATGGTTTACTTGCGTGTATTGACACTGAATAAAATAATGAAGTAGAATAATTTATCAAAAATAATTACATCTCAATCGCAACTATAATATACAGGGTGATTATATTTAAAGTTATGATTTGAAAACGCTATAATTTTAAAACTACCCATCAGAGCGATTTGATATTTCAGCGGAGCAATCGTGAGGCAATGAAATTTTGTTTCACAAAAGAAAAATATATAGTTCCAAAATGTGCCGTTAATTATCGGTAAAGTATTTGTTTCATAAAGCTCCTCTTTTTCTCTCTTCACTATGACTGTTTCTGTTGTAAACAGGTATTCTTGTCTTTTTACTAAAAAAAATTGCAGTAAACCTTTGAAATTTATTGTTTCTTGCTATTCCAATGTATTGCTAAGAACATTCCTGTGTTTAATGAGTCCATTTAGGCGTTGCCACTGACATTGTCCTAAGAGCACCATGTATAGGAACATGCGGGAACTACCTTTTTCCTCCCCCAAACAAAATTTCATTGCCACATGATTACTCTGGTAAAATTTCAAATCGCTCTTATGGGTAGTTTAAAATTATAGTGTTTTGAAATCGTAACTTTAAAATGTATCTATGGTTTATATAGTTTTGGAAGATCTATTCATTTATACTCAGTAAGTAACACGGAAATATTTTCTATATTAGTAATAAAGTCCTGAGACTCCCAAAACTAACTTTGAAAATGAAGTTAAAGCTAAAACAATGTATTGGAATAGAGAAAGTAAAATTTTATCACCAGTTTCTAAGCGTGCATGTTTATTGAACAAAATAATGAATGAGGATAATTTAACGGAAAATCATCATTCGTAAAATTGTATTGAGATGAAGAAAATAATTTTTTTTTATCCATAGTTTGTTAGAATTTGGAATATTTGTTAATTGGCAGTATAATTCCTCTATAAGTAAAACAAAACAAATTATATATTTAGAATAAACTATTTTCGTTGCCATGCGCCAAGGGAAATTATTATTATAAATAAATATCTACCCCCATTTTATACGATTCAGTAAAAAAAAAAAAAAAAAAAAAAAAAAAAAAAAAGGAAATTAAAGGGGACTAATTTGCAAGTTGTACCTGACGGGACTAAAGTGAAAGTTGTACCTGACGGGACTAATGTGAAAGTTGTACCTCACGGAACTAATGTGCAAGTTGCACCATACGAACAAACTATTTTTTTCAACGAAAATGCTTACTAATCCTGGACGATAGGTCTAATACATCGTATCATATTATGTATCGTATTTATCGTAATATAACTCAATACTTATTTCGCTTCCTTCTTCGACTCGTTTTAATACGCATTTTTTATATGCATGAGCAGCCCTCGAAAAATAAAAACATTAAATCATTAAATTCATTTTTTTACTTATTTTTCTTTCATATTATTTCACGCGCACTTTTTATTTCATAATTCAAAATTATTAAAAAAAAAACTTTTTCAATATCGCTTGTAACGATACTGATTATTATTAATTTTCTTTTCTTTTTCTTTCAATAATAATAATTAAAAAAGAAGATTTTGATGAAATTCTGGCAAAAGCAGAATTTAGTATAGGACGGAGGACTATTAGTTTTTTTTCTTCCCAATTATAACATCGCTTTCGAATTATTCAATTATATTTTCGATAAATTTTAGATTTCGATAAATGTCCAACTATCGAAAAATGATTTCGACAAATGTCCAACTATCGAAAACGACAACGCAAAAATCCCAGATTGAGACTAATAGGCCCTCAGTCCAAAAAAATAAATAGACATGCGATTATAAAATTTTAGTTAAAAGATTACGTTATCATTTTTAATTTCTTGGAGATGTCTGGGCTTTAAAACATATGAATATCCTGATGTAAAAAAGGAAGCTATTTGGTTTAAATATCATGTAAATCATTGTTTACACTGTGAATACAAGTGTCTGAAATTCAGACAAAATTGTGTCTGAAACGGGTGTTTAATTTTAAGATGCTAAAAAGTGTCTTAAAAGGCACATCGTTTCACACTCGAAACGTCTGAAATTCTGCCATCTTTGATCCTGTCTGAAGTGAATATTTTTCATAAATAAAAAGATGCGTTTTACACTGTTCACCTGTGAGAAATAGATTTTAGAATCTCCTAGAGCATAGAATATATATATTAATAATTTTTACAATAATAATCCCCGTTGCCCCCGGCGGGAATCGAACTGAGAACCTACGGACTCAAAATCGAGTGCCTTCCCAATCAAGCCATCGGTGCTCACGCTGTACTCTGCTTGTATAACGAAATATATTCTAGTATCCGTAAAACAAATTGAAGTTTTATGTCTTTGCAATAAAACTGTTCATAAGAAGTAAAGCTTAATACATATTAACTTAAATTTCACGTGTAGAGGTTTAGAGTTTTTTTTTTTTGTAAAATGCGTAATAAATATGAAAAAATAGTAGCCTATGGATTTTAAACGATTTTTTTTTTTTTTTTTTTACTGGTATTTGTAAGAAAACAAACTATATACATGAAACCAAAAAAAAATGCTCTTTTACATTTTGAAGTGCAGGGAAACATAAAATAATTTTTAAAACGCGAAAAAAAAAAAAAAAATCAATTATGCACAAATTGTCTAAGATTGTTTAGCTACGAATTCTCTTTCTTAGCTACAAGTTACATGCTTCGTTTATCTTAATTTTTTTTTTTTTTTTTTTTTTTTTTTTTTTTTTTGATTTATTACATGTGAAAATTTTAAATAAAAATTAACTTTGTTTTTTAATTTTTAACAGAATAAGATACGAGTCTAAGTATTTTAAATAAGTTAACTACTTATGTTACATAAAATAATGTCAAATTTATTTGCTCAAAAAAATGTTAAAACAGGATATGCATGCTGCTTAAAGTAGATTCCATATGGAAAATTTGTTAAGTAATACAAATGTCTGAATTTCTAAGTGTCTGAAATTTGTAATGTCTGAATTTTTAAGTGCCTAAATTGTAAAATGTCTGAAATTTTATGTGTCTGAAAATGTTATATGTCTTAATTTCAGACATATCGACCTTATTCTGACACTTATCTGAGCTCATTTATAAAAAAGACACTTACGTGTCTTAATTTAAGACAGCACATGCGTCTGAAATTTTGCATGCGTAAGTGTTTCACACATTTATGTGTCTGATTTGACATTTCAGACACATTTCTGTCTAAATTTAAGACGCTTCTATTTACAGTGTAGTAATATGAACTCGCAAGAGAAATAAATTGAGAAATATCTGTGTAAAAATCGAATGCTAGACGGGAAGAAACCGATTAGCCTGTTAATAATAAAATTTTAAATTTTACATTGCAGAGAATGTTAGTAATTATTTCCTAAATACAAATTAAAAAATCCGTACAATGAGTAAGTAGAATGCTAGCCTCTGGTAAATATTTAAATAATAATTGTATATTTTTTAAGTATCTACTGATAATAATCATGCTATTGTTAAATGTAAAGTATTATGCTAAATTTTAACATGTTAATTATTCTTGAAACTGATTATATAGTGTTTGTTTCAATTATTTCTAAATGAATAATATTTCCTTTAAAGTAATCGATATAAAAAATAATAATAATGAAACAAAATCTATGTTTTAACACCTGATAAAAATTTATTTTATTCAAATATAAAAAAAAAAAAAAAAAAAGAGAGAGAAAAGAAAAGAAAGAAAGAAAGAAAAGAAAGAAGAAGTAGGAAAAAAAACAATTTTAATTGAAATTTTACTAACGACTCTATTAGGGAATGGTTGGTTGCTTCTCATATTTAGCATCCAGTTTTTAAATCCTGCAAATAAGAGAAATATTTTGGAACATTTTGTTTAACTAATTAATTTTCATAAGCCTCGAAAGCGAAAATGCAGGTAGATGAATTGTAATTCAAGGGCAGACCACGTGATGTTTTAAAACATTTTAAAAATACCTTGTTAAATGGAAATGAGAAAAAGATCTGTCAGAGTGTAAAGTGTGGATTGAAAGTAAAAAACTCGGATAAATTACGTTAATCTGTCATATTACAATTTGTTCAAAATTTCAAAAATATATTCGTCAGTGAACATCAGAAATTTTACTCTTCTTTAATTTATAGGAATTTAACTAAAATTTTTAAATTAGCGCTTTTAAAAGGTCGAAGCTTTCGGTACTTATATTTACTAAAGGGCGAATCCGAACAGAGTTATATAGCGATCGCCATATAACTTACTGAAGAAATATAATTTCAATACTAATTATTGTACGAATGATTTACAGTCATGATGCACGCAGCACTCACCTCATAGAAATGTAACAAACCTACGAATTTAAGCGCATAAATACATTAAATCAAACTATTAAAAAAAAAAAAAAAAAAAAAAAAAAAAAAAGACTATGTCAGTTCTAACATAGAGAAATTTCATCAGTATTCAGAGCAGCCGCGCAATAAAAAATGGAATAAATAAATAAAGATGTAAAATAAAAATACATAAAATGAAAATAAAACTGAGATATTTGTGTTTATTTAATTTTTTTTTTTTTTTTTTTTTTTTTTTTTACATTTTCTTGTAACATATGTGAAGGCATAAGACGGAGGAGAATTTGTTAATATGAAAACACAGATATTTGAAAAATGGGTGTGTACAGGGTGACCATAATTAAATTTTATTTTTACTTACTTTTATTTTTATTTTTTATTTTTTTATTTATGGCAAATTTTATTTTTATTTATTTATTTTTTACTGCAGGACCTTTGAGCACATCTTTTGAAATGTCTATATACAAATTTTCGAATCAATCTATATTTTAGTTACAGCTACAGAATGCTCTGAATAAAACAAGTTTAATTATGGATACCCTGTACTGTCCACGTAAAGCTAACACAATCATTAACAAATTCCGAAGCCTATTAAAGATATGATTTGTTTCACAAAAGCCCAAATACAAAATAAAAGAGCGATAATACAATGTGTTTCTGAATTCCTGGTCTAAACTTCAAGGTTAGGTGAAATACATAGGAAGAAGCATTTTTTGTACAGCAGTATGAGGTCGGAATTGAAAATCTTTGCTGAACCCTGAGCCCACACTTCTACTGCATCAGTTTCTTTTTCTTGTCTATATTTTCATTATTTTATGACTTCTGTTAGGGGTTTGTTTTACACAGTTGCACTTGTTCATTATATATATGTATATATAGATTTCATGTTGTTTAATATGGTTGTTTTACTTCCCATCCCGTCTTTTTCCTATTCTAAAGTGCAGCACATTTCTTGTTTTTCCGTGCACACATTTCCTTTCCGACCCCCCCCCCCCCCCCCCCAAATTGCTATTTAAAAAAAAAATGCTTTTTTATATGTACAGTCGGTAACAAAAGTATCCGAACACTAGCAAAAATTCCTACACAAAAAAAGTAGAGTTAATACTGTTCTGTTAAATAAATCCTCTGATCCGACTGCCATAACGAGCGTCCTTAAACAACGACAGTCGTCAAATCAAAAGTCGGAATGTGACGTCACGTGATCAAAATAACGACTGACACAGTCGGAATTGAGGTATAGTCTGGTCGAAAAATAGATGCCCAGATCTCATGTTCTTAGTCAGTCTAAGAACATGATTCGACAAGGATTTATTTAGGAAAACATTATTAACTCTACTTTTTTTTTTTTTAAATAGGAATTTTTGCTAGTGTTCGGATACTTTTGCTACCGACTGTATTATACCTAAGCTAAAAGTTTGGTCCATGCATTCAGGGACACCCTGTATGCAAAATTTACCAAAGGTAAATTATACTGACTGGCCATGAAGAAGAATGTTGACTGATAAAGGAATGTTGAATGCTTTGAATGATGATATACTGTTAACAAACATTAGAAATATTACTCTTTTTAACTACCGCAAACGAATTAAGCCTTTTCAATTAGAGCTTTTGATGGCTTCAACTATGAAGTGTATAAATTAAATAAGAGTCCCAAGTAGAGTTATAGTGATTGGCGTATATTTCAACATACTAACACGATTTAAATAATTTGTAGAAACCATTTAGTGTCACGAAACTCACAAAACTCACGTTAAATAAATAAATGAGATTACAAATATACAAACTGTAAAAGAGTATTATATCAAAGTTTTAACAAAATCAGCTTTTTGAAGTTTAACATGGAAAATCATAGTCAATATTGAGTATAGCACAAATATATATATATATATAAAGTGTGATAAAAAGTAATCAGAGCTGTTTAAAAACCGTTTACAGGGTTAATGGGGCAACAGCTAGTTCTTAATATATGGTGGCATCCAGTATAAGGAAAAAAAAAATTAAAAATATTGACATCCATGGATTTGATGAAGGAAGAGAGTTAGAGAAATCATTTTCTGAATTGGAAGCAGTTTTTTAAGACAAGATAAACACCCGAAAAGTCCAAATAAAAAAGATGGCGTCAATTTTGAATAACATGAGCAAAAGAAAAGTGAAACTGCTGATTACTGACCAAAAATTCTGGTCAAAAATTCTCAATACTTAAAATCTTAGTTTATCACATAATTTGCATATTAGCTGACCCTCAGTATTCTTTCTAAAAATTATAATCAGAAACTTAATCTAATTCTTATTCAGTGTGACTTACATACTTGACATTTTCAATTGATATAAATTTAATAAAAAACAGGTATTAATTGCTGATAAACAAAATCTTTTATAGAAGATACTCATCAATTTAAAAACATCCAACACTTGTTTTGATTTTGAAAAATTATATTAGAATAAAATCACAGTGCACATGTATTAAAAAAAGAAACAGTATAATTTTATGTACATAAAAAAATATTTTTGATATTTTTTACATATAATCCTGAATATTTAATTACCTTGTAAACGTATATTCTAAATTAAATATATTTAAAACACTTTAAACATGCAATAAATTCCAAAGATGCTGCAATTTTACCAATAATTTGGCACAATATTATAAAATAGTTAATAGTTTATTTCTGCTAATTCATGATGTTTTTTCTCCTACAATAACCTCGTATGATATGCAATAGTTCCAGCCTTTCTCACTTTTCTTAACTCCTTGGTCCAACCTCTACCGGAATTCATATTGTTTTTTGCTGATATTTAAAATATATCACGTTATTAAAAGACTTAACTGTTGACTGTAAAAAGAAAACATATTTAAAACTGCGCAACGGAAACGAATCATAAATCCCTGATGATGCTTTACTATTAAAGCGAAAAGCTTTGGATAAAAAAATTTTAATATCTTTTAAATAAATTTATATTTACGTGTGTTTAAAGTGTTTTAAATATATTTAATACAAATGACACGTGTTCAATTTAACTCTTTATTTTTTAGAGATTATTTATATTCTAAAATTCTCATGAAATTTAATTATGATAAAAAAATTATTTGTGATACAAACGCAGCAGGAGTAATTTATAATTGATGTTGTAGCTATTAACTGTTAAATGTCATTAAATTACAAATCTACATTTTGTGCTCTAAGTAAGAATTTGACGTCACGTTGATAGCATGGCATTCGAGAAACTCACTGATGTGCATGGTAAAATTAATTCACTAATGGGAAAGGTAAATTAACTCCACATGTTTCATTAATTTATCTACAAAAAGTAATAGATTTTAAATTAAATTTTAGTGGAAAATTTTGTAGAAATATTCTATATATATTTAAAATAATTATCTTTGTTATTATATAAATTAATTCAAATGTTTTTTGGGAGAATTTGAAAAGTTTGTTATTTTTAATTATTTTTTTTTTAAATGAATAAATAAATGAAATAGAATGAAATAAACAATCGATGTTTAAATTTTATTTCACAATGTACAATTATAATTCATTGTGCATTTTAGAGTAATATTAATTAAATCTAAATAATATGAGAAAGGTAAAATGAAATTTACACAGGTTTGTCATATAAACTTAATAATTACAAACATAACAAAAAATTATTATATTATTGATTATAAAAACACAAAGACTGAAACTATTCAATTAAAGAAATCCATTCTAAAACAATTGTTAATAAAAACATTCATGATGAGACTGTCTCTGATTGTAAATAAAAAGCAATAATTTAAAAGTAATCCGAAAAAAAATTACATCTCACGATGTGAAAATGTATGTAGAAGACGAAGAAATAAATACTGTAAAGTTATCACAGTTGTAGAGAGGTTGAATTTTCTATTCAACTCTCTTAAAGTTCTTACTTCCAAAAATGAATGTAGGTCATCCCAATCTGTTATTATATTGCTGCGAGTGTCCAAAACTTACTGATATTTTGTTTTAGAAACGCTCCGTTTCTAAAGATAATTCTGCAGATAATTACTGCAGTTATAAATCTAAGATAATTATTGTCCAACAGTGTCGAGCTACTACTCTACCTCAGAACCATATCAATTAAACTTTATTAAATTGTTGATTTTATAGAATGTCTCTCTGTAACCTTGCTGGATTTGGTGTTAGGATTAAGCCAAATGACAGCGCAAGGTCCTAGGCCTCAAAAGGAGGCTAAAATTCCTTAGAAAAAAGACCCTGTGTTGAGGTCTGTTTTCTAAAGGATACTAGCCTGTATTTACGCAAGATTCGGATAAAACCATGGGAAACACCGAAACGCTGGGCCAATGAGCAAGACCTGACATTGAATTCGGCACCTCCCGTTCACAAACGTCTCTACATCAGCATTGCTATGTATAAAAATTTAATTATTTTACTGAACTTATCGGTAATGTTTAACTTATTTTATCGCCTTTATTCTATATATTTAATTAAAATACCAATTCCTGTATTAATGTTGTTTTTAGCATAATAAATATTTTAAACTAAATTTTCGAATTAATCGTCATTTGAAGCATTGCTCAATTTCACAAGAGAAAAACGTATTATGCATGTTTAACAGATTGTAATTTTTATAAATTAGATATTTGTTTCTTATGATTATAAAAGAATATAAGTGGATATATTTTGTTAACATTTATTACTATAATAACATACAAATTTCCTTATAAATGTATATAAATGCTAAGAAAATTTTAATATCTGATTAAGCATTATATAAATAAAATATATACAAATATAAAATAATCTATATAAATATCTAATGGATTTATGTAAATACATATTGGGTTGTTCGGAAAGTAATTTCTTTTTTCTCTTAATTGTATTTTTTTTTCACACCATCTTCACAATTAAGCTGCATTACCATTAAATATTGTGACAGCTAATATAGCAAGACTTGCTTGTGAAAAAGTTCGTTTTATTCTGCTCAATAGGCTTTGATTGGTGCCCTATTAAATAAAGAAAATCGGAAGCGACATTTTCGCCATATTTTGTTTTAGTTAACAAAAAGGCTAAAATACTGTTCAAACAAGGAAAAAAGTATACGATGTGTATACAGAAAATTTATTTAAAGAACGCCAGTGTCAAAACTGGTTTACCAAATTTTGTTCCGGCAATTTTGATGTTCAAGATGCATTGCGTTCTGGAAAACCAGCTTATACTAATGACAACAAAATAAAGTATTAGTTTTAAAAACTGCCAAATAACAACTCGTGAGATCGCTAAGAAACCGACCAAAGTGGAGAATATTGAATTCAATAAAATATATATACAATATAAGAAAATCGTTTTTCATTTTTAAAGGAAAAAACGAAATTACATTCCGAACAATCCAATCTAATAGCAATGGAATTGTTAATATCTAACTAAACATTGTATAATTTTATTAAAAAATAATAATTAAAAAAATAAATAAAGTTTCATTTGTCTTATACTTTTTATTTATTTATTTATTTTTAAGTTGCATAAAACTAAATATTGTTTTTAAATCAACACCAGCAGAATACCATTTCTTATGCTTTGCATAAAATAAAAATAAAAAAAAATGAGTTCTTCTGAAAAATTAACGTGGTGGAATTTGTTTACTAATTATTTTCGATATGAGATGACTATAAAACTATAAAGAACAGTAACATAAAAAATACAAATTTCTTTACTTTTTTCCAGCTCTATTTATTCAGTTTATAAAATTATAACACCTAAAAAATACGTGCTGAAGTAGAATTTTGAAAATTAATTTTTACTTCTGGAAAATATTTCTAATGCTTATTTACTTATTATTCAAACATTCATTTATTAAGTAGGAAACACGAAGGATAGAATGAAAATTATATTAAAGAAAAATATGACTGCAATTAAGTATAATTTATCTGCATTAATAACCCTCATT
The DNA here is from genome assembly GCA_963930645.1 of Salticus scenicus. NCBI lineage: Eukaryota > Metazoa > Arthropoda > Arachnida > Araneae > Salticidae > Salticus > Salticus scenicus. The sequence continues at coordinate 243,495,076 of OZ005656.1, forward strand.
ATTTAAGAATCATAATTAGGGTTTTTATGTAATATATAAAGCTGCTTTATGATATTCGGATAAATGCATTCATAATTATACTGCAATTAGATCAGAAAATTATAACTAAAGTAATTTTCTACTGTAATAATAATAATAATAATAAAATTCAGCATTCTGTTGCATGTGATTAAAACTATAATTTATAGTTTCAGTAAAAATGCTAGATTATATGTAAAATATTTTTCAAGGACAATTATGTTGTTATCCTCACAAAACTTTCTTCTATATCATTCTGTATTGCTGTGCCATCTACAGGATAACATGCACAATATTTTAACTATAGTTTCTCACAGTAAAGAATATGCATATGTAGCTTTGTGCAATTTTAGGCAACAGATGCTGAATTGCAGTCTAAGGGAAAATCACAGAAAAGGAATAACAGAAGCACCATCTGTCAACCAACATGTACAAAAACTACGTCTGCGTTTTTTGCTTAATGACCATCTTACGCACCAAATTTTGTTTATTTATACAATATGCAACCTAAAGGTACTGCGTATAGAATCGCTGAAAGAGGTGTAGTATAGCAGTGTCATTTGTTGATTGATATACATCCAAATTGAATTAGCATGACTGTCTTACACACCGTTATACACAACAGATCCTGAGACATAACCTTCCAGTAAATAAAATAAAACATAGCACAATAGGGTGCCCTATTGAGCGATTTTTACCAGAAGTTGATAGACTCCAATTTAAATCAACGTGTAACTAAAAATGTAAACTTTCATAAAATTTTGTGCATTAGTTCATTGAGCAAGAATTTCCACAAAATGTTTGTCACAAACACGCGGACACAGATTTTCTTAAAACGATCTTATTTATTTATTTATTTTTGATTATTCAAAACATGTTAGTCTATCGAAAACCGGAAATGGAAAACTTTAAAAATCAATGCAATCTTCTTTTATATAAAGCAGAAAGTTAGTTTAAAAGAAACTAATCATCACCACAAATTCTTAATCTTCTGCAAACATTTGATGGATATTATGGAATTTTCAATAATTAATATAAGAGTTTGATTACATTTACATATATATATATATATACATATATATATGTGTGTAAAGTAAACCCTGAAAATCATTAGTTACTAACCATAGAATATATTTCGAAATTTATTTAATTACATTATACAATTACCAAAGAACACTGAATTTCCGTACTCAAAGTTCATTTTCTAAATTTGCAAGCAATTTTTCAAATTAATTACATGTTAAGTGTATTGAAACGCATATGTTTAAAGTTACGTTTATGGACATGTCATTTATCAAAAACGTTTTATTCATGTGTACACAGGAAAAATAGAAAAAGAATTATGTACTTATCACCAAATTGTTATTTAATAATGAATACAAAACATGTATTTTATAAGAATAATTTAAGTAAAAAAACTAGAAATTGTAATTAAATTATTATTATTTAAATTAAGAAATAGGATTGTTTTAATAATAATAATTAAAATTTGTATTTTTATAAATACACTGGTGGGCAAAATTAAAGCAACAACCTGTTTTCTCGTTCTCTTGTTTCGCGCATAATTTTTAAGCAAATTATCATACGAACATAAAATTCCAATGGCCTATTTGTTATCATATTATTAATAGAACTGTATGTAACTTTAGCATAAGAATAATTTTTAAGCTAATAAATATTCATTTTTCTCTCAAAAGTAAGTTTTGGAAAAAATGAAAAAAATCAATAATTTTAGGAAAGAACATTTAATGAAAAGTGGTGTTAAGGATGCATTAGAGATAGGTAAAGACGCAAATGCCTTGAAATGTTAAACTAAATCTCTATTTTTCTTTCTGTGTTAACTTTTATTTTACTTTTATAATGGACATTTAAAAAATATATATAATTAGTAATTTGTAAACTATGAGCATCACCAGAATAATAAAAATGTCGATAAATAGTTTTATAATGAACACCTTATTTAATTTTCATGTTTGCATGTATATCTTTTGAAAAGCTTTTCACATGAAAAAAAAAAAAAAAAAAAAAAAAACAGAAAAGTGAATATATGTAGAAAGATTTGGTTGTAATCTAACATATGAATGCGTGTGCATCTTCACCTATCTCTAATGCATTCTTATGACTACTTTACATTAAATGTTCTTCCAAAAATTATTGAAATTTTTCATTTTTTCCAAAGCTTATTTTTGAGAGAAAAATAAATATTTATTAGCTTAAAAATTATTTTCATGCTAGATTTGCATAAAATTCGGTTAATAATATGATAACGAACAGGCCATCCAAATTTTGTGTTCATACGTTTATTTGTTTGAAAAATATGTAAAAAAGAAGAAAACGAGAAAACAGGTTGTTGCTTTACTTTTGTCCACCAGTATATTATTTCATAAAAATTCCTAAATTTGGTTATGTTTTTTGTGCCTTTATAGGAAAAATATTTTTAACGTATACTATTTCTTTACCTTTAAAATTAACTTTTCAGAGTAAAAAATATTTTAAATACATACATAGAATATGTTTAATCTTCCTGTACGTTTATACGTTTATTTAAGTAGTATAACGAGTTGAAATATTTAAAAAAATGCTGATTTCTTTCGAAAAGCGAAAATTTATATTTATAATGAAATAAACTCTAAAGGAATAACAGGTAACAAAAAAGTGCATATGTATATATATATATATATATATATATATATATATTTATATATATATATACACTTTAAGCTTCATTTTCACTTTTAATTCAAAGAAAAATACTTCCAAAAATAATTTTTAAGTACCATCATTGAAGTAGATTGCTTTGATAATCCTGGAATTTCTTATATTCTTCTGTCTGAAGTTTAAATATGCACTCTATTTCAAAATAATTTTTTCATCTCTTTAATTTCCTTTCATAAGTGTGTCTTGAATTCAGAAGTATTTTTAATTTTGTTTAAATTGATATAGTTTTATTTAAAAAAAAACTAATATATATATATATATATATATATATATATATATATATATATAAATAAATAAATATATATATATATATATATATTAATGAAAACATTTTTTACTTACGTGTACAATAAATAAATAAAATATATATTAATAATTAAATATAGTAACATCAGTTTAAAAAGATATACATATATGTTCTAAAACATGAAATAGTCAGAATTATTTACACTTAAAATCTTATTAATATATATATATATATATATATATATATATATATATATATATATATATCAAAGCATATATAAACTTAAATTATGCATCCAGTAAACGACTTAAAATAAAATATTCTATTCTAAATTTGTTGTCAAATTATTACTATACTTAGTTAATTTACTTTATGCAACTGTATTTTAAAAAAGAAAAGATTTTTAAATAGTTATTTTATAATATTTTTTAATAATAAACATGGAGCATGCATTTTCGAGGAATATGCATTTAAATTTACTATAAAAATTTACCCAACTATCATATTTTAATTCTTTTATATATATATACATGTGTCAAATTGAATTGTCACACACTGAGAAAAAATATATGACTGGAATCTAAGAATCTAAATTGTGGCTCTAGAAAAAATAGATCCATGTCATCCTTATAAATTCTATCTCACAATGCTAGGGAGTTCTAAAAATCCCTATTAGAATTCTATACCGTTTTTCTATATTACTGTGGTCAATCGCATTTCAAAATCTCTGGAAATAAATGCGAGCACAAGAGGAGGGTTTTAGTAACTATGATTTTGTTTTACAGCGGAATTCTAGTAAATCAATGAGAATTTCTCGCAATCCAAGGGATTCAAGATATTCACAATACTCATAATATTGTTTCAGAAACTATAAAAATATAGCCTGGAAATTCTCGATCATTTCCTGTATCCAGATCATTTATTCACCTTATACTCATGACTCGGAAATCTATATTTCTAGTTTAGGGATTTAGAAAATGGCTACTAATTCGTTCTACATGAAAGCGGTATACATTTTTTCTCAGTGCACTTTTTCAGTAGATACTTTTAACATAATACACACACTTTATCCCATCAGCATAATATATTTATATATTTTTTTTATGTGAATTAATTTGTGTACAGTACCATTATCTTTGAAAAGTAATAACTCTTTAAATCACTCAGACCCATTTTTATTTTACAATTTATTGTCGCCGAATGCTAAAGCCAATCTTATTCTATAGAGAATTCACACCAGTTATAACTCATTAATTAATAATTATTTTTAAATTATACTTTCACATTGAGAAAATTCATAACTCTTATACTGGGTGCCGCTTTCTACACTGAGAAAAAAATCTGTAACTGACATCTAGAATTTAAATTGTGACTCTAGAAAAAATAGTACCATGTCATCTTATAAATTCTAATCCCCTTTGAAAGCTAGTTCTATAAACCTCTATTAGAATACTGGAGCGTTTGCCTATATTCTCGAGGGTAAACTTATTTAAAAATCTCTGGAAATAAATGCGAATACAAGAGTTGGGTTTCAGCAATTATAATCTTTGTTTATGACCCAATTCTAGAAAATGAAACGAGAATTTCTCGCAATACAAAAGATTCAGAATATTGTTTCACCATCTAGAAATGTGTAGACTAGAAATTGTCGATCATTTCGTCTATTCAGTTTATGAGCGTGCCTTTTGCGCATAGCTCGGAAATCTATATTTCTAGTTAAGGGATTTAGAAAATGACCACCTATTCATTCTAGAGGAAGGCGGTATATTTTTTTCCTCAGTGTAAAAATTATTTTTTTCAAATATTTAATATGTTATTTTATTTTGACGCTTTAAAGGATGATGTCGCACTATATGAAATTTTGATTTTTACGAATGTAAAACAAAAGTAAAAATTACGTATATTTCCTGAGTTATAATGGGGCAAAATTCTCCATAGTATAACATCGATTTTAGCTTCCGGCAAAGAAAAGTAGACATACTTCTTAGAGAGATAAAGATATGTGCCTTAAATATTTCGTTTTACATTTAAAAATAATTAATAATATAAAAAAAAAAAATCCCATAAACTACTTTTGTTTTATCATATTTATCATAAAATGTTTGTTAAATAATCAAAAACCTTTTTTGAACAACATTTTTTTGATTTAAAAATTCAATTATAAAATGAATTAAACTGAAAACTGAAAAAGAAAAAAACAAATTAATATAAAAATGTTTAAACTGTTTTTTTCTTTCTATTCATAATGGCATGCATCCAAAAAGGCTTTTTAAAAATTTATTAAAGCAAAGTACTTGACAATTTTAAAATTTCTTCTTTAAGATTTGAAATTTAAAACTACACTCTAATAAGTTTTTTTTTTTTTTTTTCTAAACTTTATTATATCTTAAGCGACGAAAATTCTTGAAAGCATATTAAAATATTTTTAATTTTATCTGAATTGCTTTGATTTTCTAAAAAAAACCTTTTGAGTGTCTTCTATAAATAGAAGCATATTTTTTATGGGCGTAAAAGAAATAAATAAAATAAAAAGTAAAACGCAATATATTTTTATGACTGAAAGAAGAATTTTATTATTTTATATTTTTGTATGAAAATTATTTTTACATTTTCTTTTTCTTTCTTTCTTTCTTCATCTTCTTTTTTCCTTCATCTTCATCTTCTTCTTCATCTTCTTCTTCTTCTCTTTTTTTTTTTTTTTTTTTAACACATCTGTAAGGTACAAAAAAAAAAAAATCTTCAAATTGATTTTTTTTTATTACTTCTAAATATATATGCATATATATATATATATAAATCTGAAATCCTTCCAACCATAAAAAAATGGTGTTGCAGTATTGAAACAAAATGGGAATTCTGAATATATAATACTTAAAATCGATGAATTCTGAATATACAATACTTTTATGCACCTTAATAATAATAATAAATATTTATTTATTTATGCACAACATTGAAAGTACATCACACTAAACACTGATGTTATATCCTTTATATACAGCACTAGTAAAGGTTCTTCAAATTTCATATTATTTATTTTAAAAATAATAATTATTTCAAATATGAGTTCCTCTATAATATTCTTTATTTATTTATTTATTTATTTATTTACTTTTTAAGGCCTCAGGTTATAGAATTTATATTTCATATGTTTCATATTAGAAAAAAAAATCATTGATTTTTACCTGAAAACATGTTAGGAATGTTTAATTTTTGTCTTGATAAACAAATTAAATATTACAGCAAAAGAAACCTGAATTACTTAACATATGATCGCTGAGCTATTTTCCTATTTTTAACAGTAAACTCCACCTTTTTACGTTTCTCTAAAACGTTAAAATATTTAATGAAAGGATTTTACATATTGTAATTAAATCAATCAAATTTTATCCTCAGTAAACAATGTAGTAAATACCATTGGCATATATACTTAAGCCGGCAACGTATAAACGTTTAACAAGAACACGAAAAATTCTTTTTTTAAGGTAAAGTATTGTTTAAAGGGAACGCCTAAACACGGGTGTCTTCTTTTAATTCAATTTTACGAACGCGAAAATAATATGATAAAATATTTTAAGATTTTTGAAATAATTACCTTTTCTTTAATTAATAATGTTTTGAATAAATTAACATCTTAAAATATAGTAAAAGCATATAATTCATATGATTTAAATAAAAAAACAAAAGTATTCGAAAATCCAAACAAGTAAACCTTAATGTTTGGTTTTAATTAAAATATTTTAATAAACTAAACTTTAATCTTCCATTTGGTTTTATAATATAAGATTTCGAATTATAAGATGGAAATTCTATTTCCTTCTAAGAGAAAGTACATAGGAAATGTAAACACTTCAGAAAATCAAACATGAACTTATAAAACTTGAACATTTATTTATTTTTATTTTTATTTTTTTATTTTTTTACCGGACTTTTTTATATCTTCGTTTGTGACATCATTTACTTTATCATATGTATTTGAGTTAGGGTCAAAATAGAAATTTAGAGAGACTTTTAAAACTCTTGAATGTAAGTTTACGTTTATTTTATTTATTTACTTTTTTTAATTCAAAGAATTTCAAAAAAGAAATTTCTTTGAAGATAGTATACAAATGTTTAATATATTTCTAAAGACATTTCTGAGTTTAGTGAAATAATTTTACAAGACATTTCATCACAAACACATTTTCTACACAATTACAATGAACCAAATGAACACACGCAAATATAAAAAGTTGTAAAGGATATATACATGCACAACAGCAGCCATTCTATAAAATGTTAAATGCACAGCTGGTATTGTGTAATTACAGGACAGTCAAAATATTTCTTAATTATTACTGTCTATAACCAGTAAATTTTTATTGCTATCTATTACCGGTAATTTCTGAGGTGTGGTTTAATCGTTTAATGATGTCAAAAACTCTATTTGTGTGAAACTGATATATACAACAGCGGGTTTAAATTATAAAAGAACGATCAATTCATCATGTTTGGGATTAACTAAAAAACTGAATTTCCTCGTGTTAAGTTAAACATTGATGCAGTTTAGTGTGCGTATGTTTGTTATAGTAGAAAGTGTTCCTTTCGTCTTAATAATACGAGGGTTGCTATTTATATTTCTGGCCTTGGCAACAGTAAGTGTTGCTAGGCGACCGCAGACGATTTTAATCGAAAGTTTGATATTTTTAAACGTAAATTCAGCAGACGATTTACCATTATAGCTTTATTTGTGTTGTTGACAGTAAATTGAAAAGTTCTTCTCTTTCAAAAAATGGAATTGAATCGTGAAAATTTTCGTGCGATTATTTTTCATAACTTTCGACGTGGATTGTCAAGACAAGAGTGCTTCGATGAACTTAATTCTTTATACAGCGATAAAGCGCCATCCTACAGCACTGTAAAAAATTGGTATAACGAATTTAATCGTGGTCGATGTTCGATCCAGGACGAATCCCGTGCAGGTCGTCCAAAATCCGTTGTTGTGCCAGAAAAGATCGATGCTGTGCGTGAACTGATAAAGCAAGATCGTCATGCGACATACCGTGAGATTGAGGCGTCTTTGGACATTAGTATGACTAGCATCAATAAAATATTGCATGAACATTTGAGCGTAAAAAAAAAAAATTGTTCGCGTTGGATCCCGCATAATCTGACAAACGCTCAAAAAAAGGCTCGTGTCGATTGGTGCAAGGAAATGTTGGAAAAATACGTTCAAGGTACATCAAAGGCTGTGTATAACATCTACACAGGTGACGAATCATGGATCTATGCATATGAGCCGGAAACAAAACAGCAATCAACTGTATGGGTCTTCCAAGGCGAGGCAAAACCAACAAAAGTTGTTCGAGGAAGAAGCACATCGAAACAAATGATTGCCTGTTTTTTCGGCATTAACGGTCATGTGGCAACAGTGGCGTTAGAGCAACGCAGGACGGTCAATTCTGAATGGTACACGACCATTTGTTTGCCAGAAGTCATCGGAGAAATTCGAAAAAAGCAGAAGAACAGGCGAATCATTCTTCATCATGACAATGCGAGCTCTCACACATCGACTCAAACAAATGCATTTCTGACTGAGCGAAAGATCGAACTGATGTGTCATCCGCCGTACAGCCCTGATTTGGCACCCAATGACTTCTTCTTATTCCCACACATCAAAAATAAATTACGTGGACAACGATTTTCGACCCCCGAAGAAGCGGTTGGTGCATTCAAAACGCATGTTTTGGAGTTACCTCAATCGGACTGGAAAAAGTGCTTTGAAAATTGGTTCAAACGCATGCAAAAGTGTATTGATCATCATGGAGAATATTTTGAAAAACAATAAAACCAATTTCGATCCTACATATTTGTTTTTTCATTATTAGGCCAGAAATATAAATAGCAACCCTCGTATAGAGTCGCATAGAAGAACTTTAATACAAAAAAGGAATTGAAATATAGCCTTCAGTAAATGGGAAAGTTGTCACAGATGCAATACCTTTCGGTCGATAAGCATGCGATACATATATATATATATATATATATATATATATTAAATAACAGTGTTCCACACCACATTTTGTGCACATCTACACTATAAATTCTGAGGTATAGTTTTCACATAAATGGAGAAAAAAGACGGCAAGACAGTGTCACCATTCTGACGATTTTCACCTAAATTGAATTAGCATTTTTCATAAAAGCCATCACATCTCGTATATAAAATTCCTTGCACTTACTTACTGTACAAGCTGAGATATTATCTTCTCGTTTAGGAGAAAAAAAATAGCATAGCATCGTCGAAAATGTGTGTGTGTTGTTGTGGGCATGCCAAATAGTATTCAACACCTCATTAAAACAAGATTGAACAAAAAGTATATTTTTGGGGAATTTAGTTTAATATCTCGGGAGATATAAAGCAAGTCTATTGGTAATATTGAATTCTTTATTGTTTTCTATTTAAGTGAAAATTGAGGTGACTGATTTTTAATACGCATAGATAATATAGTCCAATCCTTCCCATTTGAAAGATTTAATACATTGTTTATTAAGTTTAGTTTAGTATCTGTATTGTATTACTTTAAAACACAAAAACAAAAGATAAATTTGAAGAGATCATGCAAAACCAGTCTTCAAGTACAGAGACAGACTTTTTTCAAAAATACCCGAAGCGTGTTAACGTCTCAAAATGGATAAATTCATCGGAAACTAGTAGTCAAAATATTGCATAAAGCCAAAAATCATCTCTTATGTATCAAAAGGAAAAAAATGTCGAAGAAAAACTTAAACACACACAAAAAAAAAAAAAAAAAAAAAAAAAAAAAACACTAAACACACTATCATGAAGAATTATTTTTATTAAATAGTTTATAAAATAAGTTTTAGCAGAAAAAGAAAAAACTATTTCAACTTGTTTAATTTTGTTAAAAAGTCAATGACTTATAAACCCTTATAAATTAAAGAATTGGTGTACAATCAGTAATGAAAATTAAAAACTTCTGCACACATCATAAGATTAATGGTTTCGAAACCTACCGGTTTCAAAAGTACGTGGCATTTCTCTTCAGGTGCAAAAATGCGTGATTTTCGCATCTGAAGAAGAAACGCTACGTCCTTTTATTACCGTTATTGCTTATATTAAATTTATGGTGTGTAAAGATTTTTTTTTAGTTTATATTTAAACCCTCATATTTATAAAGCATTCTTTTGAAAGTTCTTTTTATTCCATAAGTTTACGTGCCCAATATTCTAATTATTTTCGATGTCTGAATGCATTAAGTAACAGTAAATTCGATAACTACTTTAATAAATGTTTTTATACATTAGATATATCTGTGTTAGTTATAATTTAATCTAATTATATAGATCTTTAATAAATTTTCATTTTGTACAGAAAAAGGAACTATGTATATATATATATTTGTCTATAAGGAAACAGAACATTCTACGTTATACAACGCGGTATTTATTTGTTTGATTAAAAGTTTTCTATTTTAAATTTTTATAAATTATTCATTCGCCAATTTACATAAGTCAAAATACTTTTACATTGTGGTTCTTTACCCATGATAAATACGACACCCTCAGAATTTAGCTTTAAATTATTCATTTATATTTTAACCTACATTGTATTTTAATCCTAATAATATACACAATTTGACTCTAAGCTCTCTATTCAACGTCTCATTCATTATTCTCCTGGATTTTCAAGTGTTAACAGACATTAAAATTCTTCAATTAATACATTAACACAAGAATGACGAATGTTTAAAGGGTGGACTACTGTCATAATTATAACAATGAAAAAATCTGTAATAATAACTTAAACATTATTAATTTGTTGAACAAATCGCTATATGTGATAAAACAGTTTTCGCGGAAAAATAAAGGACGTATAGCTCTTCAAAATTAGTTGAACCCGTTCAGAAAGAAATTAAATATAAACCCTTAAATTTTCAAGTTTATCTCTTAAATATATTTTTCTTAAATTTACAAGTATGTTATTTTATACATATTGATGGCTTCTTTATCAGACGTTTTTATACAATACAATCGAACCTTGTTAACGTGAAACACAAGGTGGATAAAAAATTTGTTCATGTTATCAGTAGTGCATGCTATCAGTAACTAATCTTCATAAGACTAAACTATCCTTCCTTTTGACGAGGATTGTTGAAACAGTTCATGTTAAAGGTAATTCTCGTTAACACTGTTTACGTTAACGAGGTTCGACTGTAAGTATAGTTTAAATTGTTTTAGTTATTATTGAAATCAATCGCAATATTTCTATTTTATTTTAATCTCGTAGAGAAAAATTAATTTTTTCATGTAAAATTTCTTTATAACTATTATTATTATTATTATTATTATTATTATTATTAAGAAATATATCACGTGTTATATTATTTTGTGACGCCTATCTACAGGACATGACTGCCTTGCCGCTCATTTGAAGCACATAGGTATCTTAAACGACCCTACTTGCCCACTTTGTGATTCTGGAGAAGTAATGGACCGGGACCATCTGTCCCGTTGTAGGGCTGACTCTTCGATGTTCTACAGAAGAGTCGAGATATTGGAAGGCAAGATCGCTCTTTAGGCAATGACTTTGGTCTTTTGTTCTATGTTATATTGTCTATAATTTGTTTCGTATCTTTTTAGTCCTCTGTAACTTTTGCCTAGCCATTGGAAATAAAAATGTATTATTTTTTGATAAATCATATTCAAATTTACTATTATCATTAATACTTCTACTTGAGTATGTCAAATCTTTCTATTTGGTTATATTTATGTTTATAAATTAAATAGAACACCCGCAGAATTTAATGTTAAATCATTAACTTATATGGTAAATCATTAACTCAAATCATTAACTGATATGCCTAAATTTTACTTTTAATGCTTATATTATACATAAAATTATTTTAAGTTATCTTTTCAAAGCATCAATTCTTAGACTTCCAAACTTTTATTATGAACTTTAATTTTCTAAATTAAATACGAAGGTGGCATAATTTAAAGTTAAATTATTAATTTACATTTTATTTTATATTTTATTTTAAAGAAAAAAGAAGTGTGGGAATGCTAATTTTCAGAACTTATAGGTTTGTATCTATCTCTCATTTTGATGTCGTTAAATGGATTTTATGAAGTTTCAACCAAAGTTAGTTTTCTAGGCGTAAATCAAATCTTATAAAAAATCAACGAGATATTTTCTCATTTTTTTATTTGATATTCCAACTAAATAGAGTTTTTCTTTTTTGGAAAATGCGATTTATTTTTATTCTTTTGATATTTTAATCAAATTATGGTCCCAGTTGGATTCCCAGTAAATAAATAAATAAATACATAACAGAAACTGAATTCATTTAGGCTTACTTCTAATAATTTCTAGCCTCTGCGACAAGCGTGAGAGTGTAAAACTGCTACTCTCTTGCTGGTAAAATTACATAAAAGAAACCAAAGGTTACATTATAAATATATTATTGTGTCCCGAAGGTTACATTATAAATATAGATATCTACATAAGAAAAGATAAGTAAGGTTAAGAAGAGAAAAAACAATTTGAGATTTTGATTTTTCAAAAATGATGCAATGATGAGTTCCAGTACGCACTAATAATGAGATCCCACGCATTCCATCTAACACTTAAAAATTCAAAAAGAATATAAAAAGTAAGGAAACTGCGTTCCCGTACATTCCCATGCTAATTAAGCCCTGCTTTATAATATACACAAACTAATGCTAAACTCTTTATTCAACATCTCATTAATTATTGTCATAGAATTTCAACCGAGACTTAACTTCCCGAATTATTTCACTAAAATAAAAATGGCAACTCATTTATGGAATGACTACTGACATAAATATAATAAAATAATCTCTGAAAATAACTTAACCAACATTATTTTGTTGAACAAAGAGTTATATATGAAGATGAAGATTTATTTTGTAGAAGTGTTTTGGCAGAAAAATAAAGTAACTTCATCTTTAAATTTATTTAATTGTGTTAAGGAGTAAATAAAATATAAATTCTCTACATTTCAAATCTTTCAATTAAAGAGATGTATATATATATATATATATATATATATATATATATATATATATTAATTTTATCGGCATAAAATTTTCTATATTTTCATTGTTTAAGGGCAATTATGAAAAAGGAAATTTAATGATTCTCTATACGATTATCATAGTACAGTCAGTACTAGTATTTATCCAAACAAATAACAAAACAAAATCCCTAAAATTTATTTTTAATTTGCATAGAAAACTGAATTACAAGTTATTAAAATTACATTTTTGTAAGAATTAATTTGAAATTATTAACTTACACTCTGAGAAAAAATTCTGTAACTGACATCTAGAATCTAGTTTGTGGCTCTAGTAAAAATAGTTTCATGTCATCCTTATAAATTCTAGTCCCCTTTGAAAGCGAGTTCTAAAAACCCCTAATAGAATTCTAGAGCGTTTACCGATATTATCGAAGTTAAACTTATTTAAAATTCTTTGCAAATAAATGCGAATACAAGAAGCGAGTTCTAACAAATATATTTTTGGTTTATGACCCAGTTCTAGGAAATGAAGCGAGAGTTTCTCGCAATAAAAAAAAAAAAAAAAAAAAAAAAAAAAATCAGAATATTCAGAACATTCAGAATATTACTCCACCATCTAGAAATGTATAGACTAGAAATCCTCGATCATTTCGTCTATTCAGCTTATTGATTTGTCTTATACGTATAACTCGGAAATTTATATTTCTAGTTTAGGGATTTAGAAAATGACCATTCATTTGTTCTAAATGAAGAAGGTATAAATTTTTTTGAAGTGCACTCTTACCTATTTTTACTTTTACTTTTAATATATAGTTAAGATTATAATATAACGCTTAGCTCTCTATTTACATCTTGTTCATTATTCTCCTGGAATTTTAGATGACAACAGATACAGGGTGGTCCGAAAAACATGATAGAAAGTAAGCGATCATTGTGGAAAAAAGACAACATGCAAGAACATGAAACATATTTCATTGAATAAAGATATGAATGACATTTAATATACAAGATGCTTAAAATGTCTACCGTCCTTGACTATAGTGTTATAAAGCCGGTTCCGAAACTCTGTCATAATGCGCTGGAGTGTGTCGTAATCAAGTGCATCAATCTCACTTCTGATAGCCAATTTTAGGTCCTCCAGTGAATCAGGGCTATTCCTATAGATTCTAACTTTGATGTAACCCGATAAGAATAAGTCTCACGGATTTGGGTCCTGACTGTATGGGGTCCACTCTATCCCGTTCTCCGTGAATTTCTCTGCATCCAATGCAATCAGACGCTCACCAAACGTCGTTTTAAGCCACGTCAAGACATCAGAAGTTTTTTGGGGACGAGCCCCATCTGGTTTGAACCAGTACCGGCGTGTCCTGTTGAGATGGCCCGCATCTCGGCCAAAGTGACGCTCTAGCAACTCTCGACACTTCACTCCTGTGACCACACCATCAATAAATATCGGACCAATTATCTGCTTCGACAATATGGCACACCACACCATGACCCTTTGTGGATGCAGTGAAGAGATAGCGCTGAGATGAGGATTTTCCGTACCACAGTGGCGCCAGTTTTGTTTGTTCACGAAACCATTCAACTGAAAATGGGTCTCATCACTGAACCAGATCTTGTATTCACTGATGGAACCATTTTTATGTTCCTAGATTATGTCGTTTGCGAAATCTCTCCGCTGCACAGTATCCCCCCCCCCCCTTTAGCGGCTGTCAGATTTGGATCTTGTATGGACACAATCCTACTGCTTTCATTATCCTTTGTAATGATGTTTTGGATATGCTTAATTGTTGGGTCGCCTGTCGAGTGGAAGTGGTTGGCTGATCCTCAAAGTATGCGCAGGCTCCCTGATGTCGTCAGTAACAACTACTGATTTTCGTCCCGACGCCTTTCTTTTTGCATCCTAAATACTCCCTGTAGATTCATATCTGTCCATCAACCTGTAAACAATGAAAATCAGTGGGAGATTAGGACCATTACATCAGTCATCTGATGGCTTAAAAATCACTGCGACTTTAGAGTGCTATAACTTACTGCGCGATTATCTCTTCACTAAGCGTCCTTTTCTTTTCGAACTCTGAACGACATGCCCGTCGAACGGGGACACTACATCGATTATTCTCATAAAATTTTCTTACGATATATAATCGATCTTAAAAGGTTTGTGATTCTATATTGCTTATTCTTTATTTCCGGTAATTAAGCATTCAACTGAAATGTCACTATATGTGCTATTATAATATGGAAGAATTATATTTGCATCAATACATTTGAAATCAGAAACTTAAAATACTTTCTATCATGTTTTTCGGACCACCCTGTACTAAACTTTTCTTGTGAATAGAATTGTAGATTTATAAGAATATAGTCTACATTAATCCATGATAGATAAAGTCTGTCAAAATTTACAATTATCATTCATTCATCTATCTGAACACGTCGAAACCTTTCTTCATAACGCTTTGTATATATATAAAAAAAAGACCCTGACAAAATCTAATTTTCAATCACTAATTTACACTTTAATCCATATTATATTTTTAATCCTAAACACAATCTGATATTTTAAGCTCTCTATTTAACATTTCTTTCATTATGCGCCTAGAATTGATACTTCTAGAATTGATATTGAATTCATTATACTTCTATATTTCTTTATACGTCTTGAATTCAGTGTTTCATTCATCATTCTTCTAGATTTCAAATTGTCAACAAATGCTAAATTTCCACAATGACTCCATTAACATTAGAAAGGCAACAATTTAATGGTTGAAGTTCTGTTCCAAATACAGTAGAAAAATAATCTCTGGAAGTAAACTACCAACAATCCCTTTGTTAAATAAAGATATATTTATAATGGAAATTTCTTTTGTAAAAGTATTTTGTCAGAAAAATAACAGCTCATTATAGGTAACAGTATAATCTTAAAGTAAATAAAAGTCATTATGTATCTATGTGTATGGAGGTATAGATTACATCTCCTCCTAAACTGAAGAAATGACTTTGATCAATATTGACACAATTACTTCTTACGGCAAGGGTTGAAGTACTGTGTGTAACTGGCATTTCTAGCGCATGCGCAAAGGAAAGGAGTGTTGTAAAATCCTTTTCAGAAATCCTGTTTTTGAATGATTTCATAATTTTTAAAGTCCAAATGTGGCTAGGAACTTAAAATTTGATACTTAGGCTACTAATACACAGCAAATTATTTTAGTAGCAATTCCGAGCAGAGTTGCTGTGATCTTCATATATTTCAGCTTAAGAACGTGATTTAAATATGAATTAACATTTTAAGGTTTTATGGTCATCTAGCACAATACTAACGTTACAGGAATGAATGCAAAAGAAGCACAAAATGCACAAATATGACTACTATAAAACAAGCAGCACAAACGGAAGGAAATCTCGTCAATGCTCAGTGAAACACACACACATACACACACACAAAAAAAAATAATAATAACAATGTAAAATAAAACATAAATTAATTAAAAAATAAAATTAATATTAAAAAAGGTGAAAGAAAAAGAGCATGGTTGAGGTTAAGTTGGTTTTACAATGCATTAGAACTAATCAATGAACTATTGGGGATATTCTGGAATTCATCACCAGATATGGACAGAAAACATGCCATCACACCTTTGATCCATCGCGGATGGGATAGATGCCTGCTTTAGTAATGGTATTATTTTTTTAAGAAAAAGGGGACATTTGCAGCCACGACGGATTTTACGAGCACCAATTACCTTTTATGTACACGAAGATTTTCGTCCGGCTGGAGAATTAAACCCACCATCCTTTCATTATTATCTCGACGCGTTACATACCCAGTCTCAGAATGTTACTGGGCTGTTTATAAACAGTCAACGGAGATACAGTGCGAACATGTAGCTGTAACAGAAATGGCAGCGTCCACCGAACAAAAAACAAAACAAAACAAAACAAAATAAAATATATTAACCATCCAAAAATCTGGAAAAATGAGAATAACAGCAAAATCATTAAATTAATCTGTAATATTTTTTAAGGTATTTCAAACCACCTAGAATTCTAATTGAAAAAGGTAGGACAGATTTTGAATGATACAAGCCGAAGAAAAATTAAACTGGTGATTTATGTCCGAAAATTCTGAGCAATAGACGAGAACATAAAGTCTCGCTTTATCAAATAATTTTAATGTTTATCACGTCTTTCATGATTTTCATGTCATTTTCATCACTTTTCTTAATTTCATTATAGTTAGTATGGTGTTCTCTAATTTCAATGTACATTGTTAAAAATTTCTGTAAATTAAATGTAAATATTTATCTGGAGTCTGTAAATTTACAATAATTCTTAGTTAAAAGTGAATAATCTAGATTTTCAATCTTTATTCTGTATTTTTACGTAATTTTATTATTTAATTTTTTAATTAAAATTAAAAAAGACTGTTTCTACTTTAGAAAAAGCATTCCAAGTCCGAAATATATTTTTACCAATAATTAATTAAATAAATATTAGTTATTAAAATGAATGTATAAAATAAGTTTTTTAACATCTCCGTTTATTTTTCTCTGTAATTTTAAGTAAGACTTAAGATAATAGATTACACAGACTTTTCTGTTAATTTTTTTAACAGTGTAGCGTATTTCAATAGATTCAGTTTTCAGATTGTACTAAAATACACCACAGACAGATATTAATTGATGATAAATAAATGTTAGTAAAACCCATACATTTTAAATCACGGGACACTTCTTTTCGATTTTTGGAAAATCAAAAAAGAAATCACAGTGTATATACATTCAAAAAGAAATAAATAGAAATGTTAACTCATGTTAACTCTCTAAATTTAAAATTTGTCTTTAACTTGTTCTTTATATAATCTTTAAGATATAATTACCGTTTAAATGTAAGTATACAACGTTTTTAAAATTTTATTTTGACAACAAAATTGCGTATGACACACAAAATTGCAGTAGTAATTTCTGATTAATGCTGTAATTCACGGCCGATAAAAGTCATTAAATTTCATATGTATATTTTGTACACTAATCAAGTATTTGCTGTCAAATTGATTACCAGACGTTGGTGAAACTCACTGATATAAATGTTAAAATTAATTTCCTAATGGGAAAGATAAATTAACTTCACGTTTTTCATTAATTTAATGAGATAGTTTCAGAGTAAAATGGATTTTAAATTGCATTTTAATGAATAATTTAGTATAAATATCCTGCAGAAATCAGTTAATGCTTTGATAAGTTATGCTTTAATATATACATTTCTAATAAGTATAAAATGTCATATAAATTAAAATGCATGACGTAGTCTTTTAAGAAATTTTGATTCGTTAAAATGTTTTGTTTTTGTTTTTTTCTTTTTTTTAAGATATTTACGAAAAGAGATGTTTACAATTTCATTAACACTGTAGAAATGCAGTTTAATTCCGTTTTTAAAGCAATATAATTGAATTTTAAAATCATACCAAAGTAAAAATTAAAATTAACTGAACTTTGTTAAAATGGTGGGTTTAGATAAAATATTTAAAAAATAAATAAATAAATAAAACATAGAAACTTTATTAACAATAATAGAAAAGTAAGAAATGTATAAACTGTTGAATATTTAGAACCGATGATTTCATAAATAAGCATCTTTTCTGCACAGACTTGCAACAATCATTTTAAATCATGTTTAAATATTTTAACAAACTGGAGAAGAACGTAATTTGGAACGTAAGAAAAAATCTGGAGTAACACCCCTCAACTTTCCGAGCATTAATTAATGGTTTTGTAGATAAAGTAAAATAAAAGAAGTTGTTAAATAAACACAATAGAGAAAATTATAATAGGGCGTTTGAGTATTTTTCTCCATATAGTCCACGGTGTTCAATTCAACGCTACTGAACTTTGAGCACATAGATCATATTGATAAAGAATTTTTCGTCGTGTCCCTGTAAAAATTTCAAAATGCTACAATCAACAAAAACTCATCATTAGTGCAACAGTGACTTATAATATTCATATAAATTTTCAGTTCAATTGAATAAGGCGTTTAGACGCTATCACACTTTATTGCCATATTGATAAAGAATTTTTCTTGGTGTCCCTGTAAAAAAACTATAAGTGCTAGATTCATCAAAATCAACAGGGTTCGTGTAATGGGTATCTATAACATACGTACCAACTTTCATCTTACTCGGACAAAGCGTTAAGACGTTATCGTGTTCACTCACATACATACATACATGCACACAAATACACACACATACATACATACATCACGAAAATTCGTGTAAAATCGTAGATATCTCAAATAGGGTTGCTGGTATCAAAACTAAAGTTAGAGGTATACTACTAGACAGCATGATAGCCTCAAATATAAATTATGAACATTCTATGGCTATTCTTTTTTGAGCTATGCATGATACAAAATTCCTTTTGCAAATCATGACTACAGTATTTTACTTACATATAGTGTTCGAAAAGTAAAAAGTATTGAATTCAAGAACATTATTTTTTTTTTTTATGAATTAAAACGTTTTAAGATATCGTTAATACGATTTGGCCATTTTCAGATAATATTTGTTAAATAACTATCCATATTAAATACGACATCGTCGGAATTTAACTTTAAATCCTTCATTTACATTTTAATCTTTATTGTACTTTTAATACTAATAATATACACAACCTGGTGCTAAGCTCTTTATTCAACACCTCATTCACTATTCTCACAGAATTTCAAGTGTCAACAAACACTGAACTTCCTGAATGATTACATTAACATAAGAATGACGACTAGACGCTATTAATTTAGACGCTATCGCACTTTAAATAATTTGGCCTGTAAGCCATAGTAATAGAGAATTTGTCTTTGTATCCCCGTAAAAAAAAAAAAAAAAAAAAAAAAAAAAAAAGTATAAAGTAAAGTAAGTGCTAATAAAAAGAGTAAGTGCTATATTCACCAAAAACTATAGTTTTCATGCTATATAGACCTATAAAATATGTACAAAACCTATAAAATATGTGACTTTAACCTCAATAGATCGAAACGTTTAGACGCTATCGTGTTCACTCACATACATACACACTTACACTTATACATATTTTATCATAAAAATAGAAAAAGGTGAACTCAAGGGACTTCTAAACGTATAAAAACACCCAAATTTCAAAATAAAAATTTTGTCATGATTACAATACTTTTCTTACATATTGTTACAAAATTGTAAATAATTGTGTTTATTTTTGTGTAAATTATTTCAAAGAGGCTTAGTTAGTTGATAAAATGCTAAATTTGTACATTTCTAGTCGTTTAAGCATTAAAATAGCCTAATTTTCCCTTAAAAACGCATCAAAAAGCTCCAATAAAGCAGGTAATGGATTTGGCGCAAAATTTGGCGATTTTTTGGCGGCCTTGGCGAGAAAATCCTTACTAGGGATATACCAAATATGGAAGCTGTAAGTTGATTGGTTGACCACTTTCTAGAGTTTTCTCGAAAAGTCTGGGTTCGATGGAACAGTATATAAGGAGCGCTTTCTCGTCAAGGCAAGTCAGTTCAGTTCAGTCTGAGATCAGAGTCAGTAAGTTTCGCCAATGCAAGCATTGCAATTGAAGGTGTTCTAAGTCTCTTTGAATGAGTCTTGTTTCCTGTGCTATTGCTGTACAGTTATTTGTACTGTGGTTTTGCTGTTGACTGCTGTTTATTAAGCTGTGTTTATTGGTGGAATTGAAGATGATACTCAGTTTATAATCTTGTATTTTTCTGGAACTTTCTGTAAATAAAACTCCTGAATTTCTACAATCGCTTCTCATTCTCGGACAACTTACGAACCCCCGAGTACGCAACAATATGTATATTCGGAAAATAATTATCATTGAAAATAACTTAACCACTATTCTCTTTGTTGTAAAACTGGTATCATAAATTTAGCAGATAAAGCAATTTTCCATGAATATTTTACTGTGAAGAATCTGCAACTAAAAAAAGATTTTAATAGGCATTATGAATTTTTGTTAAATTTTTGTGAAATAAAATATCCAGTATTTTGGAAATAACTAAAAACCAATAAGTTTTCTTCTTATGTCGACATTGGGGACTTCCTTCATTCTTGTTAAATTGCGAATTTTTACTATTCCGTACATTTAACTAGTTTTAACGATGTATCTGAAATGATAACCCAGTATATAAAATCTCTGGTCTGCAATACCTACTTTCCACGCATACTTTCCACGCTATTTATTATCTTCATATAATTTATTTGCATTTAATTTTCAAAATTTTTGATAATCATATATTTTGACAGATTTCATTTTAAATGTAGTTTTCATATCCACAAATCTCATTAGGAATATCACATTCGATAAGATTTCATGTAAAAAAAAAAACAATTATTATTATTATTATTATTATTTTAATAAAATTTCTTCATCTAAAAACAATGGATTTACAGGTGTTATTTTGGTGTTAAAATCCTTCAGAAAAGTTAAAAAACATATCAGCAAAAAACATAAGAAATTTAAACGAATACACTTTTGAATTGAAAATTTCTGAGACACGAAACACGCAGGAAACTATTTTAGTAACTTGATCAAAATTACCACGATCGTCAAATTTTTAAGCTCCTGAATATTATAGCATCAAATATAAGAATAGAAAACGTAAAGAACTTCTTACTTTAAATTCTTCTTTGAGTGCAGCTTTTTTTTTTTTGCTTTATTAGTTAGGTTTCTTGCCGAATTATAATCACTTTAAAATTACTTCATGACTTAAAAAAAATACTATAATTTAGTGAAATTATATACATAGTTCCAAAATTAAGTTCAGGCTAATTATCAATGTTACAATCATTTAATGTTATATTTTTCGTCTTCTATCTTCACATTAACAAATCACATTCTGAATCTACATAAGAAAGAAAAAAAAAAAACGTGGCGGTAGCCAATAAAAAAAAAAAAAAATAATAATAATAAATAATCAGTAATAAAAATGATAGTTTGAGAAAGTCTGACAGCTTAAAAAGTTTATGAATTGTGAAAGTTCGGTTTCGTAACAAATATTATTTAAATATTATTTATTGTTGTAGATATTTATAGAAATGAAGAACATTATCAATGTTATAGAAATAAATGTAAACTATGAATATAAATGCACAAATATATTAAACCAAAGTTTAAAAAGCAACCAAATTTTTCGAATTTAACATGGAGAACTTTCGTCAAAGGTAACTCTAGCTCAAAGATAACAAATAAATAAACAAAAAGAAATGGAATAAAAAGAGTTTTAAGATTAAGTGATCTTTACGTCGCAAGAAAATCACCTAATGCACTATTCGTGTCAGCGCGGGATTCACCAGTAAGTAGACATTCCATCGCAATATTCATTCTCCCCAACGGGGATACCTCTTCAGTTTCTGTACTCACCCCCTCCATCCTCGAGGAGCTATTTTAAGGAAAACAGGGACATTTTAGCCCCCATGCATTTTTGTACTTTTGGGGTATTAAAGAAGTAAACCTTCGATTATGGACTCAACGTTCTACCACCAAGGCTACCGTCCACAATAACCCCCTTCTCCCCATAAATATATTTTATGTCAATCCCTTGGAAAATTGTTTCAAACTAAAAAAGTAGCATGCCTCTTCTACTCCGCAGTCCTTCTACTCTTATCTGTCTTCTATTCTTATCTGTTGTCATTTTTCAAAAAATACACCTGCAAGAAACTTTAAGGGGTTTTCTGTAATTTTAAAAGAAAAAAATACAGGAATAAATTCTTCTACTTTAAATACCCATTATGTCTTCAAAGGACTTGGCGGTTATTTTGGCGACAGCTGGGTCATGTGATTTGCTGGCTTGCCAGATTTGGCTGGGCAAGTCGTGCGCTCGGTTTGCTCTCCCCTCACACTTTACGATAATATCTTGACTTGAGCACGCGTTAAAAAGTTACCTCTCTCTCACCTCCCTTTTTAAGGTACATCCCTAAGATTTATTATGTACAATCTCAAGTACTTAAATATTTATTTTTGTATTTAATTGGAATTTTATATCTTTGAACTAAATGTTTTAATTTTAAATAAATACTTGACTTCGTCGCCTCTATTTCTCTGCTATTATTTATTTTATACGATGTTTGATTGTACATTTATGAACCCGCAGCACTATTGATCACGCGCATATGTTAAAATAACCAGAAACAATAGTATAGGGAGGGCAAGAAACTATTAATCCTCATCCATCACTTGAGGTTGTGAACTGTGAGACTACACGAAAAGAAAAAAAAAAAAAAAATTGTTTATAAATTGTCACAGGAAATAAGATGGCAACATGTAGCTGCAATATCTGTAACCAAATTGGTGACACCTTGTGAAAGGAGAATTTAAAATATGATCGATCTAAAAATTTGAAAAGGGAATAGTACTAGCGAAACCCCAGAAATCCTGATAAAAAAGGAGAGGCCGGATTTTGATTAATACAATCAGAAGAAAGTTTAAAATTGTGATTCATGATCAAAATTTGGGAGCAATAGAGGAGACTTAAGATCTTTTTTTTTTTTTCACAAAATTTGTATGTTCCTTGTGTACTACTAAATTTACATTATAGTTATAGCATTTTCTAGTTACTATACAACATGTGTTTTCGTAATATACTGAGATTTCAAATCAGCATATAAAGTTACCCTCATCCGTGGTTGATTCAGTCACACTTTAGGCTTAAGAGTAAGCTTAAGAGATTTCCTTGAACTCTGTCTCCTAATTTTTATACTTAAATCAATTTTTAAAAATGTAATTGTCCGATCGATAAGTTGTTTAAACAGACGTATTCAGAAAAATAGCGCCTTTCATTTCGTACATTATTTGTAACGAATATATAATTACATTTTTTAAAACTAATTAAAATATGAAAATAAAAGCTTTAAAACACATTTTAAAATTTTAATTGTTGCCATTTTTTTCAGCATAAAATGAAGTATGCCTTCCCGTAAAAAAAAAAAAAAAAAAAAATTAAAAAAAAAAAAAAATAAAATAAATTTTCTCCTGCATATGAAAAAAAATGGCGTCTATAAAATAATAATTTTAAAGTTAACGAAGAGATAAACAAAGTGAGAAAATTTCGCACGGGCTTGCTAGCAAATGAATTATTATAGGGCAGTTCCTTGTTTGTAAACAAACATCTCAACTTTTATGCGTGGTTGGCAAAAAGGCTTGGGAAAAGCATAGCGATGTCGGATCGCTATGCGGTTAGCAATGGTGGGCGGGGCGCGGGAAAGTCGAGCGCGCTTTTTTGCCAACCACCAGACGTCATGAGGAAATGCTCTATAGTGAGAGTGAGAAATAAATAAAATAAAACGATTATTACTTTCTTATATATGTAATATAGAGAAAGTATTGGATTCGTAAAAATTTTCGACCTCGGGTTTTTGATGGATTTACACGTTTTGAGAGCTGTAGAACACGATTTGACCATTTTTAGAAAATGTCTGTCTGTCTGTCTGTCTGTCTGTCTGTCTGTCTGTGTGTGTGTGTGACAAAATTTTGTGGCAACTGTATCTCAGGAACTACTATACAGAATTTCATGCAAATTGGTGTGTAGTTGCACCTTGACATAAATTAGTGCCTATCAACTTTTGGTAAAAATTGTCTTACAGGTTGCGTTGCCATCCCGCTTTTTCTAAATTTTTAACATGGTGATATAGGACAAAATTTTGTATAAATGTGCATAAAGAGAATTATATTTTAGTAATCATTATGAAATTTACAAGAATTATTTATAATAGAGATAGTCAACTGGGAAAAAATTTTTGTATGCGTAGGAGCCTCGCCACCCCCCCTGGGGGGGAAGTCACCCCTCGAGGGGAGTAAATTTTCAAGATGGGTATCTTTTGAAAGGTCTCGTCAATACCTTTAAAACGAATGGTTGAACTATAAATCTGTGATAATTTAAAACAAAGTTATCGATTTTTTTTACTTTTAACGAAAAAAAAAAACTTAGAATTTTTTTTTTTTTTTTTTTTTTTTTTTTTTAAGCGAAATTTAACCAGACTTGGTATTTAGTTGGCCCCTGACATAAACTGTGGCTGATTAGATTTGGGGATCAATCGCTCAACAGGTGGCGCTGTGATCGTATTCTTTCTAAATTTTTAACATGGACAAAAGTAGTACAAAATTTCGTATAAATGTACATAATGAGAGTTATTCTTAACCTGTGATTGTGAAATTAAAATGAATTATTGATAATAGTAGTAGTTAATTAGGAAAAAAATTTGGGGTATCGCTTCCCCCCCCCTAGGGGGAAGTACCCCCGGGGGGGGGGGTAAATTTTCAAGATCGGTATCTTTCGAAAGGTCTCGTGAATACCTGTAAAACGAATGGTTGAACTATAAATATGTGATAATTTAAAACAAAGTTATTGATTTTTTTTTACTTTTAACGAAAAAAAACTTTGGAAAAAAATCATATATATATATTTTTTTTTAAATATTGTTACTGTGTGAATTTGTATAAGAAAATAGAGAAGAAAGTCTTGTGGTGGCCACAACATACTAGTTTTACTATACTCATAAATATTATGATTTTGTTTTGCTTTGTTTTTCCCTCCATCTCTCTTGCCCCTCTTTTTTATTTGCCTGTTATTCTTTAATCTTATCTTATTTTAATTTTTATCCAAGCAGCTTTTACACTTTTAATTTTATCTAAATTTGCCCCGTTCTTTCAATACTTCTTTTTATCTAAAGTAACTTCAGACTAAAGTCTAAGGTAGAGTGACCATATTTTTACTTTCTTCTATATGTAATATAGAGAAAGTATTGGATTCGTAAAAATTTTCGACCTCGGGTTTTTGATGAATTTACACGTTTTGAGAGTTGTAGAACACGATTTGACCATTTTTAGAAAACGTCTGTCCGCCTGTGTGTGTGTGTGTGACAAAAATTTCGTGGCAACTGTATTTCCGGAAGTAGTGCTTATAGTTGTACATAAATTTATATGTAGATGAATATTGACCTAAATTAGTGCCTATCAACTTTTGCTGTCAACCACTCACAAGGTGGCGCTGCTGTACAGCGATTTTCGCAATTTAAGTTAAGGCTATATCTCAGGTTCTATTTTTAGAAAATGTCTGTCTGTCTGTCTGTGTGTGTGTGTGTGTGTGACAAAATTTTGTGGCAACTGTATCTCAAGAACTACTGCACAGAATTTCATACAAATTGGTATGTAGTTGTACCTTGACATAAATTAGTGCCTATCAACTTTTGGTAAAAATTGTCTTACAGGTTGCGTTGCCATCCCGCTTTTTCTAAATTTTTAACATGGTGATATAGGACAAAATTTTGTATAAATGTGCATAAAGAGAATTATTTATTAGTAATCATTATGAAATTTACAAGAATTATTTAAAATAGAGATAGTCAACTGGGAAAAAAATTTTGTATGCGTAGGAGCCTCGCCATCCCCCGTGGGGGGGAAGTCCCCCCTCGAGGGGAGTAAATTTTCAAGATGGGTATCTTTCGAAAAGTCTCGTCAATACCTTTAAAACGAATGGTTGAACTATAAATCTGTGATAATTTAAAACAAAGTTATCGATTTTTTTTACTTTTAACGAAAAAAAAACAGAAATAAATCTTTTTTTTTTTTTTTTTTTTTTTTTTTTTTTTTGAACGAAATTTAACCAGACTTGGTATTTAGTTGGCCCCTGACATAAACTGAGGCTGATTAGATTTGGGGATCAATCGCTTAACAGGTGGCGCTGTGATCATATTTTTTCTAAATTTTTAACATGGCAGTATAGGAAAAAATTTCGTATAAATGTACATAATGAGAGTTATTCTTAACCTGTGATTGTGAAATTAATATGAATTATTGATAATAGTAGTAGTTAATTAGGGAAAAAATTTGGGGCATCGCTCCCCCCCCCCTGGGGTGTGTGTAAATTTTCAAGATCGGTATCTTTCGAAAGGTCTCGTGAATACCTTTAAAACGAATGGTTGAACTATAAATATGTGGTAATTTAAAACAAAGTTATTGATTTTTTTTTTACTTTTAACGAAAAAAAAAAAAATGAAAAAAATCGTTTTTTTTTTTTTTTTTTTTTTTTTTTTTTTTTAATATTGTTACTGCGTGAATTTGTATAGGAAAATATAGAAGAAAGTCTTGTGGTGGCCACAACATACTAGTTTTTCAAAGGGCGCCTTAGTCGCCCAACAACAAACTAGTTGCAGTATAATACGCCAAAAAGCTGTTAATTCATAATAAGTAATGCGTTTGTTAGAAAAACCCATTCATTTTAGATTACGAGACACTTGTTTCAATTTTTGGAAAATCAAATTAATCAAATAAATCGCAGTGTATATGTATTAAAAAGTAAATATTTAATTTTATGCTTTTATTGTGAATATAAAAATTATGCAATATGTGTTTAACACTTTTTTTCATGTAATACTGATTTTTTTTTTTTTTTTTTTTTTTTTTTTTACGCAAGTGGTAAAATGTCCATAAAATTTTATTATGACAACAAAATTACGTATACACTGCACATCTGTCACATACACTGCAGTAATAATTTTTGATTAATGATGTAATTTATGGCTAGTAAATGTCAGTAATTTCCAAATCTATATTTTGTTCACTAAGCAAGTATTTGTCGCCATGATGTTTGCCTGACATTGGGGAATATGACTAATATAAGTGACAAAGTTATTTTGCTAATGGAAAAGATAAACCAACTTTACGTTTTCCATTAATTGGATGAATTATCTACGAGGTAAAATGGATTTTAAATTAGATTTTAATGTAAAATTTAGTGCAAATATCCTGTAGTCTTCTATTTATATTTTGGTAATTTATGCTTTGGTATATACATTTCTAATAAATAGATAATGACAAATAAATTGAAATGTATGCGGAAGTCTTTTTAAACTTTGATATATTAGATAATTTTCCAAGATATTTACAATTTCCCAAAAAACATAGAAATGTAATTTAATTCTATATTTAGAGCAATATAAATAAATAAAAAGAAATATGAGAAAAAGAAAATAAATATATCTGAAATCTTTTAGGTATTAAAAAAAAAAAAAAAAATAATAATAATAATAATAATTACGGCTGCTAGAAAAATACATGTTTGTAATCTAGTCTGAAATAATAAAATGACTTATATATATATATATATATATATATATATACAGTCGAATCTCGGTAACGTGAACACTGTTAACGTGAATTACTTTTAACATGAGTTGTTTCCAAAATCCCTATCAAATTGAATATTAGTTTAGTTATATACAGATTATTTACTGGTAGCTAGAACTACTACTAGCATGAATAAATTTTTAATTCCCCTGGAGATTCAAGCTAATGAGGTTTCACTGTATATATATATATAACTACACATACGGGTGGACCGTCAACATTTGAAAATTGAATAATATAGGCAGAGAAGTGAAATTTGACACACATGCTTGAAATGGCATAAGGGTTTAATGAAAAAAATTTCCTCAAAATCGGCGGTTAACAGCTCATAATGATCTTGGATTATGTACTGATACCATTGGCGAGTACGCCTTTGTGCTCTTCAAACAGTAGTGTATGAAATGACGGCACACCTTGCGACTTCACGAGCGTTCAATTCCCTATACATAGACGAACCCGCTAAAGTCTTCTTTTGTTTCTGAACTGTCAGAGCAGCACCTGTGTCTAGTCGCCTCTACGGGTCCATCATCATTCTTATAGTACAGCTTCATAACAGTGCCTTTTCTGGTAAAGCCAACATGCAATGAGAGCTTATGAATCTGATTCCACTAGCGTCTGTGGATGCAATGTGGTACTATGGAGCCGAACCAATCAGAATTCAACTTACACTGAAAGTTTATAACACCATTGTTGATTGGTTATCAGTTCTTATAGCAACCTGTTAGCGAATTGGCGATAAAATGAGTAGCTTGCTTTTGCAAAATCTTTTTGACATTCATTCTGTGCATCTCGCCAGCGATTTGTTTACAGTTTACATCGTGGAATATTTACGTTACACAATCCTCCTGACATCTCTTTTGCGCACTTTGCAAAAAAAAAAAATAAATAAATAAATAAATAAAATAAATAAATAAGAAAAAAAAAAAGTTGAATTCATTTATCTTTATTAGAAGTATAATTATTTACTTTTCTTGCAATATTTTGGTATCATTTTAGACTAACTTAGAAAATATAATTAGTTTTGCATATTTTAAATAATAATCATATTTTTATCATTAAAATGTGTTGAATACTAATCAATTACATTCGCATTTAATATAAAATACTAATGTGATTTTAGTTTGTTGTTCTTTCATGATTGAATTGAGTGCTTTTAAACTTTTGTGTTTAAATATGTAACTTTATTTAGTCCTTTAACAAGTCTGTCTCTAAAGATGTTAAAGTTATTATTATTATCTTAACGCTATTTTTTTTTAAACTTCTTTTTGATGATGAAAATGAAAGTACTTAATATTTAAAATTATTGAGCGAAGAAAAAAAATATAATCTGCACATTACAGTAGGCTACTCAATAAATTGCAAAATATTACTTTGACTCATTGTTTTCACTTTTTAACATTTTTAGTTAGAATTCTCAGTTCGATTTTAAAAGACAAAAGCACATTTGTGGCGATAAATATTTCCCTTTGTAAAAATCCTTAAAACCTGCGGAAAAATGTTTACAAAGTTTTTTATGTAGCCATTGTGAAAATAACTTAGATTTTATCTAGTCTAAAAGTAGAATGCATGCACTTAGAATTATTTTGTAAATGACCATATAAAAACATTTAACATTGCATATAAATTGTAAAATTCAGAAAAATATTTTTAAAGTAAGCTTTAAATATTTACTTTTCTTTCTAAGATTTTATATTTTCTTTCTTGCTTTCTCTTAATGAACACAAGATCATGGTAAATACCTACATATATCATTTTGTCATGTGTTTTTAAACTTAAACAGTACATGGTAAGAAATTAAGTACTTAAAGTATTATTATACTATGGCATGTCTGTTATTTTTAGGGATGAAACGGATAGAAATTTTGCCGGGTATCAGATATCCGGAGCTCTTTTGCCTGTCGGATACGGATATCCGGCATTAGTTTTGTTTTTTGTATTTTTCTTTTCTTTTTCATTATTTTAAAACAATAAAATATAACCCACCTTTTAAAAACATTTTAAATATAATTTATTTAAATATATTTATTTAATATTTTATTTATTTGTGCAATATTGCCATGGAGAATAAAACTTTAAGCGTAACATACTTATTCCTACACTTGCAATTTGTGGTGAAAAGCATTGTCACAAAGAAATAGGTTTTGTTCAGAATTATAAAACTAAAATTTATTATTTACATATTTTTTGCAATATTAATATTAAAAAAAATGAAACAAAATACAGTAACCGCCGCTTAATAAAAATCACTGGTTAATAAAATCAGCCACTTAATCTGATCAAATTGCCAGGATCGGAATAAAATCAATGCAAACCATCTTTGAAACTGCCTCTCAATAAAATCAGTATTGCCGGTTAATAAACTGAAAAATTCTCATCAGAAGCAAAATACCATTTATGCATGCTGAGTAAATTCTTATTTACACTCCGATTTTTTATTTTTTAAATAAAAAATAAATTAAATACAGAAATCCCTCTGTTATCTCTCTTTGTCGAAAATTTACAACATTAAATTTTACATTTATAGCAATTAAAACACGCCCCATCACATTGACTTAGGAACAATTTCAAGGAATATATTCTTCAAGGTGTAATAAGTTACAAATTTGATTTAATTCGCCAGTGATTATTTTATTTTTAATTATTTAAAGACAATTTCTAATTCTTATTCTGAAATAACTAAGAAGTAAGATGTTTAAACGAAAATATTTTAAATTTTAAAGAAAGGCGTGAACTTTTAGCAAAGTAATGATGACTTTCCTGAAAGGAAAGCGCATCGTAGCTTGGGATGTGTTTAATTCTTTTATTTTGAAGAAACACTTCAATAATTATCTGTTAAAAATTAATTAGCATTGTTTATTAATTTCATTATTTGGTATCTTTTAAAATTTCTTTTCAAATTTAGGGAAGTAACACCTTTTTATTGTGTACAAGAACGTTAGCCGGATATAAAAAATCAGCCGCTTAATAAAATCACTTTTGCTCAGAACGAATGTGATTTTAATAAGTGGCGGGTACTGTATTTTACTAATGAAATCATAGTTACAGGGTTATTTTCATAGGAAAACTAATATATTGTGGCCATCATAAATCTTTTTTCTATATTATTCTGTACTAGCAGGCTTTGCCCGCTTCGCTGGTCATTATATTGAAATGAAGTCTCAAAATACCATATCATTGATGATGATAATAATAATAATAAAATCATTGAAATCAATCAAAATCTAAGTTAAAATTCTCGATACCTTCGATAGCGGTTTTCCCACTTGCCACACTTAACAAAATCCCTTTATAATGCATGTTGCATACACATACCTAACCCACATATTAAAAAATCGGGATTCTAAGATTATTTGAAGCAAAGTTATGTTTTAAAACGTGTTTTTTAGCCCCCCCCTGCCCTCTCTTAAAGGAAAGGAGGGGGAGATTTTGCAAAATATCCTTATATTATGAGTTAGATACATATAACATACCAACACATGGAAAATCTCTCCTTCATAAGATAATTTACTGCAGAGTTACACATGAATACATGTCCCCCCCCACCCCTTAAGGGGAGGAGGGGTGGAGTTTCACAAAATCACTTTGTAGTGTGTGTTGAATACGCATAAGCAGTCCACGCATCAAAAATTGCCATTCTTAGATAGTTTGGAACAGAGTTACGCATGGAAACATGTTTTTAATCCCCCTCTAACCCTCAAGGGGGTGATAGCACGGAATTCCAAATAATCCCTTTGTAGTTTGTTTGTGTTGAGTACACATAACCAATCAACCTATAAAAAAATCGCTTTTCTGAGATAATTTGGAGCAGAGTTACTCTTTAAAATGTGTTTTTGACCCCCCCCCCCCCACCTTTAAAGGGGGAAAAGGAAAATTTCACAAAATCGACTTATAGTGCGTGTTGGGAGTGCATAAGCAGCCCGCAAGTAAAAAATCGTCTAAGATAGTTTGGAGCAGAGTTACGCATGAAAACATGATTTTGCCCCACCCCCAAGGGGGATAAGGTGGAATTTTACAAAATCCCTTAGTAGTGTGTGTCTTGAGTACGCATAACCAATCAACATATCAAGAAATCGCTATTCTGAGATAATTTGGAGCAGAGTTACTCTTAAAAGCGTTTTATTTTTACAAAAATTTCCCCTCCCCGCCTTCAAAGGCGGGGAGGGGAAATTTTTGTAAGATCCCTTTATAATGTGTGTTGGGAATGCATAAACAACTCATATGTAAAATATAAGCTTACTGAGATAATTTGAAGAAAAGTTATGCTTGGAAACATGCTTTTTGCAACGCCACACCCCTAAGAGGGGAATAGGACGGAATTTTACAAAATCTCTTTTTAGTATGTGTCTTGAGTACGCATAACCAATTGACATATCAAAAAATCGCTATCCTGAGATAATTTGGACCACAGTTACTCCTATAAGCGTGTTTTTGCCTTCCTCCGCCCTTAAAGGACGGGGGGTGAAATTTTGTGAAATCCCTTTACTGTGCGTGTCAGGAAAGCATAAACAACCCACATATACAAATTAATCTTGCTGAGATAATTTGAAGCAAAGTTATACTTGGAAACGGGTTTATATTGTCCCCACCCCACCCCCAAGGGGAAAAGGAGGAACTTTCGCAAAACCCCATTGCAATAGGTGTAACCCCCTCCCCCCCCAAAAAAAAAAAAAAAAAAAAATCGCAAAATACCAAACATGAGGTTTTGGAAATATTCTGAAGAAGACTCTTGGCGATTTTCTATATCTTTGTGCTGTTATTGGTACAGTTTTCCTCAAAAACCCGTATTTTGCTATTTCTTTTTTTTGCACTCAAGTCTAGTCTCTCTCTCTCTGCAATTTTTTCACCGTGAAGCAATTTGGAGCCAAATTATGCTTATAAGGGGTTTTTTGCCTTCTGCCCCCCCCTCCAGGGGGCAGCGGGGATATTTCGCAAAATCCCGCCATAATGGGCATCAGTGTCCTAAAACCAACATGCTCACCAAAATTTGCAAGTCTATCTCCCATAGAATCGCCACGGCTGTGTTGAGTCAGTGAATCAGTGATTTTACTCTTTTATTCCACACCCAACCCCCAAAGGGGTAAAAGGGGGGAGGTCTTTCACAAAATCCCGTTACAATGGGTGTTGCATACACATAAATAAGCCACACACTAAAATTTGTGACCTCAGCTCTTAGATTTCCACGGATAAATTTAGCGCTAAAAGGAGGGATCGAATTTGCCCCCTCGTAACTCCCCCCCAAAATAGAAAATCGGAAAAAATCAAAAATGAATTTTTGCAAATACCTTCAAGAAGATGCTTGGCTTTTTTTTTTTTTTTTTTTTTTTTAATCTGAGCTATTATTGCTAGAATTTTACTCGAAAATCCATGCATTGCTAATTTTGCCTCCGAAAATTCTTTTTACCCCCTCTCCCCCCTTAAAATGCAAAATCGCAGAAAATGATTCTTTTGTACTTAAGTCTAGTCTCCCCATCTGCAATTTCTTCACCGTGAAGTAATTTGGAGCCGAGTTATGCTTATAAAGGTGGTTTTTGCCTTCTGCCCCCCCCGGGGGGTATTTCGCAAAATCCCGTCTTAGTGAGCGCCACGGTCCTAAAATTAACCTGCTCACCAAAAATTGTGACTCTATCTCCCATAGGATCGCCACAGCCGTGTTGAGTCAGTGAGTGAATCAGTGAGTTTACTCTTTTATATATATAGATAACAGCATCACTTACAGTTTAAATTGTACAAAAATTTGCCCATAGTTTCTCACAATAAATATTTTATGTATGGAGTTTGGTGCAATTTTAATCAACAGATGCTGAGATATAGGCTTATGAAAAATCATCGGGTAAACTGCAGTGCTGTAATGCTACCTGTTAGCTGATATACACTCAAAATAAAATCACAATAGTGCTTCATAATGGCCGACTCTCTCACATACCAAGTTTTGTGCAATTATACATGATACAATATGATATGAGATACAGCTTTCACGTATTGGGGGAAATTTAAGTATAGCAGCGCTACCTATCGGCCAACATGCACCAAAATTGAATCAGCATAACTTCTTATAATACCCTTCCAACATAAAGTTTCGTGTAATTATGCGCATTAGAGCACAAGTTATAGCCTTCCCTAAAATTGCAGAAAGTACTGTATAACAACACCACCTGTTGAGTTGGCACCAAAACTTGATAGACACTAATATATGCCAAGGTGCATGTATATATAGATTTACATGAAATTCTGTGCAGTAGTTCCTGAGATATAGCCTTCTTATAGGTTGCAGAAATCGCAGTGCGCCAGAACCTGTTGGTGAAATTACATATAAATTTATATGTAATTTAATTTTTTATTTTAATTCCAGAACTACTGCGTAGTTGTGGAGATATAGTTAAACAGAATTTTTCTCTCTCACACACAAACAGACATTTTTAAAAAGTGATCAAGACAGGTTCTGGACCTCTTAAAATGTGTAAATGCATCGAAAACCAGAAGTTGAAAATTTTAATGAATCCAAGTCTTTCTTTTGAGACATTCATAAGAAAACATAAAAGAAAGAAGAAAAAGAAAACAAAGCTTCAAACTAGTGTGTTATGGCCATCACAAAACTTTCTTCTATATCACTATATATAACTGCTACATGCTGTTTAACATGCACGGAAGAAATTTAATCATAGCTTCTCTCAATACAGAGTTTAGATATGGAGTTTAGTGAAATTTTAATCAAAAGGTTGAGATGTAGCCATGCGGAGAATCACAGAAGGTGAGGAAAAGCGCCACCTGTAGGTCAATATACACCCAAATTAAGCCAGCTTTCATTCTCATATTATTTATCTTGCATATCAAGTTAAGTGCAGTTAAATGTTATAGATATTGAGATTTAGTCTTCCTATAGACAGAGTAAATTGCAGCATAATATTGTCATCTATCGCCCAATATTCACCAAAATTGAATCAACATGATGTTTTATAAAAATGGCCCTCTCACATACAAAATTTTGTGTAATTATACACAAATAAATCTCAATGAACTTCCCTATTCACAGGAAAAATTGAAGTATAGCAGCATCACCTATTGGCCGATGTGCACAGAAATTAAACATGTTTCATGATAGCCCTATGGCATACTTACTTACTTTTTTTTTTTTTTTTTTTTTTTTTTATTACACACAATAGAAGCTGAGATAGTCTTCAATTAAATGAGAGAAATCACAGTATAGCAGTGCCACCTGTTGAGTGACTTGCATCAAAAACTGATGTGCATTTTTTTTTCCCTGTGTATAAATTTATATGAAATTCTGTGCATTAGTTCTTGAACTAGAGCTGCTACATAAAATTTTTACCAGCCAGACATTTTCTAAAAATGGTCAAATTGTGTTCTAATCCCCTCAAAATGTGTAAATACACTGAAAATTGCAAGTAAAAATGTTTTACACATCCATTATGTCCTATTTAATATAGAAGAAAGTAATAATTCAAAACAAATTTATATATTTTTTTCTTTGTATACATTTTATATTCTGTACAGATAAGAAAGAAATTCTTAGATTATTTATTAAAATTTTGTAAATTTCAAACCATAACTTTTCAACATAAGGCATCGAGGGGGGGGGGGTTAGACCACCCCTTCCAAAAACGCAGTCTTTGTCATACTAACACCCAACCAATGCCAAATTTAAAAGTTCGTAAATATAGGACTGTAACTTTTCGTGATAGACACTATGGTGGGGGGGGGGAGGACCCTCACCCTTCCAACAGTGCTCTCTTTGTCGTACCAATACCTAACCACAGTGGCGGATCTAGAACTTAACTTTATTTATTTATTTATTTATTTATTTTATTTTTTTTTTTTTTTGGGGGGGGGGGGCTAAGATTTTTCAAAGTGTTATTCCAGATCAAAGAAAAGTTTACAATTGTAATAGTCAGTTGTGAATG
Source organism: Salticus scenicus (assembly GCA_963930645.1). Taxonomy (NCBI): domain Eukaryota; kingdom Metazoa; phylum Arthropoda; class Arachnida; order Araneae; family Salticidae; genus Salticus; species Salticus scenicus. Next base: position 243,531,192 of record OZ005656.1, read on the forward strand.
TTAGTACTTTTGCCCCCCCCCCCTTCTTTAAATCTGCCACTGTGAGCATAAGTTTTTGAGATAAGACACCGTGTGCGTACGTGTTTGTGTGTGTGTGGGGGGGGGGGGAGAGACTCTCCCTCCTTTTAACAGTGCAGTGTTTATCATCCCAACCAACCCCAAATTAAAAAATTTTTTAAATTCTGACCATATTTTTTTCGAGATCAGGCACCATGGAGAGGTACGGCCCTTCCTCCTTTTAACAGTATGTATTCTTTGTCATACTAACACCCAACCCACCCGAAATTTAAAATTTCGAACCATAACCTTTCGGCACAAGGCATCAAGGGGGGTGGGGTCAGACCACCCCTACCAACAGTGCAGTCTTTGTCATACTAACACCGAACCAATGCCAAATTTAAGATTTCGTAAAGATTGGGTTACATTAGGTATTATTAACTTTCAGTCAGAGCATAATTAAAACATAAGCTTAACAGTTATTGTTTGTTTTACACTCAACAGATAATTTTCTTTAAAGTTTAAGAACAATATCAATAAAAGATTATAAAGAACATAATTAGGCCTTTGACGGTTGATTTTCAACCTGACACCTGGAGTCTCATTCATAGCTTTATCGTGTAGGGGTTTAGTTGTTTTCCCAGGTGCCGGCCCCTTCCCTACACTAGGCTATGAATTCTTCGACCATAATAAAATGGATAGATTATTCATCTTTTATAGATTATTGACTTTAAAAATGAGGTCTTTTATCATGTAAACAAAATATATGATAATGATATTCTTACATGTACAGTAACTTGTCATAAATCCTTATTAAATGGTTTAAGTTATAATAGCTGATAGTATTACAAAAAACTTAAAAAAAAAAAAAAAAAGTTTACAAAAAACTATCTTTGTAAATAAATAAAAATATGTTTTTGCCTAATAAAATCAAATAAAATCTCATGAAATTCTCTTTAAAATGAGGGTCAGAAACTTTTTTATCTCATAAAACATAAGAATGTGTTTATTTAAGCTTTAAAAAATTCTGATTTTTCAAAAAATCAAATGAAATAAAACATTTTTAAGAGTATTTTATCATTTATTTCAAAAGAAAGAATGATTATCAAATGTTTAATTGAAATCTGAAGCTGATTGGTTAAAAAATTAAAAAAAAAAAAAGTTGATTTTACAAATATATAACTTTTTAAAGCATGTGTGGCACAAAATAGTCTACCATTAGCCTTTAACTAATTCAATACATATTATAAATTATATTATTAACAGGACTTTGCACAGTACTTTAACTTTTTAATGCATAATTTGCTGCAAATTAACATTTATAGATATTGCTTTAAAAATTAAATAAATAAAATACAAGTGGCAGATGATAAATTTGTCATTAAGCTTACTTTTATTTGTTCATACACTGTATTTTAATATAACAATGAGAATTCATAATCTAAACCTAGGTTTTTTTTTTTTTTTTTTTTTTTTTTTTAATTATTATTATTTATTAATTTAACAGCATCCAGCTTCAACTATGCTACGCAGATATGTAAAATTAATATTTACAAGAAGATTGTTAAAGACATTTGACAAAATTGTTACATTATTATTGTTTTTGCATTTTTCAAAATAAAAAAAGCCTTAATAAAATCAATTATAAAACTAATCTTTCTTTTTTTTTTAATTAACAAAGGATATATACAAAATTAAACAGTTAAATATTTAGAATTAAACATGTACAAGTAACAAGCAACATATTATTATTATTATTATTAAACGTTTTACAATATCTAGTATGTTTTAAATTTACCTTTTTCTTACTCAAAAGTAAAAATTAAACATAAAATTTAATTTATCAGGAGATAGCATATTTACTAATGTTATAACGTTCAAATAAAAATTATTCCTTTTTTTACTGTTTACCAAACATTAATATATAAATATACAATAGATAGCTTAATATTGGATCGAACTATCTTACAAAAAAAAAGGCACAGATTACAATAGAGAAAATGATAATGATACTAAGAAAAAACAAAAGGCATAAGGACAAAATCGCTTAATGTGGTCATAAACATAAACATAGAAGAAACATATCGCCAACGCCAAGGTGCGCCAAGAAGCCCATTTTCGCTAACATGATGTTAATCATTTGTCTTAACCAATCAAAGATGCTGTCATAAAAGAATATAGAGAAGAAATGCAAGAAAGATTTTGATTGGTTCGGCTCCATAGTACCACATTGCATCCACAGACGCTAGTATCTGATTCCCTCTCTTAATACAGCTCATTTTATATACGCTTCTCATTCGGTGTCATTGATGATTTTTCTGTCCAGAGCCATCTATCGGCCGATTTTTGCGCTTTTTTTTTTTTTTTTCGTTTCAATTAAACACCACATGATTTCAAGCACGCATGTCAATTTTAGCTTCTCTACCTATATTATTCCGTGAATTATTGAAACTTCAAATGCTAACAGACTTATGGGTCACCCCGTATTTTACATCTGGTTAAAATATTAGAAGAGAAGAAAAGAAAAAAAGAAAAGAAAATGCAGACACTTTATTAAAAAAGGAAACAGCAAACAATGATAAGGAAGTATTAAGTATTGAAAAATATTATTTTAGTAAACCAGCATCTTTATCTGCACAGACACTCAACAATCGCTTTAGGTCATGTTTAATTATTTTAAAAACTACAACAGAACATAATTTTTATTTTCTTCATTATACATAAAGAAAAAAAAAATGATTTGCAAAAATTTCTGACTTTTTTTTTTTTTTTTTTTTTTTTGTAAGGACGGGTGACTATTAATTAGTCTCAATATACGGATAAGATGTTGTCGCCAGTTTTATGATGCTTGGACACATATCGAAACGTACTAAACTAAATTCTGCTTTTACTAAAATTTCATCAAAATCTTTTTTTTTTTTTTTTTTTTTTTTTTTTTTTGCAAGAAAAAGAAAAGAAAATTGATAATAATCAGTATCGAAACGGACAGTATCGAAGAAGTTGAAGAAGCTCTTTTTCAGACAAAAATAATATATAATTTATTTAAATTTTTAAACGTTGCCACACAAATTTACAAGTTGATTTATCTTTTTTTTAAGAAAAAGAAAAGAAATGAAATTTGATAATAATCAGTATCGAAACGGAGAGATCGAAGAAGTTGGAGAAGCCCTTTTTTAGGCAAAAATAATACATATTTTATTTTAATTTTTAAATATTGCCAAAAAAGTTTACGAGTTGATTTTAAATTTTCTTTCTTTTTCTTGTAACAGCATTTTAATGTTATTCACATTCGGTTTAAAACTCATTGCTGCCAGCATCACTTATGTTTCACGCCAAGTTTGCCTGCGTGTCAGAATAAGGTTAGGAGAAACACTTTTGAAGTTTTTCTATCTTTATTATTATTATTATTATTATTATTATTATTTATGCACTTTATTATTATTTTATTATTATAATTATTATTTATGGATCATTTTTACACAATCATTGTTCATGTTTTGTTATCATTATTTTTGGACGTTGTATTGCACGAAATAATGGACGAATTTTATCCAAACTTGATATTTATTTCAACCTTCACTTTAATTGTTGCTGGTTGCCTTTTTTTTATATAATGTCCAAATGGTGGCTCTGTTATGTTGGTGGCACTGCTATATGAGAATGTCAATTTTCTCCATTTCAGCTTCTGTAGTATATAAGTGCGCAAAACTTGATGGATGTTATAAAAAACTATGCTGATTCAATTTGTACTGTATTTCAATTTCTATGTTATATAAATACCCAAACTGTATATGCGAGTCCCTGTAATATAGTATAATAATACAAAAGGACGTTATAATAATGTTCAATGAATACTAGTTTTATTTGATAAAGAATCGTGCTTAATAATTCCTTTTAAAAACAATTACTGCATGTTTCTATATATTATGGTGTAAAGGCCTGTTTACAAAGTTCTTGCTCCTTTTTAGCATCTATCTTGTTTTAGTTAGTTCAAATTTAATCTTTTTTCTCTGACTTTAGGTTTTAAAAGTGACTAATTCTCGAACATACACTGAGAAAAAAATCTGTAACTGACATCTAGAATCTAAACTGTGGCTCTAGAAAAAATAATTCCATGTCATCCTTCCTTATAAATTCTAGTCCCCTTTCAAAGCGAGTTCTAGAAAACCCTATTAGAATTCCAGAGCGTTTGCCTATATTCTCGAGGGCAAATTTATTTAAAAATCACTGCAAATAAATGCGAATGCAAGAGGCGGGTTTCAGCAACTATAATCTTGGTTTATGGCCAGATTATAGAAAATCAAACAAGAATTTCTCGCAATACAAAGGATTCAGTATATTCATAATTGTTTTTCACCACCTATAAATGTGTAGACTGTAAATTCTCGATCATTTCGTCTATTCAGTTTATTGACGTGCCTTGTGCGCATAGCTCGAAAATCTATATTACTTGTTTAGGGATTTAGAAAACGATCGCTTATTCATTCTAGATGAAGACGGTGTTTTTTTTTTCCTCAGTGCGTGTTGGCAATTGTATTTATATTTAGTCAAACATACAAAAGTTTAACTCTTAGAAAGAGGTATCTTATACAAAGTGTGGCCGTTTTTTACTTTCCTTTTTAATTCGTAAATGGCGAATAAAGTATTGTTTCGGGACAAACTTTTCATAATTGAAAATTTTCTATATTTACACATTTTCGTGTCTCTTGAATCCGAAAATTAGCGTTTTAATTGTTGATAAATACATGTAAGTTTCAAGTACATGTTGAGCAAATTTATATTTTGAATTTGGGGATTTCTTTTTTCAGTAAGAATTAACATTTTGTTTGAAATTTGTAAAATAATGAATTGTTCAAAAGAATTGACAAGGAAATGAAAATGTCAGTGAATATTAATGAAAATGTAACGAATATTGATGCTTTAACTAAGAAACATATAACAGATTTGTAAAATGTTTAAAAAAAAAAAAAAAAAAAAAAAAAACAGTGTTGTAAACAACTTTTTAAAGAAAAGTTTTTAACCATGCATATACGAAATTGTGTCATCTTAAGCAACTGGTAACAAATTCATTAAACGAGAATATTTAATATATTTAAATTTTCAGATGGGTAATATTTTATTTTAAAAAGGTAAAATTGCCTTCAGTTTTATTATCATAATGTTTTCAAACACACTGTAACAATTTTAGTAACAAAATGTCAAGCTTTTTTATTTTTATTTTTTATTTTCTTTAATTCAAAATTGAATTTTGTTCCCTATCAACTTAAGACAGTTTATGTTTTATTTTAAATGCGAGTTAAAATTTACTACATAGATCTAAGAAATTTTTCACTTTATATCATTAATATATTTTCCATTTTTAATACAATTAGTTAAAATGGCATTTTTTTTTCTGAAATTATTAACAAACTAACGATTTAAAACTATCAAAACTATTCATTTATGTTTAAAAAATGGCATTATTACAGAATTTAAATAAATGCCTTACCTTTCATTTTTGCTTAAAAAGGATTTATAATTTAGAGTTACATCTAACATAGAAAACATTTTCGAGGGAGAATAATTTCTTCCATTTTGTGATATAATTTCTGGGATAAAAAAAAAAAAAAAAAAAAAAAAAAAAAAAATTCCAAACTCAGTCGAAATATTGCTTTGTTTGGATAAAACCAAATAAAATCTTTTTGTTTCAAAATGTTTCAAACTTTGTCTCTAAAACATTGATCACTTTAGGATTTAAATTCCCATTGAATTGTCTTTAGTGAACTTTTGAAGAAAATAGTTTGTTCATAAACGTTTCTTTATATGCTATTGAAAAATTATTGAAAAAAGGGATTTTAGCTAATGATCTCAAGATTACATTTTATCGGTAAAGCATTTTATTATTCGTTTTCTGAAATTATTGATAAATGTGCGTGCAATAGTTTTTTTTTATAAATTTCAAAAATTATAACTAAGCACTGCATAAAAATATATACATTTATGCAGTGCTTAGTTATAATTAGAAAGAGATAGAACGATATATATACATAAAGGAGAATGATAAAAGTTAACATTATTAAAATAAATAAATAAATAAATACTTTTTTTTTAAATAGTCAAGCTTATATAAAAGCAAAACATGAAATTGTCATAATATTAATTAATACATTAATAGCTATTTTTGTTTTTAAAAACATTTTCAATTATAAATGAATCTTTTTAAAATTAAGTTTTTTTTTTTTAAGCAGCTTAGTTGTCTAAGGTTTATTGCTGTCAATCAGAGGTGTAAGATAAACATTATTGAAAAAGGAACTTGAAAAAAAATTAATTAATTAGTAAAAAAAAAAAAAAAAAATAATAATAATAATAATAATAATAATAATATACAGACACGACATTATTTCATTATTTAAAACATGAAAATCTGACATTGACAGATTTTAATTTAGTGCCAGAGGCCTACTGCTAAACTTGTTAATATCGACAAATTCTTCTTTAGTTAATTCGTGACGATTTAAATTCCATGATAAAGTTTTCATTAAATTGCAAATTAATACGTAAAATTATATCTTTAATGGCCAAATATACAAAGTGTTTGGCCATTGTATATAACCTGCTTTCATACAGGTTTTTAACGAAGCTAATGATAGAGCCCAAACTGATGTTGTTATAAAAGTTGCCGAAATTTTTTCGTGTAGAAAGTAATTTGTTTAAGATACAAGAAGGTTCTAGTCGACGAATGCAGTTTATTTAATGAATATTCTGGAAACAGTTAAGCAAAAATCTTTTTTGTGCCACAAAAATCAATTATAAACGAATATTCTCGAAACAATTCAATAAAAAAGTCATTCGTACTATAAAAGTCAAAAGAACAAGTTTAAATACACTACAGAAAAGGAATATTACTAATTCAGGAATAACGATAAAAGTACAGTTCGAAGTCAATAGAATTTGAATTTATCGAGTGACGTGTCAGTGATTTATAGAATTTTCAAGATAGTTCTGCGCTATTAACCAAAGAATTTTTCCAGTAAATTAAAGAACTCGAATCCTATTAAAGTTAGAATTTCTAAAATTTGCAAATTCTAAAGTGCCACTTTTTGCCAAATTGCCTAATTTGATGCTAAGACACAGCTCACCTTCGTGGAAATAAATAAACTGTCACCTGGTTCCATTTTCACAGTAATACTATGTAGAAAGTAGCAAATAAAAAATAGGCAAGTTCTAATCTAGAATCATCAATAATGACTCTTATTTTTCATAGTCTCGTTATTCATTTATAGAACATTCTCCACTAGTATTCAATGAATATTTACGGAAAATTCAAGAGTTTTGTTCACATTGAAATTAGAGCTTCCAAACTCAAGCAACACTAAACTACAAATTTTTGCAAAATTTGGTTACCAAATCACCAAAATAGACGCTAAGACAAAAATCTGAGTTTGCTACTTGGCGAGATTAGCGACTAAATTTGATGAAAAATATTTCAGTGTAGCCAGAATTAGTAAGCTTTTTCTCTATTTTAATGCAGTTAATTGTTTTCATATGATATATCGTTTCTCGCAATTAATTTTTGCTAAAGTGGACAAAGGTAGACTATCTAAATTCGAGTGAATTTTATTGAACTCTAAGCTTAGGATTTGGTAATGAGGGATTCTGGAATAATCTTTGTAATACTATTCAGAACAAACAATATTCGTTCTCTGCGAGGCATATAATCCTATTGTCACAAATTTTGTGATTGGAGTAACAGATTACTTGACATGTTTTCAGGAATGTATATGTATATTTCAATAGGTGTGAATTTTATTATTTCAAAGGGGATACAAATTAAACCCACAGAAAGTCATGTGGCAATCACATTAGGTTTTTTTAGAACTGTATATACAGAAGACTCTCATATAGAGTGGGAGATACGTTCTGCGTAATAGAAAATCGCGTTATAGGAGACATACATTGAGCAGACGATTTCATTCCGCAATGAGACCAAAAGCGTCGGGTTTTGACATAGCAACGGACCAATCCTTCCTTGATCAGGTTAAAAGTAGAAAAGATGTCGTCACGTGCTTCCTTTAGTTTATGCGTTATACGAGATTCTTTATCGCGGTGTATCTCATATTTTTCGTCGTGTTTTGTGGGAACGCGTTGTACGAGATTCTAATATATATATATATATATATATATATAGCAACAGTTTAACAAATATGTATTTACATACTTATGAAAATAATTTTAAATCTAATGAGGGTATTATAATTTACAGATATACTGATGATTTGATCGCATTTACTAGTACTGATTATGACACTAAAATAAAAACAAATTTTTATCCTTCTTGTCTAAAACTCATTACTACTAATTTTAATCCTTTAAAAGCAAATTTCTTGGACTTGGATACAGATATTGTGGATAAGGAAATGATTACTACTATTTTTGATAAAAGAAATAATTTTAATTTTAATGTGATTAAATTGATTCATTGGAGCTCTAACATTATTAAACTAATCTACTGAAATATCATTTTAAACTATCTTAAACGTAATAAAAGATTAATTTCTAATTATCGTGACAAAATTAAAAATATTCAGGTTTTCTTTAATAGTGCTATTGAAAATGATTATCCTATAGATTTTTTATATGGTTATATTATAGAAAAATATTTAAAACATTTGAAATATAAATGATTTTTAATTTTCCTTTTTCTATATTCCTTATTTTTCATTTATATTTAGCTATAATAACTTTATTTATTGTTTTAATTTCTTTAATTTAATGTAGATGGCGTTGTAATATATTTTTTCGATTGTTTCGTATTCTGGTTAGCTGTCTTGCTGGAGTTCTTATGAAGTATATGCTGCTGTTTATGTAAATGTTTGATCAATTTTCTGCCTAATCCATATTAGTTTTTGTCTTTTTCATATTATTTTATTCATTTTATTTTATCGATCTTGTATTTTACCATATCTGTGCCTTTTTATTAAACTGTCTGCCTAGGGGGAAGAGTTTGATCAATTAAAAGCATGCTTTAACCCCACACATATGTCTCAAGTCATATGGGGCTTTTTTGACAGTTTAAATCATTTATTTTATATTTTTGCAGTATGTTTTACTTATGAATTGTTTCACATTGATTAATTTTCTCGTAAGTTTTTCTTTATTTATTTTTGTTACTTATTTACACCTTTTATGACTGAAAACATATAATATAATTTCTTATATATATATATATTATTATTATTATTATTATTATTATTATAAAGAGTATTGCCATTCCACTTTCATGTTATGTTTGACAAATGAGTTATTCATGAAATAATTCATTAGTAACAAACGATAATTGTACGTATTTTCAAGACTAATTAATAAATATTAGAATTTAAAAATTTAGATTCATTATTATGAAACTGATTCATTTAAATATAGTGACCAGTGAAGCGGACAAAGCCAGCTACTATGCAATAAATAAATGGTTTATTTTCAATATTTCAATTGTTTTTGTATGATTTTCCAAAATACAGATATTTGAAAATATGACAGGAAACAATAATTTACTCTACCTGCATACTGATGTTGTGTAATAATAATTCTCTTCGAAAGTATAAGAAAGGAAAAAGAATATATAAATATAGGTATAGATATAGACACACATATTTGAAATTGTGGCACTAGATAAATTCAATAAATCATGCTTTAAAAAAGGCTAACAAAAATTTAATCCAGAGACAAATTTAATGAGATTATAATTAAAAACAACAATTATTTATAAGGCATCATGAAGATTTAAATTTGGTCCGCAATGATTACTGATATAAATTATATGGATATATGCATGCTGATTTTCTTTTTTTTTTTTTTTAATTACAAAACAAAATAGTCTGCAAGAAAATGGTTTCTCGAAAGTAAATGTTAAAACTTTATACCAAATAAATTCGACTGTTGTTTTGTTGTCAAAATAAAATTTAAAAGACTTGAAAGGAAATGTCAAGTAAATACTTTCGGACGAATGTAATTTTAAAGGCTAAAATCTGATACCTTTTTGCGGAAATACAATTTGTTTCTATTGTTCAAGATATCTTGTATTTGAAAACGGAAATTAAATTGAATGTTCAATTTTTGGCTTTACTTTTGTAAGATCCTCAGAAATTTATAAAAATGTAAAGTCACTCTTACAAATTATTTTATTTCAGGAAAAAATGGTATAAAATTGAAAGTTGAAAGTGATTTATAATTTTTAGATATATTATAGCTCGAAAAACGTATTTTATTTATCGTATTTTATTTATCGTAATAATAGAATGATAAAACGTAACCTCTAATGTATTATTTAAGAACATTTTTCATAATGCTTTAAACAAAAATTTTAAAAGATTTTTGACCTTCTGATTTCCTAACAATTCATCGTTAATCAAACAATAAAAAAATCTGGTGTGAAACAACCACATGCCTTACGCACTATTACACGTATTATATGCATTTTTGAGAGATAATGTGACCAGAAAACATAAAAGTGACCTAAAGAGAAAATCGTTAGAGCCGTTTTTGAGATACCAACTTTTACAAAAAATCAATTATTGACCGGAAAACAATAATTACATACAAAAGAATATTTAAAAGTAAGTTAATATGGCGAGTTTGAAAAAATAAATAAAATCCGTACAGCCGTTTTTAAAGGAAAGAAATTGCAAGACCTGAAATTGAGCTATTTATACAGGACGCCTATCAATTTTCCTGAACTAACCAACTATATTATTCGAAAGGACATCTAACAGAGTGTTTATATAGCAAGTTTGAAGAAAATCGTTAGAGCCGTTTTTGAGATACGGACTTACGGTCCCACTTCCGGTTTCCGATGTCCCACTTCCGGTTTTTCAATTTTCACCAAAATTTGGAAATTGCATCTGTACACCAGACGTATTTCAATTCTAAAGTTTTGTAGCTCTATCTTTATTGGTTTTTGAGCTATAATAGCCAGAAGATTCTCCACATACATACATACATACACACACACACACATACATACACACTGCCCAATTTCCAAAAACCACTTTTTTGGACTCAGGGGACCTTAAAACGTGTAAATCAGGTGAAAACCCGATATCGAATTTTCTGACAGAATACAATACTTCCATTACCTACGGTAGTAGGGTAATGGAAGTAAAAATATGGGGTGACTCAACTCGACTTTACGAACATTAAGTAATTAACAGATGTTTAGATAAATTAAAGTAAAAGAGGTCGTTAAATAAACAAAAGAGAAAATTATAACAGGTTGTTTTAATATTTTTTCCCTTGAGAATATGATGCTTAATTTCCTGTTATTATACACTTCAAATAACTTGAGCCCATAAGTCATAATGATAAAGAATTTTTCGTTGTGTCCCTCTAAAAATCTATAAATAATAAATTCATCAAAATCTATAATGTTCGCGCGACAGTAACTTATAACATGTATATAAATGTTCAGGTCAATCGAAAAAGCTATTGCACTTTAAATAGTTTGAGCCCATAGGCCATAATGATAAAGAATTTTTCTCTGTGCTATTTTAAAAAACTGTTATTAAAAATTGTCGGTCTTTAAAAATTTTTATTGTTATCTAACAGAACATAGTCGCTTAATGGGATGAGCTTATCATTCCTGGCCAACACACACACGAATTCCGAAAAAAAACGCACAAGAAAAAATCGCACTTGTAAAATATCGTACTGGAAAATATCGCACGCGAAAAAAATCGCACAGAGAAACATGTTGGTTTGTGTACACAAAGACCAGCGTGAACAGTAAATGGAACTGCTGCACCTAAAATTCATAGTGATCGCAGTGTCAGTTACTTTCCATAAAAGTAATGCTACTGCGAGTTACCGAAGCATTCCTGTCCTCTATTCTCTCCCAGATTGTATGAAAGTCATAAAATTTTTCGATTTCTTGTTATTTCCTATACACAATTTGAACATTTTTTAGTAAATGTTTGTCTCTCAGTAAGCAAATCATAAAAATTTTGAGGCAACTCTAGCTCGAAAACTAATGCTCAGAATTTTATGCAAGTTTGTGTGCTTCTAAGCTTATAAATGCATCAAAATTAACATGTAAAACGGATTTTATGAAAAAGAGTAGGACCTAAATTTGGAAATACATGTTTCGATATATAGCATAACTATGCTGCATTTTTTCTCGTGTAAATAAAAGATGAAGTCCAGCTTCTACAGCAAATAAATGCACCATATCTGACATGTAACATGGCCACAATAAAGCATAATTCTTATACGGAGAAAAGAAAATATACCGCCTTCATCTACAATGAATAAGTGGTCATTTTCTAAATCTCTTAACTAGAAATATAGATTTCATAACTATGCGCATAAAGCACGCCAATAAACTGAAAAGACGAAATGATCGATAACTTCTAGTCTACACATCTCTGGATGGTGAAACAATATTCTGAATATTCTAAATCTTTTGTATGGCGAGAAATTTTCGCTTGATTATCAAGAATTGGGCCATAAAACAAGATAATAGTTGCTGAAACCCGCTTCTTGTGTTCGCATTTATTTGGAAATATTTTCAAATAGGTTTGACATCTATAATACAGAAAACTGTCTAGAATTCCAATAGGGGTTTCTAAACTCGCTTTCAAAGGGGACTAGAATTTATAAGGATGTCATGGAACTATTTTTTCTAGAGTCACAATTTAGATTATATATGTCAGTTGCAAAATTTTTTCTCAGTGTAAAAGTTTGGGTGTATATCTTCCAACAGGTGACTGTGTAATATAATCAACTTCTATTACTCTCCTTCTGATTACATCTCAATATTTTTTTTATTAAAATTGCACCGAATTGCACATGTTAAATCTTTATTATGAGAAGCTAGTATGAAATACTTCCTTACATTAAGATAAAGTTAGCACTTATATATGAATGATGTTGAAGAAATTTCTGTAAAGGTCACAACATATAAAGTTAATGTATTGTAAGAAAATATTTAAATCACGAAATAGCTTTCCGCATTTTAATAAGGTATAAAAATTTAGATATATAGTTTAAGTAAAAAGAATCAAAACTGATTAAAATTAAATGGTTCATTACATAAGCCACTTACGGAGTTTCCTTTATTGGACCGCTTATAGATAAATTAAATAATATGTTTTTGAAGAGAATCTATATATAAGTGTCAAAGTCTATTAGTTTATTCACTATAACGTCTTTGATATATTCAAAAGAAAATTGATACACGTGTCCCATAGCTGTTACAAAAAATCATTATGGTATTAAAATGTTGTTTCCTCTCTTAGAGGTATAAAAGAGGAAAAGTGTAGGTTACGCTGTATAATTTTGGGAAACGCTTAAGCTAGAAACTTGAAATTTGATATAAAAATTATACCTTTATGTTTATGTTCACAACGTTATTAAAAGTTTCTATGCATTTAAAAAGCGTTGAAATGTGATTTAAAATAGGGATTATGCTGTAGTACAAATTGAAAACTGTTTTAGCTAAAAACTTAATATTTGGAGGAAAAATTCTTCATTCAAGTTCATAATAAACCCGCTGTTAAAAAGTCGCTAAGTCCCCTTGAGTTACTAGACATGTGAGATAATTATGCAGTGTAATCTTGAAATAACTGCCGTAAAACACCGAAAAAGTGCCCCCCCCCCCCCCCCCCACCTTTCGATAAAACGCCCCCTCTGCTTTTCGCCTGAATTTCATTTGTTCTGAAAATACCGAATAATAATAACCCTTACGCTCAGTTGAAGACACTATTCAAATAGGAAACAGATTTTTACGCTATTTATTTCTCTTTTAAGATTCATCTTTATAAATATGAGCATTGATTTTTTTTTTAATAAATCTGAACTGTGATTATTTAAAAATGAAAATATAAGCTTCCTAATACAGCGGCAACTTTTTTTTTTTTTTTTTTTTTTTTAAACAATCTATTGTAATAAGTGTAATAAAACAGTTTCAGAATTTTTTCTGTAACTTGAATTCCGGTGAACCAAGAGTCAGCGATATATATATATATTACCAGAGCATTTGAAAATGCATATACATGTTTTGTTTTAAAATAATCTTTTATGCCATTTAATTTTAGCAAGAAAGTTTAATTTCTATATTTTTTTAAAGGTTTTTACCGTTTATTCATCCTCTCCCTAAATATATATACCGATTTTCCTTGACGATTTAGGGAGTATTTGAACTGAACAGTATTTCATTGTAGTAAGAAATTTGATAGTTGGTATGAAAATTCAATGTTCAGTTGAATTCACTATGCTATCAGAAAATTACTCAACCCACTTATAGGAGATGCAACAGATGTAAAAAAAGGGAGGCCTGTTGAAATTTTTGAAAACTGCATGAATGAGAAACTTGATTAATCGTTTGAACAATTTCCATTCAAGTTCGTTGTTGAAGCTCCTTAGGATCAATAGAAAATTGGGAGATATGTTATTGGTAAATAAGAGGAAATGGATGAGACCTATACGGAATTATAGTAAATTGCCGATATGGACAGATCATATACCAAAATAATAAGTAATACAATTTTTTTATTATTCAAACTGTACTGTATGTAAAATTTACATTATCATTTTTCTCCAGAAAAAAAATTAATTATTTTTCCCCTTGAAATAAGTTATCATTGTATTTTTAATTTTTGTAGATGATCCTAAAAAAAAAAAAAAAAAAAAAAAAAAAAAAAAAAAATATCCATTTAATTATTTTTTTTTTAAATAATTGTATATACTCTTCATTGAAAAGTTAAAATTGTATTTGAAAAATTTAATTTAGTTAAAGGCACGTAATGAAAAAAATAATCCTTGAAAATATTTGAATTTAATTAGTGACAGGATTTTATTTCATATTGAAATAAATTATTTATAACTAGAAAATTAATGCATAGTTTTACAAACTTACATATCTATAGTGTATATTTGTTATCTGGAATTAATCCGGTTACATAGCTATCTAATTTTTTATGTTACACCTTAAAATTATTTGTTTTGTTTTAATAGATATAAATGAAACTTTAACTGTTGTACTTGAACATATATTTTGGAAGAATCCGTTTCTTCATTTTAATTATTTATTCTAGGGATTTAAAAAACATACATAATAGCACAAAAGTATTTTAATGAGATTATTTATTGCATTGCATCGTTTAATTAACCATTGTATTAGATATGAAAGAATTTGTTCCTTTTTGAATATTGAAGGATACAAATATAATTTTCGTTGTTACGAATTAAATGAATTTGCCGAGTAATTTAAACGAAAACAGATATCTTTTAAATTCATTAAATAAAATAAATTATAATATTTAAAAATAATTATATGATGCACACAATAATTATATCGCGTTCAACTTCACTGAAAATTAGAATTTAATTGTGTAGAAATGTACTGAGAATTCCTTAAAAAACTTTTTTGTTTGAAAATTAGTTTTTCTTTGTAAAATTCATTTAACATTTTGCACTAAAAAACCGTTGAAAAACGTTTTCTGTATTGAAAAATTAAATAAACCATATTAATGACCAAACTATACAAAAGACTATTTTTGTGAATTTACCACGTGTTATGACACATTATTTAGCTCATTGTGTATGTATCTACCATCTACCATTTTACCAATTAATGGTAATACAGCGTACGTCGATTAAAAATGAAAATTAATGGGGTCTTCCCAGCGTCGTCTGCTCAATCATGTGATGTGGGAAGACAAAGAATCGAATTCGGAGAATCGAATTCAATTAAATATTGTTATTAAGAAGAAAAGTTATAACATTTAATATAAATTAAAATAAAAGTAATATTGTGCATTTGTAAACAGTAGAATAATTGTATTTGTAAATTAAATAATTTTTAAAAAACACTTTATATATATATATATATATATTTTTTTTTTTTAACCTGTGAGAATCGATTTTTGTATGTTGTAGTGTAACTGTTACATTAACTGATCTAGCAATAAATAGTAACTTGTTCTTATGGAATATTTACGGATTATAATTTGAAATTTTAAAATGTTTTCAATTAAATTTAATTGCATAAACGTGTTAGATCAAGTTAATTTAAAAAGTTACTTTCCGAAATGGCTTTACACTGTACGATGTTGCCCTGTCAATGATGTAAGTACCAAAAACCAGAGTACTTAACATGGTCTCCATCAACATTAATAACAAATATAAACTAAATGATGATTGCATATGTATACAGCAAACAAAAGATGGTGAATAATGACTTAAAATGGATTAAAAATTATGATGTATAAAAAAAAATAACACAGAATAAATCGGATTGATCAAAAATAAGTATAGAAAATGTGTTATTTTAGCAATCGCTATAGATATAGAAGACATCGTCTGCTCTTTGTTGGTCTATGCCATGTGACCTCTGACGTCAAGCGGGAAGAGCCGATTAATGGTAATACAACGTACGTTGATTAAAAATGAAAAATTTGATTTTTAATTTGATTTTTTCGATCACAAACTATAATTATAAAATGTATGTTTAATATATATAGTTGTGGAAACGGAACGAGAAGAGAAACATTAAATTAGATTTATTATGTATGATTTCCATCGCGAGACTTAAATATATTTGTGATATCCTTAATTTTTACCAAGAACGTGAATCACGTGAGACGGATCCCGAACAGAGCAAGAAATAAAATGAATTGATGTTAAATAGGTGAATAAAATGTAGCATCAGATTTGAAGAAGGGAGTTACTAAAAATGTATTATTGTGAATCAGCTTCGTGTAGGAAGAAATTAAGTAACAAAGTGTGCAACTGCTTCGTGTAGGAAGCAATTTGGAAAATAGAGAAATAGGTTGTTCTAGAAGTTGTTAAAATTATCTAGTTCGTTGTTATTCTGATACCGTTTATAGCTGCAATCTGGCATCAATTATTTGGAATGATTATGTCTCATACATTCACTAGAAAACAAAATATGCATCCCCACAAATATCCACACACACGCATATATATATATATATATATATATATATATTGCGATGATATGTGCACCATGTCCGTATTTTCCATTTATATACGAGATTTTGCATTTTTTTAACGCTTTCCAACAACTTTGAAAAATACTAATGACTTCGGCGTGTCTGTCTGCCTGTCCGCGCTCTAACTATTGTAAATAATTATATATATATATATATATATATATATATATATCTTTATATATATATTTCTTTTGTGCGTGTGTATGTCACTGAACTCCTCCTAAACGGCTGGACTGAGTTTAATGAAATTTTTTGTGTGTCTTCAGGTGGATTAGAGAATGGTTTGGATTTACAAATGAAAGTTGTAACTTAATTAGTTCTTTCTTAATTAATTTTTAACCAACTCTTTCAACAACTTTTCCACCTAGATGGCGTGAGTTGTCGTAAACACGATGTCAGAATTTATTTAATGTTGAAATGAAAAATGAATTTTTAACCGTATCTTAAGAAGTGTTTAAAACATTTTTTTCAAAATTAATATTTTTAGAATCATAACCGTATCTTACGAAGTGTTTAAAATATTTTTTCAAAGTTAATATTTTAGAATCGTAAACACGATGTCAGAATTTATTTAATGTTGAAATGAAAAATGAATTTTTAGCCGTAAGTGTTTAAAATATTTTTCCAACATTAATATTGTTAAAATGTTAAAATTAGTTAAAATGGTATATTCTTTTAAAAAATTCGTCAATATCCGACGGAGTTATTTTGTGTTAAAATGAAAAATGAATTTTTAGGCCATTATTATTTGTGCAGATGGAAAATGTACTAAAAGTTTTCCGAAAAATTTCACGATCACAAATGTTGACGGATATCCAATATATCGTCGAAGAAATCCCGATAATGGCAGACAATCTTATTATCTATGGCGGTCATCTATGTCAACAACATAGATATTGACATTGATAACCGTTGGGTGGTCCCATATTTGCCTCTGCTGAGCAAAACATTCAATGCTCATATTAATGTTCAGTTCTGCAGTTCAGTGAAGAGCATCAAATACATTTGCAAGTATGTGAATAAAGGCAGTGATATGGATGTATTTCGAGTTGAAAATACCAATGTGAATGCTCCTCCGGTGAATAACAACGATGAAATAACACTTTACCAAATTGGCCGGTACGTCAGCTCCAATGAAGCTGTTTGGCGTATCTTTGGTTTCCCAATTCATGAACGGGTTCCAGCAGTTCGTCATTTAGCCGTCCATCTTGAAAATTGCCAGCGCGTATATTTCACGAGCGAGACAGCGATTGATCGTGCTATAAATCCACCAAAAACTACACTTACCGAATTTTTTGAATTGTGTAATCGTGCGGATGCTTTTGGTGCTTTTGCACGGACATTACTCTATTCAGAATACCACGCTATTTCACATGGGCTCCAACAAAAAAATGGATGCCACGCAAGCAAGGCACACCGATTGATGCATGTCCCGGTTTATTCAAATCAAACACCTTGGGACGAGTATTTACAGTCAATCCAAGGCAGACTGAGTGATTTTATCTTCGACTGTTATTGGTTAATGTCATCGGTCCTTTGTCATTTCAAGATTTACGTAAAGTGAATGGACAACAGTATCCAACGTATAAAGATGCATGCCTTGCACTCGGCTTGCTGGAAGACGACAACCAGTGGGAGTGTATGCTTGCTGAAGTAGGACTGAACTGTACAGCAAAACAAATTCGTCTACTATTCGCTATAGTGTTGACTACATGTTTCCCGGCCCAAGCAGAGACATTATGGGATAATCACAAACATTCAATGACTGATGATACATTGCATCAACATCGTTCACGGTGCAACGATCTACCGATAGTATTCAGTGAAGCTATGTACAATGAAGCATGGATTGCTACTGAAGATCTTTGCATTAGCATTGCCAACTTACCACTCAGTCATTTCGGTATGCATTCAACAAATCGAAATGCATCTGATTTAATAAGCACTGAATTGAATCGTTAACTACAATACAATACTGTAGAAATGGCAGCGATTGTTGCTCGCAATATCCCACTAATGAATGAAGAACAAAGAACCGTTTACGACCGCATCATGCTCGCAGTTTTGGCAGGACAAGGTTGATTCTTTTTTTTTGGGGTGCTCCAAGTGGAACCTTATTTCGCTAATTCTCGCCGAAATACGATCAAATAAAGGCATCGCATTGGCTGTTGCATCATCTGGCATTGCGGCAACTTTATTGGATAGAGGCAGAACAGCTCATTCATTATTTAAACTGCCACTAAATATTCAAAATAACCCAGACGCAGTGTGCAACATAAAAAAACAATCGTCCATGGCCACAGTGCTGAAATAGTGTAAAATTCTTATCTGGGATGAATGCACTATGGCACACAAACATTCGATTGAGACGTCGAACAGGACATTGAAAGATATAAAAAACAACGACAAACTATTTGGAGGCACTCTGTTACTCTTTTCAGGTGATTTCAGACAAGCACTTCCCGTTATTCCGCGTTCAACATACGCTGATGAGATCAACGCATACTTAAAAACATCGTCATTGTGGCGTAATGTTGAAAAAGTACAACTGAAAGTAAATTTGTGCGTTCAAAAGCTTCAAGATCCATCCGCTGAAACATTCTCAAAACAATTGTTAGATATCGGCGATGGAAAAGTTACTACAGATGAAACTGGATGCATAAAATTACCGACCGATTTCTGCACAATCATTGATTCTCAAGATGCTCCTATTGACCAGATATTTCCCGATATACACAGACGATACACAAATCATGAGTGGCTGGCAGAAAGAGCAATTTTAGCAGCAAAAAATGTGGACGTCAACGAATTGAATCTCAAGATACAACATTTGTTACCAGGAGACTTGGTGTCATACAAATCTAATGATACAGTTTGCGATGCCACCGAAGCTGTAAATTATCCAACAAAGTTTTTAAACTCATTGGGTTTACCAGGCGTACCACCGCATATTTTACAACTGAAGGTTGGATCTCCGGTTATTTTGCTTCGTAATTTGAACCCACCACGGTTGTGCAACGGCACGCGATTAGTCATAAAAAAATTAATGAAAAATGTTATCGAAGCCATCATTTTAAATGACAAATTCCGAGGTGAAAATATATTACTACTGCGAATCCCTATTATACCCACACATGTGCCAATTCAATTTAAACGCCCTCAATTTCCAATTAGATTGGCATTTGCAATGACTATCAATAAGTCTCAGGGCCAAACGATGTCAGTCTGTGGCTTAGATTTGAGCACATCATGTTTTTCACACGGACAATTATACGTGGCTCTCGAGTGGACAAACCATTCAGTTTGTTTGTATTGGCGAAAGATGGGATAACAAAAAATATTGTACACTCTGTTGCATTAAGGAATTGATATTGTTTTTTAGTAATATTGTTATAAGTAGCGATATGTATATAATTTTAAAGAATCAATTTTAATAAATTAAAAAAATAAATGATTGGTGTTTTGTTATTTTTATATTCTTTCACCGTTCACAGCACTCCATACATCTTCCACTTATATACCACATCCTTACACACTTACAATAAGTTAGTTATTTTTTTCTAGCAAAATATTCTCTAGAACTAATTTATATGACAAAACAACGTTTGTCGGGTCAGCTAGTATATATATATATATATTTAACTGATATACGTTGTTGAAGTTCACTATTGGAAATGGAATTCCTGGTTTGTGTACTAGGACACCAGAAAGTGTTCTAAAGCATTGCATTCTATGAAAGGTGTTTCTATAAACCGTATTTTAATAATTTATTTTACACAAATCTTAAAGAAACTGAAATATATAATTATTCAAGTTCACTATCCAATGTTTTCTAATGAAAGTGGAGTAAATACTGCCACTGGTTTGTGTACAGGAACACTTGTTGTAGAGTAAAGGCCGATTGACTACAATTGGGTCCTAGGTCTATCAATGGAATGCCCTCGGTCTTTCTAAGGGGTTCTAATCCGTATTTACACTAGTTTCGGAGGAAAACACGGAAAACTCTGAACGGATAGGCCGATGAACGCAAACTAAGATCAAACCCGGTACTTCCTATCTACCAGCGCAGAACCGCTCGACCGCTGCTGGTGGGCGAACAGGTACACTGGAAATTATTCTAAACCATTGCGTTTTATGAAAGATATTTCTATAAACATTTTAATAACTTTATTTTGTACAAATCTTAATGAAATGGAAATATCTTGTTTATATGCACAAACGAGTGGTTTCTATAGTATGATTAGCATTAAGATTTACAGGGCCAAACAAAAACATTCAGTTACTTTAAGGACTAATATTGGAAATTTGCTGGAATTCTATTTTTGTTTACATTAAGCGTTTTTCTAACAATTTTTAATTGTGAATATGATTTGAATTACTGTAGCTGTGTGTCTGACTGTCCGTATGGCCGCCACCAGCGTCTATAAATATTTTCAGAAATTCTTCAAATTGATATACGTTATTCAAGTTCACTATGGAATGTTGCATATTTAAAATGACACTGATAGGGTTTGTGCAAATGGTTTGTGTACAGGTACAATAAATGAATATAAATAAATACCAATCTCTTGTGTTTTAAGAAAGACATTTTTATAAATCGCATTTAGATAACTGCCTACTGCAAAAATCATAAAAAAAATTTACCTTTATTGTTGATATGCTAAAATAATGTTTTGTATAGAATATGATATGCTTAATATTCAAGTTTACAGAACTACACTAAAATATTCAGATACATAAAGGGCTGCAGTTGGAAATTTAGGACTGCATTTCCGTTTGCGTTAAGCATTTTTAACACTTTCCAACAATGTTTAAGAGCGATTATGAATTCGATTGGTCTATCTTTCTAGTCTTCTGTTTGTCCGTTGTTTTATAATGTAGGCAAAGAATACTGTTTTACTATACAACGAGTACGAGCAATTGAAAGTGTTTGATCAATCCGCACCACATGATTTTACTTTTACTTTTTTTTGTATTATTTTTACTAGAAAAGAACACATTAACGTTAAGTAAAACGCTGATAATGAGAACTTAAATAAATCCATTTTATGAGAGGGCTTATATAGCACATGCAAAAGTTAGGTTAAAAAATTTCTTGTTTCTTTTTTTTTTTTCCATAAAGATTTTATTTGGTATCGTTTGAGTTCATATTTCCCTTTTAATTTAATAAACTTACGAAAGTTCAAAAATTTATTATTATTATTATTATTATTATTATATTCAAAATAAGTTATTTTTGAACATTCTGCACAAGAAAAAGTTTTACTCTTCTTTTAAACTTCCTATAAATTCCGATAAATTTCAAAACAACACCAGGTGACATAAGGAAATTCGTCCAAAAATTCAAAAGTATTCCTTTACAAGGAAATGGGACATCTAAAAAAAATTTACTCGCATAAACATCTAATAAAAACAGTAAAATGAAAACTGATATCGGTGGTACCAGGTGGCATAGGAAACATTATGCAAAAAAGTGAATAAATAAATGGGAAACAGCAAATAAACCGCTTTCTAAAAAATCATTCGAAAGCGTTCGGCATATGAACAGTGAAAATAAAACTGGAAAACTTAAGATCAAAAAGAAAAGTTTAGTAAAATTTTTGAAACTGAAAAAGGAAAGGAAAAGAAAAATACATTTTCATGTTTCTTTTTAATTAGGAAATTTAAAGTTTTATTTGTCTTCTCCTTTTTTATTTTTATTTTATTTTATTTTATTTTATTTTTATTTCATGAGATAAAAGCATTGGAATCGTGAAAATTTTTAGCTTCAATTTTTGACTAGATTCGCTGGTTTTGAGATTACTTTTAATCATTTGACCACTTTTTAAAAATGACTGTCTGTCTATACGTGCGTACGTGATCCATCTATTAAAGTGTATATTTGGTTGGACCTTGATATAAATTGCTCTGTGTAGATTTTCTCATTTATTACTCGCACAGGTGTCGCTATTATGACTCAATGTTCCCCATTAATAGTAAAACTATATCTCAGCTTCTATAGATTATAAGTACACAAACACGGTATGCGAAGAGTTTCATTATGATAAATTATGCTTATTCAATTTGGATCGTATGGATGGAAAAACAGCGCTGTTTTGGTACTATTTCGTCTCTTTACATTTAGTCGATATCTAAGCCTCCATCGTACATTTGGCATTAAAAATTGGCATTAAAAATTTGGCATCGTAAATTTAGTTTGAGTGCACAAAGGCCGATAGATGGCTTTGTTATGCTGCAATTTTACGTTATGTCTCAGTTTCTACCGTGTGCAAATGCACCATACACGATATATAAGATGGCTATTATAACAAATTATTCTCACTCAATTTGGGAGCGCAACGGTAGATGCTAATTTGCTGCAATTGACTTCATTTACGAGATAGCTATATCTCAGCTTCTCTTGTATATAACTGCGCAAAACTTTACCAGTGACATGCATGGCATGAAATATTATGGTGGTGCAATATTGGGTGAAAATCTATCGATAAGTGTCGAAAAAAATTTATGTTATATTGTTACTTATAACACATTTAAATTCTTATAACATATAGTAGTGCTGTAGCCATTACAAAACATTCTTTTATATCATTCTAATATTCTAATTAGTATTTAAATTATTTAAAACTTTAAAAAAAAAGGTTACAAAAAGCAAAGAAAAACTAGTATGTTGTGGCCACCACAAGACTTTCTTCTATATTTTCCTATACATATTCAATCAGTAACAATATAAAAAAAAAAAAAAAAAAAAAAGATTTTTTTTTTTTTCTTTTTCTTTTTTTTTTTTTTTTTTTTTTTTTTTTGTGAAAATTAATACATATTCAATCACTAACAATAATAAAAAAAAAAAAAAAAAAAAAAAAAAAAATCGAATTTTTTTCTAAGTTTTTTTTTTTTGTTAAAAGTAAAAAAAATCTATAACTTTGTTTTAAATTATCACAGATTTATGGTTCAACCATTCGTTTTAAAGGTATTGACGAGATCTTTCGAATGATACCCATCTTCAAAATTTAACCCCCCTGGGGGGGTACTTCCCCCCCAGGGGGGGAACCGATGCCCCCCCATGCACAATTTTTTTTCCTAGTTAACTACTACTATCATCAATAATTAAAATTAATTTTACAATCACAAGTTTAAAATAACTCTCATTATGCCCATTTATACGGAATTTTGTCCTATGCTGCCATGTTAAAAATTTGCATAAAATGCGATTACAGCGCCACCTGTTGATTTATTGATCCCCAAATCTAATGGGCACCAGTTCATGTCAGGGTGCAACTAAATACCAAGTTTGGTTAAATTTCATTCATATGTTCGTGAAATACAGCGTCCACAAAAAAATGATACAGACAGACAGACACACAGACAGACAGACAGACAGACAGACACACAGACAGACATTTTCTAAAAACTATCAATTCGTGTTCAGGACACCCCAAAACGTGTAGATCCGTCAAAAAACGGAGGTCGAAAATTTTCGCGAATCCAATACTTTCTCTATATTACATATAGAAGAAAGTAAAAAGCAACGAAAAAATATCAGCAAAAATAACTCATTCGAGTACAGGGGTTTAAAACAATGGATATGAAATAAAACAATTATTCTCTTAAATTATAACAAACAGGGATCAAGAAAAGTAATTTAAAACGATTTTGCAGTTTTTCAACATCTGTTCATAAATTTTCGGTGGGATTCATATAGCGGCGTTTAATAGATTAAAACCAATTACGATGTAAATAATAGTTATGAAACTATGAATTTGCAGATTTCAAAGCGTGTGACATTGTTTTTAAAACAACTGCGTAGTTAAAGACATTCGCAGAAAAAATTAAAATATAATGTAATCATCAAGAACAATATTACAATTCACGATGCTATAATTAACATTTAATGTTTGCAGCGGATTAAATTCATATGCATTTTACTGGAAATGTTTTAGCTGTTTCAGTGACTTCTGCAGCACATTTAGAAGCCGTTTATCAGATATAAATATACTTAAAAAATATGGCAACCATTTTTTTATGTTGTATGATATTAAATATGTGCCAAAAAGTTTATTAAATTGTTGTACATTTAAATGATTACTTATAAATGTAAAATTTCACAACAGTAAATAAAAAAAATATGTAAACCTTAAAACTAAATTCCATTGAAATCGATCAAAAATTTAGTAACGGTCTTCCTCATTCAATATGTTGAATCAAGATCCCCACTGCGGCGGTAACTTACCCGTGTGCGCTGCCTCACTGTAAAAAATATGTCCTATTTTCTGACAAAAATTCTCTGTAATTTGAGAAAATACGTTCTGACAACGTAATTTTTTCGTAAATTACGCGTATTTTCTCAAATTACAGAGAATTCTAACGTATTTTCTCAAATTATAGATAATTTCTGTCAGCAAAAAGTACATATTTTTTACAGTGTTCGTGAGGAACAAATTCACACTTAGAGTACCCACTACTTGTGGCAGTAGCTTACCATGGAGGCGCCTTGCGCGAGCTAAAAAACGATTAACGCACGTGATTCACTATTGCTGAAACTACGATATAAGGACATCAATGAAAACTTTTGAGAAATTTCCAGCAGGATAAAAGATCGAAACAGGAACGTGAAGAAAAAATGGGGGCTTATAATATGTATAATTTGGGTTTGGATAAAAATTTAAAGTTATAGAGTCAGTAGGAAAACTATAGACAAGGTATAAAAGAAACAAATTGATGGTTTGAAAGAAAATGTATTGCAAAGACATTCAGGCTCCCTACTTTCAATTTACTGGTCAGACAGACATTTTAATAAATTTAAATATTTTCGACGGACAGTGCACTTAGAAAAATTAAAAATAAAACCGTTCGCACATCGTTCCAGCAATTTTTTAATCTAAAACGGACACAGGTATAAACATTGCCTTTTATAATTATGCATTATGGATTGAATTTGGTAAACGCAATTAAAATCCTTTTATTGTTTTACTAAGCATGTTTAAGTTTCAAATAGAGAACTTCGTTTTCTGATGAACTACAATAATATAAGGGTGATTATAATTAAAGTTACGATTTGCTAAAATTTTAAAACTACCCATCAGAGAGATTTGATATTTTACCAGAGCAATCATCAGGCAATGATATTGTGGCGTTTGGTAACAGCTTCAATTTACAGAGTTTCACTGAGTGGCATCAACCTTCTTTTTACTCGTCAGAACAGCTGAGCTATAAATACGAAGATGAGAGCCCGAGCAGCGGCTTCAAACAGATTATCAATTTTGTTATAATTTAATTTATTTAAGTTGCAAGATGCAACGTAATTTTAGTTATATGTTTTGTTAATGTTAATAAATTATGTTATTGTTTTAATATGAGTCAGTTTTACTATTAACACCAAATTAAACACAGCCAGTTTAAAAGTCCTGATGAAGTAAAATGCCACGACTTCATGGGCGACAGTGGTGACCCGCATTAACTACGGCTGTGTAACAAAAGAAGTTTAAGTCTGAAGTGAAAGAATGCTGCTGTGAAATAAAAAGTTTAAAATAAAGTAGTGTATTTCGTAAGTACCTCTTTTTGATTTCAGTTATCCTTGAGCTGTGCCAGATTTAAATAGTAATTTTGTGTAAATTTTATTAGAACATGAAAGTTAATTTTGAGTAAATTTTATTTAAACATGAAAGCGGTATTTTAAACTTGAGTAATTTTTGTAAATTAAAATTTTTGTATTATCAGTTTAATATTTTAATACTGTTTTAAAGGTCTATGTAAAAAATTAAGCTAGCAAGTATGCCTGCAGAGGATGCAAAACTAAATTCTGAAATTTTTAAGGTAGCTTTTCGTGCACCCCCCATTTGGAAAAATGATGTTGAATTGTGTTTTTTTTTCAGATTGAGGCAAACTTTAAAACTTCAGGTATTACATCTGAAACCACACAGTTTTATTGCACTGTATCTGCGTTAGATGTAGAAACGTTACCTTATGTACGCGATATAATTCGCTCTCCTCCTGAGGAAAATCCTTATAAGCAGCTTAAAGACCGTATTTGTAAACAATACGCGCAGTCTGAGAATGCTCGATTAAAGTCAGTACTTCAGGATTTACAGTTGGGAGATCAGCGTCCTTCTCAACTTTTGCATGAAATGCAAATTATAGCTGAAAACAAAATTTCAGATGAAGTGTTAAAACAACTTTGGTTACAAAGACTTCCGTTAAATATGCAGCAAATATTATCCATAAGTAAAGATAAACTTAGCGAATTGTCTCAAATTGCAGATAAAATTTGTGAAGTTTCAGGAACTGTTAATGAAATTAAACCAACTTTTGCAGATTTTGGTACTGAAAATGAAATAAAGACTTTACGATTACAAATCGCTGAATTATCTGAAAAAGTGGATAAATTGTTTAAGCGTAATAGTGTGTTTAGACCTAGATCAAGAAGTGGATCGCGTACTAAAAATAATTCTGATATACAAAAAAACAAACCTTTTTGCTGGTATCATTTTAAATTTGGTAATAAAGCTAAAAAGTGTGTAAAACCTTGCTCTTTTGATTTAAACTAATGGGCTCCCCTCTTTTAGCGACGGTGGGGGGAAATAGATTAAGCAGTCGCTTGAGCGTGTCGGATCGAAAATCTGGTTTAACATTTTTGGTAGATTCTGGCGCCTGCATTTCTGTCTTGCCCAGGAATAAAAATATTCATAAAACATCAAAAGATTGCATACTTTATGCTGCTAATGGTACCAGAATTAATACTTATGGATTTAAGCGGTTAACGCTAGATCTCGGTTTATGCAGAGAGTTTACTTGGTCATTTATGATAGCTGATTTATCCCGCCCAATTTTGGGTGCAGATTTTTTCGAAAATTATGGAATTTTAATAGACTTTAAAAATAGAAAATTACTAGATCATAATAACTTAAAAGTTAATGCTTTTATTTCACATGGAAAATACGAGAGTTTAAGTACTGTAAATAAAATTTCTAAGTATTATGAAATCTTATCTGAATTTCCAAATATAACTAATCCTGCAACATTAAAAAATATTAAAAAGAAACATTCAGTTACTCATCATATTTTAACTAAAGGTCAACCAATATTTTCAAAAGCACGTAGGTTAAATCCGGAAAAGCTCGAAATGCAAAGAGGGAAATTTCAAATTTAATTGAACAAGGTATTTTACGTCCGTCGAAAAGTTCATGGGCAAGCCCTATTCATTTAGTACCCAAAACAAATGGGGAATGGAGAGTATGCGGAGATTTTCGTGGGGTCAATGCTCAAACAATTCCGGATAAATATCCTATACCTCATATTCATGATTTTTCTCATAATTTGCATAATAAAAAAATATTTTCAAAGCTAGACTTAATTAAAGCCTACCACCAGATACTTTAGATAAAGATTCTATAGATAAATCTGCAATAATTACTCCCTTTGGTTTATATGAGCATCTTTTTATGTGTATGGGACTCTCGAATGCAGCTCAAAGTTTTCAACGGTTTATGGATGAGGTTGTTCGCGATTTAAATTGTTGCGTTGTCTATTTAGATGACGTATTAATTTTTTCTGATAGTGAAGAACAGCATTTAAATGATTTAAGAACTGTATTTAAACGGTTTAATGACTACGGCATTGTACCTAATGCAGAAAAATGCATTTTTGGTCAAAAAGAAGTAACATTTCTTGGACATTTAGTTTCTAGTGCAGGTTTATCTCCTTTACCTAAGAAAATAGAAACCTTAAAAAATTTTCCTTTGCCAGAAACGGTACAAGAATTACGTAGGTTCCTAGCAATGCTAAACTTTTATCATAGATTCCTAAAAAATGCTGCTAAGTTACAAGCTCCATTATATGAACTTTGTAAGGGTTCAAAAAAGAATGACCGAACAAAAATTAACTGGTCAGATGAACTTAAACATAAATTTTTTGAATGTAAGGGAGCTTTATCAGAGGTAGTTTTATTAGCTTATTATAATCCCGATGCTCAAATTTCATTAATGGTAGATGCTAGTGACTTAGCGATAGGTTCAGTTTTACAACAAACATTTAACGGAATCTCCGAACCTTTGGCATTTTTTTCTAGGAAACTTTCAAATGCTGAACAGAAACATAGTACATATGATCGCGAATTGCTTGCAGTTTATAGTTCTGTACGTCATTTTCGATATATGTTAGAAGGACGTCAGTTTACTATTTTTACTGATCATAAGGCTCTTACATTCGCATTTTCAAAAAAGGGCGCTTTCTCGCCAAGACAGGAACGCCATTTAGAGTACATAGCACAATTTTCCACCGATATACAATATATTTCGGGTAAAGAAAATGTAGTAGCAGATACTTTGTCTAGAATTCCTCAAATATGTTTATTTGATGAAAAGTGTTATGAATCAATGGCACAAGCTCAGCTCGGGGATAAGGATTTCAAAATTTTAAAAGAGGGAAATACATCCTTAGTTTTTAAGGAATTTAAAATTTCAAAAGAAGGCCCACCTCTTTATTGTGACACTTCTACAGGATTTGTACGACCTTATGTTCCAAAGGAATTTAAATTAGAGATATTTAAGAATTTACATAATCTTTCACATCCTGGTGTTAAAGCCAGTATTAAACTGATAAGTGAAAGATTTATTTGGAAAGATTTAAAAAAAAGATGTTGCAGCTTGGGTTAAAGCTTGTATGAATTGTCAAAAATCTAAAATACATAAGCATGTAGCTTTACCTGTGGGATCATATGAATTACCACGATGTCGATTCAGTCATGTGAACATTGACATCGTTGGACCTTTGCCCCCCCTCAAAAGGATTTACATATTGTTTAACCTGTGTGGATAGATTTAGCCGGTGGCCTGAGGTTTTCCCCATGGTGGATAAGACTGCAGTAACTGTAGCCGAGACATTTTTTTCAGGCTGGATTGCCAGATTTGGAGTACCTGAAAAAATTACAACCGACCAAGGTCGCCAATTTGAAAGCCAACTTTTTTCAAATTTAACGAAAATGTTGGGGATTCACAAACTGCGTACAACGGCCTATAATCCAGCCTCCAACGGTTTAGTGGAACGTTTCCATAGGCAACTTAAATATTCTATTAAATGTCATGCTACTGAAAAGTGGACTGAAGTTTTGCCAGTAATTTTATTGGGCATCAGATCCAGTTTCAAAGATGACATTCAGGCAACAGTTGCCGAAATGGTTTACGGTTCACCCTTAAGATTACCCGGCGAATTTTTTCGAGATACTGAACTTAAATTTCAACAAACAGATTTCCTAGTTTTATTAAGGGAGCATATCAGACAACTGCGCCCTGTTGATATGTCTAGACATAAGGTTCAAAAAGTGTTTATGCATAAAGAACTTAATACATGTCCTTTTGTTTTCCTTATACAGGATTTCATTCGCAGGCTTTTGCAGCAGCCGTACGAGGGACCATTCAAGGTGCTGTCTCGTCATCCGAACACTTCAGGATCCTGGTTCGAGGCACAGAAAGGACAGTCTCTATTAACTGGTTAAAGCCAGCGTTCTTCATGAATCCTAACTTGGAGCCTGAAAGGGAGCAGGAATCTGATCGAGGAATCATCTTGAGATCTGGAAAACGTGTCACGTTCTCAGTATAGATGTCGTCTGAAAGACTGGAGGGGGAGTCCTGTGGCGTTTGGCAACCACTTCAATTTACAGAGTTTCACTGAGTGGCATCAACCTTCCTTTTACTCGTCAGAACAGCTGAGCTATAAATACGAAGATGAGAGCCCGAGCAGCGGCTTCAAATAGATTATCAATTTTGTTATAATTTAATTTATTTAAGTTGCAAGATGCAACGTAATTTTAGTTATATGTTTTGTTAATGTTAATAAATTATGTTATTGTTTTAATATGAGTCAGTTTTACTATTATCACCAAATTAAACACAGCCAGTTTAAAAGTCCTGATGAAGTAAAATGCCACGACTTCATGGGCGAAAATATTTTGTTTGGAGGAGAAAAAAAGTAGTTCTATCATGTTCCTATAGATAGCGCTGTCAGGGTTATGTCAGGGGAAACGCCTAAATGGACTCATTAAACACAGGAATGTTGTTAGCAACACAATGGTGGAATAGAAGGAAACAATAGACTTCAAGGGTTTATTACTTTTTTTTTTTTTTTTTTTTTTTTTTAAACAAGAATACGTGCTTACAGCTGAAACTGTCATAGCGAAAAGAGAAAAAGAAGAGCTTCATGAAATAAATAATTTACGTATAATTAACGGCGCATTTTGGAGCTTTTTTTTTCTTCTTCTTTTGTTAAACAAAATGTCATTGGTTCACGATTGCTCTGGTAAAATATGAAATCGCTCTGATGGGTAGTTTTTAAATTATAGTGTTTTGAAATCATAACATTAATTACAATCACCCTGTAGAAATAATTATTTTTTTTTTTTAAGTAATATATATTTTAGTAAGCTGCATAATTAGATTTTCATTTCCAAACCTTATATATACTTGCTTCTAAAGATTTCCTATACATTAAGGTAGTCCTAATTGTTATTTCATGCAACGTATTTGTAAAAAGAAATAATTCTTACCGTTAATGACAGTAATTAGTTACATCTTCAGATTTATTTAGGTATTGATATTCATCTGAACTTGAAATCCAAACCAAAAGAGAAATGAGTACCTTTAATAATATCAATGAATTGTTTTGCGATAGTTCCATTCATTTCAACAAAGCAAATTTTCTGAAAAGCCTACTATATGTTTAACAAAAAAAACTTTTGATTCTTCTTAAAAATTGCTCTTGTATCTACAAATGCATGAGATTCATGTAACAGTTTATTTATTATTTCTAAAGATAAAAGCATTAATTTTCGTAAATATCTGCCAGCAGTATTATTTAAAACCATATCGTATGTTGTTCTTGTGTGAGAAAAGGCCGATTTATTATAATCTAAGCTGGTTGGTAACAAAAACGTATTTAAACAAGATATACATATATTTACATATTTTTTCAGCATTAAAAATTCTCAGAAAAGGAATATATATTTTACTCATATTGAACAGTTATGTAATTTTTATTACCAAACATAATACATTTTTCAGATAGCCTTTTTTTTTTTTTTTTTTTTTAATGTGTGTGTAAGGGGTAAGAAGAATAAGTAAACAGAATTTTAGAACAGGTAGATGTAGTTAAAATTTAAATAAAAAGTAAAAGGAACTAATTATATTTTAAAATTAATGTCCTTGAAATTTTAAATGTGTATAAGGTTTCCGAATATCTTTAAAAACCAATTTTCAAGAAAAAAAAAACTATTTTATAATTTTATAATATTTTAAAGAATGATTTTCTTAATTTTTCCTAAACCTGTTCGTGTTTCATTTCTATCTTATTTAAAACTAGAGTTAAAGTTTTTATGGTATTATAAGGTATCAGTATTTTCCTGAAGTTAAGGTTTACTTTTAACATTTTCTCTAAACCAACATTTTAACATTTTGAATTTATGGAACAAAAGCATAACAGAAAATATTAATCATCAAATTGGACGGAAATTCCCTGTGTACTTTTTAAAGGATGATAAAGGAATATATTACATTCATAAATAGACGTATTAGTAGTTTTTCTTTTAAATTATTATTATCTTGTATAAAGTTTAGGATTCGCTCTTACCCAGCAAATGAATCACCAGTTTCAAGAAGGGAGCAAATGCCAAAAATAGCAATTTGAGTTTTTATTTATTTATTTTTAATGAGTTTTACTTTGACACACATGTCAGGCAAAAGAAGGAAACGTAAACCACATATTTAACATAATAAAAAATATAAAAAATAACACAAAAATTGTCATAAAAAATCTGCTTAAAATTCCCACGCAATGCTCCTTAAATTCAAACGGACCCACGTTACAACTCTAGGATATCAATAAACATAAAAAATAAAATAAAATAAAAATAAAGATCCTACAGTATGTTCCAGAAGACCATAAGCGATTCTACGAGGGGAGCAGACCACCACCGCTGAGAGTGACGCTTAAAAATAATAACTTGTAGAATGGTCATCTTCATTATTATTATTATTTTCAAAATTAATTTATTTAGTAATATATATATATCTATATATATATACGTGTGTGTGTGTCTATACTATGCATTGTGAGATTTTCCGTTTATTTCGCACATAGATAGCGCTACTATACAACAAAACTTTTTACGTTACTGTATGTGGAGTTTATTTGGCAAGGAATTTAATATTGTTATTGATTAAAAATGAACAATCCAAATTGATTAAAATTTGGATTGTTATTGCACAACTTTGTGATAAAAAAATAAATTATTCTCTTTATAAATCTTCATTAATTAACTTTCTTTCTTTTTTTTTTTTTTTTCTTTTCCATGAATTTTAAATTTACTTCAACTTCTGCTTTCACTTACTAAGTAGTTAAACCAAACGTCCACCCTGTGCAATTTAATTTATTTATTTATGTATTATTATTTTCTTTCATGTTATATAGTAAGTTCCAGTTTCGCTTTACCCTGCATTTAATCTCTGTATTTTTTTGCTTTAATGTTTCCTTGGTTGCGTCTGGTAAATACGAATTGGGCGTTGATAACTGTAATTTATTTTTCGCTTTACGATTAAAGCTATGCAGAGATTCTCCTATTATTTGCATAAGGTTTTCAGTCAACTTCTCTGAGGTATATGAGTTTTTACGTAGGCTTTCATTCTTAGATTTATTATTATTATTATTATTATTATTAAATCTTATAATTCATTGTGTGATTTTATTTTTCTTCCTGTGAAATGTTTGAAAAGATTTTTCATATATATATATATATATATACATATACACGTATATGTGTGTGTGTGTAATTACGAGTTTTTTTTTTTTTTTTTTCATGCTTTGGAGTTATTAATGTGTAACCACTGTTACTGGTTAAAGTTCAGTGTTCATCTTTTTCATAGTAATTATTTTTATTGTTTTGTTTTCTACTTATTTTTAATAAAAGTTTCTGCAATGAATAATTTTTTTAAATATTTTTTTTAATATTTCTTATTTCTTAATTAAAAAAATATGTCATGTTTTAAAAACATTATAAATAACTTCCGATGGTGTCAAATCACCTTAATGCAAAAATTCCCCTGTAGGAAATTATTAAATTATTTATATAGCTGGAACTAATATTTCTAAAATATCTTGATTACTTCATATCAAAGAATAATCTCCTTTCTTTTTATTACATTTTTAATATTTAATTTGATTACAAAGCTGAATTAAATTCTCAATCGACAAAATTAGATTACTAGTATTCAATTTAATTAGAATAAAACTGTAGATTATAAATTATCTAATTCAGAGTAAAATTAAAATTTCTCCATCAAATGGAATAACAATAATATCATTTATTTTAATTAATCTAATTTTACTTCTATCTATCTTATAAATTAATACGTATTTCTTCTTAAATTACTTTAATGACGCTGTTTTATAATATTGAAAACAGCAATTGTTTAAGAACTTTTATTAATAAAGATTGTAATAATACCTTTAAAATTTATATTCATTAATGCTTGACTATCATTATTATTGTTATTGCTGTAGTAAAAACAAACATTTAGCCTTAATCATATGATATACCAAACAATACTAAATTTATAAAAATAATTGATTTTTTCCTTTTAAAGAGCTAATAATTTACTATAATGAAGAGACTTAAAATTTTTTATTTAAGGCGAGAATAATACTTAACCAGGATTTATTTTACTTTGATTTAAAAGAAAAATATAAACATACAATACCCATTAAATAATTTTTTAGTGTAGGTATAAAATAATAGCAGTTCTACCCGGCGTTGACCTGCGTAATGTATTATTTATAGAATTTAAGGAAAGCTATCAAAAGTTTTGGCGATTCCAAAATTTTACGTAATTGATGTTTTCATTGGCACAACAAATCCCAATCGATTGTCTGACTTAGTTTTCCGCTCCACAATCTATACAAACAGTTGTTATTCTCTCTATGTTGAGGTTAATCTGAAACGCATAAGTAAATTAGAATCATCGTAAAACACACATAAGTGCCAATTGGCAACCTTTAGTGTTCGATAAGTTGTTACAGTATAAAGTCTATTATAAAATTGAATTCGAATATATGAAGATGCTCTTCAGTTTTTGTTCGTGGAATTCAACTGATAAGGAATTCAGCTTCGGCCATGGTCTGGTTTCTTGTTCTGTCTTCCAAACGCTGTCCGTTGAGGATCTTCACGTAACCTGTCTCACTGTTCAGTTTCTTCCTCCTTTGATCAGCTTTCTTTTTAGCCTGTTCTTGTCGCTTGGCTTGTACCTGAACTTCGGTTTCTTTTTCTCTTCTAGCAAATGCTTGTTGAGTATCCGCACGAAACATGACATGTCGCTGTTCGTAAGTTTCTTCAGATCTTCGAACACCTTACCTTCCAGTCTGTTTTTGACGCCTTACTTATGAAAGTTAAGATTTATGTTATATTTTATCTGCTGACTATGAATCGTCTGCGCTATATTTGTAATGTATCGTCAGTAGTAATTTCGTAATTTAAATAACGATTAAACTTCTAAATTAAAATTACATTTTTGCAGATAACTAGAAAAGCACAAAAATTAAGTTATAAACGCATCTCAAATAAAAGAGTGTGATCTCGCAAATGAGGTAATATTACTTTACAGAACTTAAAAAATTCAGATGTGGTTAAACTAATTCGTTTTAAAAAACCTAAATATTTAATAATTTAACGAACATTTTATATTTTTATTTATTTTATTTTTCAGAGCTGTGTAATTACATCATTTAGAATATCCTGAGAAAAATTTACAATTCATGAGAAAAAATAGAAAATTTAACAAATATTTTTCGTTTTACTTGATGTTTGTAGAATAATAAGCACTTACATTCGCAAAACAAAATATAATTTTTCTAGTTAATAATTTTTTTTTAGCATAGATTCTTCCAATTATCTGAATTTTATTATTTACCTGTCCAAAAAAGGAAAAATATATTCGATTTATATTATGAAAACTGTTAAAAATATTGTATGGTTGATAAAGTTTTAAAGCTTCAACATTTTGGTGTTTAATAGACTCCTTACGCATACAGCGAATAATAAACTTTTGTAGAGAATCTTTATAGGAATTTGAAGATACGTTTGCTTGCTTGCTATATAAATAAAAATTCAAAATAAAATTGCCACGCATACTCATTAGCACCTAGAAACAATCAGTACATTACTAAAAAGTTTTTTTTTTTTTTTTTTTTTTTTTTTTTTCCCCTAGTGGTGAAAAAAAGGGGAGAAAATGTATGGTATGAAATTTCGGAAGCTAAAAACTTGAGCTTTTAACTTGATTTTTTATGCTATTAAAAATCTTTTTTCGAGTGTATATATACTATTAAATTGTTGTTAGTTAGTGAAGCTGGTTGAAATGTGGATACAGAGAATGGTACATATATCGAACTTGGAAACCGCATCAGCTACGAATTTGATATTTGGTTTGAAAATTCTTTATTCATGTTCATATATACTGCCCCATATTAAATTTTCTCAATAAAGTAAAGTTGAAATAGGATCACTTGGTTGCTCACTTAGAAAACCACTTAAACTAGAAATTGGATAATTCGTCTAAGCAATTTTTATTCAAATTCTGTTGTCACTTTTATTCTTATTTTATCACTTTTTTTTTCAGACAAAACATACTTTACCGGGTGTTTTACGAAGTTAACTTGTATAAAACACAATAAATCTTATTTTAACGTCTTCAATTCTTTCATGTATTTAAAATCCATAGTTTAATCGGAAAATAAATATGCATACGTTGTTTACAATTAGGCGACTATTTTAAAACAGAATAGCATTCCAAAATGATTCTGTATCTTAAAACGCATTAAAATAACAGTTTAGGCAAGATAATATTTTAAACTGGCATCTTAGAGATTAAGATGTGTAGTACAACATTAAAAGGCTCCAGAATGAATGTTATTTGAAAATTTACATTCTCTCACTCAATCTAACTAATGGCTCTAGAATTTACATTAAGAATGAGAAAATGCAAATGTCTGCATATGTTAGTTAACTTGTAATATTGATATACTGGATAATTCATAACTATAACATCATTGTATTTCTCGAATGATGCCATTAAATTTAGAATTAAAAAAAGTTATCATTAAAAGTATTATTTTAGATAGAAAGTGATGACATGTTTGGATATTTTGATTGTCCCTTTTTTATACGTATTTTGTTATAAAATATAAATAATATGTAAATCTATATTGAAACTTCAGTTCTTTTTTTTTTTTTTTTTTTTTTTTTTTCAAAATTAAATGTTTTTACGAACTAAATAAATATCTTTATTATATGTTTGATAAATCTAAAAACAATGAAACATTTGTATAACTTGTGTATTAAAATAATTTACAATTAAAACAATCATTATTTTTTTCCTATCTTCATAACTTTTTCATAATGCAGTGATTCTGTGGTGTTTGATCGCACTGAACATAACTTTAACAGCTACTTACAGTGTAGGGCTGAATTTGGAAAACAATTTGATGTTTAATTAACAAAAAAATATCAAAACTATTTTGATAAAAAATAATATTTTTTGAGTATTAAAAATAATTTTAAATTATAAAAGCAAAAAACTTTTTCTTCCGTGAAAAAATAAATAATTAATATATATATATATCATAGTAGAAGAAACGGAAAAACAAAATATTTAAAGAACTCACATATGAATCAAGCATTTGAAATGAAAATAATACAATTAAATATTTGTTTAATGTATTTCTAAACTTAAAAGTATAAGTACACACACACACACATATATATATATATAAGTGTGTATTAATAAAAAATAATAATTATAATAATACCTTATTATACATTAAATAAAAATATAAAAAAGAAGAAACCACACTTATTTGTCGCATATTCTAATTTTTTCCAAGATAAAAAACAATATAAAATCTAGATAAAAGATCGGGAGAGGTAAAAGTTTCTTTAATAATAGAAAACAAGGTAAATAATTTAAGTTAAACCAGTAATTATAAAAAGCACTTACATAAAAAACAATATTAATCGGAAAAGTTTGAATTAATTAAAGATAAACTGCTAATTACTCGTGGAAAAAGTTCAATAACATGTCTGGATAAACTTTAAATCATTAATATCCTCTTTATAGGAATACTTCTTTTTTTTTTTTTCCTAGAATTGATTAAAAAAAAAGAAAATTTGGAAATTAAATACTTTCATTAAGTGTAAAAGAAAGATCAAAATAAATAAATAAATAGAAACGCTGTGTATATATTTTTTTTCTCTGTATATGTAAGAAAAATGACCTGATGTAATTGTTTCTTGGTTAAATTTGTCTCCATTATATTATTCGATTTGTATGAATAAATAAGAATTAAATGATCCAACTTGAAAAAAATTTAAACAACAAATAGTAATGTGAAAACTTATTAAGCGACATATCCCAAGAATTATTTCTAAAAAAAAAAAAAAAAAAAAATTTCTTCTTCTTTTGCGCCTTTAAACGAAGTATAAATAATTATGTTTTACACATTGAATAATAGCATGTTAATGCGGTATTTCTGTTACAGCTTCCTTAAAAAATAAAAGACATATATATTTATTTTACAAAACTATCATCATAATGTATATATTCGTATGTCTTTATAAATTAATAGAGACATACAATTTTTTTAATTTTCAACATGAATATACAGTCGATAACAAAAGTGTCCGAACACTAGCAAAAATTCCTATGTAGAAAAAGTACGCTTCATACGGTTTTGTTAAAAATTCCTTGTCGAATCCTGTTCTTAGTTAGTGTAAGCGCATGATTCGATAAGGATTTATTTAATGAAACCGTATGAAGTGTACTTTTTTTACATAGGAATGTTTGCTAGTGTTCGGACACTTTTGTTGCCGACTGTATGCTGTAGGAAAATTTACTATATGTTAAAGGGAAACTAAAGTAAAAAAAAAAAAAAAATAGTGAATATAAAGATCGATTAATCGAATTTATGTTTTTTCTGCTTTTTACCCATATATAATAGAGAAAGCATAGTTTTGAAGACAGATTTTCCGAATATATTTTTTGTTATAGTTATGCATTTTGAAGTCCCTTGTATCCCAAAAATAGGTTTTTTGCGCTCAGTTTGTGTGTTTTTGTGAGTGTAAGAGTGTCTGTTATCTGCATATCTCAAGAACAAATAGTAACAGGTACTCCAAGTTCAGTCTTTTAATTTGTATAATACAGAAATAGTATTCAGATTATTTCTTTAAAGTCAAAGAAACGGTTTATAACATCAGAGAGACATATAAAAAAAAATGCAAATACATCATGTTTATGCACGAAATTTCTGGTAGATACTATTAACATCTGAAGGCTGAACTAAGCAAAATGAAATGAATCTGCATTATTTACATGATTAAAAGCATATTTCATTGGAATATGGTATGAAAAACATTCACCATTTGTTTACAGGGCTACCCGAAAGGATTAAAGTAGTGTGGTACTATGCTTAAAAATTACTAAATGAGCTTTTCAGGTTGTACTGTTAGTTTTATAATTTAATATAAGTAAAACTCAGCACCGCTCTTCGAGCGGTGAGCCGGGGCTGCGCCCCTGTTAAATATAAGTAAATCTATATTTAGTAACAGAAAATAGTGCGCAAAATACTTATAAGTGACATACTGGGCTACCAATAATTAAACGAATACATGCTTTTCTTTTGATTGGAATTCATGAAACTACTTTAATACATTTTACCTTGTCCAGAAAAACAATTGAGGAATGGAAATTATATCTCAGGCCCATACGATGGATAGTGTATTATTTAAAGTCTAAATTTTAGCTTTGATTTTTCTTTTTTTTTTGTATGTATAAGATTATTTTGGTTCCCTGAATACTTAAGTCAAGTTTTTAACTGTAAATTAGTGATTATGTTTGTTATTATTATAACGTAAAAACCAATGATTTCAAGCAATTCAAATTTTGTATTACGTACAGTCGGTAACAAATGTATCCGAACACTAAAAAAAAATCCTACAAAAAAAAGTACACCTACTGCAGTTTTGTTCAATAAATATTTGTCGAAACATGTTCTTAGACTGACTAAGAACATGATTCGACACGGATTTTTTTAACAAAACAGTATTAACTCGGCTTTTTTAATGTAGGAAATTTTGCTAGTGTTCGGATTCTTTTGTTACCGACTGTAGGTCATACCAGACTGTCACATGAAACTCTTGATCAAGATTAATAAATTTTAATACTCAAAGTGACTGAAAGCTGTCTGAATAATTTAAACATTTAATTTTAAACAGCTCTGAATGACTAACCAATAGGTGCTATATTAAAATAGGACGGCTAGTGTGAGTTGGTGGTAGCTCCCGTCACACAGAATTATTTATAAGAATTGTTCCTAAATCTATTTTGAATTGCTCTTTTAAAGGTTCGTATACAGTTTTTGTTATTTTGCCCCTTAATATCTATTTTCTGTTTATTGTAAGAGACAGGATAATAGAAAGTCTACTTTGTGTCCCACCATATTATTTAATATAATTGGATAACATAATAAACTAAATTTTACCGAGAACAATAAATTGGTATTCTGTACATAACACTTATAAAAAAGTTATTAATATATTGCTATCATTGTATTCAGTTATTAAAAATAATTTTAATAATTTATTTTTAAAATAAATTTTAAAATTTGTAATATGAACATTAATATATATATATATATATATATATAATTCTTTTGATAATAGAAACAAAGAATGAGAACGAAGAATAGTTAGTCAAAAAATTCTCCAAAGAGACACACACAGCCCAAACAAAGCAACAAGATTTCCCAAATTGATTCAACTATCAAGTTCGACAGTAGCACTGACGTCAATGCTCTGTACAACAATACCTGTTGAAAACTGAAATAGCACCGTGTGATTAGACTCTGATGAAAAGAAGGTTGACTGTAGGACAATATTTCAAGGTGAAAAAAGAGAACCCTGTAATGAACAATAATGACCCATTAAGCGCAGTAGAAGCCAAGCAACAGACACAAGATCACCAAAACCACAAAGACCAATAAGAATGAACAACATTTCTATGTAAGAGAAGTTCAGAAAGATAAAAAAAATCATCAGGTGATAAAATACACATATTTAAAGAAACCAAATTTAATTTTTAACAGCCCGCAAAACAAACGGTACAACAAACCAACTCAACCATATATATATATATATATATATATATATATGTATATATATATATATATATATATGTAATAGAAATGATTTACATTCATTAAATATACTTTTATTATTATTATTATTTTGGAGTAAATAACAAAAAAAAAAAAAAAAAAAAGAAAGAAAAAAGAAAGAAAGAAAAAGAAAGATCTATTAACGACGTTATTTTTAAAAAATATAATTCGCATACACTAATCCTACTTTTACTTAAAATATGTAATTAAGTGAAGTAATTTCAATAATTCCCAGCAAATGAAAAGATTTTAATTCTACTAATTGAAAATCAATAACGAGTGTCTAATGTTTTTTATTACTATTATTTCAATTAAATCACATTGGAAATTAGTTGAATAAAGTTTCGTATAGCTACAGAATCCAATATACAATAAAAACTAAACCTAATTAACAGATCTTTAATTGCATAAGGTTTTTTATGCAGCGTGAAACAAAGAGAAATTTGATTGAGTGTGTTTATTCGTATAATTATTTGAAGGTATATAATGAATAGAAATTTCTACTCATCATTTGCTTAATTTTATTATACAGGACAATGGCATTAATTTCTATATTTGCTGATTAATAAAATAAATTTTTTGTAATATATTTCAATATTTTAATTCAATCACCTCAGTACTTACAAAATATAATAATAATAAAATATATTTATACGTTACAGTAACGCTCTTTCATACATTCGACATTATGTACAGATAAGTGTTTTTAAAATGAAATAAATTGTCTTTGTGTTCAGATAGTGACATATGTTTGTTTAGCAAATAATAAGCATCATTTTCTTCATCAATACGTCGTTATATAATTTAATTATATTTAAAGGAACAATTTGCCATTTAAAAAATAATTCTACACATTTTCCATATGAATTATGCTTTATAAAGGAGAGATAATTTCCCCTATAGTAAAAAATAAATCACATCTGATTTTAAACACACTGATGGGCGTACATTTACTAAAAGACAAAACAAATTTTAAATCTCATACATTGGATGATATTATTAACTACAGGTAAGACTAACAGAAACTTATAATTTTCTAAATAACGTAAAATGAGAAAGTTGAGGTGAAAGAATTTTTTTCAAATGACTATAAATTGAATTGCTTAATTGTATAAGCTTGAGAAACATGCATCCGCATAAATGTAATTTTTCTTACGCATAAAGTATTATTCCTTTTTGGATGACGCAAAATTATTTCATGCGCAACGCAAAGTATACTATCAGCATATTTTAAAGAACAACATTTATAAGAATTTATGTCTTAGTTTTATTTGGAAATTTCTCATACATATACCGGGTACCCTATAATTCTGTAGACATTTTTAAAGTTCATAAATGTTGAAGGAATTGGCAGATTTGAACGTATTTTGCAAAAAAGTTATTCTCATGAAGGGAGGTTTTTTTTTTTTTTTTTTATGATAGTTTAAATTTTAATCGATAGAGGGCGCTGTACGTGTGAAAATCCCAAGTTTCCAGGAAAAACTATATTTATTTCCATACTAATCTTTACATTCATATAAATTCTATTCTATGTGTGCGCTATCACCACAAACTATAGTTTGCAAACCAGTTACAGCACCGCTAATTACAGTTTCAGTCGGCCATTCTTAGCTCTGGGAAACTTCTACACCAAAACGCATTTTCATCGGCGACAAAGACAGCATCGCAATTAAAACTTCATGTATGCAGGAATAGGAAGCAGAATAAAAAATAAGCAGCGTTAATTGTAAAACCATATGCAATTTATAGGACTCCGATTTGCATATTTCACGTTACGCGTCCGTGCAGCACAGTCTATCGACGAAAAATATAACCATTTTTTTTTTTTTTTTACAAAAGTAACCCCCTTCAGGAGAATAACTTTTCCGCAAACCACGTTCAATTCTATCAATGGGCTCTTCCCAGTTTCGTCTGCTCAATCATGTGATAGAGGAAAACGAATAATCGAATTCTGAGAATCGAATTCAATTAAATATTGTTCTTAAGAACAAAAATGTTAATATTTAATATAAAATAAAATAAAAGTAATAGTGTGCATTTGTAAACAGTAGAATAATTGTATTTGTAAATTTAATAATTTTTAAAAAACGTTTTATGTGTTTATTTATTTTTACCTATAAGAATCGATTTTTGTATATTGTAGTGTAACTGTAACATTAACAGATCTAGCAATAAATAATAGCTTCTTGTGGAATGCTTATGGATCATAATTTGAAATTTTAAAATGTTTTCATTTAATTTAATTGCATAAAGGTGTTATAACAAGTTAATTAACTTAGTTACTGGTCTAAATGGATTTACGCATTACGATATTGCACTGTCACTGATTTAAGTACCAAAAATCAGAGTATTAAACATGTTCTTCCCGAACATCAATAACAAACATGAACTAAATGATGATTGTAAATGTATACCGCAAACAAAAGATGATGAATAATGATATAAAATGGATTAAAAATGACGATTTATAAAATATAAACCA
This sequence comes from Salticus scenicus, assembly GCA_963930645.1. Lineage (NCBI taxonomy): Eukaryota > Metazoa > Arthropoda > Arachnida > Araneae > Salticidae > Salticus > Salticus scenicus. Next base: position 243,574,896 of record OZ005656.1, read on the forward strand.
GATTAAATACGATTGATCAAAAATAAGAATAGAAAATATGTTATTTCAGCAATCGCTATAGATAAACAAGATTTTGTCTGCTATTTGTTTTTCCTCTATCATGTGACCTCTGATGTCAGGTGGGAAGAGCCCATTCCTTATGTTTTTTATGATTTTTTTTAAATGTCTACAGACTCATGGGACACCCGGTGTATTAACGAAACGGGTCAAGGTTTGTGTAGCTTAATTACTTTTGTTTTGCATTCTATAGTTTTTTAAATCCTGAAACACCATGAAATCTTTACATTTTATGCATATAAATAATTCTGGAGATTTAAAAGGAATTTTAGAGGTTTATATAAGAGGAAGGAAAAGCGAAAGAAAGCCAGATTTCAAAATGCACCATGCTTATCTTAGAACATATATTTGACTACAGAGCACATTCAACAGTGAAGTTCAAATTCAAAGGGTAACAAAGATTGATAATGATTTTCATCGGTCATGTGACGAGGGACACTGACAGAACCGGCCGTAATTCGATGACATAGCAAAAAATCTTTGACACTCCACCTCCAAAAGTGGGTTGAGGGTCGTGACAAGTGACTTTCAGTGGTATAAACTTGAAAAACACTCCATCATGTGACTTTTTTCTGTTGATTACATTCTTCGATGAAGAATGATCTCTTTATACAAAAATATGCTCTAGGGAACGAATTCTAAATTATTTAAATCTCCAATTATATTACTATGAGTTTATATATATGTTAAAAATTAAATTTGGTTTCTTTAAATATGTGTATTTCATCCCCTGATGATTTTTTTTTCATCTTTCTGAGGTTCTCCTAGATTGAAAAATTGTTCATTCTTACTGGTCTTTGTGGTTTCGGTGATTTTGTGTCTGTTGCTTGGCTTCTACTACGCTTAATGGGTCATTATTGTTCATTACAGGGTTCTCTTTTTTCACTTTGAAATATTGTCCTAGAGTCAATCTTCTTTTCATCAGAGTCTAATTACACGGTGCTATTTCAGTTTTCAACAGGTATTGTTGTACAGAGCATTGACGTCAGTGCTACTGTTGAACTTGATAGTTGAATCAATTTGGGAAATCTTGTTGCTTTGTTTGGGCTGTGTGTGTCTCTTTGGAGAATTGTTTGACTAACTATTCTTCGTTCTCATTCTTTGCTTCTACTATCAAAAGGATTATATATATATATATATATATATATATATATATATATATATATATATATGTTGAAAACCTTTTCAAACATTGCACTATATGGATACAAGCATCGCGTGAAGAACCACAAAAAAATATGAATAAACATTACGAAAAGAAAAAATTAAGTATCCTGATTTAGAAATATGCAACTTACATAACTGAACACATCTGTCCTTTTAATGTTGTATATCTCGATTACAATATCAGTAAAAAAAAAAAAAAAAAAAGAAAAAAGAAGAAGTGTAAAATTTGCACCTTTTTATACCTTTTTTGGCATGCGACGGAATTTAATTGTTCATTAAATGTTAGGCGCTATTGTTCAATAAGAATAATAACATCTTGAATTGAAAATGAAAGGGCAGTTGTAAATAAACCAAATAACATTCATGCACAAACTTCTTAATAAAAATATCCGAAGTCATTGCTGCTAGAACAGTGTGATGATATAATTCAAATGAAGTCCTATCCATGTTTTCAAAACATTAAAACAAAAGTGTAATTTAACAAAACATAATCTTTTGTATCACTCCCATGACTTTCTCTCACATTGCATTTCAATAGTAAAGAGACAGATTGCAGAATAACTGGTAAAATCAATAAAATAAGATAATAAAATTCTATCTAATTTTAAAATAATCTATAATAAGTTTAGGAAATATTTTTATGGGGCATATAATTTTGTGTGAGGGGAGCTTTCACCCCCTTGATAATATATATATATATATATATCTGTCTAAATAATTGTGCAATTTCGACATACAAGTTTTGTACATAATATGTACTACAACGTATTAAAGTTACAAGTCATTTGTAGTTTTTTCTGATACAGAGTGATGCAAAGTATTTTCGCTTTTCTTAAATTTGTCGTTTTTCTCCTAATTTGCATTCTGGACTGAATCGATAGCAAAAAATATGAGTTTTTAAATGTTCTTTACATGTATGAAGTTTTCAGGCTATTTCGTCTGGTATTTTTTTAGATAATCAAAAAAAAAAAAAAAAAAAAAAAAACTTATAATTGGATCACTTACTGTACTTATATAAGAAATTCTGCATTGTTATTGTGAAATTATGTTATATATGGATCATTTTAGATGAAATTCATTGTAACTATAGGTCTCAAAGCTATCAGATAAATAAAATAGCACAATACTAGACAATATTTCGGTAGATTCAGTACAGCTTCTGTAGTAACTTTGGCTTTTATTACGTCAGCCATGTTGAGTAGATAACAGTTACTACATTTGCCCTGCGTGCTGATGTGCCGTATGACAACTCATTCAATTCCTACTATTAGTTCACACTCTTCTTACATATATCTTGTACAAATCTTGCAATCGATTTTTAACTAACTTCCCGACTAGCTAGAAAGTTAAAACTTTTAGGATTGCTCAGAACACGGTGACAATACATTTTTTAAATACTTTTAGCCAAATGTTTCGGGTTCCTGTGGCCTTCAGCAGCGTTACTAGTACAAAGCTTGAAATCGATTTTTAACTAACTTCTGGACTAGCTAAGCATCTGAAACTCTCAGGATAGCTCAGAACATGGTGAGAATACACTTTTTTAATACTTCGAGTCAATTGTTTCAGGTCCCTACTGCCTTCGGCAGCGTTTATATGATTAAACAGAAAATGTATTTAACTAATTTCCAGACTACCTAGACATATGAAACTTTCAGAATACTTCAGAATACAGTGAAAATGCGTTTTAAAAATACTTTTAACCAACTGTTTCGGGTCCCTGCTGCCTTCAGCAATGTTACCTGTACAATGCTTGCAATCGATTTTTAACTAACTTCCCAGCTAGCTAGCTAGCTAGCCGTTTGAAATTTTTATAATAGCTCAAAACACGATAACAATGATTTTTTTAAATACTTTTAGCCAATTGCTCCGGGCTCTTGCTGCCTTCGGTAGCGTTTATATGATTCAAAAGGAAATTTAAAAACATGATATATAAAAAGTTCTTTTTATCTTGTAATTATTCTTATTATATCACTGAACGGAGTCTACGAGCTTAAATATTGTCCATATATAAAATTTATTTTACTTTTTAGTTTGTTTCGCACGCGCACTTTTTATTTCTATTTATTAACTAAAATAAATTTTTTTTTGTTCACCTAAGTAGAAATTGACTTAAATATATATATATATATATTACTTGTTTTACAACATTTGTCCAAGAAAAGCTTAATAATAAAAAGGTAATTTTACCTTATTAAAAATAATTGAAGAATAAAAATGTACAGCTCTTTTTTCAAGTAATTGAAATAAGTAATTATGTAATTGTTTTAGTTTAATCAAAAATTTTTAAGAAATGTGCTTCTAAATCAAATTTATAGAAATAATTTAATATTAATTATTATCATATTCAATATGGTTTCCTACTTTTTTTTTTATTCCTTGGTTAACAATATATAGTTAGGATATCAGAATGATTAAAAAAAAAAACTTTTATAATTTACGTTTAAAAATATTATTTTAAAAAAAGTTAAAAAATAAATACATTAGAGGTTATGCTTTAACGTTCTATTATTATAACAGATAAAACATAAAGTTTACGGATTTTCAATATATTATCGTCCGTAAAAAATAATAAATTACTTTAATCTTTCGATTTTGTTCCATTTTTCTCAAAAATAAAATTTGTAAGCGCGGCTTTACATTTTTAGAACTTTCCGATGAATTTATAAAAGTAAAGCCAAAAACTGAACACTCAATTTAATTTCCGTTTTCAAATACCGGATATCTTGAACAGTAGAAACAAATAGAATGTCTACGAAAAGGTATCAGATTTTAACCTTTAAAATTACATTTGTCTAAAATTATTTACTTGACATTCACTTTCAGATCTTTTAAAATTTATTTTGACAAGAAAACAGCAGTCGGACATTATCTTATATCTTGAAATTGTAACATTTATTTTTAACAACCATTATCACGCTATCCTGCTTTGTAATTTAAGAATAATATTTAACTATACATATTTTCTTAGAAATGATATCAGTTATTTAAAAATTTAAATTTTTATGATATTTTATTAATAATTGTCGTTTCTTTTTATAATCGTTATTAAATTTTTATTTGGGTTATTTTTGTTATCCTTATTTAAAGAATAATTTGTTTAATCGCTGTAATGCCACAATACTAATTATACCAAATACGTTTTATGAACTTTCTTTCACTTTCGAAGGAACTTGCACAATATCAGCTATGCTTATTTGCAAATTAACTTTGTAAAACTAAAATATAATATACATACTATATAACAAATGTTAATTTTATGTTTTACAATAAAAAAAATAGCTAAGGTTTTTCTAAGGTATGCATAAAGAATTATAGCTAAGGTACTTTTGAACATGTTTTAGAAAAAAATAAAAATAAATAAACTTTAAATTTTACATTTTACATCTACTTTTTATGATAGCATGCGATAATATTTTATAAAATTTAAATCATTAAATTCATTTTTTCTGCTTATTTTTATTTCATATTCCTCGCGCACTTTTTATTTCCTGATTCAAAATTATTAAAAAAAAAAAAAAAAAACTTTTTTGATATCGTTACTGTATGTTTCGATATCGTAACGATACTGTATAAATTTTCTTTTCTTTTTCTTAAAAAAAAAAATGATTTTGATGAAATTCTGGCAAAAGCAGAATTTAGTTTAGGACGGAGGACTATTAGTTTTTTTTTCTTCCCAATTATAACATCGCTTTCAAATTATTCAATTATATTTTCGATAAATTTTAGATTTCGATAAATGTCGAACTATCGAAAAATTATTTCGACAAATGTCCAACTATCGAAAACGACAACGCAAAAATCCCAGATTGAGACTAATAGGCCCTCAGTCCTAAAAAGAGAGAGAGAGAGAGAGAAAAAAAAAAAGCATTTTATTTTTTTTAAATATTACCTCTTAAATATTAATAACTTAAAAAACTAATTAACTGAAAGAAATAACACAGGTTTGCGAAATTGTACTTTTTAATTTTTTTCTGCACAACGTTGGGTATCTCTAATGTGTTTTGGTATACTAACACACAGACTACAACAAATTCGAAACATTTTATGTATAAAATACAATAAAATAGGTTATTATATACGCATATTATCTTTTAAATGCGTTTCTTTACACCAAAGCTCCATTTAGAGTCTTTAGTTCCCCAACATACTATAGGTATGGGGAACTTAGGTAATAGTGAAAATTTTCGACCTCGGTTTTTTGACTCTTTTACACGTTTTCAGGTTTGAGGAATCCGAAAAGGACAAAATTTGTATGGTGTCCGTCTGTAGGGTGTCTGTTAGTGTGTTAGTCTGTTAGTCCGTTAGTCAGTTTGTTAGTCTGTGTACACGATATCTCAAAAACAAATAGTCGCAGAGAAATCAGATCAGTTTTAAAATGCTACTTTTGACACTGGCAAGAACCTTATTCATTTGCAACATTCGAATTAAAAAACTTCGTAAGTTTTCAGAAATTTACAATTTTCTTAAGACGATAATAATAAATTAAATATGTAAAAGTCAGTTTCTTCAGAAAATAATTAATGACATCAATAAATAAATATACAGTTGATTATAAAACTGGAATTAAAGGATTACGATGTCATTTTTAATTGCTTGGACCTCAAAACATATAAATAGCATGATGTGGAATATGCAGTCATTTCTTTAAATTATCATATAAACCAATGTTTAGAAATTTCAACTTGGAAGAAAAAAAAATATGGATAAACTGGTGTAAAAATCAAGCGGTAGGTGGTCGCAGACCAATTAGTTTTTATCATATTTGCCAGTTTAGTAGTATAAGAACTACCAAGGAGATTAAACTTTGCACTAAAATTTATAAAAGTTATTGGATGCAGCTGAATTAACATAAATTGCCACTATGTTTGTAAAACGTTAAACTTTACTTTTAACAGCGAAAATAAAAAATCATTTTACCATTAATTAAAGCAAAAAAAAAAAAAAAAAAAAAAAATGATAAACAATGCGTAAAATACATAAAAATACTAGATAATTGTATACTTCATAAAATGCGAACATCTATATAGAAGTATAAATTGTAGGCAACATAAAACATTTTTTAATTCGATAGCAAAATTGATTTCAGTGAAAAGTTTTGCGAATCACATTTGCTGTGTTTCATGTTAAATATCTCACATATTTTAATTCCCTGTAAAAAGCTACACCGTTCAACCCACGCGACGAAAATTGGTACACATATTAATCAAAACAAAATCTAGCTAATGACGTAATTTTTCAGTTCAGGGGAGTAATTCATTCAAAACATATTAAATAAAACTCACATTTTAACTTTAAAATTATTAAAAAGGAAAAAACAAGTTGATGCCAAACAAATTTCTTTTATTGAAATTGAGGGACATAACAAATTTTCTTTTTTTTTCACTTTTTGTATATTTAGAGCAATTAAAAATGTTTTTCCTTTTCCTCTTCACACATCAGATTAAAAAATATATTTAAAATAAAAGTGAAAGAATCGTCTGAAAGAAATGGAAAAGCTTAAATATAAGACCCACTTGGCGAAATTTGAAATCTGACACATAAGTAACCGAGACGTTCCTCGTCAAGGTTTTTACTAACGTTATTGCGATAAAAAAGAAAAAAAAAGAAAAGGTCCTTTTAAAGCAAAGCTAAAAGAACAACAAAATTTTAAAAGTTACCAAGATTGTCCTATATTAAAGCTGTAACAAAGAAAATGTAAGAAATGAATATGGTAATCGTTGCTAAGGAACACAAAATAGTAACCGCATGGCTTTATGTAAGAGAATAGATTTAAATAAAAGTCCTTTCGTACTAAATTTAATTCTGCTTTCTGCAGAAAATTATATCTGTAATTCTAAAAACAAAAAAATAGGTTTGTTTTATTTTCTCTCTTTCTCTCTCTCTTTTTTTTTTTTTTTTGTTTTTTAACATTTTGCGTCATAAAAGAAGGAATGAAGTTAAGTGAAATAACAACATGTGCAACTTAAAATTTTATTTTATTTTATTTTTTTTTTTTTTTTTTTTTTTTTTATCATTATTACGCGAAGTAAGAAAAAAAAGAAGATTTTCTCAAGTACAGTCGGTAACAAAAGTATCCGAACACTAGCAAAAATTCCTATGTAAAAAAAGCAGAATTAATACTGTTTTGTTAAATAAATCCTTGTCGAATCATGTTCTAAGACTGACTAAATAAGAACATGATTCGACAAGGATTTATTTAACAAAACAGTATTAACTCTACATTTTTTTTTACATAGGAATTTTCGCTAGTGTTCGGATACTTTTGTTACCGACTGTAGTAGAAATCTTGAACTTTCGTAATCGTCATAAATTTCAAATATTTCCTTCGCGGTGAAAAAAAAAAAAAAAAGGGAAATTTTTCTTTTATAAATATTTAAAAGAAAAGAAAAAAATGTTTTGTGTTTCGATTTAATTCAACATAAATATAAGAAAGCAGGTTATTCAACTCTTTTAGAGAAACGCATAATTGAGAGAAATGCTTTTATAAGCACTTTCTAAATTTTTATTCCCTTATTTATTAAGAACGAATGACGCAAATAATCAAGCATTAATATATGGGACAGCTAGATAAAAAACACTTATGTATATTTCCTGCAATAAATGCGAAAAATATTCATTTTATTTTAAAATCTTCAAACTTCTTTGAGAATGTGTTACTGATAACATATAAAAATATGGAAGCCATATGAAAAGTGATAAAATATGGTTTATGCAAAGCTTTTACTTCTTGAGAATCCTTGGTAATCAGATACCCTCGTTCCTCGTCCCTTTTGTACTAATCCAATGGGATTTTGTTACTTTGCATTAGCAGGACATCTCGTTCATAAGAAAAAAAAAAAAATCAAACTCTGTTTTTTTTTTTTTTTTTTTTTTTTTTTTTTTTTTTTTTTTTTAATTTTAATTTTATTATTATTATTATTATTATTATTATTATTAACATTAGTTTTATTGCACTCTTTGCACATTCCACCTTTAATCTTAGGACACCTTTTATCTTTATTTATTTATTAATTTATTTATTTTTCCAATAAGTTAATCTATATAATATTTCTCTAAACGTGGACCAATTTCAATTATTTTTTGTCGAAACGATACGATACGCGAGGATAAAAAAATATTATTTATACCTGAACTTTAAGCACGCGTACTTAGCTCAATGGACTAATAAAAAAAATGACGACATTTGTATGATGAGATTATTTTACGAAAAAAAAATGTATTTTTAACAGTTGTTTCTTCAGAATCTTTGCAAGCGTCATTTTAAACCTAGGAACATTTTAAAGATATATACAGAATATCAACTTTTGTGTCATTAATTGACTAAAAAACACAATCATAAAAAATATAATCAAAATAGGAATTATTTTATTTTATTTTATTTATTTCCTTAAATATATATATATATATATACATATATGTATACCAAAATTAATAAAAAGTCATCGTCAACATGACGACAAAAATTTAAAAGGCGTCGTGGGAGTCCTATATTAAAACTGTACTGCGTGTGGAAGTAAGAAAATTGGGTCGTGAACCATGACTTTTATGTGGAAAACTTTCTTTGAATGATTTTGGTTTTACTATTGTACAATATTAGCTTGGTTTTATTAATAATTTGGCTTTTGGTAAATTAAAATTTTAATTAGGTGATGAAATTGGTATAACATTTATGAGTTTCAAACTTTAAACGTAAATAAGAAAATAAATAAAATGCGAATATTTCACACGGGTTTGATAGTATATATATATTTCGGGATTAAAAATTAAACCCTTAAGTTTTCTTAATTAAATGAATTATTTTAATTAAAAAAAAAAATTACTTTCTAAGACAAAAAAAAAAAAAAAAAAAAAAAACGGTATGTTCGAAGAGTAGAATCAAGACAACAGAAATCGAAAAACTTTATCTTTGTACGTAATATCCTGATAATACAAAGCAACAAAAATTTCGTTGAATTACATGGTGAAGAAGAAAAGGAGGGTATCTGACTACCAAAGGCCTTTAACCTGAGTAATACATATATGTGTGGTATAAGATGCCTAAGTGCTTACGCATGCACGTACGCAAAATCGAGCAAATATTTTTAATATACAAATAAATTATATGTAAATTGTATATATATATATATATATATATACTAGCTAACCCGTCCGCCTTCGCACGGATGAACAAATTTTAGTTAAAGATGGATTGACATGTAAAAAAATCAAGAAATGTATCAGTTTATATGTTATAGTCAGGCAATATTATTAACTGAAAAGTCAAAATATAATTTTACAATTATTATTTTTTTTTTAATTAATTGTTAAATGTTGGCAGTTTTTACTTAATGTTAATTATTTATTTCATAAAAAGAAACATTTCTTTACTCACGAATAAAAAATATTGAAAAATAAACCTATGACATGAAAATGTTTTTAAAAAAATTGACGTCATAATAGCTTTAATTATTATTTATTTGTTCATCTCGCAAATATATTTAACTTTTTCCATAATTCATGGTTATTTTAATAATGTATATTAAGGGAGAAATCAGTAATATGAAACAATATTCGTACAATATATACTATTACAGAATCTGGTATGAAACAACCACACGACTTCCATTACCCACTATTACACGCATTATATACAATTTTTTGGAGATGTTATATGCATTTTTTGAGATTTTCCAGTGAGAGAAACTTGATACACGTATAAAAGACACGTATAAAAGACACATACAACAGAGATTATATAGCAAGTTAAAAAATAAGGGAAAGAAAAAAAAATAATAGTAGATAGTTATTTTTTTAAACACGAATTTCCGAGATCTAAAACTGAACTACCTAATCAGGATGACTGTTAATATTCCTGTAATAAACACGTAATACTTGAGAAAGGTTATTTAAGTTGGATTAATGAAACAATTTTCAAGAAAACGTTAGAACTGTTTTTGAGATACCAACTTTTACCCAAACTTAGCATACTCAATTATTGACCTAAAAACAATAATTACATACAAAAGTATATTTAATAGGAAGTTAACATGGCGAGTTTGAAAAAAATCCGTACAGGCGTTTTTAAAGGAGCGCACTTGCGACATCTGAAATTGAGCTGTTCATAGAGGACGCCTATCAATTTTCCTGAAATAACCAACTATATCATTCAAAAGGGCATCTAATAGGTTGTTTATAGAGCAACTTTGAAGAAAATCGTTTGATCTGTTTTTGTGATACGGGCTTACAGTCCCATTTCCGGTTTTCGATGACCCAATTCCGGTTTTTCAATTTTTACGAATATTTGGAAAATTTATCTGTACTCCAGACCTGAATCAATTGTGAAGTTTCGTAGTTCTATCTTTATTAGTTTCGGAGATATGACAGCTAGAAGATTCCACACATACGTACACACATACACACACACTGACCCATTATACAAAAACTACTTTTTTGGACTCAGGAGGCCTTAAAACTTGTAAATCAGGTGAAATTCTATAGCGAATTTTTGGACCGAATATAATACTTCCACTACCTACGGTAGTGGGATAATTGAAGTAAAAACATAGATCTCATATTTATTACGAAAATATACAGATTTTCGCCAAAATCGCCAAATACAAAAATCGCCAAGGATGACAGATATCAAATCTATGCTTTGTTTTCAATTAAAATATTGAAAATTTGAATTAAAAATTTATTTTACCAAAATTTATTTGTCTCTAAGTGCCTCTAGCACTTAGAGACAGTGTTACTTTTGATTCGCCGAAAGAAAAAAAAAATCTGCTTTTTAATTCTAGCGATCGTTCTCTACATATACATATAAACCTTTCCTCTTTATATATTAGCATAGAGCATAGATATATTAAATAGGTTTCTAATCAACATAATGTAACTCAAATATTTAAATGCTACTTGCATTTCAATAATGGCTGTATGCGCTATGTATATTGAACTACTTGTCATAACTGTTAGTTGCTAAAAATAGTCGCCAAATAAATTTAAACTTCTCAATTATTCTTTTAAAAAATGCATAATGAAATGCACATGATATTTTTTTTATTTACTTTTTATATTATTATTCGCGTGAAAATATATTTTATTAAAAGTCGAAAAATATATTAATCCGTAAATTTTTCTGGCAACAATTATAAATTAAAACAAATAATTTAATAAAGGTTTAGAAGTTAGAATTTCTATTTTTTATTTTATTTGTTTATTTATTTTTAAATTCTAATTTCGTTTACACACATCAGTTTAAACATTAATGCTTAGATCATTATATTATATTATATTATATCAAATTATATTATTAGAAAAATAAATACTTTTAAATCTATAATGACGTCAGATTTAACGTGTAAGTTTAACATTTCACAAAGCTTTATATGAATTTCAATTTAATTCACGTGCAAATATATTTCTTTTCTTTTCATGTCAAGATATTTTGAAAACAAAATGAACATGTACTAAATGTTACTTTTATGTTGGCAGCAGCTAATTTTTTTTAATATTTCATTATTTCCATTTCTATTATGGCTTTTATGGGGATTTTAATTAAAATGCTCAGATTTTTAACTAAAATTTATTTTATCAAAATTAAATATAGCCTATAACAATCAGGCATACTGTAGCTTTTGGTCAGTGAAAGAAGTTTTAAAATCGGTTCAGTAGTTTCAGAGATTACCCTCCACAAACATACAATTTTTTTGCGCTTTATATAATGAATAGATATATATATAAATTGAGATTTATATGAAGTTTCGTATATTATAAGGTATACATTATATATATCCAGGGTGATTCAAAACCCAACATGCACATCAAAAACATGCAAAATTGCATGAAACCAAGCGTCATTTTAACATTTAAAGAACCAGATGTTTTAGGTTAATTTTTAACAGTAAAATACACAAATGGTTGTGGCTTCTGTATATTGCATTTTTAACTAAACTTTTTAGATTTGAATGTTTACATAAAAGTAGGTGACATATTAGTATTAAGGAGCGTCCCGGATAAGAATGAGACAATTTTTTGATATTTATTAATATTAAAGCTACAGATCAAATTGAATTTAAACTTAGATCAGAATATTATTCAATAAGTTCATTTTCTTTATCCACAGTTAAATAGCTGTGTAAACTAATTTTAAGGCTAGTTCACGAATATTTCTTCTAGCTTTCCGAAAACATGCTTGTATCGTTTCTTTAAAAGTAGATTTCAATAATTTAACGTAAATCCTTTTGAACTGAATGATATTTTAAAGCTCCCTTTATTCACTGGAGTACATGCTTTTAATAATGCCCGAAAACTTTTCAATACTTTCAGCTTGGGACAAATTGGGACATTATTCTACTTAGACACAAATTCAACTTTCTCGGTGTTGAAATAATCAACACTATATTTTGCATAATCAAACCATCAACACAATCTTTTGTGTAATATCAACATCATCTTTTGAATAATCAAACCATTAACACCATCTTTTGTATAATATCTGGTATCCAGGTATGACTAAAACAAAATACCTTTATTTTGATGATGTTGTTTAATGAAAGTAATCAAAAACATCTTAATACACGGATTTAAATAAATAGAACAATTTACTGTTACCTGTAAAAAGACTGGTTAAGAAACAACACCGTCTTCGTTTCTGGCATGTCATACCATTGCTTTTCTGGGGAATTTTTCCATAAGTTTGTCTTGAATTGCATAGCGACAAAGCTAGGGTTTGTAGCATGAAAATATTTAGTGCCACTACAGAGATATGGGTCAAACCTAAAACATGACTCATCATCTATGATGAGTTTCTGCCGTCTCCAGAGGGAATCAATTTCTTATAAATTTTAAAGCAATTTTTCTTTGCTCGAAGATATTGCCCATTTTTACCATGTTTTTATTAACTTCGATTCTTGTTTGTTTGTTTGTATGTTTGTTTGCTTGTTTGCTTGTCCACCACAAATCTTGCAATCGATTTTTAACTAACTTCCCGACTAGCATAGGCGTAGCGTCGGGGGGGCACGAGGGGGCACGTGCCCCCTCAATCTTTCAGAACCTAAAAATTTTTTAGACTAGGATATATGATAAAGTCAATTAAAAAATTGCCTTATCACACACCGTGAAACAAACAAAATAAAAAAGACCCAAATAAAAAAGAAATAGCAATTATGAGTTTATGTAATTAAAAAATGTATATGAAGTACCCCAATGTGCACGAAAAGCGTCACTTCTCTTCTCTATTCCGTAACTTATCGACCTAAGAGGCAGTTGTATCAGCATTATTGTAGGCTAATCAATGATTTATCGTCATCTTTACATTTTTTTTTTTTTCAAAATACTGCATTTTTGAATTGTGTAATTTTTCTTTGTGTCCCTGTAAAAAAAACTATAAGTGCTAGATTCACCAAAATCAATAGGGTTCGTACTAGGGTGACTTACAATATACGTACCAACTTTCAGCTCATTCGAACAAAGCGTTTAGACGCTAGCATGTTCACTCACACACATAAGTCATTGTAAAAATAGTGAAAACGGACTCAGGGGACCTCGAAACGTATAGAAACATTAAAATCTCAAATTCGTATTTTTGACATGATTACAATACTTTCCTCACTATAGTGTTCGGAAAGTAATAAGACAGAGAGAAAAAAAAAATAAATAAAATAAAATAAGAGTCTACTGATCCCAAAACCGTATAAAATATTAAAATAGTCAGAATTTCATTGATTTTTTTTCTTTACTCAAAATATTTTTTGGCATTTAAAGACGTAAATTAATTCCGAAATTGTAAATTATTTTCAAAATTGCAAATTTTTCACCTTTACACAATCGTTTTTCGGTTTTGATGGGAAATAACACTAAAACTTTAAATATTCTGCATCGTTACTATCATTTTCTGTGTCTGAAATATCCTGAAAAATTAAATTTTTCTCATTGCCGTTTTTAGTTCCCCATCATACTATAGGTATGGGGAACTTAGGTAATTGTGAAAAATTTCGACCTCGGCTTTTTGACTTTTTTATTCGTTTTCAGGTGTGAGGAATCTGAAAATGACAAAATTTGTATGGTGTCTGTTAGTGTGTTAGTTTGTTAGTCTGTTTACACGATATCTCACGAACAATTGATCGCAGAGAGCTCAGATCAGTTTTAAAATATTACTTTCGATACTGGAAAGAACCCTATTCATTTGCAACATTCGAATTAAAAAACTTCGTAAGTTATTAGAAATTTACGATTTTCTTAACATGAGAGAATAGGACAAAAATTCACTTAAACGTGCATTAAATGGAAACGTTTTACTGTAAAAATGTCAGACCAGTTTTAAAATATCCGTTTTGATGCCGGAATGAACATCAAAAACTATAATTATGCTACTTTGAAAATTTCGCAAGTTATTGGAAATTTACGAATTTCTTAACATGGCAGTATAGGGCAAAATTTCACATAAACGTCAATTTTGAGAGATATTTTCTTCGTAAAGATTTCAGACTACTTTTGAAATATTATTTAGGACACTGGCATGAATATTAACGACTATGAATTTTTCAATATAAAAAATTCGTAAGTTATTGGAAATTTACGAATTTCTTAACATGGCAGAATAGAACAAAATTTCACATAAACGTCAATCTTGAGGGATATATTCATCGTAAAAATGTCAAACCACTTTCAAAATATTATTTAGGATACCGGCATGAATATCAAAGAGTATGATTTTTCCAATTTAAAAAAATTCGGAAGTTATTTGGAATTTACGATTTACTTAACATATCAGAATAAGGCAAAATTAAGCATAAACTTCCATTTTGAGGATCGTAAATACATTAGACAACTTCAAAATTACATTTATGATATTTGTTTAAACATGATTGAATACAAATTTTCTAATAGGAAAATTTCGTAAATTATTCGTAATTTACGATTTTTTCAACATAGCGAAATGGTAAATTTTTCATATAAATATGAATTTTGAGGATTATTGCATTGGAAATACTAGCATGAAAACTAAACAATGGAATTGAACCTGATAAAATAAATTAATACGTTAGAATAAGATAAATATATCGAAGTGAACGGTGGATAGCCTTATAGGCGGGGATTTCATTCTGTCACTGTATCAAGCTTTGGTGAAATTCATTTCTTTTAACATGATTATATGTCTCGCACTAGAAATTTATGAGAACATAAATATGATGGGGAACTGAGCAGAGTCCACCTATGGCAACTAGTTTCTTCTTACATTTTTCGAATTCAAAAGTTGGAATATTGACGAAATTTAGAAAATTCATGAATTTTCTGAATGTGAAAATAAAATTTAAAATTATTTATTATTTAATGAGTAATGACAGGGATTTTTCAGGTCTGGATGCCGTAAAATAACATTTGAATTGTAAAATTTTTGTCCTAATTTCTGAATTCATGAAAACTAAAATTTGTCACTTAAAATTAGATGTTTTCAAGATTAATCATTTCTAAGTTGATGTCTACACAGACACTGACACCACATCAATTTCTGATTTTTGGTTTTCTCATACCTTAAAAATTGTTTATGAATTCAGATCTAAAATTTTCATAAATATCTAATATTTCCATACTTATAGCACAGAGGAAACTTTAAAAAAAAATTTTATTGTTTTTTTCATAGATGTGTGCCCCCCCAAAATTTTCGTTCACGCTACGCCTATGCCGACTAGCAAGATATTTGAAACTTTCAGGACAGCTCAGAACACGTAGTCTAGGCAACGAAGTCCAAAATTTGACGAATAGAGGAAAAAAATCGTGTAGTTTTGAAATTTTACATACTCATAGCCGAGAGGGTCCTGAACAACATACTAAAAGTCCCCGCCCGTGGGGGGTGAGCGGGGGGCAGGGGGGCATTTAAGGGGGGCACTTTTCAGTTTTTACTAAATATCTTGAAAACTATCGCATTTAGAGAAAACATGTCAATTACAAAATTAATCTACGTAAAATTTCCTACAATATTGTATGTTACATTTTGTTTGTACGATCATTAGTTTAGAAGATATAGGGAGATGAAGTAACACATTTTCTTGAAAAATTCTTTTTTGCAATAGTAAAATCAACTAAAGTGTGCAATTAAAAGGGTTCTTGTCAAATATTTTCTAATGTAAAAAACAAATATATACATAGGGAATATGCAAGGATAATACAGCATGTTTTGTACGTTTTAAATAATTTTAAGGCTAGTAGGCGTAAGTGGTGGTTTGAGTAAAAATCCAGATAACGAAGACCCAAAATCGATCAACATTAAAAAATATAGTGTAGCTTTGAAATTGAGCATAGTTATAAGGTTATGTTTCCTGAACAACAAACTAAAGGTTCCCGACCATTGTGGGTGAGCGGGGGGCAGGGGGGGGCATTTAAAGGGGGCAATTTTCAGTTTTTATTAAATATCTTGAAAACTATCGCATTTAGAGAAAAAAATGTCAATTACAAAATTAATCTACGTAAAATTTTCTACAAAAATGTATACTACATTTTGTTTGTACGATCAAAAGTTTAGAAGATATAGGGGATGATATAACACATTTTCTTGAAAAATACTTTTTTGCAATAGTAAAATTAACTAAAGTGTGTAATTAAAAGGGTTCTGCTCAAATATTTTCTAATATACAAAATAAATATATACATAGGGAATATGTAAGGATAATACAGCATGTTTTGTACGTTTTAAATAATTTTAAGGCTAGTAGGCGTAAGTGGTGGTTTGAGTAAAAATCCAGATAACGAAGACCCAAAATCGATCAACATTAAAAAATATCGTGTAGCTTTGAAATTGAGCACAGTTATAAGGTTAAGTTTACTGAACAACATACTAAAAGTCCCCAACTCTATTCTGTGTTTTTTATTTAATTTTGTATGTTATTTGCAATAGTAATAAAAACTATATTTCGTAATTAAAAAGGTTCAGGTTAAATATTTTTTACTCATACAAATAAATATTTGTATATAAATATTTGTATGTGTGTGTGCGCGCAATGCACCAAGTTTAAAGAGTGGAAGTCAAAATATACAAATCGAAAAATTCCACTTTTCTGTAAGATATCCGTAAAATACAAAGCAACGGCTATCACAAAGGATTGCATGGGGAAGCGAAACAAAGGGTTTTCGCTAGTACTGCAATAGAACGGAGCAAATTCTCCGAATTTTTATCGTTAAAGACTGAAAAAACATGTGGAAGATGTAACTAATGTGTAAAATGCAATACTTATATTTCAAATGTAAAGGTTAAACGAATGATAATGGACAGGTTTCGATAAGGATACCCCTTCGCTTTGTAATGAGTGTGCTCTATGAATTGTGAGAACGTTTGTTACATATTCTTATTTCATTTCTCTTACGTTTAGTGTGTATTTAATGTTCCTTCTGAATTTTTTGCGATTACTTAGTGTATCGATATGGCAGAAAAATGTTTAATATGTGAAAATGATATAGTGAATGATGTATGCAACATAAATGAGAAAGGAGTAGAGGGATTAGTAAAAGCGAGCATGTCAAGAAAAGATGGAAAAGATGAAATTTTTAGAGGTAAAAAAATGATTGTTCTGCATTCTTCTTGTAGAAAACATTACACAAGACCTCAGACAATCGCAAGAGACTTGAAACTATCTGAATCACGACAACAATCATCCACAGTATCATTTTCTACTCATTGCTTACGCATATTCCCTAAGCATATATTTGTTTTGTACATTAGAAAATATTTTATCAGAACCCTTTTAATTCCACAATTTAGTTGATTTTACTATTGAAAAAAAAAAAAAAAAAAAAAAAAAAAAAAATTCAAGAAAATGTGTTATTTTGTTCCCCTATATCTTCTAAACTATTGATATTACAAACAAAATAGAATATACAATTTTTTTAGGAAATTTCACGTAGATTAATTTTGCAATTGAGATTTTTTTTCTCCTAAATGCGATAGTTTTCAAGATACTTAATAAAAACTGAAATGTGCCCCCTTTAAAAGCCCCTCCCCATGGTTAGGGACTTTTAGTATGTTATTCAGGGCACTTAACTTTGTAACTGTGCTCAATTTCTAAGCTACACGATTTTTTTTTTTTTTTTTTTTTTTATGTTGATCGGTTTTGGGTCTTCGTTATCCAGATTTTTACTCAAACCGCCACTTGCGCCTGCTAGCCTTAAAATTATTTAAAACTTACAAAACATGCTGTATTATCCCTGCATATTCCCTATGTATATATTTGTTTTTTACATTAGAAAATATTTGACAAGAACCCTTTTAATTGCACACTTTAGTTGATTTTACTATTGCAAAAAAGAATTTTTCAAGAAAATGTGTTACTTCATCTCCCTATATCTTCTAAACTAATGATCGTACAAACAAAATGTAACATACAATATTGTAGGAAATTTTGCGTAGATTAATTTTGTAATTGACATTTTTTCTCTACATGCGATAGTTTTTAAGATATGTAATAAAAACTGAAAATTGCCCCTCTTAAATGCCCCCCCCTGCCCCCCGCTCACCCCCCCACGGGCGGGGACTTTAAGTATGTTGTTCAGGACCCTCTCGGCTATGACTGTGCAAAACTTCAAAACTACAAGATTTTTTTTTCTATTTTTCTTATTTTGACTGGACTTATCCAGATTTTTACTCAAACCGCCACTTGCTCCTACTAGCCTTAAAATTATTTAAAACTTACAAAACATGCTGTATTATCCTTGCATATTCCCTATGTATATATTTGTTTTTTACATTAGAAAATATTTGACAAGAACCCTTTTAATTGCACACTTTAGTTGATTTTACTATTGCAAAAAAGAATTTTTCAAGAAAATGTGTTTTTTCATCTCCCTATCTTATACTATTAAGTGAGCAATATTTGTATGTATATTTCACTGATCTCGAAAACGGTAGCTCGGACAGTCACGAGATTTAACACAAAGGTGCATCCCGAAGGGTCATTGTGCACATCGAAGTCAGATTTTCGAATTTTTGATTAGTTTTTTCATAATTAATTAAAAAGTGAAAATCATAACCTTCTAATTTCTGATAAAAAAAAAAAGCCATTTAAATTTTAACATTTTATCCATAATTTAATTGTTGCCAATTTCTTTTTCGACAAAATAATAATAATAATTTAAAAAAAAAACGTATATTTATTTAAAATGAGGAAAATAAATCAGAAAGATCAGAAAATAAATTAGAAATATCACTCGCATCGTTACAAATAAGACACCAAACGAAAGGGAAAATTTTTGTAAATCCGATGCATTAAACAGCTTATCAATCGGACAATTAGATTTTTTAAAATTAACTAAAGTATGAATTTTAGGTGGCAACAGCAGAAGATTGTATTGAAACCGTTAGGAGAAAAAAAAATGAAATATCTGCTTCACATTAAGTCACATGATTTTTAAGTGGGATTAAAAAATGCAGTTTTCTTTTAAATTTTCTCTCACGAACACAAAAATATAATATACAGCCTGTACCCCACAAGACCAACTTGCATTTCAAATTTCATCAATTATTTTGGTTAATAAACAAAAGTTATTATTTTTTTTTCAAATTAAGTTTTATTCTATTTTCGAAAAGATTTATGTGATTATAGATATAATAATATATATAGATCTATCATCCCCATATTATCGTGCAAAGATTTTTGATGCCGAAAAAAAGCTTTGGAATCAGTCATTAAGTGGTATTGAAGAAAAAAAAAGAAGAAGAATGAATTTGAAACTATATCTGGGGCTTTTCATTCACCTTTAGTAAATAAATTATTCATGAATTTTATTTGCTAAAACATTCGTGCATATTCCCGTGTGTATTCACTCGGGGAAAGACTGCCATATTTTGATAAAATCGCCGTCTTTTCCCGAGTGAAAAGGAATCACTTTTTTGTCCCCAATGATCAATCTATATATTATTACTATATCTATGTATGTGATACGATAGATTAATAATTTGGGTTTTAAAATTTTTTTTAAATAGATTATTTAAACTCTATGAACCATATTTTTATTTTATCAGCTTCATTAACAGATCCTGCTGGGCGATTTTTTAAATTTTGGTGTTGAAGTACACCGAATGTTTTTCGACAAGAAGTTTAATATAGCAACAGCCATTTTAATCTAAGTAGCGCATCAAATATATAAAGACATAAATGATTTATTTTTACACAAAATTTACAGAACAAATGCAGTTTTAAAGATAGGAAATTTATTTCAACAAGCAATATTTTAAACCTGAAAAGCATAAAAAATATAAGCAGAATATAAAGGATTCTAAGCAGAATATAAAGGAGAATATAAAGGACGTGTTTTTGTACTGCGATTAAAAAATGCAATTTTCTATTTTCTTCAATTTTTCAAAATTCGCACATTTCAATTAGTATACAATCTTAACACCACAAAACAAACTTGCATTTCAAATTTCATCGATTTTGGTCAATAAACAAAAGATTTACATTTTAATTGCAAATTAAATTTTATCTTTACACGCCTGACATTTTATCTGTCGAAAGAGGATACCAGTTTCAAAACGACACAAATACACTTAAGGTAAAAATATTTCTTTTTCTATTTACTCCCATTGACCGACTACCGTAGATAATGGAATTCGAAATTTCACCTGACTTACACGTTTTGAGGTGTCATGGCGCTGTAATAATTTAAAATTTCAATATTTAAAATTCTAATTATGTTTAATTTTTTTTTTTTTTTTTAATATGTCATTCGATACACATTTTAAAGTACGGTTACATTATCAACAGGGGAATTCGAGATTTCACCAGATTTATTCGTTTTGAGGTCTCCTGATTAGGTTTTATTTTGCATTGCAATAGTGGAATTCGAGATTTCAGCTTATTTACACGTTTTGAGGTCTCCTGAATGGGTTTTCTTTTGTATATCAGCTACTAATTAAAGTGTCGAAAGTGGAATTAGAGATTTCACCTGATTTACACGTTTTGAGGTGTCCTGAATGGGTTTTCTTTTGTATCTCAGCTGCTAATTAAAATAATTTCATAAGAAATACATCATTTGAAAGCTTTGTTAATTTGGAATTGAATAGTAGATTACAGAAATTCGATATTTCGACATTTCTCCTGATTTAAACGTTTTGAGGTGTCCTGAATGGGTTTCTCTTTTGTCTCAGTTACTAATTAAAAAAATTTCATAAATAATACATCATTTGAAAGCTTTGTTGAGTTGGAATTGAACAGTAGATTACAGAAATTTCTACCGCCAGATGGCGCTGTAATACTTTTAAAGTACAATATTTCTATTTCTAATCATGATTAAATTTTTTTTAATGCGTCATTCGATACACATTTTAAAGTACTTTTACATTATCGAAAATGGAATTAGATTTCACCAGATTTACACGTTTTGAGGTCTCCTGAATCAGTTTTCTTTTGTATCTCAACTACTAATTAAAATAGTTTCATAAGTAATATATCATTAGAAAGCTTTGTTGATTTGGGATCGAACAGTGGAATACAGAAATTTCTACCACCAGATGGCGCTGTAATAGTTTCAATATTTCAATTTCTAATCATGATTAAATTATTTTTAATGCGTCATTCGAAAGATATTTTAGAGTTCTTTTATATTATTAAAAGTTTTCAGCAGATTTACACGTTTTGAGGCGTCCTGATTAGGTGTTCTTTTGCATCTCAGCTAATTGAGTAAGACCGTTCAAAATTGGTATACGTAGGTTAATTAGAAGGGGCTGAAAGGGTGGGAAAGAAATAGGCGTGCACCGCGCGCGTATCCCCTAACTTGTGCACGCACAGCGCGCACGGGACTGCGGTGCCGAAGGCAGTGGGGACCCGGTCTGACTTTTTAACCGATGAGAAATAATTTTTTAAATTTTCTTTTGTTAAGAATAAAAATTTGATTTGAGAAGGAATACGTGCGCGCAGTGTGCGTATACCTTCACACGTGCGCGCGCAGCGCGCATGGGTGTGCGCTGCCGAAGGCAGTGGGGACCCGGTGTGATTATTTACTTGATCAGAAATGATTTTTTTAGGGGGCACGAAGTGTCAGGGGAGGAATGCGGGCGTGTAGCGCGCACGGGACTGCACTGCCGAAGGCAGTGGGGATTCGGGCCGACTTTGTACCCCATGAGAAATGATTTTTTTTTTCTTTTTGATTGAGATTCTGATTTTGATTTTGAAAATTTGATTTGAGAAGGAATATTTGCGCGCAGCGCATGTATACCTTCACACGTGCGCGCGCAGCGCGCATGGGTCTGCGCTGCCGAAGGCAGTGGGGACCCGGTGTGAGTTTTTACCCGATCAGAAATAATTTTTTTGGGGGGGGGCACGAAGGGTCAGGGAAGGAATACGCGCGCGCAGCGCGTGTATCGTTAAACTTGTGCACGCGCAGCGCGCACGGGACTCCGCTGCCCAAGGCAGTGGGGACCCAGGACGACATTTTACCCGATCAGAAATGATTTTTTTTTTTTTTTAATTTCTTTTCTTAGGACTAAAAGTTACTGTTAGTGATTCATTAATTATAGTGATTCATTTGAAAATACTGACCCGCTAGCGGGCGAAGATCGCTAGTATTGTAATATTTGCCGTGAAATTGCTGTCATTTAATGGTTCATTGGATAAACGAAAAAAACATATGAAATAACGTAAAAGCAAATATTATGTTGTCTAAACCCAGTTACGTTTGAGTCCAGTCCGAGTTACATGTGAACAACACGTATAGTGTTGTTCACATGTAACTGGGATTCAAATATAAAAGGGAAGCTCCAATTTTTTCGATACTATCTATTTCGAAACTGTTATATAATAAGCACCTAAATGGAAGCTCATTTGTAAACTATTGTCGCAGGTAATAGGGACAAGCGCCCGAGTTGCAGTTGATGACCAAATCGCTGCTGAATGCAGCAGGGACCTGGAGCGAGCTTTTGAACAATTTCACTAATTTACTTTATTTTATTTTTATAAAGATATACAGAAAGGAGTTTCCTTTAAATGTAGTGGCCGGCGAAGCGGGCAAAGCCTGCTAGTATCTTCTAAACTAATGATCGTACAAACAAAATGTAACATACATATTTGTAGGACATTTTACGTAGATTAATTTTGTAATTGACATTTTTTCTCTAAATGCGATAGTTTTTAAGATATTTAATAAAAACTGAAAATTGCCCCCCTTAAATGCCCCCCTGCCCCCCGCTCACCCCCCACGGGCGGGGACTTTTAGTATGTTGTTCAGGATCCCCTCGGCTATGAGCATGCAAAATTTCAAAACTACACGATTTTTTTCTTCTATTTTTCCTATTTTGACTGGACTAACGGTGACAATACATATTTCTAATAATTTTAGTCAACTATTTCAGGTCCCGCTGCCTTCGGCATCGTTTGTATGATTCGGCAGAAAATTTATTTAACTAACTTCCCGACTAGCTAGACATTTGAAACTTTCAGAATAGTTCAGAACACGGTGAAAATGCATTTTTTAATAACTTTTGCCATCTGTTTCGGGTTCACGCTGCCTTCGGCAGCGTTATAAGTACACAGTTTGCAATCGATTTTTAACTAACTTTTCGACTACCTAGACATTTGAAACTTTCAGGATAGCTCAAAACACGGTGACAATACATTTTTTAAATACTTTCAGTCAACTGTTTCAGGTCACTACTGCCTTTGGCAACATTTACACGATTGAACAGAAAATGCATTTAACTAATTTCCCGACTAGCTAGACATTTGAAACTTTCAGAATAGTTTATAACACGGTGGAAATGTATTTTTTAAATATTTTTAACCAACTGCTTCGGGTTCCTGCTGCCTTCGGCAGCGTTACCCGTACAAAGCTTGCAATCGATTTTTCACTAACTTCCCGACTAGCTAGACATTTGAAACTTTTTCAGGTACTTACTGCCTTCGTCAGCGTTTATATAACTGAACAGAAAAATTATTTAACTAACTTCCCGACTAGCTAGACATTTGAAACTTTCAAATTAGTTCAGAATTTGGTGAAATGCATTTTAAAAATATTTTTAACCAATTGCTTCGGGACCCTGCTGCCTTCGGCTGCGTTACAACTACAAAGCTTGCAATCAAATTCTAACTATTGTCCCGGCTAGATAGCCATTTGAAACTTTTATAATAGTTCAAAAAAAGATAGCAATGAACCTTTTTGATCTTTTTATCAAATTCCTCCGTGTTCCTGCTGCCTTCAGTAACGTTTATATGATTCAACAGAAAATTTAAAAACATGGTATTTAAAAAGTTCTTTCTAACTTGTAATTATTATATTTTTTATTCTTATATTTTTATACATATTTTTTATTTTTTTCTATATTCAATAGAAGAAAGTACTGGATTCGTAAAAAATTTCGGTTTTTGATTGATTTACACGCCTTGAGAGGTATAGAAACGATTTGAGGATTTTTAGAAAATGTCTGTCTGTGTGTGTGTGTGTCTGGCAACTGTATCCCAGGGACATATACAAATTATTCATTCAAACTGGCATGTAGTTACACATTGACATAAATTAGTGTCTATCATGTTTTGGTAAAAATTCTCCAAAAGCGTGCGTTGCCATACCGCTTTTTCTAAATTTTTAACATGGGGGTACAGGATAAAATTTTGTGTGAATGTGGATTAAAAGAATTATTCTTTAAAAATCTTTATGAAATTTAAAAGAATTATTTATAATAGAGACTGTCAACTGGGAAAAAAATTGTATATGTAGGAGCCTCACCTCCTCACACCCCCTACTCTGGGGTAAGTCCTCCCTCGAGGGGGGTAAATTTTCCTGATGGGTATCTTTCAAAAGAGCTCGCCATTACCTTTAAAACAAATGGTTGAACCCTCGATCTGCAATAATTTAAAATAAAGTTATCGATTTTTTTTTTCTTTTTTAACAAATAAACAAACAAAACAAAACTTTTTTTTTTTTTTGTAATATTGAGAATAAAATTGACTTATATATATATATATATATATATATAGTGTTATATTACTTCTCTAATATGGTAATCGTCTGCATTATCATGGAAGAGAATTTTTTATATAGTAGTTTTAATAAATTGTTTTACTGAGTGAATTTGTATAAGAAAATATAGAAAAAAGTCATGTGGTGGTCACAACATACTAGTTTCAATATGATCTTAATCCCAGATCTTTCTTAGCTGGGTGAACAATTGTTTTACATATATTTAATCTTCAAACAACTTGAAGGATAGAAAGTGTTGCAAAAAATTTTCATTTAACCCTTTTCATAAAGTTTTGGCTCCTTCTTCGGACTCCCTTTCCAAAACTTTCGATGGTATTAGCATGTCCCTGTTTATTATGTTGTTTTAACACTCGATAAATTGTTGTCGTAGATGTTTGACTATTTTCGAAACGTTTAAAGACAGCAATTTTGCTATGGTTAGCATCGCAATTAAGAAAACGTACAATTTCATTTTTAACAGCTTTCGTTAAATGACGTGCCATTGTAGAACCGTTCCTAACATTATACTCAAACTGATTTTGTTTTGTACGTATGCAGTTGCCGCTTCCATGGCATCCTGTAGAATTTTATGTTTTTTAAAATTAGTTCATGCAAAACGAAAGTATTTGTCTCATTCTTATACGGGACGCTCCTTATGTGCAATATAGCATGTAGTTAAAAATATAATTTTCAAAAACTATACCCATTTCTGTTACAAATTAAGCAAAAACATCAAGTTGTTAAAGGGTTAAAGAAAATGTCTGCGGCCATGAGTTCCTTATAACTATTCAGCTTTATAATTTGTTCTACCTCTCATAAAAACGTGTACATTGAGTTTTTAATCATCTTATATATACCATAAAACTTTTTTCGCGTCATTTTCTTATTACTATTAAAGACTTTTTTTCAGCTTATTTTCTATGGCATAAACCTTCTGCCGAATCCGGGTTAAGAACGGAAAAAGGGGAAAATAAATTAGAATATTAGACCTATCGTTACAAATTCGGTACCAAATGAAAGGAGCAATTTTTCTAAATCCAGGGATGCAAACTGTTTTTCGGCACGACCATTAGATTTTTAAAAATTAACTAAAGTATGTAATTTAGGTGGTAACACTTCACTTTAATATTTTCATACCTTTAGTGCGAATAAAGCTAATGTAATAAGTCTTCAATCTAATTTTATTTTATTTTATTTTATTTTATTGTAGTAATCAGTATTAAAATGTTAAAACTTATAAAGAAATTTATAAAATTATTGGTACTCTTAATTAAAGCAAAACGAATGATAGAACTACTTAAAACTGCATAAATAAATTCTGCAATTTTATGTTCAATAATTTTTGTTTACATTTAGTTACACTTTTCATTTAGTCACAAAAAAAAAAAAAATATATATATATATATATTTATTTTTGCATTTCACTTAGAAAAGAAAAGCAATCAGGTGCAGTAAAATAGTAATAGTTTGTGGAATTTTAACTATTACTAAAAAAGAGAATTTTAATATGTGATGTAAAAAAGAAGAATTTCATCAAAAAGTGAAATCTTTGAACTTATATGTCCTAATACTTTTTCAAACATGGCCTCAGGGGTAAAATAAGAAAAGAGAAAATTTTCTATAGTCAAATATTTCAAAAAAGTTTTATGTAACATTTTCTTTCAAAGCAAATCTGTAAAAGCGTGTTATTCATTGCCTTAAAAAAGCTCAAATATAAAAGATATTTTTTTCCTGTTTTTCAATACTTTGTAAGTTTTACTCCATCATTTCATAAACATGACTGACTACAAAAATTAAGCATTATAACATAGGACAGGTTTATTATATTCATGTAAAATTTTACAACAAATGTAAAAAACTTACTTGAAGTATTTACAAAACTAAATTTTCTTTGAGAATTTGCTATTGATGAAACGGAAAATTACAGAAATATATAATTCATAAAATGTTAATTTCTTTTATATTTTACCTACCCTATTATATGTACAGATTTACATGGTAGCATCACTTGTCGTAGGTATTTATTATTGTTGATATTATTGTTGTTATTATTGTTATTATTGTTGTTATTGAACACTAGCTGAAGTACATGTTATTTCCTAAGCTCATAGAATAAAAAAAGGCAATCAGAAGCAATAAAATTTAATAATTAGAAAATTCCATGATTTTTCTAAATTGTACAAACACCTTCTTTTTATCCCACACTGTTAAAAATTTCTGTAAAAATACATGAAAAGTATTGAGAATCTCCGTAAATGTACATGAGTTCACTGTTAAAAGCAGTGAATCAAGAGACTCGGTTCACTGTCAAAAATTTCTGTAAAAGTACAGAAAAAGTATTGAGACTCTCCATAAATTTATATGAGTTCTCTGTTAGAATCATTGAACCAAGAAACTCAGTTCTTAATTTACAGATATTTCCCTTTTCAAAATAACGTTTTCCCTGTAGGGATTTTGACATATACATTAAATAAAAAACTATATAAATGCATAACCTTAAATTTATTTTTATATAAAGTAAATACCTATTTATATATATATATATACATATATATTTAACTAGAAGTTTTGAAGGCAGAAATATACTGAATAGTTTGTTTTTATTGCAGTGTACTATTACGTAAAAAAAAGAGGGGGGGGGAGGAAAGGGAACGTTAGGGAAAACTAGATTGCTTCTGTGGAATGTTTATCTTCGTATCTACTCATTAAAGGTTTGTTGTTGTTGACTGTATTGAAGAACTTAAAGCAATTCGTGTTTTCATTTGGAATTCATAATTAGGTAAGTTAAATTTTATATAATCTTTTATCCTATTTTAATAATCAACAAAAACAATGACTGTTTATGTTAGTTGTATTAGCGGTTATTTTTTTATATTTAAATCCTGAAACTTATAAAGAGAGTTATTCAATTTAAAGATACCTAGAATCTAGTATGTAGTATCTAGCTCCGTATTTCAGTTACATAATGCTTTATGTGTTTACTGCGGAGGGCAAAATTATAGAAATTATACAAAAGCAGCAGAAATCAATTAAATTTCTTATGTAAATACACAAGTCTTTTGTCGAAGTTAACCCGATCAGGTTATCGCTTTTTTCGGCACCTTGTCAGTTTATCATGGGTCTTCTATTCATAACTTTTGAACAAATTGAGATATTTGAAAAATTCAGATTTCATAATAAAATTTAAAAATGGTATTATTACGGAAAAAATCATGGACACGATGGATAAGTATTTCTTCTATATACGGATTCTTAGGTTTGAGGTAAAAGAAAAATGGCTCGGGTCTCCAACGACCCACGATAACTTGATCGGGTTAAATGTATGATACTGCTGCTAATTTTATATCAATAGTTTACAAATATTGCATATATATCTTTAACTTTATTTTTACATGCGTATCTTCTTTAATTTACAATGGAGCAAAATGATGAGAATGTCATAGTTATATCAATGAAACGGTTCGGGATAGATAGTCTTATCTGCCTATGATTTTGTAAAGCGTTTTGAAGAGCTTCTAATTTGTAATTGCATTCGTTCAGTTTAGAGAATATTACCATGTGGGAGAGAGGGTAAAATTTTAGAATGCCGAAAGAGGCCCTTTTAGTTAATAATAATAACAGATGCTTTCTTCATAAATTGCTCATTTAAAAAAAAAAAAAAAAAAAAAAAAAAAAAAGAAAATTGAAACGCCAATTTCTACAAAGCAACAAAGTTATCAAAAAATAAAATAAAATAAAACCTAAAACCTAAAAGAAAGTCAAAATTAGTTAAAAATGAAGAAAAATAGGGCTTGACATACAACTATGGCGAGGTTTAAAAGTCTAAAGCGGCTACAAATTTTTTTATGCTGTATTAAAATCTTTAAATTTGTTTTCTGAGAAACTGTGTTTTTCGTTATCTTTGTTTGCGATTACATTCATTTCTCAAAATGTAATTAGAATATTGAATTTAATTTTTGCCTAAATGTTTTATTCATCTTTAGCTACGTTCTGTAGCAAAATCAAACCTGTTTGTTTTTATTTATTGATTTTACTGACAGTTTTTTGGAGAAGTGAGGATTTTTCTTGTTTTAATTTTGAGCTTTTGTACCAAGTATGGAATATTTTATTAAATTTTATAAGTACAGCAAACCTTTTGCTGCAGAACACAGGTAAGTATGTTATTTCTATACTTTGTATAGATTACTGAAATATATTCGTTAGAATCTGTTATAGGAGATGTGGCGTAAATGAAAAATTTCCCTAATTTTTTCTAAATATTGCCTATATTTTAAAAGTTAATGAAAATTTCTGTAAAGTTTCATTTAAATTCCTTTAAATTCCCATCTTAAATAAATAAATGTGTGTTTCATTAAAATTTTATATATTTTTAAAAAAGTGCCTCGTATGTAGGGACATAGCTTAAAGTAAAATAAGAATATGATTACAATTTGTGTAACAAAATTTGTTTCAGGGATAAAAGTAAATTAGTGGAATCAAAAATTTGTGAGAAAGTGATAAAAAAAAATATTCTCATCTAGATTTAAAACCATCGAAATATACAGACTTAGTGGCTGAGGAATATTTAAATTTCTGATACATATCTGTAAACAATAAATGTATTTTACAAGATTATTATTATTATTATTATTATTATTATCTGTGCTTTCTATTTGAATAAAATTTGTTAATTTCGAAAATCCCTTTTTTATTTGAGACTAAAGTTGTTAACGCATTGATATTTTTAAATCATATTAAAGAAAGCATTTGTTGAAGAATAGAAGACTGTTGTTTTCAATTTCCTACAAATTCCGACTGTATAAGGTACACAAAATCAACAGGGGGAGGAGAATTGTTTTGAAACGACATAGATGCGTGACATTTCGCACGGTAGCAAATAAGAAGAAAATAAATTAGAAGTCCGTATGAGCAATAAGAATAGCAAAAGCAAAGAAATCATTAGAGATGTACAACTACGGCAGTATACGCTTATAACACCTGATATTAAAAAGCCTACATTCAGTTTGCAGAGAAACCTATGAAAAAACAAATAAATTGGTCTAAAATTATTTTCATGGATTAAAAGAAACTTAATTTAGATGTTCTCGACAACGTGCATTCATACCGGTATGAGCTTTTAATGGAAA
Source organism: Salticus scenicus (assembly GCA_963930645.1). Classification (NCBI taxonomy): domain Eukaryota; kingdom Metazoa; phylum Arthropoda; class Arachnida; order Araneae; family Salticidae; genus Salticus; species Salticus scenicus. The sequence continues at coordinate 243,605,162 of OZ005656.1, forward strand.
AGGACGAATTTTAGGCATGTTAGCCGGAGGAGGGGGGGAGGGGAGTGTTAAAAACAGTTTAGCACATCCATAAAAACAGAGAAACATTATTAGAAATTACATATAACTATTTGATGTTAAACATTATTTTTTCTGGGAGAGAGAATGCAGCAATGTTTTTTTTTTTATTATTTATTTATTTATTTATTTATTTATTTATTTTGTGAGTGTTAACATTTAATATATAAATTAAGAAACGATGCAAGAAAAACGAAAAACGATTTTTTTCCCACAACGACAAAACTGGAAGGGGGGGGAGAGGAGGGAGATTAGATTAAATTTTTAAACTAGTAGCGCAATCTGCTCACAAATTGATGTTTAAAGATTAAATGTATAGTTTATGAATCAAGCTGAGTAGAGAAATGTTTAATACTAAATTTTACACAGGCTAAATTCTGTGAATAAATTCAAATCGAAGTTTTAAAAAGTTCAATTTAATGCGGAATTATTTTGAAGTACAAAAACAACTGAATTATCGAATTACACTAGATAAATGTTTCCTAACCATACGTTGCCAAAACTACACCTACACGCTTATACAGCGGGGCGGAGACGTTGATTACAGGTTGACTGCAATTAAAAAAAAAACTTTTTTGTTGAAATAAGTCAAACTTACACTGTCCTATCAACACAAAGTCCGAAAACTTTCCGACAAGATATTGGTATGAATTAAAACATTGTTTTTTAAGTGTTTCTTTTTTTTTTCTGAGAAGACCAGATGTCTAATGACAGAAGAGTTTATTAAATGAGCATTGTTTTTTTTTCGATAAGAATAAGGTTAAATTTTAATTAGAACCACAAAGTCCAGAAATATTATTGCAAATTATATAGATCTTTTGATGCTAAACATTTTATAGTGTGTGTGTGGGGTGGGGGGGGGGTGATGGGAATGATTTGTATAGATACCAACACAATATTTTTAGTTTTGTTTTCTGAAATGTTTAAAATCTGCTTCTGTGTACAATATTTATATATTTCATATAACAAAACAGAAACAAGCAACATAGAAAAACTAATAAAATTGTTTCTTTTCCTGCAGCGGGAATAAATGGGGGAAGTGGGGAAGGAGTTAAATTACACTTTCAAACTTGTTAATTTTCTGTGTACAAACTGATATTCAAAGACTGAAAACATAGCATTAAGTTGTACGAAGAAATGTTCAAATAAATGCGAAATTTTATCCAGGTTACATTTTTCGAACCAATTCAAACCTTCAATTTTCATAAGTACAACTAATGCACAAGTGTTTTTTGTACTTTTGTGTCTAAACGACAGTCATGACAATATTTCGTCCACAAATTTATTTTGTAAGGCAGAGATATAGCCGAAATGTCAATTGGCTGTAATTTAAAACTACTTTTTCGCTAAAATAGATGTAATTGATACTGTCCTATCAAAACTGGGCCAGAAAATATTCAGACAATTTTTTACATAGACAAAAAAAAAAAAAAAAAAAAAAATGTTAAACATAATTTTTTTTTCTTTGTGAGGTAGGGGGTGGGGGGGGGGGCATATTGAAGTATCAGAAAATTTTGTTCTGAGGATTAGACAGTTTAGGGATGCTTTTAAAAGTGTGTTTACTTACAGGCGGTAATATTTCTAAATATTTTAATCTGTTTCCTGTGATTTTTATTATTTTCTTCTATCTGTATATATAGAAAAGTATTAGATTTGTGAAAAATTTTGAACTCCAGTTTTCGATGGATTTACACGTTTTGGGATGCCCTGAACACGATTTGACTGTTTTTAGAAAATGTCTGTCTGTCTCTGTGTGTGTGTGTGTGTCACAAATTTTCTGGACGCTGTATCTCACAAACCAATGAACGAAATTTAACCAAACTTGTTATTTAGTTGGACCCTGACATCATGAACTGGTGCTGATTAGATTTGTGGAACAATGAATCAGCAGGTGGTGCTGTGATCGCATTTTTCTAAATTTTTAACATGGCAGTATAGGACAAAATTTCGTCTAAATATACATAATGAGAGTTGTTTTAAACGTGTGATTGTAAAATTAATATAAATTCTTGATAATAGTAGTCGTTAACCAGGGAAAAAATTTTGTGCATGTGAGGGCATCGCTGCCCCCCCCCCCCCCTGTGGGAAGTACCCTCCCGGGGAGTAAATTTTCAATATGGGTATCTTTCGAAAGATATCGTCAATGCCTTTCAAACGAATGGTTGAAGTATAGATATGTGATAATTTAAAACAAAGATATGCATTTTTTTTTTTTTTTTACTTTTAACGAAAAAAACTTGGAAAAAAGTCATTTCTTTTGATTTGGAAAAAATTCATATCTTTCGGCATTTAGTGATAATATAATTCTGTCAGATAAAAATCGTCTGCATTTATAATGGAAAATAATTTGATAATAAGTAATTTGTATTGAAAAAATTTTGTGTAAAATTATATAGAAGGAAGTAATGTGGTGGCCACATCATACTAGTTTTTAGTTTAATATCGTCTGAAACTTCTATATGTTTTCCTATATATTCGTTTTACAGCCTCTTCATGTCATTAAAAATGTTTGCTGGCATTTGCTGAAAGACTGAAAAATAATCTGGATTACCTTAAAACGAAATAGCAGGAATTGAGGAAAAAGTATGTCATTTCCACATTATATATTTAATATTTAAAATAATAAAAAAATACGTAAATTTAAAAATCGAAATACAAAATAAAGATTTTATAGATGGGAGTTTTATATGACATTTTTTTTTTTAAGGGAGAGGGGGCTGTTTGTACTCTAAACCATCCAATGTTTTTAATTTTGCTTTCTGAAAATTTTGAAAAATCTGCTTGCGTATGTATATGTATGCATATATCTATGCACAAGTTAAAAAACAACAATGCAAGAAAAAGAAAATTATTGTTGCTGTTACCGAGCAATGGGAATAGAGGGGTGGGATGGGTTACAAATTAAATTTTTTGACAAGTTAAGATTTTTCAGAATACAATTTGATATTTAAGGATTCAAAGAACAGAGTGTATATGAAATTGAGTGAGAAAATGTTTAAATTAATACGAAATTTTATCCAGGCTGCTACATGTTGCGGACTAATTTATATCTCAAAATAACCGATCCACATAAAACGTTACTTTTAAGTACAAAATCCAACTGTGTTTTCAAAATATCGTAGATGAATATACCATAATCATAAGCATGCCAAGACTGTGGTTACATGTTTATGTAGAGAGGCGGACGCAGACGATTGTGGAGTAACTGCAATTTAAAAATACAGTTTCACTGAAATATAGCTAATAGATTCCGTTTAATAACGCATTGGCAGAAAACTTTCAGACAAGTTTTTGCATTGACAGAAATAATTTTTCCTAAACATGTTTTTTCTTTTCCTTCTTTTCTTTCTTCGTAAGGGGAAAATTTTAATAACTGGACAGTTTTTAATTCGGAGTATTATAAAGTTAAGAGAATGCTTGGAACTAAGGCCGATCTACTACTAAAGGGTTCTCCATATATTACACGATGTTTAGTTTTATTTAACGCTACTGAACTTTGAGCCCTTAGATCATAATGATAAAGAATTTTTCGTTGTGTCCCTGTAAAAACCTATAAATGCTAGATTCACGAAAATGCTTATATTTAGTACAACAGTGATTTATAATATTCATATAAATTTTCAGCTCAATTGAATAAGGCGTTTAGATGCTATCGCACTTTTAAAATTTGGTTCCATAGGCCATAATGATAAAGAGTTTTCCTTTGTGTCCCTGTAAAAAAACTGTAAGTGCTAAATTCACCAAAATCTATACAGTTGGTGCAAGTGTGACCTTTAACATGTGTACAAATTTTTTTCTCAGCTTAATAAAGCAATTAGACGCTATCGCACTTTAAAAAATTTGGCTCCATAGTCATATAAAGAATTTTTCCTGGTGTGCCTTTAAAAAAAATATAAATGCTAGATTAACCAAAATCTATAGGGTTCGTACTATGGTGACTTACAATATACGTACCAACTTTCAGCTTATTCGAACAAAACGTTTAGACGCTAGCGTGTTCACTCACAGACATACACAGTACACACACACATACACACACACATATATATGCATCATGGTAAAAATAGTCGAAACGGACTCAGAAGACCTCGAAACGTATAGAAACATCAAAATCACAAATTCGGATTTTTGACATGATTACAATACTAGGGTCCCTGGGGTAGTGTGCCCTCTGAGGGGGGGGATGTTTTTCGAAGGGGGCCAAGCCCAGATTTATGTGAGTCTCGGAGAAAACTACTGAAAACTCCGAACGGCTGGGTCAACGAGCTGGACCTGGGATTGAACCCAGCACTTCCCGTTTATCAGCTCTGAGTCTAGAATGGTACGGACACTCATGGAGTCGTACAGTTTAGAGATGATTCAGGAGCCGTTCACTCCCTCAGGAGACAATAAATTGTTTTATTTCCATATTCAAAGGGTGAAAAACTGCGTAACATTCCAAAACCCTAAAAACTGCTATTTGTATACAAAATGAATCGTGAAAGAATAGATTAAGGTTATTATTCGTGGCTATTATTAAAATTGTTTATTTATACCCATAATAAATTATATTTGTAGAATTCTTAAGGCATTGTAAAGAAAAAAAAATCTGGAGTGACTCCACTCGACTTTCCGAACATTGAGTAATTAACAGTTTTGTAGATAAAGTAAAGAAAGAGGAGTTGTTAAACAAACAAAAGAGAGAAAACCATAATAGTGTGTAAGTATTTTTCTCCATATATTACACGATGTTTAGTTTTATTTAACGCTACTGAACTTTGAGCCCTTAGATCATAATGATAAAGAATTTTTCGTTGTGTCCCTGTAAAAACCTATATATGCTAGATTCACGAAAATGCTTATATTTAGTACAACAGTGATTTATAATATTCATATAAATTTTCAGCTCAATTGAATAAGGCGTTTAGATGCTGTCGCACTTTTAAAAATTTGGTTCCATAGGCCATAATGATATAGGATTTTCCTTTGTGTCCCTGTAAAAAAAACTGTAAGTGCTAAATTCACCAAAATCTATACAGTTGGTGCAAGTGTGACCTTTAACATGTGTACAAATTTTTTTCTCAGCTTAATAAAGCAATTAGACGCTATCGCACTTTAAAAAATTTGGCCCCATAGGCCATAATGATAAAGAATTTTTCCTGGTGTCCCTTTAAAAAAACTATAAATGCTAGATTAACCAAAATCTATAGGGTTCGTACTATGGTGACTTACAATATACGTACCAATTTTCAGCTTATTCGAACAAAACGTTTAGACGTTAGCGTGTTCACTCACAGACATACACAGTACACACACACATACACACACACACACATATATGCATCATCGTAAAAATAGTCGAAACGGACTCAGGGGACCTCGAAACGTATAGAAACATCAAAATCTCAAATTCGGATTTTTGACATGATTACAATACTTTCCTCACTATAGTGTTCGGAAAGTAATTAGGGGGGGGGGGGATCTGGAATTAAAGATACCCCCTAAAAACTTTCACCTCTGATATTCTTTTATAATCTGCTACCGGTTGTTTTCAATTTTTATTTTAATATTCTTCAAGTTTCTTCGTATTCTTTGTACAACTTTCTATGCCATTAAAAATATTTACCGTTTACCTACGTGAAGACTGAAACAATATCTGAATTTTCGAAATCAAAATGGAAGAATTTGAGTAGAATGAAGTAAATCGCCTACATCTTGTATAAACAATAGTTTAAGTATTGAAAATTTTATAAATTTAAAAACCAAAATACAAAATAAAGATTTTAGATTTAGAGAATTCTTATTTATCAAGTGATTAAATTTTTATTTTATTTATTTATTTAGTTTTTAACTTTTAATTTTCTTTTCTTTCTTTTGAGGGGTTTGGGGGGGGGGGGGGGGGGGGGGGGGTTAATGCTTCACCACCGGAAAGTGTTTCATTAAATATCTAAATTTTTGGAGATAGAATATTTAAGTAATTATCATAATGTTAATAATGAAAATAAAGAAGAATGTTAATTAAAAGAATTTATCTGTAGCTTAAGACCACAAAAAATTACTCTAATGTTAATAATAATAATTACATAAATACTAATTACATAAATACTAATAATAATTACATACTTTAATAATTACATAAACTAATGTAAATAGTAACATTATTTTATGTAATTATTAAAGACCAAATAATATTTAGAAAATCATTTTTAAATATATTTAATAAACCGGAAATATTTCGTAATTGAATTGTATAAAAAACAATCTGCAGCAGAACTATGTATTAATTCATATACTGTAATGATCCAAAAGACAAAAATGGGTCTAGGGGATAGGGGGATCTGTTCTTGAAGCTGGTAGACGGGAAATGCCGAATTGGATATGTAGTCACTCATGCTGTTCTAGTGGTTCGGTGTTTTCCAAGGTTTTGTCTGAAATTCATGTAAATATGGGCTAATACCACTTAAAAATCAGCGCACGGTGGGGTTTTCGGTAATAGAGGCTTACTTAAAACTGTCTAAGTTATTTTCAATATTTTTTGAAAATGTCGTTATATATAGTTATCAAAAGTCCCACTTTACTCCCTGTACCTTGGGAATGCCTCGACATTTCTGAAAACTTTAAGGCACTTGTTAAAAAAAAAAAAAAAAAAAAAAAAAAAACGTGCTGGGGACACAGGCGGAAACTTTAAAATTGTCATATAGGAAGGGGGGACAGTCTTTTAAAAGCTCGGGAATAAAGTCTTTTTAAAGTAGGTCTAGGATCTACAGCAGTTAGTCGGCCTTATTCCCAAATCCACTCCAATCCATATTTGTTTTTAAAATAAAATACTTCAAAAATATTCCTGTTACACTGGCGTTCATAAAATGGTACTTAAATATCTCATGATTTCATTATATAAGTGTTTTTCCCCTGTATTAATGTTTTAAAATATCATGTATAGCTACTTTTATTTTCTTTAGATGAATTTTCATTATATTCTATTTAGATGGAGTATATAGGATACACTTTAAAATTCGCTTATGTATACTCAATTTCGTTTTTAGTGCCATGGAATTACAATCCTTTCTTTTCATTATTTACTTAAAATGTCATAGGATGTAGATTTTGTTTTAAAAATTTATAGTTGAAGTATTTTCCTACAATAGTAATTTTTCATCATTTTTCTTTTTTCTAGTTATAATGGAAATTGATCCTGATATAAGAAACGAAACAAGTCGTCTAAGAAATATGAAAATAGAAAATGCCGTAAAATACCCTCATCAGAGATATTTGCAAATTGTATTCAAATATTTATCCTGTTATTAAAGACCACCATTTATCTTTTATTAATCTCAAAAAAAAAAAAAAAAAAAGTTTAGTGTTATGTTAGTAGAATAAAGTTTAATTTAAATCTAATTCAGTATGTTTTATTTTTTAATTATTTTTAATTGTATGTTTTCTTTGCAGCAAAGATGTTTTTCTTCTTAGTGAGCTTTTTGTATTGATTCTAGTAAATTACCGGGGTACTGCTTTCAGGTGTAAAAGCGAAGTATTTGTTTCTTCTTTAGATCCTATTTTGTAGAAGAAAAATGTTTTAAAATTTGTTTTTGTAAAAAAGAAGAAAAAAAAAGTCGAAATTTTTTTAATTCAAAATAATCTAATGGCTTCTTTAATAAAAAGTTTTATATTTTAAAGATTTGAATTTATGGAATGAATGGCGAAAAGCAAAAGAGTACCCAATTTCCATCTGCATTGAAACCTAAATTAATATTTAAAAATATAAAAAGCTCTCTATTTCTTTATCTACTGTTTAATACGTACAGTCGGTAACAAAAGCGTCCGAACACTAGCAAAAATTCCTATGTAAAAAAAGCATACTTCAAACGGTTTTGTTAAATAAATCCTTGTCGAATCCTGTTCTTAGTCAGTGTAAGAACATGATTCGATAAGGATTTATTTAACAAGACCGTATGAAGTGTACTTTTTTTATATAAGAATTTTTGCTAGTGTTCGGACACTTTTGTTACCTCTTTATCTCCACTTGCCGTCTATCTAAATATATTTATATCCCAGAAACTGCAATAATTAAGGAAATTATTCTACACATTGCAATGAATTAATTATAAAAAATAAAATTATTTAGGTATCAAACCTTTGCTATGTTCCTATACTTCTACGATTACGCATTAGAAATCTGATCTGAAATGAGAATTTTTATTTTCAAATAAAATAACCTTTAAAAACCAATTTTATTAAAAACATAATATTGGAAAAAGTTCAAATTGTGTTAAAGTTCGAAATAAAATTTGCATCAAATTTGTTAGTCTTGGTTTGTGACAAAATATGCATTGCATTAAAATGTTGCACAAATTTACTTTTTTAATACATTACAAAAAATGTATACATAGTTTTTAAGACAGACCTTTATATGGAAATAGTAAATTTTTTCTTTAGGTAATATAAAAATCAATGTGAGTATTTAAATTTCGAATTCATTTAATACACTACCTTTCCATAAATGACCGGACACTTTCGAATTTAGATTTGTTTTAAAATAACTCATATAGTATTAAACAAATCATCTTCAAACTTCAGGAGTGTAAAAAACATGTTATACCTCATGTAGTTCAGTTATTTGTTTTTGCCAAAAGTGAAAAGGGGAACATTAAAAAATTAAAGAAAAATGAGAGTATTTGGCATTACCCAATATAAAGTAATTCTCGAAATACAATCTGGCTGTAGTATATGATTATGGGGCTCATTTTTATTTTCTTTATAAATTTTAAAGTCTCTACCGCATGTAATCAGGGAGATATAAGATTTCTTTAAAAAATTGGCAAACAAAATTTCAGTGTTTTTTAAGCTATAACATGCACGGTATTAAACCCAGTACAAAGCTATATTCGGGAAACCCAATATACAGCATTAGACACAACATACTGCAATCGGAATGAATAAAATAAAATACAAAATATCTAATGAAATGTGAGAATTTTCGCTAAATAACTTTTAACTGCGCATGACTAAGTTTTAGCTAAATTTCATTTGTATAATTTAGTAGCCAAATGCGTTAAACTACTTATATAAAAAACCCAAACAAGTATTGTGTAAACCCAAAAAGTTCTATGCCAAAGAATGAACTGGTCTTCAGTTACTCTCGAAGAAACGCTAAAGTATAAAGAGTTCTACTCACATTTTTATTTTGATTCAGTGAATGGTAATGCAGTTTTCTGTGATTGTAAATAAATATTGGGAAAACCCTCTTAACAATTTCTTTTTTGGAGAACAGCTGAAATTCAGTTTATTCTATGATGTAGAACTTCTTGAGTTTACACGATATTTGTTTAATGTTTTTATATAAGTAGCTCAATAAATTTGGCTGTTAAATTTTGAAAATAAAATTTCGCTAAACATTTATGCATGCGCAGTTAGAAATTATTTAGTAAAAATACTCAAATTTCGTTAGATATTTAATATATATATATATATATATATATATATATATATATATATACTCTGATTGCAGTATGCTGTGTTTAATATTGTATGTCGAGTTTCCTGAAAATAACTTTGCACTGTCTTTTAATACTTTGCATGTTATAGCTAAAAAAAAAAATAAAAGGAAATTTTTCTTGCAATTTTTAAAAGAAACCTTTATGTCCCTTATTATATGCGGTAGAGACATATAAACTTAAATAATTAATGAGAAAGAGTCCTACTGCCTACAAGCTACTGCCATATCGTATTTCAAGCATTAATTATTACAGGGTGAAGCCAAATACTTTCATTTTACTTTAATTTTTTACTGGTCCTCCTTTCACACCCCTTAAGTTTCAAAATGATTTGTTTAACATTTTTTGAAATACTTTTTTAAATGTCTGAAATCGAAAGTGTGCGGTCATTATGGAAAGGTAGTGTACCTAACAATTTTTTGATACTACTACATTTTCCTTTTTTTTTTTTTTTTTTTTTCCCATTTAGAAAGTTTACACCTTTTTAAGAGCATAATGCATTTTAAACGATTAGTGTCTTAATTAAATTCTTAATTGTTTTATGTTAATATCTAATCAAAATGTAATATATATACATTTGTTAAAAAACAAAAAAAAGTGTATTTACAAATTGGATGTATTTTTTGAATGAAAGAAACTGAGGTTAACACAGATCTTCAAATATAATGTTGGCGAAATTTAATTTGTTTATTTTAGCTGATACCTATATTTTTGATGTGCGGAAGCCGAAAACGAAGCCAGTTTTTCTCTGTCACACCTAGCTTTTGCCAATACAGGGTGTCTACCGACACAATTTCTTCTCTTTCGGTAGTTTCTAGTATGATTCCATGATTAATTGTAATTAATCATGGAATCATACTATAAAAGTCACCGTTTAACTATATTGATGGAAGAGTCTTGAAGAAAAATAGCGCACCCTGTATTGTTGAAAATCTGTATGTGAGAGAGTAAAAACTAGTTTCGGTTTCAGCCCAGCAAAGACCATCGATATCAGCCAAAATTATCAAATCAAAATTTTAGATTTAGACCTGTGAGATTTTTCACTATTCAGTCATATTAAATAAGGGAATTAAGTTTTTAATTTTGTTATGGACTAAATATAACCGAGCAATATTAAGCAACCATATGACATATTTTGCAATTATTTCTGATCCTTTTATTAGAAGTACCATAATATAAATCAGCTTTTTTTTTTCAAATTTTATATTAAAAGTTTAATGGATGCAAAATGTACCACAACATCAATAAAAATTGTAGTTAAAAACATGTTAAAGTGCATCATTACAAATCCTACCAAAGGTAATACAAGCTTAGACAACTTTATACCTCTGAATTATAATGTAGTTTTGATAACAAAAATATATAGCTTGTCTATATATATAGATACTAAAGTTCGGTCATCTTGTCCCATCAATTTCCAAGGAGTTCTGTTCTCAAAGTTTGAAGGTGGGAGGTGCCAAGTTCGATCTCAGTTTGAGGTTTTCAGCCTACCCATTCGAAATTTTCCAATGTTTTCTTAAAAACTTTTGTAAATAAGGGAACATCTTAGAATGATCTACACATAAGGCATTCTATACAGGCCTAGAACTCTGTAGTAACCAATGTGATTTTACCACCACAATAATATTACTATATTTAGAAGCCTATTCAAGACATTATAAACTGACGCGCATTTAAAATAAATCCCAAGACTATGAATTTATAAGTACAAAAACGTCCAACTTTAAGTTTCTCTTCCTTAAGTTGTATAAGAATCTGTACCTATGTAACGTATTTACTAGATTCTTACATATATTCATGAAGATAAACTTACTGTTGGATATTTTTGTGCTTGTAAAATGATAATAATGGAATTTATTTTAAGTATATGCCAATTTCAAGTGTCTTCAATACGCTTGTAAACGTACTAATATTTAATCGGCGTTGGTTAAAGCCGATTGACCATGCTAGGTTTCTAGACCTGTGGGAATTGCCATAAGTGTAGGTCTTTCTAAAATGTGTTATCCCATATTTATACAAGTTTTGGAGAAATCTGCTGAAAATTCTGAAAGTGTAGGTCGAAATTCGCAACCTTGGATCGAACCAGGCACCTTCCGCCTTTAAACGTTGAAAGCAGAGCTTCTCTGCCAATGGTGGGGCCTAGAAATATTAGGTATTTTTACATGGATAAATTTACTGAGCATTTTGTAATATTATATACGAAATTTACGGAGACTTGGATGTTCTTACATAAGTAATTTTACAGAGACTTGGATGTTCTTACATATGTAATTTCACTGAGACTTGGATATTTTTACGTATGTAACCTTACAGAGACTTGGATATTTTTACAATGGTAAATTTACAGAGACTTAGATGCTTTTACATGCTCGAATTTACGGAGACTTGCAAATTTTTACATACGTAGATTTACAGAGACTTTGATGTTTTACAGATTTAAATTTACAGAGACTTGAAAATTTTGATCTATGTAAATTTACAGAGACTATGATTGATTTACAGAATAGTTTCTCTGCATTTTGACTGAATCTCTTTGTTTAATTCTCTGTAAATTTACATAAGACTTAATATAATTAATTACCAATAGATTCTCTGTAAATTTACAGAAAAATTTTTAACAGTGCATTTCACACAAGAGTGTTAAATATTTTTTAATAGTGTAGTACACATTAACTTGAATCAAGAATTTTCTTCCCAAATATCAAGTTTCTATCACAAGTGGTTTCTAAATAGTATTATAGAATTTCTATTTTAACTCCTTTTCACCTTCGTATAAGAGGATTGGGTAATTTTCAATAGCGTATTAAATATGAACTCAAACGAAAATTTTCACACCTGTTATCACGTTTTTAGCTCAAACAAGTTCAAATTGCACACAATATCCTATTTCTTTTACCCCAATTAACCGTTATCAGATGTATTGACCAACTTTTTAATAGCGCAGTGAATGTGAAGCTAAACGAAGAATTTCCATACCAATTATCAAACTACAGCTCACCGTGAAAACCAACGTATGAGCCGCAGTCAATACCGTCAAACTGAGGGAACCTTTAAATCAATAGTCACCAATATTTTTAAAAGTGGCATTTCATTTATGTTATAGGCGACTACTCTTCGAAGTGATTAGACAAACGCTATAATTGAATTTTAGTGGTGGCTACTGAATAAAGCGCCGAGTGCGGCCCATACGCCAGTTTTTACTGTAATTGTTTTCCAAACTGCCTATGATACTTCTCTTATTAATCTACTTGACACCTTATTGAAAAGATTAAGCAAGTTTTTATAGAGTAATGAATATGAACTGAAATAAAGACTCTTTATACTAAATATTCTGTCGTTGGCTTAAGATGTTTCCAAATTGAAGGCCACATTTCCTTTTGTACTTCTATTTCACAACTCTTGAAGCAGATGAGCAAGTTTTTAACAGAGCATACTGAATATAAACTTATATGAATCTTATTTATCCTATATATCAAGTTTATAGCATAAGACGTTTCCAGATTGTAGACCTCACCTACTGTTTAAGGGGTTGAGCAGCTTTCATAAGCGTACTAAATATGAGTTTTGATGATGAACTTCTATGTGAAATATTAAGTTTCAGTTTCAAGCCTTTCCCAAATTGAACGCAGAAACCCTTTTTTTGCCCTCATTTTACCCTTTTGAAAAAATTGAGAAATTTTTTTTAAAACCCTTATGAATATGAGGCTGAATCAAAAATTTATATACAAAATATCAAGTTGGTATCTTAAGCGGTTATCGAATTACACATTATACCCGTTTATTATACTTATTTCACCTCTCTTTAATGACGTTGGACGTTACCTTAATAATGTAACAAATATGAAATTAAATGAAAATTTTCCATTCCAAATGTTATGTTTCTTCCCCAAGTCGCTTGAAATTTTAACCACCAGTGGGTGAGATGTTCTACTCTCGAAATTGGCAGGTGGGAAGTGCTAAATTTGACCCTACAATGCAATCGTTTACCTGGACGATCAGAGATTTCCGTGGTTTGCTGTAAAATTCATGGAAATGTGTATATACTATCAAACATTAAAAAAATAAATAAAAAACCTTCTAAATGAGGCCTAGGAGTTACGCGCAGTCAGTCACACCCACTTTAAGTCCCACAGTGTTACCACCTCTTTTACCCCTGTCTCCTCCATGGATATATTGGTTGATTGTTTGATAGGGTTTAAAGCCGCACTAATCCTACGCAGTGGTAATTACCGACGATCTGGGACACACCGCCGATGATGGTCCGGAGACATACCATCGCAATTTTTATCCTCCACGGAGGGGACCTCCTTGGATGAGGTATGAACAATTTTAAATATCGCAATGTTTCTTTTTCCAGGTGTTTAAGAACATGTATGTTGATTTTAAATTAAATTCTTTAACGAATGTTAATCTTAAATATTTATATAAATAAAGAGATGTATACAAAACTACAAAACGAAAAAAATGTAGATTAACGAAGAAATTAAAAATGAAAAGTAATTTTTAAAATAAAATGCGTTATAAAATAAAATAGCAAATATGAAAAAAAAAAAAAAAAAAAAAAAAAAAAAACATATACGAAAATGATCAGTGATTTCGTAAAGATACTGCAAAAGAATAAATTGTAGCATAATAAAGCACAAAACTGTGTGCGGATACATTCTTTTTTTTTTTTTTTTTTTTTTTTTTTTTTTAATAAAACTTAACGCAGAACAAAATAAGAAAGCAAAATAAGTAACTGAAAGTCAGAAATTTTAAAGATGCCAAGTTTAATCTTCAAAAATGCACAAACTTAAAGAAATGCATGTGAAGTTTTTTTTTTTTTTTTTTTTATTTCTCTTGAGCACTTCAGACTTACCATTAAAATCACAAAAAAGAAGCTATCAGAACTTGGTTGGGAAAATTATTTCAAAAATAGAAATTTTTTAAATGCAATTATCTTGGACGGTAACTGCTTTTCTAAAGAAAATTTTTTAGATTATTTTACTTTACTTTTGCGTGTACAAATTGAGAACGAATTGTAAAATTAAAAAAAAAAAAAAAAAAAAAAAAAAAGTTTTTATATAAATATTTTTTTTTATTTAAAAATTTATCGAAAAAAAAATGAAAATATTAATTTTGTACATTAAATACCACCTAAAATATTCTTTAAATCATAAATAAAGTTTAAAACATCCATAAAAAAAAAAAAATCAATATAAAAATTATTTCGTGTTGTGTTTTTTTCGTGTCAATTGATTACTGAAAGATGATGGAATCAAGGATTAAAATGTTAGAATTTTTAATGCTTTTTATGAGTGGCATTGCACTTTTTATATTATTTCAAAGTAACTTAGTAATCTAAATCCAAATAATTCAGGAAACAACGAACATATTGGAAAAATGCTCAAAGGATTTTCTTAGGAGAAATATATTGCCAATTATTATTATTATTATTTTAATTAGTAGTTCTAAAGTATTTAAATGTGCTTAAAAACTGATATTTTATGGGGGGGGGGGGGAATTGTAGAATTTCCCGTTATATTTGATTTTTCTGTTCCAAATTCTCACAAAATTGACAACTAGATTTTAATATTTCAAAGTTTGATTAAGACTTTTCGCTTGCATTAAGGACCACTTATATTTTCGCGAATAATTCAGATCACAAGGGTGTTACAAGTTTTAATACTAGAACATTTATTTTACACCTGTAAGGACACCTCAAACGTCCACGCCTTAACTAGTATATGAACATTGAAACTGGTGTTCCAAAAGGTTTCTTATGGAACGGGCCACCTGGTCCGTTTGTTTTAATAAACAACTTGAATTGTTTGAATAAAAAGTTTAAGTTTGTTATGAAAGCTTTGAAAATTATCTTGAGTTTGTTTTATTGTTTTAATAAAAAGTTTTAATCTAATTTTGAGTTGAGTTGAGCGTTTTCAACGTCATGATAGAGCAATGAATTAGCGACGGCCTGGAATTCACTTCTAGGGATTGTCCGAACACATGCCATCACTGCTTTGATGTTCCGTTTTGGTAACCCTCAAACGATAATAATTTTACGGAAGACAAAGTACATTGCAGCCTTGACGAATTTTAGGTTCACCAATGGAGTGACCAGAAGTCTTCGAATCCCGAGGGTAGTCCTCAAAAATTATCTTTCGACCCACAAAATTCGAACACATTTGTAGACGACCGATTTAACGGCCCTCTTCACTTACCGTCGCCGGAAGCCCGAGCCAAAGTTATTCTATGGGGAAATTTTCTTTACAAATAACTTATTAACTAATACATATTTTTAAATTCTGTTTTCACATTCAGAAAATTCCCAACTGTTAAATTGACGGACCTTTTATAAAAATGTACATTTTTAATTTTTTATATTTTATTTTGAAATTGCAAATTGAAAAAATTTCCCATATTGAAAATTCGTATTTTGCAGCTTCAAAATAAAATATAAAAAATTAAAAAAATATTTTTTTAAAAAAAGGTCCGTTAGTTTCACAGTTGGGAATTTTCAGAATGTGAAAACAGAAATCAAAGATATATATTAGTTGATAAGTTATTTGTAAAGAAATATTTCCTATAGAATAACATTAGCTTCGGCTTCCGGCGGCGGTCAGTGAAGAGGGCCCTTAAGTTTATTAATGCTTTAACGTAATAATTGATTACATGGATATTAAATAAGCTGAAATAAGATCTTTCAGATACTTTTCATACATAAAAATTATTAATTTTTTTCGATTTAATATGATTTACTTATTTTGTCCTCGAAATTCGGGGGACACTGCCACATTTTTCTACCAATTCAATGAAAACACTCTATTCGGTCTATTCACCAGCCAACATTAATGCACACGGCGGCTGCTTGTACTCAATAATTGGCTTTTTCGGTTGTACATTTGATACTTTATGTGACAGTTCATTGTTTTATTTATATATTTTCTATTTAATTATTGAGAAATATTGCTGCTACATACAAATAGGAGTTTTTTCGACTCTTAAAGTTCGAAAATTTTAATTATATTAGATTCCAGTTGAATATTTTACTTCAAATATTAAATCAAAAATAAATATATCTTACTTTAAAATCTATTAACAATGTTTACATAAAAATAAAATTGGCAAAATCGTCTATTGAACTTTATGTAATATTTCCATAATATTAATTATGGTTAAATTTATAACAAGAAATATTGAAAATACTTTATCGAAAACTACAGCCGAGCACTTGTACATTTTAAATTTTAAACTTAATTGAAATTAAATAAATAATAATAAAAAAATATATAAAAATAAAAAACTAAAATGAATTTAAATTTGAAATTATAACGAAAAAAATCTCAAGAAACGTAAATGCAAATGAAATAATTTTATACATATATTTAAAAGAAAATATTTTTTAATTATTGAAATTTGTAGCTATATCTGTACGTGGCAGAATATATTTGAGGATAAATGATTAGAGGTCTGCACTGGCCAAACTTTTGAGGCCCTGGTCGGTCCGGCCCGTGAGATAGCTTTGCTTACCCAGCCCGCTCCGGTATGAAATCAAAAAATTCGGCCTGGGGCTAGCCAGGCCCGATTCAAAATTGCGTAAAGTAAAAAAAAAAAAGAAACTGCCTTTTTATGAAAAAGATTTTTAGTATGTGTTTTGCAGAGTTTTTATATAGTCAAGCAATAGAATGTTCTTTAACGAAACTGCTAATCTTTTGCAAGATAATTATATGCACAAACAGAAATTCATTATAAAGGCACAAAGACAGACAAAAAGTCAAATCGAAAATATTAGCATTCATCAAACAATATAGGAAGGTATTTAAGATGGTTAATATTACTAAAAATGCACTTTCAACCCTTCCCTCTTATATACTGTAATGTATCCGAATCTTTCTTGTGATCCGGTAAAGAAAACTTTAATGCAAATCCAACCATTATTCAATACTAAAGTTGCTTTCACAGATGCTACAAATGATGCTACTTTCATCCAGTGTACTGGACAAAAGAAAAGGTCTTAGAGAGAATGTTACAGCGGAAGGATTTTCATAGCCTTCATACCGCTTAACTCTACAGACCATAGGAAACAAAGTCTTATATACAGTAACGTATCTAATTTCTTTTGTTTGTACATGTGCGCAAACTGGTAGTGTCATGCATACAATTTCGAATACGAAACTATCTAATATTACTTTTAAATATATATATTAATTTCGAGACATGCTAAAAATATTTACGGAACTTACATACTTACAGGTAGACAATTAAATTGAAGTTACAGACATTTTTTACCAAATATATATATGTGGCATACCAGCCTGTAAAATTATGTAAAATAAATGACTGAA
Organism: Salticus scenicus; assembly: GCA_963930645.1. Taxonomy (NCBI): domain Eukaryota; kingdom Metazoa; phylum Arthropoda; class Arachnida; order Araneae; family Salticidae; genus Salticus; species Salticus scenicus. The sequence continues at coordinate 243,623,013 of OZ005656.1, forward strand.
GAAATATTTTATCATTTTTTTTTCGATGATTAACGAGGAAACTAGAAAAAGATTCGGCCCGACATGGTCCGGAAAAAATTTCATACAGATCTTGCCCGGTCCGAATATACACAAAACATTGAGCCCGAGCCCAGTCCGGCCAAAGCATGCAAAATAATAATAATAATAATAATAATAAGCCCGAGCTCGGCCCTGCCCGGCTCGAGAGCAAATTGAAATATTCGGCCTGAACCCTACCCCTGCAGATCTCTGGTATTCATATCTATATGAATATCTATACTGTTTGTATGGCTTCACTTACATACATAAAATCTCTTCAAATTGGAATCCGGACATAATATCGCGGGACAAAATACCGCCGGACAAAATTTCGCGTCAAAAAAATAATGTGATCTATTTGAAAATTTGATTTTGTGTCACGCGTGATCTCTGGCGGGGGCCACATGGCCTTATAAATATTAATTAATTAATTAAAATAATTAAATAAATAAATGGTACAGTTGAATTTCATTATTTTACCTATGTTTATTTTTAAGTTATTTTATCTTTTGCTTTTCACTATTCAAAATTTATTTTAAAAATTTTGTACCTCACTGCTGGCTATAAAGCTGAACACTATTCACAAACTTAAATTAAAAATTTTAAAATTGATAAGCATGATTGAATTCATTTATGACTAATCTTGACAAAAGTTAATAAATATAGTCTTTAAACTATTTTATGTAAAATGTATAAAAATTTTTGTTGTAGGTTTCTCAGAATGTCAGTGTTCTGACTAAGGTATGTGTTGTCATGAAATTTTATACAACATTATTAATAATTACCAACTCATTTTTGCTTTGTGTTCATTTACGTCGGCGATATTTTGTCCTCGCGACATTTTGTCCCGCGATATTTTGTCCCCAATCTTCAAACTGTTTTTATAATAAATGAATGATATGCGTAGTTGCGAACATTTTAAATTATTCAGGAGCATTTTTAACCCCTGTTTAATTCACGCCACTTTATGCATAGAATAATTTCTCCAATAATAAGAAAAAAATACTTTTTAAATAACATTGATATAAATTAAAGGCTTGCTGGAAATGCCCCAGAATAAATTAAAATTTGGAAAATCTGGATATGTATCGACAGAGACTTTATTTCTAATTAGGATATAAATAATATGCGCCTTTCTACTAAATAATAACAATAATAACAATAATAAATAAATAATTTATTCTTTTCAACAAAATAACTAAAAATTTTTTCTTGATTGCCTGAGGTGTTTTGCATGAAAAACAAAAGAAGTGATGGCAAAAAGTTTCTTTCGAAGAAAACTTATTTCCACTTCAACTTCAGTTTTAATTAAAACTTGTTTTTACTCTTTTTATGAATAAAATAAACATCTTTGTTCACTCTGTTTCTTTTTTTTTTCATTACTGGAATAAATAAATTTAATTTAAACCATTGTTGTATTAACTAATTTATTTAATCTATATAATGTAGCATTTAAAACTCTGAAAGTTAAAAATTTTTTAAAAAGAAAAGCAAACAAATAATTTCAATAAAACAAAATCGTTCATTCTTTTTATTATAGGGCAGATTCCTAAAAAATTAAATGCATTAAGTATATTTTCAATAGTTTAATTTAAGCAAACAAACAAACAATAAAAATTATTATTACTGTTTAATGTTTTCTTTTCTTCTTTACGTTGCATTATTTATATCATATTACACTTTATAGAAATTGCTATTTTTATCTACATTATAAATGAATCTGTGATTCAACACACGTTTGTTTACCCACAAAAATTAATGCATTTTTATTATTGAATTTATGTTGCTTTGGCACAAGAATGATTATTTATTCGGCTTCTGTAAGTACTTATATTACAAGATAATATATTGATTAATACTGCTGTGATACAATGTATTGCTTTCATATCAATCAGAAAAAAAAAAATTATTATTTTAATCTCATATTCATCATGTCTCTGCAAAAACCATTCTAAGTAAGGAAATTTTGAGACAAATTAACAATTGTAGAAATTGGTATTAATATTTTTTTATACGCATTAATATCTCTCCAAATGTTTTTTTTAACCCATTAGCGCCCAGTGTCCTCATATGAGATAGCTAATAAAATGGCACGTATATTTTTTGTGGTTTCTTGGAATGATTTCTGCTTTTTAGTGACAGTTTATAGCGTCACTGTAAATGATCCCTGAAAGTTTTATGTGCCTACTATTAATTGTTATTTGATAATTTGGATAGTCATTTTAGGATTTTTCATTCGTCGCACATATATTTGCTTTTTGCGCAGGTATACTAACTTAAATCAAGTTGAATAATAATATATATTATAATACTTTATTTTCGAGATCTTTGTCAACATACAATAGGAAATTAATCTGTTACCTCAAAGTTTTTCTGTCTCGAAGTTTTCTCGCAAGAACACTAAACATCAATAAATGAGGATAGGCTTTAAATTTAAAACTATCAGAACAATTGTTTAAGTTAATATATTTTACTGTCAGTTGTCTATATTCATTTAGAAGTGAAATAATTAGCTAATAATATTTTGCAAAATTAATTTGGGCGTTAACGGGTTAAGTGTGGTATAATGTTATAATATATGGGTAAAATTTTAAAATTTAATTTTAATCCACATGCTGTCATCTGATTGAACTGACATTTTACATATGTATATATATATATATAACTCCAATAATAATACATGCTCATGTAGTAACTTACTTAAGGGTGGGAGTCTAAAGAGCCCTGGACACCAAACTCTACCTCAAAAATTGTTTCTGAATTTTAATAGACTTCTTTTACCCGATTGAACTTAAATTTTGCATAAACGTATAATTCTGATGACAGTATGTGCTCAACCAATAACGATATAGGGGTGCATAAGGGCATGGGTAACGAACTACAGCTCAAAATTTAATTACGAATTTTTAACCGAATTCTATCACTGGATTTGAATAACGTTCTGCATATATGCATATTATTCACATTCAGTGAATTTTAGTGAATTTCGAAATAAAAGTATGATTTATACACACACACACACACACACACACACACAGACACACACACACACACACACATACATATATATACACATTAATTTATGCCTTATTTATATACTTCATTTGGTGAGTCGCCATGGCGTACTTCTTTTTCTTTCTTTCTTTCTTCCCCCCCCCCTTTTCTTTTTCTTCTTTTACAATTGAATTATATTATATCCAAGAACCGTATAATACAAAAATAATAAAATGTAAAATAATTACTACAGGAAAAAGAGGGGGGGGGGAGGCTGTTTCAGCAGTCATAATTTTTAAAAACTGAATGTTTATAACCATATAAAACTCATCTAATTTATAAAACCTCTATATAAAACACCTTAAACGTACTTAAGTAACATTCTTATCAATAAAAATAAATAAATAAATAAAAAACCAATAATTAAAATTAGAATCTAGTACTTTCATTGGTATAATATAATAAATAACCTAATTAATTTACTAAATATCTTTTTAAAATTAATAACTTTACAACAGTCATTTATTTCACATATATTTTTAAATTTTTGTATCGGATGTAAAAAATTTAGGCATAGGTAAAATGTTTATGAGTATTTCTGTGTAAATTTTTCTTAGAAAGAAATGCATTACGATGGGAATAACTGTAAAATGAACAATAATCATTAGTGAACTTACTTTGAATAATCATTAGCGAACTTACCATCGATTGAAAGAAGAAAACTCTTATTGTGAGCTTCTAAGGTCGTATCTTCATGTGCGCCGCCATTAAACTTTAGTGATCCGGTTGATCACTTTACAGGGTGCATCATTTCACCCTATACTTACAAGGAAACATTCAAAAGGTGTCGTCTTCAAAAAATATTGAAAAATATATATATGATTCTACTTTTCCTAAAACACCAATAAGTGAAAAAATTACCGGCTGAAATTAATTACAGCGACCACAAAAATTATCAAAATTAACCATATTTGGCGATTTCACATTGTTAGGCGATTGATTTTCAGTACTTGGCCAAAACACGGTTCTGTTTGTACGCGGCAATCTCGGTGCTAGCAAACTGAACGCCTAACAGCGCTAAATCGCCAAATATGCTTAATTTTGATAATTTTTTCACTTCCTGGTGTTTTATGAAGAGTAGAATCACACACATATATATATATATTCAATATTTTTTGAAGACGACACCTTTTGAATGTTTCCTTGTTAGTGCATGAAACCTTAATTAGATTTAATCATCCAGTAAGAGGCCAGTTAGCTCCACAACCACATTTTCAATCTCTAAGGTGCCAAATAACACAGTCTTTCCACCCCGGGGTGCCAAATGGCACCGATTTGTCACCTTCAGTTTTAATGTATATTTATAAAAGCATCTGTCAAAATGTATATTTAATTACATGTAATAAATGTATCCCCCCCCCCCAAATATTTCGCTGTTTAACATATAAATAGAAAACACATTTATTTTTTAAAACAAACAATAATATGAAAAAATATATTTTTTTTTAGCATCCGCGTACTTATTTTGGAGATAAAAGTCTTTCGAAATATATTTTAACGCGCAAAAATTATATTAGAAAAAATATGAATAGCTATTTTTCTTCAGATTTTACGGTTCTACTTACTTTTTATGTTTCTAAAAACGCTTTTCACTAATGGCTTAGTTTTTATGCTTTATTATAGTATATTCGAAACATCCTCTTTTACAATGAAAAAATACAATCAAAATCAGTTTTTTACGGCTTACATGATTTTATAGCTCTTCGTGAATTCAGCAAAAGTTTCGAATAAATTAACTCTTGAATAAAAGAACCATAAAAATTTTTATGACTGCGATATTATAATGAACATTTCACCACTTTCAAACTGCGATTTATCGTTTTCTTTTTACATATTTTATAGATATACTACCGTAGGATTTTTTAAAATTCAAAATATACAATAAAACTTTCATTATTTATTTTCTTAAACATGCCTTTTATATTTTTACTTCCATTATCCAAATACCATAGGTAATGGAAGTATTGTATTCGGTCCGAAAGTTAGATATCTAATTTTAACTGATTTACATGTTTTAAGGTCTCCTGAGTCTAAAAATGCAGTTTTTGCCAACTGGTAAGTGTGTGTGTGTATATGAGGGGAATCTTCTGACCATCATATCTCCAAAATTATTAAAGATAGAACTACGAAACCGTAGAATTAAGACAGGTCTGGTGTACAAATGACTTTTTCAACTTTTAGTGAAAATTTGAAAACCGGAAATGGGACATCGGGAACCGAAAGTGGTACCTTAACTTAAGTCTATATCTCAAAAATAGCTCTAACGGGTTTCTTTAAATTTGCTATACAGACACTTCATTAGATGCCCTTTCGAATTATATAGTTGATCTGCTTAGGAAAATTAATAGGCGTCCAGTATAAATAGGTCAATTTCAGGTGTCGAAAGTGCATTCCTTTAAAAACGGCTGTATGAATTTTCTTTTCAAACTCACCATATTAACCCCCCCTTCCCCCATCATTAGATATCCTTTTGTAAGTAGCTGTTGTTTTCTGGTCAACAAATGAGAATGCCAAGTTTTGGTAAAAGTCGATATCTCAAGAACGATTCTAACGATTTTCTTGAAATATGTTGCATAAACCCATTTTGAATATCATTTTTCGTGTATTACGTGATTATTACAAGGTAATTAACAGTCATCTTGATTAAGTAAGTCAGTTTTAGATTTCGGAAATTGATACTACAAGAAGTGATTCGCCTTTTTTTTTTACTTACAATGTAAAGTCTGTTTTTTATGTCTTTACACGTGTATGTCTTTACACGTGTGTTCTCTTGCAGGAAAATGCTTAGGTATCACATTGTCAGGTAAATTTCATGTGTTCTGATCACGTTATCTTCAAATTGTAAGTGCATATAATACGTGTAATAATGAGTAATGGAAGTCGTGTTGTTGTTTCACACCAGATTTTTTACTTAAAAAATATTCAAATGTTTAATTGCACAAGCATAAATAAATGGGAAATTAATTCAGTTTATCTAAATATACATATTGTTTAAATTTCTATTTTTTAACTTTTAGATTTTTTTTCCCGTGTGTGTGTGTTTGTGTATGCATGTGTGTGATAAAAAGTATAGACGAAATTAATGTGTGTGATTCTTTCGAAATAAGTTGTAAATAATAAACTCAAACATACTTTAACCTATTAAAAATAAATGTTAGCAGTTTTTTGCATTCAACGTGTAGTTTAAACATGATTTTATTATATACTAGCAGGCTTTGCCCGCTTCGCTGGTCATTATATCGAAATAAATTCTCAATATTTCATATCAATAATAATAAAAAAAAATCTTAAGGAAAAAAAAAAGAAAGAAAGAAAGAAATCAATCAAAATGTAAGTTAAAGTTTCTGCTACCTTTGGTAGTGGTTTTCCTGCTCCCCAGACTTTTTGAATCATGAGCCCCAATGGCTTCTGCAGTACCTTACCTATTTTTTACACCCTCTCCCTAACGGGTAATGTTAAAAGTTTCGCAAAATTTCCTCCCATCAATGTGCATATTGCGTACACTTAATCAAAACCCACTCAAAAAAATTCATCATTCTAAGGTAATCTGGAGTATATTTAAGTTTGTTTTTTCCCAACGCCAGCCCCAGAAGAGGGGGAGTGTAATTTCTCGAAATCCCTTTATAGTGCATCTTGCATACACTTACCTAACCAGACGTAAAAAATATCGATATCCTGAGATTATTTGAAGCAGAATTATATTTTAAAACGTGTTTTTTACCCCCCTGCACATCGAACCACACATAAAAAATCTTCTTCCTAAGCTAATTTAGTGCAGAGTTACACATGGATACATGCTTTTAGACCCCACCTCCCTAGACCGGTAGGGTGGAAATTCATCACAAAACCTCTTTGTAGTGTGTGTGTTGAGTACGCGTAACCACCCGACATATCAAAAAATCGCTTTCCTGTGGCACTTTGGAACAAAGTTACTCTTAAAAACGTGTTTTTGCCCGCCCTCCGCCCTTAAAGGAGGGAGGCAGAGGGAAATTTCGTAAAATTACTTGATAGTGCGTGTTGAGAACGCATAACCAACCCACACATAAAAATTAATCTTACTGTGATAATTTTAAACGAAGTTACTCTTGGAAACGTCTTTATTGCTCTCCCTTCTTTAAGGAGGAAAATGGGGAAATTCTCAAAGTCCCGTTGCAATGGGCGTTGGATACACGTAAATAAGCCACACACTAAAAATTGTGGCCTCAGCTCCTATGGATTTCTTCGGGGAAATTTTACCCGCTTGGCTGGCCACTATATTTAAAGAAAATTCTTAGAAAATAAATAAAATATAAAAAAAAATAAAAATAAAATTCAATGAAATTACTCAAAAGCTTGCTTCGGGTGTGCGTCACTATTCCATGCGACATACAATGTCATACCAGTGGGCTTCCACTTTTGTGCTTATCAGATAACGATTTCGAAACACACAGTATCAAAAATCATTTAAGTAGCCTTTTTATATTAGAATATTAATTACATATGAACAACCCTATGCGTATTGCACATAATATTTACTTTTATGTTATTTCCTATATTTATTCTATTTTTTCTGTCGACCATAAATATACTGACCAAACGTCCCCATTTTCTAGGGACAAATAGGGACGTCTTTTATTTTTGAAGGCATTTTTCTAAGTTTTAAAAAATTGTAGAAAGTAAATTATTAATCGGTAATACTTTATTTTTAGTCCTTTTTTATTAGAAATGAAAAAATACCTCCAAAATTGGATAATTGTAGCATTTTTTAACGCTACTCTACTATAAAAGTACTTTGATCTCATCAGCCTACCATAAAATGACAGCGATTTCACGTCAAATATAATATTACAATATGCTGTGAGACAACTAACTTTTTGTGGCTATATGTATTTCATAATTAGTTAACAGTGGTTTGTATATAGAAAAATAAATAAATAAATATTTAACCTTATCGTGGTACAGGCTTATTATGGCTCCCATTTGTAACTTTTCAATTTTTGTCACCATTTTAAACAAAAATACAAAATTTATGAGATTGTTATTTATGTTTCTTTCTTTCTATCCCCTCCCCCCCCCCGCTTTTTTTTCTCAATATTTTATAATTTATTTGCTTATATGCTTTATGGGCTACTTGGCTTAAAGTGGCTATCCCGAAAGTAGACTCCTTGGCGAAAAATGTAGTATCTACTTCAGCATCAAAATTTTAAAAATTACCCTGAATTATGACTATGAGTAAATCTGAATATAATGCTGAATTAGCTTTCATGCCAAACGTAATATACATGCCAATAAATAAATAAAAACACTATTAAAAAGAAATCTAAAATTGAGGTATGTTAAAAAAGGTTATGAAACAAAATCTGAAGAAATGTGTTGGATTTTTATTATTATCATTATTTAATTTTAATAATGACGTCATTTTGTCATAGCCTAAGCAAATTTATTATTTAATATTTCTTTTACTATTCGCGTGAAAATATATCTTACTATATGTCGAAAAATAAATTAACTCGTAAATTTTTTTGGCAACAATTAAAAATTAAAATAATTATTTTTAAAACTTTATTATAGAAGAAATATCTATATTATTATATAGAAGATATAATATAGATAACGTTTTGCTTCCTCCCCCTCCCCTTGGGGACTGAATTTCTAAAATTCCAAAAATTGGCTTTTAGGTATTTGTGTTAGCTCCATTTTAAAGCAAAAATTTTACAGATATCTGTGTTTTTCTTTGAGATATAAAGGTTTTTGTGAAATCACGTTTTGCCCCCTGTCCCCCCTTAGGGGCCGAATTTCTAAAATTCCAGAAATTGGTTTTTAGGTATTTATGTTAGCTATATTTTGAAATAAAAATCTCACGTATATCTGTTTTTTTATTTGAGCTATGAAGGTTTCTTAGAAATCCCTTTTTGCGCATGTGAAATCCCATTTTGCCATGCACCCCCTCTTGTGGACCGAATTTCCAAATTTCCAGAAACTGATTTTTAGGCATTTGTGTTAGCTATGTTTTAATGCAAAAATTTTACAGATATCTGGTTTTTGCTTTGAGATATGAAGGTTTATGTGAAATCACGTTCTGCGCCCCCCACCCCCCTTGGGTGTCGAATTTCGCAAAATCGCTTCTTAGGGGGTGCTTACACTACATGTTCTATAATCTGACGAAGTTTCGAGTCGGTGACTCCAGTAGATTTTGCTGCGCGTTGATGAGTCAGTGAGTGAGTGAGTAAGTGAGTGGAAGTACTCTTTTATATATATAGATGATAAGTTTGTAGCATAAACTAAATATTAGTAATTATATAAATTTAGAAATTTAATAATTTGTTTAAATCTGCGAAATAACATTCCTTCCTGCGATACACTTAAAACTGAATATGAATCAGATCCACCCTTTTTTCCTTTTCATGTCATATTATGGAGTTTTTATTGATTAATTTTATAAGGATATCGCATTCAAAAATGATTTCTTTTTTCTTTTTTTGAATTCGGCTTTTTGAATATTACTCATTGGACACGTCTACTTTTAGCTTATTAAGCAATTTTTTTAAAAATAGTTTTCTGCACAAAAACATGAAAGTTATACAAATGTCGAATATGCAGACATGCACTTCATATATTGATTGGCAAATGACAAAGCACTGAAAGCTGAACGAAGTAGATGTCTAGAACGTTACCCACAGAGAAGTGGACCGGGCCGTGGTTTATTTTCAATTATGCATCCCGATTTGTACAAAATCTTCTAGTGTTTCCATAGCCCGAGTTTTTGAAGTAGATTATGCATCTTGGTAACGTTTTACTTTATTTTCTTTTGGTGTTTTTGTAGTCTGAGCTGCTGCATTAGATTGTTTTATGTGGCGGCATTTTACTTGACTCTGTTCCAGTATTTCTGTATCATGAGCTATTGATTTAGCTTATATATCTTGACGATGTCTTGTTTGAATCTGATTCTCCGTCTTCGCAGCTAGAATTGCTGCAGTGCGAATCCTGTCATCTTTTTGTCTCTATGTCCATGAAAAGTTTCCCAAGAAATCCTTCACAAAAAGCTTCCTTATCCTTTCACCTTTGTTTGTTAATTATATTTCCGTTAGACCTATTTCTTAAACATTTTGCTTATGTGAGGATAGTAGCATTTTATTTAAAAAAAAAAAAAAAAAAAAAAGAGGTGAGCCAAACGTACACAGATAAACATATTTTAATGTAGGAAACGTTTATACACACTGTACGTACGTTAGAAACAACTATTTAACAACTATTTACAACTATCATATTAAATATAAACTTATAACGTTTTAAAAGTTATAAAATAAAAGGAGCACTAATAGATTTAAATAAGCTCGATACAGTGTGATAAATGTCACCAGAACAAATAAAATCAAAAATTATGGCCCATAATAATTTAAATTCATTAAAAAAAAAAAGATACTATAAGATTTCCATAACATGAAACACTACAGTAAAATATAAATATTGGATAAGAAATATGTAACAAATAAAAAAATCACCACACTAAGTAACTGCACAGAGTTTTGTCAATAATAAGCAAAGTACAACTCACAGAGTGAGTGATACCACACAGCAACAGGTTGACTGAAAAAGTCTCATACTGATGTCGAATGTGATGTGTCATTGGCGGTCTTTGGATAAACGACAGTAAAAATAAAAAAAATTAATTTCAATAAAATTTATCATTTTAGAACTATATAAGGCCTCATTTAAAAGCAACAAGTGTAAATATATATATATATATATATATATATGTTATCTTTGTAGAAACGAAAATACAACGTATTTGTACTACGACGGAAAAAACAAATACTTTTATTTCGTTTTTAATAATTTTGATATCATTTAATTATTAAAGAAAAATAAACCGCGGAAATAAGCAGCCATGGATATCGAAAAATTAAATATCAAGGGTAACAAATGAAAGGTTAATTTCAATAATAGAAAAAGGCTAAAATTTTCAGTTTTTAATAAAATAGTTTATAGTTAATATTTTTTCATTTAATCATAAACTCGAAAAAAACACTTCGGGACAGCTTCGGGTTTAATCGCGTGACTTTTTTAGTTACCGTTTTTAGGCTACTCTCTACACAGACACCTATGACTTTTTCTATATTAAGATTATCATTGATTATTAAAAATTCTATTGATTATTTTCAAACAACATGATATTTCAGTCTTTTGAATAACATTAGCTTATCATTAGAATAGCTTCAAAAATAAAATACTACAGATGTGTTCTTTATAACTGTTACAAATACAAGAATAGAAACAATACTTTGTATTGTTAGTCGTTTTAATATTTTTCCAAAAATGACTTTCTTTTTGAAATATGTATATAACAAAGATAAAGCAAATGACAAATATCAATTATGTTCTATTTTTAGACTTTTCTTAGTGGTCTTATTTGTGTTACTTGAAGCAAAATAAAACTTTATTTCATAAGTATATCTTAAAAAAAAAAAAGAAAGAAAGAAAGAAAGAAAAACTTTCATTTTTCTTTCTGTCAACTATCTTGAAAAAGAAAAAAATGTGTACAGGAAAATCATACTCTTTATGTAACAAATTTTCATTTTGCTATTGAAAATTTTCTAAAAAAAAAAAATTATGTGTTTTAAAACTTATAACTTATCTTCTTATTCAAAGTTTAGTTTTATAAAATGATATGCTAAACCATTCGCTAAAAAGCATTAAAATCAATATATTTATAAATATGTAAAAATGCTATATAGACATAATACATAATAAGTAGTTGTTTAAACTATTATATTAACATATAATGAAATTCATCGTCCAATACGTGTTACTTATTATAGAACGAATTCATTTCGTGCTAGTTTCCTGACATTTTGACAATGTCTCCCAAAATGTCATATGAACCGAAGTTCGTATTTGTATTTTTAAAATTTCATATTTATACTAGGCGAGACGTATTAATCCTCGACGATATATTTAACGCCCCAGCCCGCCCGTTCCCGCTGTTCAATGTCTTTTTCTAGTCAATTTTGTCCTTTTATTACTTCCGGTGTGAGCCGTTTTTTTTTTTTTCTCTTTTTTTTTTTTTTTTTTTAAACACACTTGACATTGGGAGTTTTTTTGGTTTTCTTCCCATGCTACTTCTATGTGGTTTTTAGCTTTTTTCCCCTAGTTTTCTACATTCAAAAGTAGCGGTGAGGTCCACCGCACCTCAGAATGTAGAAAAAGAGAGGGAAAAATGCTGAAACCCCCATAGAAATAGCATGGGAAGAAAAGCAAAAAAACTCACTATGTCAAGTGTGTTAAAAAAAAAAAAAAAAAAAAAAAAAAAAAAGGCTCACACCGGAAGTAATAAAAGGACAGAATTGACTAGAAAAAGACATTGAACAGCGGGAGCGGGCGGGCCGGGGCATTGGTCCTATCGTCCAGGATTAATACGTTTCGCTACTATTACTACGGAAGTGGTCTGCAACATTTAAGCGAGCGCATATAAGCGAGACGTATTAATCCTGGACTGCAGGTCCTATGCCCCAGCCCGCCCGGTTCCCGCTGTTCAATGTTTTTTTCTAGTCAATTTTGTCCCCTTATTACTTCCGGTGTGAGCGTGTTTTTTTTTTTTTTTTTTTTTTTTTAACACACTTGACATTGTGAGTTTTTTTGCTTTTCTTCCCATGCTAAGTCTATGGAGTTTTTTGGCTTTTTTCTCCTCTTTTCCTACATTCTAAGGTATACCTAACCGAGCTAAGCCTTCTAGAGCAAAGTTAAGGACATAAGATATGTACATTTGAAACACTTGGTTACGTGTTATGCGATCTCATAAAAAAAAAAAAAATGCTGGCACAAAGATTAGAACAGTAGAATTGCCGTGAAAAATGAACAGAACTGAACAGAAGACTGTTGACGCAAGTAATAGTGAGTATGAACTCGAATTATCCGCATACTAATACCCAAGCAATTATCCATATTCATTCGTAATTTATATCTTTGAACGTCATATGAAAGTTCGGATTCACAAAAAGAAGCCAACAGACCTTATTAGGTTAATGATTCATTTGTAATCCATGAAAAATAAACTTTTAAAAGGGGGGGGGGGGGAGGGGGGTTATAAAGAAAGTTTCGTGACTGAATTGCGCAACTGTACCACTTCTGAGGGTTCTCACTATGAAAGCCTTATCCATTAAATTCTTTCTCCATGTTCTTTTCAATTAAAAAAAAAAATGTTTTTCTCTCCGCAACGATTCAAGATTTATTTAAGCTGAAAATTGCAGGCTAATTAAAATTCACACCGTACGTTTGTGCCGGTCTACAGAAATATATAACATTAATTTCTCAAATAATGAGGCATACTTCAGTGGGAGAATCCAACAGCCCTCCTCTAAACTCCTTTGATTATTTCCTTTTTTGCTCACCATATTTATAACACTTCTAAACGTATACATGCAGCACTTTTTTCATAAAAGTACAACACTTCAATAAAGAACTGCAAAGTACGTCTCTACGGCGTGGTTTTTAGTCAGGTTTCGTTAAAAAAATAATTATATTGGTCAAGACTTGGACCATTATAGTTATTAACATGTTTTTATTAAGTTCGATTCTCGTTTGTTTGTTTATTTGTCCGGTACAAATCTTGCGATCGATTTTTAAATAACTTCTCTATTAGCTGGACATTTGAAACTTTCAGAGTAGCTCAGAACCCGATGACAACACAATGATTCGAAGCCCGATTTTCGAATTTTCGATTAGTTTTGTCTTGATTAGTTAAAATATGAAAATGATAATCTCCTAATAGCTTTAAAAATAGCCATTAAAAAATTAGCTCTAATTTAATTGTTGCCAAATAAATAAATAAAAATACGAGTTCATTTTCTTTCGACATAAAAATAAATACATTTAAATAAACGTGAACGTTAAAAAAATGAAAAAAGTTAAATTATGCATCGCACAAAAATGGACGTCTTTATCCCTTTAAAAATTTTATACACATTGATAAAATGCTAATGTAGTTCTATAGCTATGATTCAAGAGAAAATTTAAAAACAAGGTACATAAAAAGTTTTTTATCTTACAATTATTTTCATAACATTAAATGTAAAATAATCAATTGTTGGATATTATAAATTCTTTTTGTATAATATTGTCTTCGATTTATAAAAATTCGCGTACGATTGTACTGATATATGCAATGTTACATTTATTAAAATTTTCCAAATTCCTTTAAATTAAACAATACATTAATTAATTAAAAATTTAAGATTTTAGAAATTTTTAAAATTGCTGCCTAGCATATAATTTTATTTATTTATTTATTTATTTATTTTTACTTGGTTTTACATTATTATATTTTAATAATATATTGTACACATAATTGAATATTACTTTGTGAATTCATTCATAAGTTAATGCATTAAAAAAATATTGTGAGATGCTAAATATTTAAGTTAAATTTCAGCATTTAAATATAAAAATAATTTTTTATTCATTTAATTATGAATACACCACAATGCTTAAGCATATTTAAAATATATTGTTAAACATTAATAATGTAAAATCCATGAAAAAAAAAATAATAATAAAAAGTATTAATGAATATTTTACCTGTTTTCAGTATATATATACATATTATTTTTTAAATTTCAATAATATTCGTGAAATTTTGATGCACGTAATATATTGAAAATTATTTCAATAACAATTTGTATCATTAAATATTTCAATAATATGTAAGCAAATTTTCCTAATTCTAAGACAATAACTTACAATAATGGATTATAAAGTCTCCCATTCCCATATAACATCTCTCTTTTAACATCTACCCTTTATAAATAGTTTCTTAAATTCGTTTTTTTTTTTTTTTTTTTTTTTTTTTTTTTTTTTTTTAATAAAAAAAAAAAAAAAAAAAAAAAAATACCGTTTAATATAACAAATTTTCCAATTTCATCACAATTTACAATTTCAGTTCTTTTTTAACATGCTTTTTTTAACTTGACATGATGTAACTATAAATGTATGTAACGGAATCTTACAATTCAATTTTCGACCACTTCCGTTCGTTCGATTGACCTGAAATTTTGCACACAACTTCATAGTCGATGCCAATACTACAGACAAGTGTTTTAAGGCTCCAATCCCACCAGCGGCAGGTTCTAGGAGCAAACAAAATATCTGTGTATATAAAACTCTATCGTAT
Organism: Salticus scenicus; assembly: GCA_963930645.1. Classification (NCBI taxonomy): domain Eukaryota; kingdom Metazoa; phylum Arthropoda; class Arachnida; order Araneae; family Salticidae; genus Salticus; species Salticus scenicus. The sequence goes on from OZ005656.1 coordinate 243,638,251, forward strand.
GGGGCGCATGAATTGGGCGTATTTGTATAACGTTGAGTGACAACAATTAATCAATTATTATTTTTTTTTTTATTAAAGATATAAATATTATGGTGTGTCACTCACACGAATTTTTCTTACCATGCATTTTAGTACTATAAAGATTGATATTTTCTGCTTTTTAGTTCACATTTCAATAAAAGTGTGTTCTTTAATTTTTTAAAAGTATAATTTTATTATGTTCAGATCTTTAACTTCTCAATTCAGAACACAAAGGAACATAATTTTTCTTTGCAATACTACTAGCTAAGCAATGTGAGAAACTTGATTTGAAGAACTATGTAACTTCCTAATGGAGATTTCTAGACAAGTCCGAATGAGACACACAGACCCTAATATGCAAAAGCTACTGGCTGAATCTCAACCATATTACAGGTGAATTATATATGCATTCATTATACATGATGTTTCAAAACGCATGGGTAAAAATTTAAGAGGTGGTAGAAAACATCTAAATAAGACAATTTCACCATACAATGCATGGTCGGAGAGCAAACGGTGACCGCTAGAGGGCGTTGTAATGGAAAGTACAAAGCGCACGTTTTCTTACACATCGTCATTTCTACCGTGGAGTTCAGCAGGCATGGCGATATACAGTAATCAGGAAAAGACAAACATGCATTTTATGTATGGTTTGGCGAATGGGAATGCTCTAGAAGCCGCAAGACTGTACAAGTCAGCATTTCCCGAGAAGACACGTGCCCGACAGAAAAATGTTCAAGTGATTGCATCGGTGCTTGTGTCAAACAGGATCCTTAGCCTCCGGCATGCATGATAGAGGACGTGACAAGAGTGTGCGAAGGGGACAAATTGTAGGCGCAATTTTTCTGTCTGGCCCGTGTCTTCTCGGGACACGCTGCCTGAACAGTCTTGCGGCTTACAGAGCATTCCCATTCGCCAGACCGTACATAAAAATGCATGCCCGCCTTTTCTTTTTACTGTATGTCGCCATGCCTGCTGAAATTCACGGTAGAAATGACGATGTGTAAAAAAATGCACGCTTTATACTTTCTATTACAGCGTCCTCTAGCGGTCACCGCTTGCTCTACGCTCATGCACTGTATAGTGAAAATGGCTTGTTTAGATGTTTTTTACCACCCCTTAAATTTTTGCCCATGAGTTTTGAAGCACCCTGTATACACATTATATATATATATAAATTACACTAATAACAATTAATTACCAGAACAACCAATTAAAATTAATTACAAGGTGAATTAAAACTACAATATGTTTCCTCCTTAAACTCGCTGCATTCTTGATCCGTGAGTGCGAGACGTTATTAACCAGTCGTGTAAATTACTGCCGTAGAATTATGAAAATTTACATATGTATATACCCAGTATCAGATTTTTTTTCTTTTTAACTGCAGTAAACCAAATTTATCTTCTATCCAGGAACGCCCACCAAGGCACAAGAATTTTTACGATGTAATTTATATAATTGGAAGAATTTGCATCTCAAATGAAAATAAAATAAGACTGGAGATGCTGAATTAATATGCAGAGCTTTTAATAATCTGCAGTGCTTGTTGTCGTGCTACACTGTTTCTGCTACTAGGCGTATATATTGAAGTATTTGTTAATAGAAATTGATTACAGAAATATTTAAAAATATATTACGTGTATTAAACTTTTTCGATAACTATTTAAATTCAAACAATAAAATAAATATTTCAAATTCTCTAAAAATTATTAAAGTACTCCCTACTACTTTTTAAATTTATGATTGTATTTTACTTTATTATTGTTTAACAATATATTTTAAATTTATTTGGCTATTGATTCTGGTGTATTCATCGATAACTGAATTTAAAATATTAATAATGATAATAATGATAATAATAATAATTGGCCTGTTATTTCTCTCTAGGCTTCCAATTACTTCGTAACGCACTAAAGAAATTACATTGTAACACTTTTAGATTTGAAAACTTATTATCTTGTTTTCGTAAATTCGTTGGTATTAGATAATCTATAATTTACAATTATGAACACTAGCATGATTTCATTTTACCAAATGAGCTTACTTAAAAATGTTTTGAAATTGTTCTTTCCTAAACATATATGTATGCGTACATACATACATACAAACATACATATATATATATATATATATATATATATATATAAATGATAGATATCATAATAAAGTTCAACATTAAAATTTTAGCATTTAATAGATACATGATAATATCAACATCACAAAAATAAAACCGATTGTAACTTAGTATAAAAACTAGCACAGAAATGTTGCGATTCATATTTATATCCAATTAGGAGACAAAGCCATTTAAAATTACTTATGCCTACATGAGTAAAAAGGACCATTAAACATAATGACGCAGAAAACTGATGAAGGATCTGTGAAGTCGTTCCTTCTAACTTTAAATAAAGGCAATAAGTAATTATTATATTTTCAATAAATTAAATGGCTAATAAAAATAGATAACGAAATTCTAAATTACTTTTATTTATTCGCTTTTGTCTATAATAAATATCTTAATTCTAATAATTTTTTTATCCCTTATGCTATTAATAAATCTTCTGAGAACAAAAACATATTCCTTTTAAATGACATCTCTCAGAATTATAAGCTCTTCTAAATCATTTAATAAATAAAATATAAAAAAAATAATAATATTTTCAGTTATAAACCGTTGGATACATAATTACATTTTCATTCTTTAAAATTACGCAAGTCCACTTTGTTATAAATAAAATAGGCTATAATTTACATTATGATATCATTAAAGGGTAATTATATTTTTTTATGGCAGGATGTGCAATATTTCACAGACTTTATGACTCTATTATTCAACGGTTTTCTGGCGATAAAATTTGGCGTAGATGATTGGCGTTAGTTCTTTAACGGTCTTCCTAAATTCAAAATATTTATATTAATTTGATCTAGAAACAATGGATTTGCATTGGCTATAAAATTTGGCACTTTTTCAAAAATCTTGGCATAATCGAAGAGTCTGGTCTGGATTGCGACTCAGTCAACTACAGAATTCGCTCTTCAACTGTTGATAGGATAATATGTGATCCCGTAGCTCTCTCTCTCACCTCTACCTTTTGCATTCTCGTAACTTGCGGTCAAGCTGTAATTCCACTATTAAGGTACTGTTGATTTACCTATGAACACCTTCAAATAAAATAAATATGTTTTACAGCGAACTATTAGTTCTCTTTATTTTAACGGCCATTTTTTTCAGCTGTAAGGACCTGGACAATAAATTGGAATCTTCAACTGTAGAATCCCAGAATTCTACTTGACAAATATTGGTGCGAGACCAGTGGCACAGTTAGAGATGCATTGGTGAGAGAGAGAGGCAGTTGGCAGTTATTTAAATGACTTTATGAGTGTTAATATAAAATCATAGCAATTTTTTTAAGAAGATTGAATCTTATTTACCGCGATAGTTTTTAATCTCATTTGAAGGATTTTGATCTATATGACTTGTCATCGCTGTATTGTTTTTAAATTGTGAGACAAATCATTGTGGATGTCACTGGTTGGAGCACACTATGGATTGGACGCATCGTATCGGCAGTTTATCCTCTTCTGATCCTCTCTTCGGGAAATACTTTTTGCTGTGTATGGGACAATACGCCGAGAATAGCAGCTTGTTTTGCTCGACCCATCAGCTCTCCGATATTTCTCTCTGGAACGCAATGTGTTTGCGAGAGCCATACAGTGTTTCGTCTATCTCCTTTAATGGATTACCGGCGCTGGGCATTTTCGACTCTAGTCAGAGAGCTTCTGATCTCATTTTCCGCGACTCTGTGCTGGCCGAACCGCTGTTTCTGCTACTCGTCAGAAACTGCTTTATAATACACCCCGCGTCTTCTTCTCTTACTGTGGGCTATGGAGGCTCACTGTGTGTTTTCAAGCCGCGTTTATGTAGTGTCTTCATTTTTGCTATTCGAATTTTCAAGGTTTTTTTTTTTTTTTTTTTTTTTTTTTTTTTTTTTTTTTTGGCAAGTTGTGTTTACATTCATGCTGAGACATTCCTGCATTCATACAGAGAAAATGCCTCATCTGTTTATGGGCAGGATTTTAAGACTTAAGTATACGTTTTATTTCGGTACCTTCATAGACTATCAAATTTTTGTTTATTCATACTGGACATGAATCTAAGATGAAGGACTGGAAGTCTACAAACATGGGAGGTTTTTAATTTTCCACGAGCGTTCATTAAAATAATAATAATAAAGTTAATAAAAGAAATAAAACAATTTTTTTTTACGCCTATCTTTTATAGACAGACAGGTATGTCCATCAAACTATGGTGAGTGTTTTGCATATTTTTACTCTTAAGTATCCTTGTTAATACATAATTTTTCTTGGTGCATCATTAAAACTTTTTAGATAATACAAACAACAAGGATGCTTAGATATTTTCAGATTTCTGTACATATTTTTTTTTTCTGTTTTCATATAATATATTTTTGTTTCTCAATTTTAAAGGTAATAATAGTAATGATAAAAAAAGAAAAAAAAAGACTTGTTTTTTTTTTAAATTTTTATGTGTAATTTATATATATAAATTTGCATATTATAGTATTTTATATTTTTCATATTCATATTTTCCTTTTTATGCTAATACCGATATACAATGCGTGATGATAAATTTTTAGAAATTTCTTGATTTTTCATTCATAATGCAAAAAAAAAAGAAAGAAAAAAAAAGAATGAAAAAAAAGGGGAAAAATAATAATAATTTTTTTATTGTTTTTTTTTTTTTTTTTTATGTGTAATTTTTATACAAATTTGCATTACCTTTCAGTATATTTTTTATTTTCATATTCAGATTTTCCTTTTGAAAAATGTTTATTTTTCTGTTTATTGTCAATAATTGAATTTAATTATTATTTTTTTTAATTTAAGAACTAAACTTGAAGTTATTTCTCATGTTGGCGTTTTCCAGGCAGGTTGGAATTACACATAATTTTTTTTTTATATATATACTTTTGGGAGATGTGTCGCAAAATTTTGCTTTGATATCAGTCGGTATCTTGACACCTATTTCTCCTTTTTTTACACACATATATTTTTTTTTTGTTCACTGATTTTAACCTGCTTGGAACTGCCAGTGCATAACAAATAAATAAATAAATAAAATAAATAGAGTGATAATTTCAGGTATTCCCATACTTTTGTTCCATAAACGTATGTTTTCATTACCTTTTAAGGTACTATTTTGAAACAAAATTTAGAAAATTTCATTGATTTTTGTTCTTTTCTCACATTTTTTTTTTTTTTTAATGTTTTACAATTTATAATTTTCACACCTTTTGCATACATTATTGATATTCATTTTTTTTTTTTAATTTTAAAGATAATGGGTTTATTATTCTTATCATGGTTATATTAAATCAAGTTTTTTTTTTTTACAATTGGTTTCTTAAAGATTAGGGTTGTATAATCTTATGCATCACTGTGTTTCAAATACTAACTCTCAACACACTACACCTTTTGTCTAAATACAATTATTTATCCTTTCATTTAAAATTAATTAAACAAATAAAATAATTGAGGTTTATACATTTCATTTAAGTCCTTGAATTAAAAGAGGCACAATTAATATGTTACGATTTAAGTTTATGTTATTTTGTGCCACAATGTGCATTAGTAGCGCTGCCAATGACACTTGTGTTGTTGACATTCAGTGCTGCTTTCCTTTTTCTTGAATTTGCTGGTCAAATTTTTCTTGGTGAGGGGATCTGCATTGATTGTCATTGTTTGCATGATTTTACATTAAACTTCATTTAATTTGAGTATGACTACAATTAATTTACATTTTTTTTACTATTTAAATTTTACATAAAATTTAACATATTTTACAGAATCGATTAGAATTGCTTGCATTTAGGGTATATTTTTTTTTATCATTGTTTACTAATATTGTTTCTATAAAAAGATCTTTCTCACAACGCATAGGTACATACTCACGCACACATTGACAGAATAAATAAATAAAATAAAATATTGAGGATAAATATTAATCAATTAGTTATGTCTCCAACAATTTTCATTTTTTAAACTCTATTTTGTATTCCTGCAATTACGTAAATCCAGTACATAATAGTATTTTATGAATCTATACTGGCCGTATCTTGTTGCATGCAGGTGTCCTAAATTTAACACACAATTTTCCAAATTTACATATTTCTTTTCTCATTTTTTTCGGATATTTAAAACATGGTCTTTCATGTAAATCTAGCAGATTTGTTAGTCTTGAACATAGGGAACATGTTGTTTTCATTGAACATGTTGTTTTCATTATTCTTACTAGGCATTCTTAAATAATCATGTACAATCACTTATACAGAAAGAGAATTGGTTGTATGTCTTAGATACCTAAACACATAAACATAATTTTTATTCTAATATTATTTTTGGTTGTCGAATTTTTTTTTTCAAGTTATAATTTTTATAATAACATAACACAGTGTTTTCTTTGCCCATTTTAACTAAAATGTTACATTTTAACACAAATGTTTTAATTATATTTTTTTTTTCTAATTTCACAAACCTTGAGAAATTTTATATCACATTGTATATTTTTTTCGGTTAGATGTAATTGCGTAAATCCAGGTATTGTTATGCTGGTCGTGAAATTTGACATCTAATGTAATTTTTCATTTCACACATTTCTTCTCACATTCATTCAACTTTGTAAGATGAAACCTATCATTGTCTTCTAAAAATTTTAACTCTTAATTACCTTTCATACGAAATTTATTGTATGTGCATAGTAGTTTTAGTTCGTTCATTTACGTACAAAAAGAAAAATTTTAAGAGTAATCGTGATATATATGAAAAAAAGGGAAAAGGGAAGACTGCTTGACTTTTTTTTTTTTTTTCTTTTGAAACGGAAATAAACATCTCGCCGTTCCGTCTGAGTTTGTTTATGTTCTAATAATAATAATAGCGATTTTTTTTTTCTCATTCAGTTCAAATACGTTGATTGCAGACGAGAAGTTTTTTTTTTTTATTTTTTACTGTACATATGGCATATTTTATCGCATTTATTCGTTATTTCATGTGTGTTTATTGATGTTTATGTCAATATGTCTATCATATATATGTGGGAATATTTTACTTCTATTGCTAGCAAATAATTATCACACCAAAATATATAGTAAGCTTACTTTAACATCGAATTGGGCCCACTGCTTAATATTTGCAGCACTTAAAAAAAAAAAAAAAAAAGATAAAAAAATAAAAAGGAAACATCTTTTGCACATGTGTGAACAGGTTTATTTTACTGTTCTTTTTATCAGCTGATTTGGTGATATTATTTTATTCACCTTTTTGAAGTAAGATTACACTTCTTGTACTCGAGTCTTTTGACTCTACTGAGCAATTTATACAGCCTTTGAAGCTATTCTGTATATCTACTTTATGCGCATTTTTAATTTTTGAGGCCTCAGCTCATCTCATCTCATATCAGCTCATCTTAGCTCATCTCATTTCAGCTCTGCTCAGTTCAGTAGATGATACTGTTGTTTTAGTCATGACTTTTTACTTTTAATGTTTGTTTATAATTTTCTGTGCACGTTAAATTCGTAATTTTAGCGCTTTCATCTGCAGCTATGGGAATTTATTTTTGTGGCATTTTTTTTATTCTTTTCAGTTTAATATTTGTTGGAACACTTACAGACATATACTAAATTTTTGATAGTTTAAATTATTTCACTTGATATTCGTTTTTTTTTTAAATATTCCTTAAATATTTTGACATATCACCCATTTAGTTATTTTTTTTTTAATTTTCACATATACACATTTACCCTCTAAGCACAATTGTGTTGCTCTGGTTGTCAATATATTAATGACTTCTATAATCTACGGATTTTGACCATTATATTGGTTTCAACACCCGTAATTGTGTAGGGGATTTCACAGTTTCACAACAATTTTGGAAGGTTATGTTTTATAGGCCTTCATAGACACTTTCAATTTATTAATACATGTTCTATAATTATTTTGGGTGACAAAATAAAGAAATGATAATAAAAAATAATAAGAAATAACGAGATATTGATATAAAATTACTTAATAGATATTTAATAAATAACATGAGGATGTATGTGACTTTTGGAAATATTTGGATTGTATAATTTTCCTAGTTATATTTTCATTGGTGTCAAATTTTCGTTTGATACATTCAGGGATTCTTTGCGTGAACACGTCACCTCTGTCACAAGATTAATTTTTAACAAATTCACACTATTTTTTTCATCTCATTTGAATAACATGATCAGTTTATTTTAACGTTTGCAAACATTTTATAATTAATAATTCTCACACACACATACACCAAAAAGAATATATTTTTTTCCCTATGTTTCTACATGTGTTCCTGTATATGTTTTCTTTTGCGTCGGAATTTCATTGTATTATTGGCTGGCTGCTCAGTTTGTCAGTCATAATGCAAATTTATCCAATAGTATTCCATTGTCTTTCACATGTATGGTTTTCCATGCTTTTCTACATTATTCTCAAACTTGGCCTCACAACCCAATGTTTGACACACATACACACTCTCACAAAATTTTATCTGACCTATTTAGTTGCTATTTCATTGGTTCACATGTGGAGATAATTACATTTTCTTTCATTAAATTTTCACGCGGAGTTTGTTTTCACAAAAGACTAGTTACAATAATAATACACACATACACAAAAGTAAATAAATATATTTTTGTCAACTTGCAGTAAATTCTGATATGTTTTTAGAGCCATTTAAAAGAATTACATAGATGGTGAAATTTCCGTACATAGTCTGTACGTTTTAAAATTTTTATTTTTATCAACAAAAAAAAAAAAAAGTTTTTTTTTTCTTGTGTAAAGAGTAAAACCCTTGCAGAAAGTTTTCTTTCAGCTTAAATTAAATATTTAATTATTTAAAAATTTCTCAATCAAAATAATTCCTTTTTGTAAGGTTTACACCACAGATGCATTTTGAATGGTACCTTGAAATCATCTGTGCGTTGTAAGAGGTAGTCTGTGCAGAAGTATGTGGCTGGTTCACTCTTCCTTTTTTTTTCTGTTTTTTTGTTTTTTTTTTAAAGACTATTTCTTGCTGAGCAGTATTATGAAATTATCTGTGTAACGTACAGCATCATTCTTAAGAAAGATTTTGAGTATTGATTGGGCTTAATAATATAATTATTCAACGGTAATTCTAAAACAAAATATGTATTTAGAATTTTTTTTCTGCTGTTGTTGACAATTTTTATGAGTTGTATTCTTCTCACCTATTCCAGGTATACTCAGAGTTTATGCATTAAAAATTAACTTTTTAATGAGATCATTTTTTTTCTTTTTTTTGAGAGATTCAAATGCTAATTCATTTATTGAGATTTTGTTCAGGAAAAGGAAATTATTTCATACGAGTAAATTTTAATATTTTTTTTTGACCAACACAAGCTATTGAAATAAAGTTGGTTCATAAATTTATATGAAAAAAAAAAAAAAAAAAAATTAGAAGGCATAAAAATAGATAAAAGTTAAAATAAAATAAAATAAAATAAAATAATTTTTCTTGAACTCTTACATGTGCGCATTTATTGTGACATAGGGCTAGATTTTTTTATTACACATTTTTTTACACATACAAAGGACATTTCATTATGTCACTTTGCAGAATGCTGGTTGTCATTTTTGCACAACATGAAGCCTCTTCTACTTCACACATATAGTTCATTACGCTATGTTCAGTTTGGCATCACAAAACCATAATATCTGTCATAGCTATTGTTATGTTCTACATTCTCTGGCTCACTTTGTTAGAATTTAATTTTTCACGTGTAGGAGGATATTTTTTTTACTTAAAAAAAAAAAAAAAAAAAAAAAAAAAATCTGAATCTTTTTTCATATTAATGCAATATATATATTTTTTTAAATTAACAAAATACAAATTTAATTGATTTTTATATTTTTGTTACTGATTTCCTTTTCCTTATTTTCAACCATACATACACTGTGATGAATAAGTATTTTTTTTTTTTTTTTTTTTTTTTTTTTTTACACATTTTATGTGTCATAGTTAGATACTTTATTGATTATGTAATTTGTTTCAGATGCTTCAACTTTATCATAACAATGTTTAGTTGTGTCTTGTATGTTGTTCCATATAGGTGAATTTTTTTTTCAGATTTAGTGTTATATGCCACAATTTTTTTTTTTTTTGTTTATCAAAGGATTATTTTAGATTTCCCACAATGGTTTTGTATTATGCTGTTGTGAAGGTGAGAGAGAGCGTTTTATGTTTTTATAATTTTTGTCCATTTTGACAATTCATTTTTTTTCCCTCGTCGCTGGGGAGAAATATGTGAAGTCGTTCCTTCACATATATGAGTTTTAATTATAACTTTAAATAAAGGCAATAAGTAATTATTATATTTTCAATAAATTAAATGGCTAATAAAAATAGATAACGAAATTCTAAATTACTTTTATTTATTCGCTTTTGTCTATAATAAATATCTTAATTCTAATAATACTTTTATCCCTTATGCTATTAATAAATCTTCTGAGAACAAAAACATATTCCTTTTGACATCTCTGAGAATTATAAGCTCTTCTAAACCATTTAATAAATAAAATATAAAAAAATATTATTTTCAGATATAAACCGTTGGATACATAATTACATTTTCATTCTTTAAAATTGCGCAAGTCCACTTTGTTATAAATAAATTAGGCTATAATTTACATTATGATATCATTAAAGGGTAATTATATTTTTTTATGGCAGAATGTGCAATATTTCACAGACTTTATGACTCTATTATTCAACGGTTTTCTGGCGATAAAATTTGGCGTAGATGATTGGCATTAGTTCTTTAACGGTCTTCCTAAATTCAAAATATTTATATTAATTTGATCTAGAAACAATGGATTTGCTTTGGCTATAAAATTTGGAACTTTTTGAAAAATCGTGGCGTAATCCAAGAGTCCGGTCTGGATTGCGACTCAGTCAACTACAGAATTCGCTCTTCAACTGTTGATAGGATAATATGTGATCCCGTAGCTCTCTCTCTCACCTCTACCTTTTGCATTCTCGTAACTTGCGGTCAAGCTGTAATTCCACTATTAAGGTATTTTGATTTACCTATGAACGTCTTCAAATAAAATAAATATGTTTTACAGCGAACTATTAGTTCTCTTATTTTTAACGGCCATTTTTTTCAGCTGTAAGGACATGGACAATAAATTGGAATCTTCAACTGTAGAATCCCAGAATTCTACTTGAGAGGATCTCATTAAATTGTATTAGAAATGATTCAGGAATTAAGAATTCAGTTTAAAAGTATGAAAAAAGAAGGAACACATGAATAATAATCGGATTAAAAAATGCTTAAAAATAGAAGTATTATCTCAACAGGAAGAATGTAGTTCTTTAAAGCAGAGAAAGTTGTAAGATTTCGTAAAACAACATAGCTAACAATCACAAAACTATTCTTCATGCTCCAATCTTGCAACAAAACCAATTTGAATGAGAAGTGAAATATATTAAATCAAACCATCAAGGAAACAGAAAAATGGAAAAAATCAGAGTAACCACTTATCAAGCAATCACACATGTTGCCATCATAACAATATTAAAAATAAATTTCCTGCAAACATCGATTAATGGATAAAGAAGTAACAATTGAGCATTTTCAATAACAAAAATAATCACTTTGTAATTGTATTTTTAATTAGTTAAATTTTATTTTTTTCTTAAAACAAATAACTTAAAATCTTTCATGGAGAAAAATTTAATGACAGCAAACATTAATACACCAGTGTGCTAGCGTCAATATATATATACATTCTAATAAATATTTATGTAATTTTTATAAAGAAGGTAATGTTAATTTTTTAACAAAATAAATAAATGGAGAAATAGATAATTTAAATAGATAGAGAAAGTACAGTATTATGCAATGTTATGTAGTACAATAAATCTTTTTTGAAGCTTAAAAAATTAAAATTAGCATAAAAATCGTTCATCCGATTTAAAGAAATGCGCAAAAATAAATAAATAAATAAAAATAAAATAAAATAAAATAAAAATAAAGTAAGATTTTTTTCTTTAAAACTTTTAACGTAAAGTACATTTAGTTTCTCAAAATTTTCATAACACCCTGTGTTTTAGTTTGCAGTCATATGCTTTTAAATGCTTAATTCCTATGGACAATAATTCATGTACACTATTCTTAAGTTATTTATTTCGAAAGCATTCATATATAATTTAATTACAACAATTATCTTGAACTTATTGTCTGTAAATGATTAAATAATTGAATGAATTACAGGTTTTTTTTTTTCTCTTAATAATAAGTATATATATTTCTTTAAAGTTAATTATTTTGCTGGTTACATTTAGTGTAGTTTTAACCAATCAAAGGTTTATTATTATTATCATTATTATTAATTATTATTTTCGTAAATAACTTTTCTCATTTATTTTAATTTTATGGCCAAAAACGCCCTAAAATACATATACCAAGAAAGGTTTTGTAATTAATTTATTCGTAAAGCATAATCAAGCAAATTTTGTATGACCATTCTTCAGATTTATTTTCAAGCATAGTATAGATGTTTAGAAAAACACCGTAAAAAGAAGCGAGAGATTAGTAATGCATGACAAAAAAGAAGAAAATATTTTATAGTTAATTAAATAGTCTCTAATGCCCTAATTGTCCCTGAAAGATAAGGCAGTATATAGCTAAATAGTTACAATGTAGGTATAATGATTAAAAATTATATTTTCCTGCTATATGATAACCAAATTTTTAAGAAAACAAGTTTAAAATGTTCATTCGACTGGAAACTGGATCGTTATCATAAATATGTTTAAAAATGCACATGCATAGTGGAATTCGATTATGCTTTAATCTTTTTTCTACCGTACTATGAAACAGACAAAAATTGTGTTTAATACATATATTTTTTGTTACTTATTTAAAGATGTATGCAATAGAAATATGATTTTCTGTACCACTGGTCGTATATAGAGGTCGAAAAGGGTATTTAGACCTTAAAACAGTATTAAAAAATATTTATTTTTTATGTTTTTTATATATTTTTATATATTTTTTAGGATTGGTGTTAATTACTTGAAGTAATTTAGGAATTAATTACACTGCTCAGAAAGAAAAAAATATATATATTTTCTTTTCCTTATACCATTCTTGCTAATTCTTATGTAAAATGATCTTCTGAATCCGAATATGACTTTCATTTTGCCCAACCACTCACCGCTTTCTATGGACACCACCCCCTTCCCCAATTTTTATCACTGTTCGGTGATTTTATGACTATAAATTTGACTTGGAGAAGGAAAAATAATTAATTTAACACCTAAGAACAAAAATATATATATATAATGTTTAATAAGTAACGTTTATAATATATTAAAAAAAGTATAAGAATTGTAATATATAATTTCAGTTAATTTTAAATATATTTGATAGAATTGTTTAAATTTTATTTGCTCTCTAAATGAAGTAAAACGATAAAAAAATTTATTCATAGTTTTAATTTGAATCAGTTAATTGTGATTTAGTGTACGATTATTAATTTTTCTCTGTGTTTTATGTAAAATGGCCTGTTTTTGAAAAAAGAAAGAAAAAAAAAAGTATATAGATAGATATATATTTTTTTTTCATTTTTATAGTCACGTTCCAGATTTGAAATTGGAAGAAATAAGCTAAAAAATACACAATGGAAGGTACGTAAATAAATGATTTCATTAAGAATTACATGATTATGTGAGTTGAATTAAGCAACAAAATGATGAAGTATTTTAAATTTCTTTTTTAATAATATCAAGTTTTGAATAGTTTTGAAAAGTCAATAAAATAACGCTGCTCTGGAAAAATAAATAAATAAAATAGATAAATAAATAAATAAATAATATCGAGATCTAATACCATTCTTGCTGATTCTTATTAAAAATGACCTCCTGAATCTGAAATGACTCCCATTTTACCCAGTTACCCACCGTTTTCTTCCCTCTCACTCAATTTCTTTCCCTGTTCGATAATTTTATGACCATGAATTCGATTTGAAGAATGAAAAAGAATTAATTTAACACCTAAAACCAAAAAAAAAAAAAAAAAAAAAATTATACAGACACGACATTATTTCATTATTTAAAACATGAAAATCTCACATTGACAGATTTTAATTTAGTACCAGAGGCCTACTGCTAAACTTGTTAATATAGACAAATTCTTCTTTAATTAATTCGTGACGATCTAAATTCCATGATAAAGTTTTCATTAAATCAAACCAATGTGTTTCAGCTGCAGATATTGTAACAAATAATGTTGGAAGTCCAAACTGTCTTATAGCCGCAAAACAAAGTTTTTTCTCTTTTTCCCAATGAGGGGGAGGTGTGCCTTGGGGGGGACTCATGTCAAAGGTGTGCCTTGGGGGGGGACGCATGTCAAAGTTGTACCTTGGAGGGGACTCATGTCAAAGTTGGGCCTTGGGGGGAGACTCGTGTCAAAGTTGTGCCTTGGGGGGACTTCATTCAATAAATCCCCATTCAATAAACCGACTGAAGTAGGCCCTTAGCACTAATTAAGAGTGTATTATAAAAATTCGACAACTGTACCGACTGAAATAGGCCTCTAGCACTAATAAAAAAAAATGTAAAGATAAAAAAAAATGACATTAATAACAGATTAAAAATACATAAGAAACGTATTACATAATATAAGTGGCAAATCCCCCACTAAATTTTCCTCTTGCCGCAAATGTTCATGTTTTAGAATTTGCCAACTGTGTAGCCCCTCAGAAGATATTTAACAGCTAAAATAATCTTCTCTTCCCCTAAAAATCAAATTTATAGTCAGAATATCACCGAAAAGGGATAAAAATAGGGGGGCAGTCTCTAAAACACGGTGGGTGATAAGGCAAAATGGGCGTCATATTCGGAATCAGGAGGTTTATTTTACTTAAGAATTAGCAAAAATGGTGTTAGATTCAATTTTCATGCCGAGCAGTGTTATTAAACTAATTTTACTTTTAAGTACAATCTGTTATAAGGGGTTAAATCAATATAATATATTGTCCATATATGTGCATGATAAGGCCCTATAGGGAACACAATTTCAAATAAAATATAGTTATTAATTTTAAATTATTATTAATTCTGTGTTAATAATAACAATAATAATAATAATAATAATAATAATAATAATATACGTTAATTTTTATTTAAAGTTTAATACGTAAATAACTAGTATGAACAAAACAAAACAAAATAAAATGTTTTTAACAAAGTAAAATAAAATATCTTTTATAATGAATCCATTTAAACTAAAATAATATTTTTAAATCCATATTTATTTTTTTTTAATGAATTTTTGTTTTTAAATAACAAAATATTTTCTATACTTAAAAGTAGAATTAAATTGCATTAAATTACATGCATATTATTAATATACAAAATTTAACTACAGAAAATTGGGTAAAGCTTGCAAAAATAAAATTTGCTGATGGAAAAAAAAAAAAAAAAAGATAATCCAATAAAATGTGTTATAAAATAGAATGATTTTTCATTCTTTAAAACTTTTAACTCAAGTAGATTTACTATATTTTTTTCAAACATTTTCATAATAAACTGTGTTTTTTAAAGTTTCAGACATGTACTTTTGGATATTTTATTTTTGCTGTAAAATCTTGTTATGAAATATTTTCAGTTTTCTATTATCATAACTTTTATTAATTTATAAGTTAATTATTCTTTTTTATAAGAATTTTTTTCTTTTTATTAAAAAGCTTTATTATTTTATAAGCTCAGTTTTCTATTATCACAAATTTAATTTAGGAGCTTAGTTATCTCAGTTATTTATTTACTATTTATTTATTTATTTTCAGTAATTGTGTAAATGATTGAATAAGTTTTTGCGGTTTTCATTTTAAAGAAACAAAATTTCTTAGAAAGCGAAAATCGGTTGATTACACTTAACATATTTTACTATTAAAAAAATCTGGTGTGAAACAACTACACGACTTCCATTAACCGCAATTACAAGTATTACAGTCGAACCTCGTTAACGTGAATTACTTTTAACATTAACTATTTACACAATCCCCATCAAAATGAAGATTAGTTTAGTTATATGAAGATTAGTTCTTGACTTTGATATCTATATGTAGCATTTTAATTTGTCGTTTAATAAAAAAAAACACTGCCATTATATCAAAATATCACACATAAAAGAAATCAACGTTTGAAAAAAAAAAAAAATTTTTATTCATTCCTTGAATTAAAAACCAAGTACTTCATTACTAATTAAAACTGAAAGATTCTTCTGCAATGCAATTTCCCTACATTAATTTTTTTTAATAAATGTCTGATACTCTTATATGATGAAATACTTTTTTTAAATACCAACTATTGAAGACATATGAACAAATTTTTTTATCCCCCTTGAGATTCACGTTAACGAGATCGATTGTATATGCATTTTTGGAGATAATGTGATCAGGAGGCATAAAAACGACCTCACAAAATAGACACCTAAAATTTTTCTGGTAAGGGAAACTTGATAAACGTGTAAAGATATACGTGTAAAGAAAAATGTAGAGTTATTTTTTGGAACACCAATTTCCGTGATCTAACACTGACCTACCCTATCAGGATGACTGTTAATTTCCCTGTAATAACCACGTAATATATGAGAAAGTATATCTAAAATGAATTTATGTAACAATTTTCAAGAAAATCGTTAGAGCTGTTTTTGAGATACCAACTTTTGCCAAAACTTGGCATACACAATTATTGACCGGAAAAAATATTTACGTACAAAAGGATATTTAGAAGGGAGTTATTATAGTGAGTTTGAAAAAAATCCATACAGCCGTTTTCAAAGAAACGACCTTGCAATACCAGAAATTGAGCTATTTATACAGAACGCCTATCAATTTTCCTGACCTAACCAACTATATCATTCAAAACGAAATCTAATAGAGTGTTTATGTAGCAACTTTTAAGAAAATCGTTATAGCCGTTTTCGAGATACAGACTCACGGTCCCACTTACGGTTTCCGTTGTCCCACTTCCGGTATTCCAATTCGTACCAAAATTTGGAAAATTCATCTGTACACCAGACCTGTTTTAATTCTGAAGTTTTGTAGTTCTATGTTTAATAATTTCGGAGATATGAAAGCCAGAAGATTCCCCACATACGTACACACAGACACACTGACCAATTGCCAAAAACTACTTTTGTGGACTCAGGAGACCTTAAAACATGTAAATCAGGTGAAAACTCGATATCGAATTTTTTGACCGAATACAATAAAATGCGTTATAAAATGAAATGATATTTCCTTCCTTAAAACTTTTAACTCAAGTAGATTTACTATATGCATTGCCTAACGGTAGTTGGGTAATGGATATAAACAAAATACTCACTTAAATTATTTATATTAATTTTCTGTATAAAAACTCACTAAAGTAAACCAAATTAGTTAAAGAGTCTTAGATTATTAGTCTTTATGATAAAAGGTTAGATTTCGATTTTAAAGTTATAAGTTTAACTAATTGGTTATCATCTATTAGTGTAAAAGTTTTGAAAAATATAATATTATTATTACTATTTTTTTTTTTCGCAAATTGCTAGAATTAAAAGAATTTTCAACAATTGCGATAGTATCAAGGTTGCGTTGCGCAATTTATCCGAAATTGCGAGGTCCAACGGTTATCCTTCTTATATTTTCACTGCTATCCGTAACTAATAAATAATAAGTAAATCTTTTTCCTTTTAGATGTATTGGTGTGTAGATACAGGGTGGTTATAATTAAACTCCCCCCTATAAACAGCATCCTACAGCGCAAACGGGTGAACGGAATGCAACGAAATTGGGTATATAGACTATACACGAAATGCGCTCACGGAATTTCAAAAAAAGTTACAAAATGTCTACCAGAGTGGGGGTAGGTTAAATAAATTAGGTTAAATTAGGTTTAAATTAGGTTAAAAAGTATATTTATTAAAAACTTATACTAAATTTATTAAATATTTTATGATGTAATATATTATTGTATTCAATGTTTCTTTTTCTCATTTTTTTTTTTTTTTCTGTACCAAGCCACGAATAAAATTGTATTTTTTCTAGCTCATGTAATGTAATGTTAAAGCTATGACATCATACAGTCAAGAACAGTGAGTCAAATCGGTATTATGCTCGCGCTTTAAGGGTATTTTTATTATGTAAATTGTAAATACCAGAATTAGTTCATTTGAAGACAATTTTCTGTAAGTCTGTTATATATATATATATATATATATACATTTGAGCAATTAGGAATATACCCGTTGGTTGGTGAAAAATGTATAAGTAACCATCAAATTAAACAACAACTATTTGATAGCGAAATTTTCTATAATACGTGGGATATTATGCATTTCGTATAATACTTCACTTATATACTTATAAAATGTATAAAACATTGAGATATAGGACAATTTTTTTGTAAAATTGCACATATTTAATGACTCATCAGCAGTAATTAGAATTATTAATTTTATGTGCAATGTTAATTCAAATTTTATTGTCATAGGAAGTTTATATTAAAAAAAATCCTAAAACACGTAAATTGTTGAGAAATATCTCATAAATTTATGCAGTCGGCAGCAAAAGTATCCAAGCACTAGCAAAAATTCTTATATAAAAAAAGTACACTTAATACTGTTTTGTTAAATAAATCCTTGTCGAATCACTTTCTTAGACTGACTAATGGCCGTATTCAGCATTAACTTTAACTCCCGGTTCAAAGCAAAAACTTGAAAAGCGTCTAAAGGCAGGGTAGAGCTTTCAAGCAAAATTTGGCACACTGTTTCTGTCATCTAGCGTCGAAGATTTCATATAATCTTTGTTTCTTTATTTTCACCTAAAAAATCTGAAAATAACTATACCGCTAGATGGCAGAAACAACACAGCAAAATTTGCTGAAAATTTGCACCCCGCCTTTATATGCTTTTCAAATTTTCATGTTCGACTGGGAGCTGAAGTTATTGGTGAAGAACAACCTTAGAACAGGATTCGACAAGGATTTATTTAACAAAACTGTATTAAGTGTACTTCTTTTATATAGGAATTTTTCCTAGTGCTCGGATGATTTTGCTGCCTACTGTATATATAATTTATGTGTCTAAATTACCGAAGAAATTTGTATTCTATCGTGTAATACATAAAAAGAAAGCCCAAAATAATTGAAATTCAATTTTATCACCATATTATGGAAACTCGTTTAACTTTTGAAGCAATATGCTTAAACTATTTCTTGTTATACTCTTATAATTGAATTACGGTTCTATTAATAATTGTACGAATTAATGTAAAATTTATCCAGAAACTGATAATGTATTTCAATCCATATGCATACAATATATATATATATAATAAATTTTCAATTTTTGTATTTCTATGTTTCCATTATCTGTTTTGTCGATTTTTCCCTAAAGCTATTTATTCCCAAATCAATTCCCGTGACGCTACTACTAATATGAGAATAAATATTTGAGATAATTTTGTCACAAGGTTGGGATATATTTTTATCGTTTAATAAAGACCTCAGACAACAAGATTCAGTTAAAATTAAATCAGAAGTTCATTTTGTTTTTTTATTAACTATATAAAAATTCTATTTCAATATAACTTTTTTTTTTTTTTTTACTTTCTCTTACCAGTGTAAATGGTAGAGAAAGTATTGGTTTTGGGTCAAATTTTCGAAATCGAGTTTTTTTATATATATTTACACGTTTTAAGGTCCTATGAATCCGAAAAGGATGTTTTTTAGTGGTTGGGCTGTGTATCTGTGTGCATGTGTGTGCCTGTTATCAGCATATCTCAAGAACAAATAATAGCAGAAAGTCCAAACTTGGTATTCGAAATGTGTATCATATAGTAATACTACACTAAACCTTTCATTGAGATCAAGGAAATGGTTCGTGAACAGGAACACTCAAGAGAATTCAAATACATTACGTCTATGGGGGAAATTGTAGATAAGTGGAGTTTAACATCTATAGACTGCACTAATCCAAATGAAACAAATGTGTATTTTTTATATGCGTAAAAACATGTTTCATGTAGGATATGGTATGAAAATCTATCACTGTTCGTTTACAGGGCTACACAAAAGAACTAGATTATAGTGCGACAGTAGTTGTAAATTGATGGAAGTGTATTTCAGGTTGTTCCATATGTTATTAATATAGGATTATATTTATGTGCACCATGTGGTGTGTACATAACCTGCAGAAGATAAACAAGGTTGTCAGTATTTAAGCCATTACATTATTTTTTATTGTTAGTGGAAGTGCTTTACTGTAATATTTTACCATGTCCAGGAAATCTGATAAGGTATTGAAGTCAACTCCTCATAGCCATATGGTTGATATAGTATTTTAGTAAACTAAATATTCATTGTTGTTTTTTTTCTATATTTTCACGTTTTGAGGCTTCCTGAATACCGAATTCAAGTTTTTAACGCTTGATCTTTGTCTGTATTTCTTAGAGTAACATAAAAACGAATAATTTTAGGAGATCCAAATGTTGTATTTTGAAGTTAACATGTTTCTTACTAGAAAAGTTTGATCAAGATTGATAAGTTTCAAGGAATAGTGCGTGTGAAATTTTTCTGAATAATCTTAAATGAACTTTTAAATTTAATAGCATATTTGAATTCTATATAAATGTAGGTACAATAATGAAACGGGAGTTGAGGGGGATGGTAGGCCCACTCACAGAGAATTATTTGTCAAATAAAGCTGTTCCGAAGCCTAATTTGAATGGTTTTAACATAGGTTTACATAACAGGGCACGTTATCTCACTCTTTTATCGCCAATCTGTGTTTATTGCATTAAATTTCAGGGTAAGAGAAAGTCGTATGAGTGACACAACATATTGTTTTTATAGTTTTAAGTTTAATCTACCAAAGCAAGGAATTAGTTTAACGACAATAGGATGTCTTCAGTCGGTAAGACCTGTAGGGAATCTTTGTGTTCCTACTTAGAATGGCAACAGGACTTAACTGATTTTAGATCAGAGAAAGTTCTTAAATTAAGTTAATTAATTAATAAAACAATAATGGAAGAAAAAAAGAAACGAAACGGAAACAAGTATATTGTGGCCACCACAAAACAAATTGTCAAAACCTACTAGTTTTTAGTAAGTGAAAATGATGTCTGAAAATGAAAAAAAATTCGGAGAATGACTTGTAAGTAGTATGTTATGGCCACCACAAGACTTTCTTCTATATAATCTTATACGAATTCAAGCGGTACAAATTATTTATTAAATTGTTATTCATCAAAGTTATTTTCCATTATGAATGTAAACGATTTTTATCTTGGAGTAGTATAATACTAAATGCCAAAAGAAAGTTAATTTTCTGCCAACATCAGGAAAAACGCATTTTTCTTTTTTTTAATTACCGTCGATTTATGGTTCAATCATTTGTTTTAACAGTTCTGACGAGTTCTTTCGAAAGATACCCAGATAAAAAATTTACATCGCCTGTGGTTGGTAACCCCCCCCCCCCCAGTGTGTACCCCCCCCCCCAATACTTCACAAGCGCAGACTTTTTTTTCTAAAAAATAAGGTGGCAGAGTCAACTGTGTAGCGATTGATCCCGAAATATAATCAGCACCAGTTAGGTCAAGATTCAACAGAACACCACGTTCGATTAAATTTCGTTCAATGGTTCCTTAGATGCAGCTTCCACGAAATTTGTGATACACACAGATATTTAAAAAAACAAAATTGTGTTTAAAACGTTTTAAAGCATGTAAAACTGTAGAAAACTGGAGTTCCAAAATTTTCACGAATCAAATACCTTCTTCTTATATACATAGAAGAAAGTAAAAATGATAACACAAAGATAAGTATGATGGATAAATCCAGAAAATCACAAAACTTTTTATTTCATGTTAAGGGTAACCATTTAAATAAAACAATGAATATGTTTGAGGTTGTACATCCGTCAGATTTTCTTTTTCACATCTAATCCCACGGGATTTTTGTTTTTTTCATTTTATAAAGATAACTCATTCAAAATATATATATATATATATATATACTTTAATTCAACTTTTTGAACATGTCGCCTTTTATCTGATTGAGCATATTTTTAGAAAATTATTTTAAATATTTCATATAGAGATTGAAAATTAGAGTCTTTAGTTTACTAAAGGAAATGAAAAATTTAAATTTAGTTTTTCCAATAATGCTTACTAAGGTAAAAGGCGACATGTTAAACAGTAACATTCAAAAAAACAGAATTCAGAAAACTTCTTTTTTGAATGCGATATACTTATAAAACAATGCAACAAATATCTAATAGGATAACATCGGTGGGGAGAAAGGGAGACTGTCACTGAAGAACAGTCTTAATGGTAGCATAACATTACTAGAAGAAAGTTCATAAGCAGCAAGAATATTCATAAGTTTAAAAGAAAAAAAAAATAAGTAAATAAATATATTTTTAACATTTTTTATTATCCCATTCGAATTTAGGTGAAAAAATAACTAAACTAACTACTAATTTTTACTTTCTTCTATATTAAATAGAAGAAAGTTTTGGATTCGTAAAAATTTTCGACCTCGGGTTTTTAATGGATTTTCACGGTTTGAGAGCTGTAGAACATGATTTAAACCTTTTTAGAAAATGTCTGTCTGTCTGTCCGTCTATGTGTGTGTGTAACAAAATTTTGTGGCGACTGTATCTCAGGTACTACTGCACAGAAATTCGAACAAATTGTTATGTAGTTACACATTGACATAAATTAGTGTTTATCAACTTTTGGTAAAAAATGTTCAACAGCTTGCGTTGCCATCCCGCTTTTTCTAAATTTCTAACATGGTGGTATAGGACAAAGTTTTGTATAAATGTCCATAAAAAGAATTATTTTTTAATAATCATTATGAAATTTAAAAGGAAATATTTGTAATAGAGATAGTCAAGTAGGAAAAAAAGAAAAATGTGTATGTAGGAACGTCGCCTCCCCCACCCCCCTTGGGGGTAGTCCTTCCCCGAGGAGAGTAAATTTTCATGATGGGTATATTTCAAAAGAGCTCACCAATACCTTTAAAACGAAGGATTGAACCATCGATCTGCGATAATTAAAAAGAAATTTATCGATTTTTTTCATTTTTAACAAAACATTTTTTTTCTTTTTTAATGTAATATTGAGAATAAATTCGAATTTTTTTTCTGTTTTTTTTTTTTTTTTTGGATATTTAGTGTTGTACTACTTCTCTAATATGGAAACTGTGTGCATTACCATGGTAGATAATTTTTTAAATAATAATTGTTTTTACTGAGTGATTTCGTATAGGAAAATATAGAAGAAAGTCATGTGGTGGCCACAAAGTACTAGTTTTTTCCTTTGTTGTTGTTGTTGTTAATTTCTAAAATTTATATATTTGATATCTATATGTAGCATTTTAATTTCTCGTTTAATAAAAAAAAAAAAAAAAAAAAAAACACTGCCATTATGTCAAAATATCACAAATAAAAGTAATCAACGTTTGAAAAAAAAAAAAAATTTTTATTCATTCCTTGAATTAAAAACCAATTACTTCATTACTAATTAAAACTGAAAGATTCTTCTGCAATGCAATTTCCCTACATTAATTTTTTTTTAATAAATGTCTGATACTCTTATATGATGAAATACTTTTTTTAAATACCAAACCGAATTTCATCCGAGCATTGCAAATAACTGAAACTCGTTATTAAATTTTTCTAGCATCAAAAACTGTATTTCAAGAATTTAATTGATTTTCCGCTGGAATTGTTAATTGCAATCTTCCTCCGCGCTTTTCGTACCATTTTAACTCTTAAAATATTAAGAGGTAATTCTAAATGATTACTTAGTAAGAACAGATATAAATATGAAATAATATTTTAAGTAATATTTTACAGTAACATGTTTAATAAAATATATATATATATATATACTAGCAGACCCGGCCACGCGTTGCTGTGACTAAGTTATACGTTGAATTATACGGCTGTAAACTATTTAGTACAGTCAAATTATTATTTACGAACAAAGACGAAAACGTTGTAGCCAATGTAAAAACCCACAGGATTGAGATTTGAAACTTAGGTCAAAATTTGGAAGCGATTGATAAAAATTTCGTAGTGTTGATATTAAGCACAAATTAATTTTATTGTAGGGTCCTATAAATTTTAATGGAGAAGTGATATATATTATTTCTAATGCTACTTTGGATAAAATTGCTAAAATGACTAATATATAAATTAAATTCTATTAAAATTCTATTAAAATAAAAGTATAAAAGAAACAGGCGATTTTAAAATCAATTTTTATGGAGGAGTGAAATATAATATATGCTATAATGGATAATTTAACTATAAAATGACCTCATCATTTTAAATATTTTAAAGAGATCAACAGCTGTAGTTATAAAAAGGAAAACAATAAAGCTAAATCAGAAAAATAAGTAAATTTGATAAATATTTTAAAACTTTAAAATTGGAAATCTTATGAAATATTGGACATTTAAAGTAAATACATGTATCATTTTAAATAGAAAAAGATTTTGGAAAAGTTTAGTGTATTTTAACGAAGTGATGAGAAGTTTTTGAGTATGTTAAAATTTTAATAGTAAATTCAAGTTAATAAAGATGGGAAACATTGAGGATTAAGATAAGAATAATTATAAGATAAAAAAAAAAAAAAAAAAAAAAACTTTTTATTTACTATGCTTTTAAATTTTAATATACTAATAATATACTAATTAAAAGGAAAATGATAAATATTCTATCATAGTTTTAAGTCAAATTTGTTTTCAAATGTCTAAATAAGATATCTGATGTAAGATATTAATATTTTGCAGCGGAATAGATTTCATTTCTGTCATCCTTGGCGAAAAAAAAAGAATATCGCCAAATTATCTGGCGAAAATATTTAATTCCTTTCAAAAATCATGGTTATTTTACAAATTATATTAAAAGAGTAATGAATAATATGAAACAATATTTCGTACAATACATATTATATGTCATACATACGTACAATGAATAATACATATTACATTTCGTAGAATGCATACATCTGGCATGTATATTTTCGTGTTACGCTTTTGATCGCCAAATAATAATAATAATAATAATAAAAGCCAAGGGCGAGAGAGTTTTGAAATTTAAAATTAAAATTTTGTCAATTTGACAGCAAAATAATTCAATCTAACACCCGCGATAACTAATACATATCTATACCCAAATATAAGGATTAAAATCGGGAAATAAATTTCCTCGATTTTTAATAATTTCTTATAAAAAATCCTATGGGCAATTAACATAGGAAATCTTTTTCTTGGCTGCACAGACGGTCAGTGAGTCACACTTCGCTTGCGTATAGAACTCATAGATATAGTATAGCATATATAGAATAGAGTGATCATTTGGGAGAAAAAAGTTATTCCTTTTCATTTTGGAAAAGACGACGTTTTTACCAAAATGTGGCCGTCTTTCCCCGAGTGAATACACACGGGAATACATACTAATATTTTAGCAAATAAAATTTATGAATAATTTATTTGCTAAAGGGGAATGGAAGACTCCAGATACAGTTTCAAATTCATATTTCTTTCTTTCTTCCTTTTCTTTTTTTTTTTTTTTTCAATACCACTTAATGGCTGTTTCTAAAGCTTTTATTTATTTTTTTTTGTTTCGGCATCAAATATCTTTGTACGATAACATGGGGATGAGAGATCTATATATATTACTACTAGCAGGCTTTGCCCGCTTCGCTGGTCACTATATTTGATGGAAACTCTTTTCTATATAGTTTTATGAAAAAAAGAGAAAATAATAATACTGAAATCGCTCAAAAATTCGCTTTGGGTTCCCCTAACTTCGGCTGCGCCTTGTTCTCCTCGCATTCCGCGATACCTGTCCCTATTGCCTACGACAATGACTTACC
Organism: Salticus scenicus; assembly: GCA_963930645.1. Lineage (NCBI taxonomy): Eukaryota > Metazoa > Arthropoda > Arachnida > Araneae > Salticidae > Salticus > Salticus scenicus. The sequence continues at coordinate 243,664,279 of OZ005656.1, forward strand.
CGTGGGCTTCCATTTAGGTGCTTATCATATATGACAATTTCGATACGGACAGTATCGAAAATTTTGAAGTAGCCCTTTATATTTGAATCCTAGTTATATATGAGCAACATTATACGTGATGTACATAATATTTGCTTTCAAGTTATTCTCTATATTTATTTGATTTAATCGATCAACCATAGAATGACAGCAATTTCAAGCCAAATATAATATTACAATATGCTATGATCGGCTACTTCTATCGCATGAGACAATTATTATTATTTTGTGGTTATATATACTTCATGCTTAGTTAATAGTAGTTGGTATATAGAAAAATAAATAAATTAATATGTAAACTTGATCATGGTACAGCCTTAATGCCCTTGGCGACTTTTAAATTTTTGTTGCCGTTTTAGACCAAAATATAATTTATGCGATTATTGTTCCTATACGCAAGCGAAGTGTGACGTCACTGACCGTCCGTGGATGCAAGAAAATGATTTCCTATGTTAATCTCCCATTGGATTTTTTCTAAAAAATGATTAAAAATCGAAGAAAATTATTTCTCGATTTTAATCCCCATATTTTGGTACATATATGTATTAGTTATCATGTGCATGTGTTAGATTGAGTTATTTTGCTGTCAAATTCACAAAATTTTAATTTTAAATTTCAAAACTCTGTCGTTCTTGGCGCTTATTGTATTTGGTGATCAAAAACGTAATACGAAAATATACATGCCAGATGTATATTTTCGTAATATGCATTGTACGAAATATTGTTTCATATTATTCATTACTGTCTTAAAATAAGTTGTAAAAATAACCATGATTTTTGAAAGGAATTAAATTATGTTCGCCAAATAATTTGGCGATATTTTATTTTTCTACCAAGGATGACCGATATCAAATCTATTCCGCTACAACATATTAGTATCTTATATTAGATACTTTATTTAGACATTTGAAAACAAATTTGACTTCAAATTATGATAGAATAGTTATCATTTCCCTTTTAATCAGTATATTAGTAGGATATTGTGTAAATATCATCCCTTGAAATGAAATGTTTGTGTTTTCAATCGAATATGGAAGTTTGGCATTTTTTTTTTCTAGAGTTTTGAAATTAAAAATTCTAATTTTGTCAATTTTACAACAAAAATAACTTAATCTAATGCATGGACATGATAACTAATACATATCTATACCTAAATACGGGGATTAAAATCGGGAAATATTTTTCCTCGATTTTTAATAATTATTTACAAAAAATCCAATGGGCGTTTAACATAGGAAATATTTTTCTTGCATCCACGAACGGCCAGTGACGTCATCACTTAGCTTGCGTATTTCTTTCTATCTTTTCCTTGGCGAAAAATGTCCGATCTACTTCAGCATCAAAATTATAAAAAATTGTCAAGAATTATCAATAAGAAAATACCATTAATATATTGCTGAATTAACGTTTATGCCAAGCGTGTTTCATCCGCCATACTAAAAAAAAAATATATATATATATATGAAGTTGAGGTATATAAAAAAATTCTGTGATATTCAGAAGAAATATGTTAGATTTGTAATATTACTATTTCATTTTGAAATTATAAAGTGTCATTTTCTCATCGACCAATTTAACATTTAGTATTTTCTACTTTTCGCGTGAAAGCATATTTCATTTTATGCTGAAAACAATAAATAAATACATCTCGTAAACTTTTTTTGGCAACAATTAAAAATTTAAATGGCTTATATTAAGTCAATATAAGTCAATAAGTTTATTATTTTCATATTTTAATTAATTTTAAAGTTTTTTTCAATTTTTTTTTCCTAAACCATCCCTGACCTATAAGGAAAAAAACAAAAAAAGAATGATCGAAATCGGTCAAGCCGTTTACGATTTTATAAAGCACATACAGACAAACATTCATTTTTATATATATAGAAGATATCCATGATAGAACTACATTAGCACTTTATCAATGTGTATAAAATCTTTAAATTGATTATGACATCAATTTTCGTGAGATGCATAATTTAACTTTTTATAATTTTTTAACGTTCACGTTTGATTAAATGTATTTATTTTTATGTGGAAAGAAAATGAACTCGTATTTTTTTTTCTTTTTTTGGCAACAATTAAATTAATGGAACTCACAGATATTTTGGAGCAACTTTAATAAAGGTCTATAATTAACAAATAATTGCAATAAAACAATATTGTTACAATAAATTGAGATAAAAACTATCCTATCTCTCAAGTTGGACCAAACTTCACACAGTGTGCAAAATTTCATTAAAATCGGTTCCTTAGTTTAGGAGTTTACCCCGGACAAACATCGTGACACGTAATTTATATATATATACAGATAAATACGTAACAATACCCGAAAAAGGATTATAAAATTAAAGCTAAATAAAAACTGCATTTTTCTCTAGTATTACTTTGATTTACTTGTGGACGAGTCAACTGTGTAGAAATTTCCTGTACATAAGGTTAAAAACATTAAATTTCCCCTCAATGTTAAAAAGATTTGATGACAGATATACAGTACTATTCGTACTATTGGATAGTTCCAAATTCAGATAATATGGAGTGGAACGTCTGAGTCTGGACGTGATGCTTGTTTCCTCTGTGTTACCTAAACTAGGACTCCTATATATACAAGCTAACAATCGGCCCCCCCTTTTTTTTCTTATGGTTGTCATATGTACACTGAAAATAAGAATATACCGCCTTCAACTAGACGAAGGAGTAGTCATTTTCTTACTCGCTAAACTAGAAATATAGGTTTCCGAGCTATGCGTGTCAGGTAAACAAATAAAAAGAATAGACGAAATGATTCAGATATTCTACTATGTACTTTTCTAGATGGTGAAACAATATGAATAACATGAATATTAAAATAACTTTACATTGATGAAATTCTCGCTTGACTTTCTAGAATCCTGTCAATAAAACAAGATTGTTCAGTTTAATTTAGTTCAATTAATTATCTTATTTTATTTTATTATTTTATTATTTCATTAATTTATTTGTTTATATTTTTTAAATGTTTCATTAAATAATAAGTTTAGTTCTGTCCAATACTTTAGTTTCTACTTAAGTTTGGTTTTTATTTTCTTCTATATTCAATAGAAGAAAGTATTGGATTCGTAAAAATTTTCAACCTCGCGTTTTTGATGAATTTGCACGTTTTGAGAACTGTAGAACACGATTTGACCATTTTTAGAAAATGTCTGTGTGTGTGAGAGAGAGAGAGAGACAAATATTGTGGCAACTGTATTTCAGGGACTACTGCACAGAATTTCGTACAAATTGGTATGTAGTTAAACATTGACATAAATTAGTGCCTATGAACTTTTGGTAAAAATTGTCCAACAGCTTACTTTGCCATCCCGCTTTTTCTAAATTTTTAATATGGTGGTATAGAACAAAATTTTGTGTAAATGCGCATAAAAAGAATTATTTTTTAATAATCTTATGAAATTTAAAATAATTATTTATAATAGAGATAGTCAACTGGGGAAAAAATGTATATGTAGGAGCCTCGCTTCCTTCCCCCTCGAGGGGAGTAAATTTTCATGATGTGTATCTTTCAAATAAAACTCGGCAATACCTTTAAAACGAATGGTTGAACTATTGATCTGCGATAATTTAAAATAAAGTTGTTGATTTTTTTTTCATAAAAAAAATAATGTTTTATCGAGAATAAAAGTGACTTTTTTTTTTTTTTAAATATATATTTAGTGTTATACTACTTCTCTGATATGGTAATCGTCTGCAATATCACGGAAGATAATTTTTTTTAAACAGTAATTTTAATAAATTATTTTTACTGAGTGAATTTGTATAGGAAAATATAGAAGAATGTCGTGTGGTGGCCACAACACTATAGTTTGAATTGCAGAAATTGGAACTCTGTTGTTTGGAGTTGAACTTTAAGATTTTTAGAGTTCAGTTACTTTTTTGAAAAGAAAAAAAATATTTTCGCTCTCTAGTCCGGTGGCATTTATGGAAGCATTTTAAATACATTATCATTATAATTTAAGAGTTTATTTTGCCCATTATAGTTGGCGTTTTACAGTTAAATGAAACTGTATTTTTAACGAATTTAAGTTTTATGATACAGTTTAATGGAAGTATCTGTTATCTTTGTAAAGTGTGCTGTGAACTGTGTCAAGTATTATTGTTGTGCTACGTTATATAAAAGAAAAGAAAACAATGCAAGGGTTATATATCTATTTTTCAAGTAAACATATTTATACAAGTATAACAAAGATTATGGTTATTTAAAATCACTTCTCTTATTCACATATATTTGCAGATATCTTTAAATATGTTTGAGCATGATAATATAGCAAAATACTCTTAAATTCAATTAGGGGCTCCTAGAACACACTGTGAAAGGGAGCTAGACTTCATAAGGACACCTCGGTACTATTTTTAGCAGAGTCACAAATAATTTTCTAGATGTCAGTCACATAATTAATTTTTTATGTACTCGGTGCGTTCATAGATATCAAGCGGCAGCCACGGTTGAGTTTTTTTGTAATTTTCTTTTTGTATTTTTTTTTTTTTTTTTTTTTGTAATTTTAGCTTCACAAGATGTGATATAAGAGGTTGTTCAGCCATAAATTGTTCAAATCACTCCACGAAAGGACATAAAATGTTTATCTCAGATCCCATGAAACAAAGAACTTGCCTGCGATAAATACACCAAGCAGGAATGTTGGCGTCTTCCGAAGCAAAAAAATGGCGACTGATGCGTCGACCGATTTTATTATTAGGTGGCTTTAACCTTAACCACTATCAGCGGAAGCCAATACTCTACTTTGTCACGTGAGCAATTAAATGTCTCATGGTTGTTCATAGATGTTCAATTTTAAGAAATAATTATGTCTGTGTGCCACAGATAAACACTTAAAAATTATCTGACAGTACAGAAAATTCAAGCGCTTGAGTGACCACGTAACAGGTCAGATTTGAATCTTATTGAGAATATGTGTTATACTGTGGAGAACAAAGATGCACAAAAGCAATAATGCAATTAAGACCAGTTTTAGTTAAGATCTTTCGTTTTTCGATCTCTCTCTCTCTCTCTCTCTCTATATATATATATATATATATATATATATATATATATATATATACATTATTTAAAATAAAGAAAAACAGAAAATGAAATGCTCCCGAAAGCCACAATAACCAAAATTAAATAACCTGTGGAGACATATATATAACATTACTCCTTGAATATTACCTTAAATTATTATGGTAAACATGACAATAAAACGAAAGCGATATATATATATATATATATATATATATATATATATATACAGTCGGTAACAAAAGTCTCAACACTAGCAAAAATTCCTACATAAAAAAAGTACACTTACTACAGATTTGTTAAATAAAACCTTGTAGAATCATGTTTTTAGACTGACTAAGAACAGGATTCGACAAGGATTTATTTAACAAAACTATCTTAAGTGTACTTTTTTTATACAGGAATTTTTGCTACAGATTGGAGACTTTTTTTTACCGACTGTACTAACAAAAGGAGTTAATTAAAAACAATTTTAAACAATAAAATTTGGAAATATACGTGCACACACACATACTATATAATAATCTTCTAAAACTTATATTATTGATACGTAAAAATAAAATAACATTAAAAAAAAAAAAATAATAATAATTCGTTAAATGAATAAAATAAATACTGCCATTATGTGAAAATTTTACATCTAAAAAAAATACTAACAAAATGAGCTAATTAAAAACAATTTTAAACCAAAAAATTTTGAAAATATGTGTACACACACACACACACACACACATATATATATATATATATGTGTGTGTATACGTATATATACTATACGTTAATCTTCTAAAACTTATATTGTTGATACGTAAAAATAAATTAAATAAAAAAGAAGTAATTCGTTAAATGAATAAAATAAACGCTCATTATGTAAAAATTTTACATATTAAAAAAAAAAAACTATCAAAGGAGCTAATTAAAAACAATTTTAAACCATAAAAATTTGGAAATAGATGTACGCATATATACGTATATACTATATGTCAATCTTCTAAAACTTATATTGTTGATACGTAAAAATAAAATTGAATTAAAATTAAAATTAAAAAAAATAATAATTCGTGAAATGAATAAAATAAATACTGCCATTATGCGAAAATTTTACATCTAAAAAAAAAAAAAAAGAAAGAAAGAAAGAAAGAAAAAAAAAAAAAATCATCATTTGAAAATTTTTTCTTTTGTTTATTTTTGAAATTAAAAACCAATTACTTCATAACCCATTAAAAGACTGAACCTTTCGCCTGTAATACAATTTCCGTAGGCTTAAATAGTTTTTATTAAATGTCGCTTACACATGATGAAACAAGTCTTGAAATACGAATCCGAATTTTACTAGAGCATTGCAAATAACAGAAACTTGTTATTAAAATCATTTAGCATCAAAAACTGTGTATCAAGAATTTAATTGACTTTTCTGCTGGTACTGTTAATTGAAATCTTCCTACGCACTTTTCGTTAAATTTTAGCTCTTAAAATATTAAGAGTTAGTTGAATTTTTTAAAAAAAGTGTAAATATTTCACAATGATTGCTTAATGAAAATGGATATAGTAAACAGAAATATTTTAAATAATTCTAAAATCTAAATTAATCATTTTATAACAACATGTTTGTCAACAAACATTTCATATAATTCGTAGTACTTAAGGAAAATCGGAAAATGTATTAGAAAACTAATGTAAAATGAAAACAATATTTTACTTAAATATTATTTGAAAATATATGAAATTTACAGAAACATGCAGCGTTAATTTTAAATTTTATAATTAATTTCAGAAAGCCTCTTTCTAAACTATCAGTGACATAGAAGAAAAATAAATGTTCTTTAGCTTGCTGATTTTATTTACTTTCCAAAATATGTAAAATTATAAAATATATTAAAATTTTGAATGACGTTTATATTTTAATAAATTTTCAAAGTAAATAAATAAATGAAAAATAGTTACTCTAACAACATAGTTCATCCTGATTTCTAGTTGATTTTCGTAATTACTTTATATCAGTAAGGAAGTTAAATTAACGTTTTTTTTTCTAATTATTATTATTGCCAATGCTCTATTATGCACTTATTTTATTTTATTTTATTTTTTAACTATAAAAATAAAATACGTTTAAACAGAGTAATTCAATCGATTTTTTTTTTTTTTTTTTTTTTTTTAAGTAAACAAATTCATTTTCATTTTTACTTTCCGAACACTATAGTGAGGAAAGTATTGTAAAATCATGTCAAAAATCTGAATTTGAGATTTTGATGTTTCTATACGTTTCGAGGTCCCCCGAGTCCGTTTTCACTATTTTTAGGATGTTGTATGTATGTGTGTGTATGTGCGTATGTATGTATGTGCGTGTGTATGTGTGAGTATATGTCTGTGAGTGAACACGCTAGCGTCTAAACGCTTTGTTGGAATAAGCTGAAAGTTGGTATGTATACTGTAAGTTACCATAGTGCGAACCCTATTGATTATGGTGAATCTAGCACTTATAGTTTTTTACAGGGACATCAGGAAAAATTCTTTATCATTATGGCCTATGGGGCCAAATTTTTAAAAGTGCGATAGCGTCTAAACGCTTTATTAATTTGAGCTAAAAATTTGTACACATGTTATAGGTCCCAGTTGCACGAACTGTATAGATCTTGGTGAATTTAGCACTTACAGTTTTCTTACAGGGGCACAAAGAAAAATTCTTTATCGTTATGGCCTATGGGGCCAAATTTTTAAAAGTGTGATAGCGTCTAAACTGGATGTTTCAACAGGACAATGCTGCTTGTCATAAATCTAAATCCACACAGGAATGGTTTAAAAAAGAAAAAAATAATGTTTTGCCATGGCCAAGTCGAAGTTCAGACTTGAACCCCATGGAAAACCTATGGGGTATATTATCTCGCAAAGTTTTTGCTAATAATAAACAATTTTCATCTGCCAATGAACTGGAAGTAGCCGTTGTAAAAGAATGGTACAATATTACTATAACTAAACTTAACCACCTGGTTACTTCAATGAAAAACAGAGTGTTTGAAGTCATCAGGAAAAATGGAGGACCAATATCATATTAATTTTGTATACAATTTTGTTTTTTGACAAGGGGTCTTATATTTTCTTAACAAGTTATTTTTCACTTATTTCTAATATATATTTTAATTAAACATTTATTGCATTATACCAAGTTATTGCAAACTAATTATAAAAAAATATAGAGCAATAAGTTATTTTATGCATTTAAATTATGAATAGAATCTTTATTTTTCTTACAATTTACAAAATTAAAGTGGTATTATAATTTCTTAACGGAGTGTAATGTTTTAAATATAATTTAAATGAATGCATTAAGAAAACTATATATATATATCTATATAGATATAACTATATATATGTATATAATTATTTATTTATTTAATGCTTCGTGGCTAATTTAATTAGCTTAAAAGAAAAAAAAAATCCTTTTTGAGATCGAGTTCAGTTAATTAACTTCCTTTTTCTGATCAATTTTTTTCTATTATGAACATCTAATAAAATTAAAAGCATACAAGGAAACTTTATATCTGCGTTCCTTTATTTAAAAAATAATTCTAATAACTATACTATTCATAACAGTGTTTTATGTATATTATCCTATTACCTTACCAAATCGACTTCAGGGCGTAGGTACCCCGGTCTAATTAGCGGTAGTGTGTCCCTCTCCTCCCCCACTCCCGAAAAAAGAATGCAGAGCGAAAAACAAAATTTAACCAAACCTAACGAATCCTCTTTGTCTTATATTTAGTATTACAAATTTATCATCTAATTTTAGATTTTTTTTTTTTTTTTTTTTTGTCTGTTTGTTTCTTATTAATATTTAATTTCACTTGAAATAAGGAATCTATTTTGTATGTAAGTTTCATTAAAAAATCTGGATTAAGAATTAAATTAAGATACTAAATGCATCAAAATGAATAAGTGATATAATAAAAACAAAAGAATGAAATAATATGAAATAAATATTTCGCAGCACCATTGCTTTGTTACATAAAAAAATCTTATGTGACACTCACACTAGTTTCTATTATCCTCTTATTACAGATGTTAGAACAGTTTCAGATGGAAGATAGAAAATCGATATTTGAATATTTACAAACAAGTTACACAAAAGTGTATTTCATATAAATATGTTTCTAAAACGTATTTTAAATAACGTTTTTTTTTTTTTTTTTTGTGTGTGTGTTTTTTTTTTTTTAAATACATCTCTGTGCGAGGAAAGTGTCTGCCTTTTCAACCCCTATTTGAATTTTGTTAGACTATTTTCTTACATTACGGTGATAACACACTTATGGATAGACAGAGCAATCGTTAAGCATGTGACGTTTGGGGTTAGAGGACCTCGAAACATGTAAATATATCAAATTTTTACTTTGAAAATGTTACACCAGACCAGAACATTACTTTCTCTAAAGCTTATAAAAAAAAGAGAGAAAGCAAAAATGTATATATTCCTATATATCCTATATATATATATATCGTCCTATATATTCTTCCGAAATAATCTATTAATCATTTGCCGGACCTAACGCTCTAAAAGCGCTCTAAACAGTTTTGGCAAACTTAAGGACTCTTTTAATCAACTCTCACTAACAATTTTGTGGAGTAATAATTTATATACATAAAGGGCAAATAACCTTCGAAGCGATTAGGCGACTGTTACAGTTAAAACTTAGTGGTGGATATTGAATAAAATGTCCTTAAATTTGGCAACACTAACCAGAGGAGGGAAATTAAATACAATAAAATACAATGTAATAAATATCTGTAAATATAACAATCTGTAAATGTAATATAATACAATGTAATAAATATCTGTAAATAAAATAATCTGTAAATATAATATAATACAGTGTAATAAATATCTGTAAATATAATAATATGTAAATATAATATAATGCAATATATTAAATATAGTATTATCATAAATATTACATAACATTTTTACATAGTAAATTTTTTCACAATTTATAAAACGGAAATAAAGTTTACATAATTAAGAATATTTTTATTACAGCATTTACCCTTTATGTGGCAGCAATATACATAATAAACAAAGAATTACTCAAAATTCAAGTAAAATTAGACTTTGAAAAATGTAGAACAAACATATACAGGGTGGTTATAATTAAACTTTCCCTATAAACAGCATCCTACAGCGCAAACGGGTGAACGGAATGCAACGAAATTTGGTATATAGACTATACACGAGATGCGCTCACGGAATTTCGAAAAAAAAAATTCCAAAATGTCCACCAGAGGGCGCCTTTTCCGAAAAAGCATTTAATTTAACACAATAAACGACTAAAACGGAATTCAGAAACAATATTAACACTCCAGAACAAGAATTATGAGTAATACAATGTAAAACCGTTAAAAGTTCTCAGTTCTAGGGAAAAAAATGTCGATATTTGCATGCTTGTGAAGAAGAGGAAGCTTTATGCAAAAGAGGTTAGGTTATAAAACGTTTGCAGATATTGTCATGTTTTATGTCAATGTTTCTGGCTGTAATGATGACGGTATCTGCTCGTCTAACAAGTGCTTCTCTTGTGTAATTTCGTCCTAATCTGTTCTTGTTTCTTCAAACTGAACTGTTTTTTTTTCTCTCAAACAGCGTACTGTTATTTTTTCCTTGTCTTTACTTAATGTGGTTCGATGACAAGGTGATCAGAAACTAGTCAATAAATATTAATATTGCTTCTATATTCCATTTTGGTCGTTTATTGTGTTAAATTTGTCCTTTTCCGGAAAAGGCGCCCTCTGGTGGACATTTTGGAACTTTTTTTTTCTTTTTGAAACACCGTGAGCGTATCTCGTGTGTAGTCTACATAACAAGTTTCGTTGCATTCCGTACACCCGTTTGCGCTGTAAGATGCTGTTTATAAGGGAAGTTTAATTATAACCACTCTGTACTTATCAAAAGATAAAAAACAAAATTAAAAAAATTAAAAAGAAATCTTTTACCGAATCAACTATTACATAATTAACACATATTTTCATTCGTTCAAAAAAATAATGTTATGAATATAAATTAAATGAATCTATTAGAAAACTATGTATTCATGTTTAGTCCTCTGTAGCTATCTTAAGCATCATAAAAACAATTTTTTATAAGAATAGTGTTTCGTAATTAAGTTCCTTCGCTGATTATTTTATTTATTTGTTAATGTGCACTACGTACTACTACGTTTCCTTCAAACTCATAGATAAGCATTCTTAATTTTAAAATTCATAGTACTAACTTTATCATTCAAATTAATAATTACAAAACTTTGAGTAAGAACCATAAAATGAAAAAAAAAAAAAATGAAGCACACGTAATTTGTTTACTTGACGAAGGATCGTGTATTCTTTCGACCCGAAACAATTGTTACGAGTTCTTGCATTTTATGGTGTTTGCTCTAAGTTTTCTACTTATTACTTTTAAACACCAGTTCTGTTTTTTTTTTTTTTTTTTTTTTTTTTTTTTTGATTCTGATTAATGCTTGCATCTTATAAATTTAATCACATTATTCTAATATAACACTGAGAAAAAAATTCTTTAACTCACATGTAGAATCTAAATTGTGACTCTGGAAAAAATAGTTCAATATCATTCTTATACCCCATTAGAATTCTAGATCGTTTGTCTACATTCTCGAGGTAAACGTTATTTAAAAGTCTCTGCAATTAAATGAGAATGCAAAAGTCGGGATTCAGCAACTATAATCTTGGTTTATGACCCAATTCTAGAAAATCAAGCAAAACTTTCTCGCAGTACAAAAGATTCAGAATATTGTTTAGACTAGAATAATGTGTAGACTTGAAATTCTCGATCATTTCGTCTATTCTGTTTATTGGCGTGTCTTATGCTCATAGCTCGGAAATCTATATTGGTATTGAAGGCGGTATATGTATTTTTTTCTCAGTGAAATCTTTCTTTATTTTTACTAATGGACAAAATTAGAAGACAATTTCTAAAGACATACAATATTAAATAAATCGTTAGTATTAAAAAAAATTAAAAACTCTTCATACTGTCTCAGGTCTTTTTTTTTCTTCTTCCAAATAATATAGAACTACTGAAATAAATCATTTCTTTATGTAAGATCTGGCATAAAATTCGATACTGAAAATTTTAGACGTAGGAGCAGTATTAATAATAATGTATGACTTACTGGAAATCCAAATAAACGGAAAATCTTGAAAGACACAACAAATATATGCTTATCAAAAGAAGAAGAAAAAAAATCACAGAAGGTAAAAAAGATACCATTTATCGAATCATCTGCGGCATAATTAACGCATATTCGCAATGGTTCAAATAATAAAGTTTGGATTATAAATTAAATGAACCTATTAGAAAACTAAGTATTTATATTTAGTCCATCGTGGATAACTTAATTAACTTAAAAAAATTCTTTTCGGAAAAATGAAGTCTCGGTAATTAAATTCTTTTACTGACAAGATTTTTTTTTCTGTCTTGTTATTGTGTAATTGGGGATATCACATTTCAGCCAAAATTATGGATTTGCATTTCTTAGTTTAAAAATTCATTGTAGTAACTTTATTATTCAAATTAATGTGTACATTTCACGAAAGTAATCTTACTGTCCTAACAAAATTTTCTTTATCATAACCGGAGGACAATATTAGAAGATGGTTTCTCATGACACACAATTTTCGATGATTTATTAGTAATTAAGGTGGAAAATTCTTCAATTGTTTTAGATTTATTTCCCTGTTGATTGATTTTGAATTATTCTTGATTCATTTTACATGTAAGATTTGCTACAAAAGACGACATTAAAAATTCAATTTAAAGTATTGGATGTATTGAAATAAATAGGCACTATAATAGGATTTCTAAAAAGAAAACTAAAACAAAAAATATTTATTTCACTGCATTATTCCGCTGCATTTTTCGGTAAAAATAGTTTTTGATGTTATATATATTTTTTTTTTCACTAAAATCGACTAGAAGTTTCAAAACAGCACATATATGTATATATATATTGTATAAAAAATCTATATACATGTTTATATAATACATATTTTTCACAATTTATCTAATTGAAATAAAGTTGCTATTTAAAAAAAAAATTCTTTTTATTACAGCACTTCCTTAACATGTTTCATAAAAGCCAACTAAATAGCCAATCAACAATATTTACATTTTGAATTGAAACAATATTAACAATAATGCAATTTATAAATTGTTGAAATTCCAATTAAATACGAAATTGTAAATGGTAGCCGAAATATACGTTCATAAAAAGAAAAGAATAAAGTCATAAATAGAGTAATTTTTATAACATAATTAGCAGATACATTTTAACCTAAATTTTATTTTTACTCATTAGTATAGTAGCTAACTACGACACTTTATCTAACTGTAAATTTAACTCAATTCAGCCTCGTAGCAATTATGGTATGTTTGAGACGTTTTCGATGAATTTTGTAATTGTGAAATAAATAATAATTTTGATTTTATTATTTATTCTTAGGATTAATTGTATTAATTAAGTAATATTGGGGATTGTAGAATTTTAAAGTGTGTTTTCTATTGGCTTTTCTTCTTTTTCTTTGAGTTTGACGTTATTTAGCCGCCCTTTGGGTGATACAGGTCGAATCTTCTTACTGTAAATGTTTAGCAAATTGCATACAGTAAGACTGAAATGTCACCTAATTTGCATGAAAAAATCAATCTATCCCTCGAAAACGTATTCATGTTGTATGTTTTTAATAAGGAATGCTTATTTTATTTTATTTTTATTTTATTTTTATTTTTTTTTTCCAGAAATCTTTATTTATGTTTTATCTAGTTCTTCATGTGATACTTGGTTTCATCTACTGAAATGTTTGAAAAGGTTTCCATTATATAAATTACATTGCATCATCTGCCACATAATTAACACTCATTATCACAGATGCAAAGAATAGTGTATTTAATGTATTTTAAATGAACCTATTTTGAAAAATAACTATTTAATTTTAATACTTCGCAGCTAATTTCATTACCGTTAACCTTTCTACCCTGTATTGGTCGATTCGACCCATTTTTAAAATTGATCTTTCGATATCTTCTACAGATTTTAATTTTGATTGTTCAAACATTATGTATGCCTCAAAAATATGCATTCGTTTAATATATGATGTTTTCAGAGTCATTGGTTTGTTTTAAATCACCCCAAAAAAAATATGTGACATATTACCTGTCTGGGTCGATTTGGCACACATTATTAACATGCATAGAAATGCTTAAAACACCAATTTTTTCTTTTGAGTAGACTTCATTTTCAGGAATAGTCAATAGATGGTGATAGTTGTCGGAAACGTAGATGTAAAATGAGCTCCATAGAAGTTCTTTCTAAGACCTAAATTCAATCTATACAAAGTGGGTCCATTCGACCCATACAGGTAAAACGTGCATAGAAACATGTATTAATGTGCATAGAAATGCTTAAATCACCAATTTTTTTTCTTTTGAGTGGACCTCATTTCAGGAATAGTCAATAGATGGCGATAGTTGTCGGAAACGTAGATGTAAAATGAGCTCCTTAGAAATTCTTTCTTAAGACCTAAATTCAATCTATACAAAGTGGGTCGATTCGACCCATACAGGTAAAACGTAAAATTTTTTCAACAGGGTAGGAAGGTTAAAACAATCTTTTTGAAGAATGAATGCTCTTAATTAAGTTCCTTTGCTAATTAGACTTTTTTTCTGTAGTGTACAGTACGAATAGTAAATATCAGCCAAAGTTTTGGATATGCGCTTCTTAATTTAATAATGTATTGATATAACTTATATATATATAACTATATAGTGTATTTTATTAATATAATTCTATTGACTTAATATATTTTAAGTGGTAAGCTCGGGTCAAATGAGACGTAATGTTATGGACCAAAAAACCAAATCAAACCAAACCTAAAAAATTTTCTTAATCTTTACCAGAGAAGAAAATGCAAAGATGATTTCTAGAGGCATGTATTTTTAGATTATTCTTTAGTAATTATATTAAATTATCAGTACGTTATTTTATGTTTTTTATTTTCCTCCAGATTAGTACCTAATTATTTGTAAAATGAAGGATTTATATATTATGTCGATTTTAACTTATGGAATTCCAGATGAATAATTTAATTTTAAATATTAAATATTAAATATTAAATATTAAATATATTGAAGTAAATGAGCAATATAATTAGATATTAAAAAGAATGTAAAGGAAGAAATGTATATTTTATGATACCATTTTTTTTCCCTCAGATAAATGAGCGTTTTATTTCTTTCATTAAAAGCTCATTTATTTTATAAAAAGCTGATCATATTGTAGTTATATATATAGTGAAACCCCGTTAACGTGAATTACTTTTAACATGAGCTGTTTCCACAATTTCTGTCAGAATGAAGATTAATTTAGTTATATGTCGATCAGTTACTGATAGCATGAACCACTGATGATATGAAAAACTTTTTTATCCCCCTTGAGATTTACGTTAATGAGGTTCGACTGCTTATATATATATATATATAGAGAGAGAGAGAGAGGTAGATAGATAGATAGATATAGATATATATTTCTTACCAGAATTTTTTAATAATTTTTTAGCCTATAATAGTAAGATGAAATTCTTTATCAGAAAAATGCGCTGTTAAATATCCGTACAAGCTGGCGCCTATGTATATATTTATACTGGCTGTGTAAATATAAACAATACGGCTATCCCTGAATTCATGGGCCAAAATTTTTGGTAGGTAAAACACATACGAAGAAGCATTTTTTGTATAGCAATATATGGTCAGAAATGAAAAGTGCAAGCGGAAAAACAATAAATGAGCAATCCTTTAGAATGATGGGGGGTGGGGAAGGGAGGAAAAGTCAAAAATACATAGAAAACAGCATGAAAAATAAAATAAAATAAAATAAAATAAAAAATTAAAATTAAAATAAACGAACAATCATAAGAATGTGAAAAAACTACTAACACAAGTCCGAAAATAAAGGAAAAATAGACACACACACGCACAAAAAAAAGAAAAAAAAAAAAGAAAAAAAAAGAAAAGAAAAGAAACTGTAACCGTGGAAGTCTGGACTTGAGACATAGATATAGTAATATATATAGATCTATCGTCCCCATGTTATCGAGCAAAAAAGTTTGATGCCGAAAAAAGTTCTAAAATCAGCCATTAGAGAGTATTAAAAAATAGAATAAAAAGAAAAATGAATTTGAAACTGTATCTGGAGTTTTTCATTCACCTTTAGTAAACAAATTATTCATAAATTTTATTTACTAAATTATCCGTGTGTATTCCTGTGTGTGATTTACTCGGGGAAAGGCAGCCATTAGAGTGACTTTTCCCGAAAAAAAAGATATCACTTTTTCCCTCTCACTGATCAATCTATGTCTTAATACTATATCTATGCTTGAGACCCACATTTTCATTTCCGATCCTATAATACTATACAAAAAAAAAAAAAAAAAAAAAAAAAAAAAAAAACACGTTGAACATATTTTACTTAATCTTAAAGTTTGGCCCATGAATTCAGGGACATTTTGTATAACAAGTATTTTTTGCTCTTTATCTAATGGAACATAGTTTTCTATTAGCTAAAAATATACTTATTGCAGCGCCTGCATTTCATACAGTAGCAGTAATTATAAGAAGGTAGTTGAATATTTACATTAATTTGAAATATAAAACCGGTAGAACAAATATTGTTTTATCAAAAGAAAAACACAAACTTATAAAATATAAAAAGAAATCTGTTATCGAATCGTCTGCTGCATAATTATCACTTATTCTCATTGGTTCAAATAATATTCTTCTGAATGCAAACTAAATGAACTTATTAGAAAACTAAGTATTTATTTTTAGTACTTATTAACTAACTTAATTACCTTAAAAACAATTTTTTTGGAAGCATGAAATCTCTTAATTAAGTTTCTTTGCTGATTATATTCTTTTTTATTATGTAATTAGTAATATTAGATTTCAACCAAACTTATAGATCTGCGATTCTTAATTTAAAAATCCATTGCGCTAACTTTATTATTCAAATTTACACACGCATATCGTGAATATAATTTAATTGTCCTAAAGAATCTTTCTTTATCTCAACCGGAGGACAAAATTAGAAGATGGTTTCTAACGACATTTAATTTTAGATGACTCGTTAGTAATTAAGATTAAAAATTCTTGATGTTGCCACAAGTATTTTTTTTTCTTTTATATATATAGAGTAAAGATTGAATTATTCGTACTACAAAAGGATTATACTTTTATGAGAAAGCTAACTTATAGGAATTAAAATTTATTTTTTAATTATTTAAAATTTCTATGTGAATGAATGATAATAACAAGATTTTATAAAATAAAGAAAAATATATTTTCAACAAAAACTAAAAATAAAAGTTTTTTTCTTTTTTTCACAAAAATGTTTTTATAAAATGTTGCAAAAGCTTATTTAACTACTACGTCTACAACCACCACTACTTCTACTAAGAAAAATATATGTGTGTATGTGTTGAATATTTTTAAATAAATTTGGTTTTCCTCGGCATAGAATAATGCGAAATAATTAAAGTTTAATCTGTCTATAAATATCCCTCGTATTAAAACACTACGACACTTTTATAGGATTAGGGTTATTTTTAACAATATTTTAAAGTTACACGAAATTATCAAATATCATATAATCATATTTTATTACCACGTTTTTATTAACTTCTGTTCTTGTTTGTTTGTTTGTACGTTTGTATGTTTGTTTGTTTGTTTGTTTGTTTGTCTGGTACAAATCTTGCAATCAAATTTTAAATAACTTCCCTACTAACTAGACATTTGAAACTTTCACAGTAGCTCAGAACCCGGTGACAACACAATACGTCGAAGTCCGATTTTCGAATATTTTATTAGTTTTCTTATAATTAATTAAATATTAAAATAATAACATCCTAATAGCGTTAAGAAAGCCATTAAAATAATAGCTATAATTTAATTGTTGCCAAAAAAAAATTACGAGTTCATTTTCTTTCGACATAAAAATAAATACATTTAATTAAATGTGAGCGTTAAAAAATTATAAATTTAAATTATGCATCTGGCAAAAATTGACGTCATTATCACTTTAAAGTTTTTCTACACATTGATAAAGTACTAATGTAGTTAATGATGCAAATATCTGTTGTTCTAAAAGGATTAATGTTTTATTTTTTAAAAAAAACTTTTTTTTTAAATTTAAATTTCCCGTAACTCTTTAACCAATCACATTAGAACGGCAATCTTTGAAACATCGATAATAAGGATTTTCTAGCCAAAAGTCGCCAAAGAAAAGTCGCCAAGGGCAAAAAATCGCCAGATTTGGCGCCAAATCCATTACCTGCCTATTGGAGCTTTTTAATGCATTTTAAAGGGAAAATTAAACTATTTTTACGCGAAAAAGTGCTGGAAATGCAGAAAATTGGCATGTTATCAACTCACTAAGCCTCTTTGAAAGAATTTATACAAAATTAAATACAATTATTTAGAATATCGTGACAATACACATTGATAAAGGGCTAATGCAGTTACTTCAATAGCTATGATTCAACAGAAAATTTAAAAACATGGTTTATAAAAAGTTTTTTATCTTATAATTATTTTCAGATTATTTTCTATTTTTATTGTTATGAAAAAATCTAATATAATTTTAAGTTTTTGCTACAAAAACGAACAAAATTACATGAAATTAACAAAAATTATATAATAATTTTTAAACAGATATTTTTCTGCGTTTATTATTTAAAAAAATCTACTGTAATTTTTAGTTTGCACAATAAATTACAAATTTGACTAGTAATCATTAAAAAAGAAAAAAAAAAAAAAAAAAAAAAGCACTTGTATGATTTTTTGATACGTGCGATGTTACTTGTTACTAAATGTTACTTTTTATAATCTAGTCTTGTTTTTTTATCTGCATCTTCATTTCTTTAAATATAAAAAAAAAACTTAATCGTTATGTATTTGTTTACAAAAACTTTATATCAATGTCATTTTGGTTCAATTATCTTTGTTAACAATTTAATTGTAGCTGAAATTAAGCACAATCTCTCTTACCCATTTGCGCAATCTTTCCTACCCTATAAGGAGAGATTGCGCAAAATAGCTGCCTTGGTTTAATTACAGCTGTTGCTTTAAATCAAAATAGTAATGGAAATGCGTAGAAGAATAATCACTTCAAAGCTAAGCACCAACAGTTTAGCAATAAATTAAAATTTATATTTTTCATAACGTGCACAATCTCTCCTAGTTTTACCTTATATAAAACAAATCACTTGATAAACTCATTTAATTTAAGAGAAGCTTAAGGAAAAAATAATTTTTACTATTTTTTTTGTTTTCGCGTGTTTAGTCAAAAGTAAATATAAGCCGTTCATGGTAGAATTACATGTATTTATTAAAGAAGTACGATTTATATTAAATGCCACTCAAATATGTTTTCAGGCATAAAACAAAATTTTATTCGAAAAATTACGAAATTTAAAATCAATTATAGAGTATTTTGAAACTAAAAGTTTTAATGAAAAAATGTTATGTTTTCGTTAATATAGCTGTAGTTACTGCTATTTATTTGATAAATTTACAGTATTTCGTAGCATCTAGAATTTACGTTCATTTAAAATGTTAGAGTAAAGAACTGAAGTGATTTCAAAATATTTATTACTCTTCAGAAGGCCTAAAACAGATTGATAAAAGATGCTTTCTTTAAAGTAATGTTTTTTAATTAAAAGAAATTTAATCTTCTTCAGATTTATTTTGTTGTCTTATGTTTTATTATAGCACTTAAAATATGTTAAAAATAAATTTCAATGAATTACTTTATGTCTGATAGTAAATAAAAATGGAAAATAAAAACAAGTAGTAAAAAATTCTTTATGAGAAAGCGATATTTTTAAAACATATACACACACATAATAAATTAAAAGCCGCTCGGCTCAGTTTGAAGAGGTGTTTCTTTTTTATTTAAAAAAAAAACACGTACCACACCGAACTTATTACTTGATATGGATGAATATTTCTGTAAATCGTTGTTCATAAATGCGTTTTATTTAATGTGAATTTGAAATTTTGATGCAGCTAATACGCTGAAAAAATATGGGGATAAATTTGCCCTCCGAACTTATCAAATGTATTTTTGAAGTAAGTATATTGTTCTAATTGAGTTTGAACAAATTTAACATTTCGAAAGTTACTATAATGATAAATCTGAAGTTACAGCTTTATTTCAAGTGGCTGCCTTTTTAAAATAAAATGGATCATGTGGATTAAAAATTTTGGTTGCATCCCATATTTGGGCTGTGCTTATACCGAATTTTAAGCAAATCCGTTGTCGCCACACTGAAACAAAATTTCGAATTTAATTGACCAGGTAAATTCCTCCAAGATATACCTTAGGTTATTTCCGCGGTCTTAATTTTTGTTTAGATTGATTCTGAATTTCGAAAGTTATCCTGGTGAGAAATTTTCATGTAACCGCCATTTTGAAATAAGGTGACATATCGAGTAGAGTAGTAAACATGATGGAGAGTCTGATAATGTATAAATCGGAATTTGAACAAATCATATCTTAAATATGTTTCTACCATGTGAGTTTGGAATATTCAAGTAGCTGTTATTTGAAAACAAGATAGAGAGAACTGTACACGAATTCATTCAAAATTGTAAAATAAATCCACTGTCCAACTGTGATTCGATTTAATTCAGTATTTAAAATGTTATCATAATGACAAATTTTCAAGTGACAGCCAAGAAGAAAAAGAGTTAAATTAATTTAATATTTCGATTTTATGAATGCGCACTATCTTTAAAAAAGAGTAAAAAACACAGAGATTATGTGATGCGTATCGTTGTACTTATAAATGTTTTATACATCTGTATAAAAATTTTATAAGAAAAATAATATAATAAATGGAAATCAATTATTTTGGTTGAATTTTATTTTATAATTTTAGTTCTTCAGTTTTAATTTAACTTTTATCTACTATAGGATTACTTTCTTTATAATTTTTTATATTAAAATTTAGGGAACTGTTATGTGAGATCAAATTAAAGCTTTTTTTTTTTTTTTTTTTTTTTAAGTGTGAATAATATTAACTGGAGTCTAATTTTATTTAGTTACAAGTTTGTGACAGTGAGAGAAAAGTCAAGTATTTGCTGTGTCTATTCCGTGGCTTACTAGATAAATAAATAAATAAATAAAGTGATTGCAATAGATCCATTTCTGAAGGAATAATTTTAAAACAAAATTTAAAGCACTTAATTCTAATCTTTGTGAAAATGCAAATTTCAACCCTTTAGAATGATCATAAAATACGATAAAATTAAATTTTATAAAGCTTAATATAAATATATATATATATATATATATATATATATATATATATAGTATGTTATGACCACCACAATACTTTCTTCTATATTTACCTATACAAATTCACTAAATGCAAATAATTTATTAAAACTATTATTTCATAAAATTATCTAATATGATGAATGCAAATGATTTTCAACTTATAGAAAACTAACGCTGAATATCCAAAGAAAGACAGTTTTATTCTCTATAAATAATATGTTTAAAAAATGTGTTTTTATAAGGGTTATCTCACATACCAAGTTTTGTATAGTTATATGCCATAGAAATTCAGATATTGTCTTTCCGTTATCCAGGAAATTTGCAGTATAGCAGCGCCACCTATTGACTAATAAGCACACAAAGTGAATCAGCATATTATCTCATAATAACCTTCTCACATATCAAGCTATGTTTGATGATACACAATAGAACCTGAGATACAGCCTTCCTTTAAACTGCAAAAATCGCTGTGTAGCAGCGCCACCTGTTGAATGGTTGACAAAACAAGTTGATTCTCACTAATTTATGTCAATGTGCATCTACATAAAAATTTACATGCATGTCTGTGCAGTAGTTCCTGAGATATAGCCTTCCCCTAAATTTCGGAAATCGCTGTATAGCATCACCAATCGTTGGCCGATAAGAATTCAATTTGAATCAGCATAATGTCTCAAAATGGCCTTCTCACATATCAAGTTTTTTTTATTATATGCAGTAGAACCTGAGATATAGCCCTCCCTATAAATTGCTGAAATCACTGTATAGCAGCGCCAACTGTTGAGCGATTGACACCAAAAGTTTGTAGGCGCTAATTTAGATCAAGGTGCATCTATATATGAATTTATATCCAATTTTGAGCAGTAGTTCGGTAGATACAGTCACCACAAAATTTTTGTCACACACACACACACAGGCAGACATTTTCTATGGTCAAATAGTGTTCTAGACCTCTCAAAACGTGTAAATCCATCAAAAACCAAAAGTCAAAAATTTTTACAAATCCAATACTTTCTTCTATTGAATATAGAAGAAAGTAATAATAATTTTCAACATACGATTTACTAATTATTTTTTGTTTTATTGGCTTAAAAATAATTAAATATTTTTACAGTTTTTCCTTCCAAATTTTAAATTAAACTTTCATTTCACTATTATTTAATTTTGTATCTTAGTTTAATCCCACTCTGAATAACAAACTACATTTCCAACCACAAAATTAGATTTCGCTGAAGCATTGTACATTCATTATTAAATTCTTTAAGCTTCAAGAATCTCTCTTGGAGAACGTAACTGGGATTTTTTTTCGACTCCAACTAAAGTTAATTAAAGTTTTCTTACTAAAATTCTCTGATTTTATTGAATTTGGTTTAGATATAAATTTAAAGAGCGTCTAAAAACATAAATGAAATTTTTTGAAAAAAAATTTTCTAGAATTTTTGTACTTAATTAGTTATTCGAATTTGTCATGGTATATTTTTAAAAAAATCTTTATAATTAAAATAATAAAAATTAAAATAATAACCAATGTTCTGTGAATCTTCATAATTAATTATTTAAACACAATTTGAAAGACTTAAGCCCAGAATTATTTTTTAGAGAAACCCTATCTGTAATGTTGTTGTCCATCCTGTATATATTATAGTTCATATTGAATTCTTTGACCGTTAGTACATTGTCCGCAAGTGACTCGAAAATCACAAGTACTAAAAATTAAACGAATGTTTTTTATTATATTTCTCAACAAAGTCAGATTATGTTTAAAAAAAAAAAAAAAAAAAAAAAAAAAAAAAAAACTTTTCAGGTTCTTATTAATAAAATACAAAGCTTAGGAATAAATTCCTAAAATTCAAGGAGCGACGGTGAGAGAGAGGGAGCGTAGCTAAAATACGTCTTGTTGTTACAACTGGAAGAGGTCAAAAGTTTTTCTCTCTCTCTCTCTCTCTCTCTCTCACGGACGTGGTCCGCCAAGCAGGGAAACCATCTGCCTCCATTATCAGTGTTTCTCACCAAATACACGCCAATTTCAATTGTTTGCTCACAGGCATAAACTTATGTTAAATTTTTGAATTTTGAAAGACGTTTTAAAAAGCATTAACCCTGCATTTGGCCGGCTTTTGCCACGCGCCTAAGTGTCAACTAGAAAACAGGTGCAATTCTGAAAATGATTATTATTTCGCAATTTCAAATGAATTATTACTTCCGCTATAAAACCACATTAATTCTGACAATGAGTTTTCATGTTTAGAAATATTTGAGAAAACTTTTCATATCTGTATTTAATGTCAGAATTTTACGTTACATTTCTTTCTTTCTTTCTTTAATTATTATTATTTTTTTTTTTATCTTATTAAAGGAAGTACATTTATATTCAAAATAATATGAACATTTTTATTTATTATTTTAGATTTTCAGTTATAAAATGAATAAAATTTAGTTCCATGAATAAACATTTCATGTTGACATTGTGTACGCCGTGTGTATAATTAAAATTGTGTGATTTCTGATGACATTGAAAAACAATTCTTTCCTCAAATGCCTGAGAACAAATTATTTGAATATTACAATATGTAATTTGAAATCCAATTATTATTATTATTATTATTTTTTTTTTAAATGCAAAAATGCATTAATTTATTATTCAGTTTTTGTTTTATTGAAAATTAAATTTAAAGTTAACAACATGTGTGAACATCTTCACACTATCCAACTTAAATTGTATCTGAAAACAGGTCTTGGTATACACGTGTGCATACGAGTATTTTAAGATAAAGTTACAGACTTGTCTGGTGGCTTTGAATATAGATTTCATTTAGGCTAGCCACATTGTGTCTCATATATATTTATAAAAGATTATGATCATTATATTACAACATTATATTGATTAAAAAGAAAAAGGCGTAAACTTCAAACAATATTATGAAAAAAAAAATAATAACAACGTAAAGACTGAAGATTACATAATGTAAAAATCCGAATGCAAAAAAAAAAAAAAAATAAATAAATAAAAAAAAGTAATTTTGATGCCCTCCACCCCTTAAAAAAAAAAAAATAAATAAATAAATAAATAAATAAATAAATAACAATATTCCTTAAAAAGGGTTATTTATAGATGTAGTTGTAGGGGAAAGAAAAAACGTGAAATTCTGAAGCGGAACACATTAATTACATTTTCTTAAATTAACAAAAGAACAGTTAAACATATATGACTATGCATGCATAATAATAATAATAATAATAAATAATAATTGATAAAGCAATCGAATAGTATTTACTTTCAATACAGAAATCGATGAAATATTTGTTTCCTTTTCTTTCACTTAGTGTTTTCTTTCAATAAGAATGATAACCGTCCAATGTCTTTTCATTCAGAAATTCGGAAGGCTTTTATTATTTTTTTCAATGTTGGTAGAAAATACAATATTAAAAAAATTAGAAAATTTCATAACGGTGCGCAATATATTACGCAGCTAGCTGTATGATGCCTAAGGGCCGCGAGTTGACCACTCGTTCTAAAAGAAAAATTCAAAATCTTTTAAAGTAATTTCAAAATTTTCAGCTAATATTTAATAAATTGGGATTAAATAACTTTTGCTCCTTTTTAAGGACAATAAAGAAGAGAAATGTTCCTCCTGTTCTTTAAAATTTCATTTTTTTTTTCTTTTATGAAACAGAATATTACGTTTGTAATTTTATACTTATCATTCATAATTTTACCTATCATTAAACATTTCTATAATGCTCCGCTGTTACATAGACATAATTATATATTTAGAATCGTACTCTACATTAATAACAAAAAAAAAAAAAAAAAAAAAATGAAGATTTAATGCAAATTTTGCAGATCCTTATGTAAAATGACCTCCTAAATTCGAATATGACCACCGTTTTACCCAAACACCCACCGTTTTCTAGATACACTCCTCCCTCATTTTCATCATTGTTTGGTAATTTTATATCCATCAGTTTGATTTGGAGAGGAACGATGATTATTTTAACCGTTAAATGTCTTCTGAACTGAGGAGCTACAGAGGTAAGAAGTTCCAAAACGCGAACAATTGTAGTAAGGAGGAAATTTGAGGGGATTTGTGCCCAGAAAACGAAAGAAATCAATAAAAACAGTCAGTTTCTGTTTTTTTTTTTTTTTTTTTTTTTTTTTTTTCGCACTATTTCTCTTATTTTTTACATATTCCAGCATCCCATTTGTCATTTTCTTACCAAAACACCATAAATAATAAAAATTATGAAGTGATTTTTTTTTTTTTTTTTTCAAAATGTTGGTGAGTGGAGTAGTCTCAAATCCCTCGCAAGAAAGTGTGACTGATTCACTGTTCGACGTTTGTTTTCAATAACTCCCATGTTAAATGTTTTGGGCAGTAGCACAGTGAAGTACATATTTAATGGGGTTCAAATATCTTTAAAATGTTAAAAAAATTTCTTACGGCTATCTCAAAAATATATTAAATATCTGCCTAAATATCTTATGGTTTAAGTATTTTTCCCTTTTTGTAAAGCGTTTATGTATTCTGGATTCTGGTGTCTGCTTGGACCAGGACACAGAAATATGACATCAATATTTCAAGTTAAATAAATCCTAATATTACCTGATATTATTTTTATCAAATTTTTAGCCTACGTTACACACATATTGAAATCAGATGCCACAGCTTGTGACCTCTCAGATAATGATATGCGTTTTTTTGCAAAAAGTTAAACGTACCTGAGGTGTGCTTGGACCTCATAGTGATAAGGTTAAATTATAAGAGATTTTCTTTATAATTAATATGTTTCCTTTAAATTTGTCATTTTAGAACCTCGGGTTTAGTCTTGAATATTCTATTGAAAGCAGTACTAGTCCTTTTATACAACCATTTCAAATACATTAGTAACTAAAAGTGTTAGATTTTCGAACATTTGATTTTTGACATTTACAAATATCTGTATCACTTTATAGTGTCGTTTGGATAATAATAAAATGATATTTGATGAAATATGACAGAATAAACGGCAGTTTAAATCTTTTTTACTTTTATTACTTATTTTTAAAAAGGCTTTACATTATTATAGCATATTTTAGAGCATACAAATAAAAACAAATTTATTAATTAACTATGACAAGCAAGATATTTTGACGAAAATGAAAAATAACTTTCCATTTAATATGAGTAGAACTAACTTTCTACTCACAAATATAACTGAGATTTCTTGTAAATACAAATTTAATTATTACACTTCTCCTACTCTTTTCCATTAAAAAGGAAATTATGCTCTCTTTCTACTTTCATTTAAATTTGGTACTGCTAACGTATTCTAAGTTAATGGCACTTACATATAATGAACTTTGTTTACAGCCACGAATTATGATTTAGCAAAAATTCGTAGTTTATTATTAATTATTTTCAGCAGAATGTCTATTTAGAGAATTTAATTAAGTTCCATATTTTCAGTTAAATAACTTCAGTTTATACGTTGCAATAATAAATTGTAAACTAAATATAAAAAAGCATTTTGTTCACACAAAATAAATAAATAAATAAATAAATTTAAAAGAAGTCTAAAAATTCTTTTTCGATTTAAAACATATAAATTTTCCCCATCACGACACTTAAAAATGTCTAATATTAGAAAAAACTTTTAAAGCTGTCAAAATTTGGAATCTTAAAAAATTCAATTTTAAAATAATCTTTAAAATTAATTTTTCTTTCCAAATTACTTTACTTTCAAATTTTATTTTAAAATTTTCTCTGAGAATGAAGAAAAAAATTGCTTTAACTACCATTTTAAATCTAAAACATGAAGAGTAATTGAAAAAATAATAATAATAATAACTTATACGCAAGAATTTTTCTTTACATTTAAAAATAAATAATAAAACTTTACATTTAAAATTAAATTTACGATTTCTTTCTTTTTTTTTCTTTTTTTTTTTTTTTTTTTTTTTACTAATCAGGTTAATTTAATCTCTTTCCTTTCAGTTTAATTTCTTTTTCTTTCTTTTTTTTTTTTTTAATCAAAATCGAAATTTAAGTGACTTTTAATTCCTTTTTACTTTGTGAAAGCTAGCGCATGATTGTTAAATAAGGTTATAATAAATCGGTCAAAGACAAACTTTCAGTTGGTTTTTAAGCAAAGTTATAATTTAGTAATTATTATTAAATATTTAAGCTTTAAACTATCTATTTACAAAATATTTTAGGGTTTACGGTAAAATAGCACTCTATAATAACTACATTTCGCCCTGTAATAAATCATGTAATATTTTTCTTGTGTAGAATAAATTTAAATGAAATATAAAGGCGACACAACATTAAAAGCTTAAACTTTTTTTTTTTTTTTTTTTTTTTTTATCGAGCTTTTCAATAATTTAAGTATCAGTAAGTTAGTACAATCGATTACATTCTATAATATTCTATAAAATACTAAATAATTATATTTATCATGTAGTAAATCTTTTTAATTTTTAATTTTTTCAAAACTTTATAAGCAAGAACCAAATGTTACAATGAGACAGTCGCCAATAACTCACCACTCTGCTTTAAAGCGACGTTAATTAAACTAACAAAGCTATATTGGTAAATTACAAAAACTTCTAGCAATAATTTCTCATCGAAATTATAGTATAGCGTTTCATTTGTGTAAACCATTAATTATTACCGTTAAAATGTACACTAACCCAAATGTGTAATAAAAAATGTATTTATATTATCGATATACAACCTGTCTTTTTTCATATAAACATTTTACTTAAATTATAAATTATTTTTATCATTAAATTATTTTCAGTCTATATTTTCAACAAACATCGTATTTTGCTTCATGATTAATTTTTATATGTTTTTCGGCAATTATATACTTTAATTGAATCCAAGTACTTTTATTACTCAAAGCCTCAACAAAAGAAAGTATTATGTGCACTATTCCAATAGATAAAAAGTATTTAACAGATTGTTAATATATAAAAGATTTTTTATTCAAAAATACATTTATTAAGGGGGAAAGAATGACAACCACTTATTTAAGTGTCATTTTTTCCATCAATTAGTTATAAATATCGTGATATAACATAGTCCATTATTTTTGGATTTGAGAGTTAATTAGTTTTGGAGCAACTGAGTATCAAAATTCGCAATTTTTAAACAATTTAATTTACTTATCTTAATTTAATCGAGTTACTTAATTTTAACGATTGTAATTTTATGTTTTTAAAAATTTCTTCAATGCAGTGTTTTTATTATTTATCTGAGACTAATTCTCTATCTAAGCCGAAGCGGAAAGAATGTAGTGTGTTATTCTCATAATATTGTAAGAACTAGCGAGCTTCGCCCGCTAGCGGGTCAGTATTTTTCAATGATTCGCTATAAATAATGAATTACTATAATGAATGAATTCTCAAAACTACATATTATCACTCATAAAAGAAAATAATAATAATAATAAAAGAAAATCATTTCCGATCGGTAAAAAACTGAGTCCGGGTCCCCACTGCCTTCGGCAGCACGAATGCATATATATGCGCGCTGCGCGCGCGTACTCCTTCACCACCCTTATGATTTCTCAAAATTCCATGTTATTACTCATAAACATTTATTCTTAAGAAAAGGAATTTTTAAAAAATCATTTATGATCGGGTAAAATCTCACACCGGGTCCCCACTGCCTTTGACAGCGTAAGAATATAGAGTGTACCCACTAAATTCCTTTCTCACCCTCATTAACTTCAGAAAGTTAAGAACTATATTTCTAAAAGTGGAATCTAGTGGAAGTGGTTATTCGCTATCAAATGTGACCACTTACACTTTCATCTGTTGGTAAACAGTTGATTCAGTATTCCAAACTGAAAAACGGTACCAGATAAAAGAAAAAATGGGCTACAACGTTGTAGAGTATCTTCGATTTAATATTAATAAAAAAAAAAAAATTAAGCATGAATGCCAAAAACAGAACACTTAAAGCATGCATTTGTTTGTTCGTGATCTTGAAAAAAAAAAAAAAATAGTTATGACTATTTAATTTTATTTTCAATGCTCGAAAACCTGTAGAATTTTAAATAGTATACGCGTCACCTGCTGAGTTACAGCGTGTCCAGCGTATTATTCTAAAAAAAAGTGCAAATGTACATTGCACCTTAGAAACAGAAGCGTTAATATCTAAAATAAAGGTATCTTGCGAAAACTAAATATTTTTTTCTTTCTAAAACCTTTTTCTCAGGTCACATTGCATAAAACTGTGAACAAAGTTATGAACGTTCTAAAAATGAACGTTCGTTTTCATCATCCATGTCTGCGAGGTTTCTTTGTATACTAAATCGATGATGCTCCAATAATTTGCAACTGATTTTTTGCCCATCGCATACCTTTTTTTTTTTTTTTTTTTTTTTTTTTTTTTTTAAGATAATAACGCTAATTCCGATATTAGCCACCAAGTGGCGTTTAAGCGGTTTCATTGGGTGGTACATAGATATTTAGCTATACCTAGACCCCATTTTTAAAACTCATTTTATTTCCCATCGTTCTAATGTTAGACACATATAGTGACAAAGGACATCATTGGACAGGTTGTACATTGTCGTTATCAAAATCATTCTGTTAAATATGAAATAAGTAGATATTTAAACTATGTGTATAAGAGTTAAATTTGTTTAATTTTCAAAAATGAAAAATTAAAATTACATACAGAATAATAAATTATTTTAACGTGTATAATTTTAGAGGAATAAAATTCTTACAATTTTATAAGAATATGAAATTCTTAAATCATACCTCCTAAATGTTTTCAGTAAAGAAATTTCTAATCCTTCTTTGATAAATTTTAAAATTTTAATTAAAAACAAATATATTTTAAGTGCTCAAAAAGAAGTGCTTTTCTTTCATGGCTAAATTTTTAAAACATTGTATTTTTATTTTTTTTTCTAAATAAACAAAATAAAACTATCTTTTTTTCTCCTTTTAGAAAAATATAACTTTACGATATCTACGGTAGATTTACCTGTATTTAATAAAATAGTTCCATCTTTATTAAACGCCACTCAGATATGTTTTCAACCACAAAAATGGAATTTCACTTGAAAAAATACGAAAATTAAAATTAGTTATTAAGCATTAGTGTATTAAGTTCTAGTGAAAGAAATTTTATTTTTATTTTCTTTTCTTTCTTTTCTTTTTTCTTCTTTTTTATAGAGAAGTGACTACTCCTGTTCATTTTATGAATTTTAAACTTATCCTAGTATTTACAAGCCACATATATTTTTCATTAAAAAAAAAAAAAAAAAAAAAATCATATTTTTTTACTTATCTGACAATTTAAGATAAATCGATTATAATTACTTTGTTAAAAATAATATTGGTTTATAAAATAAAATTATAGACTCCATTATCCAAAGATCGTTCTGCTTCTTTTATTCACAGTATTTCATTAATATTATAAATAAAATGTTGGGCATTACTTTTTTTATGCCCTATAAAAACTAAAAATTTAAAATTAAAAAAAAAAAAATTAAAGTTCACAATTGCCAGTTATTCGTACCCCCTTTTGTTTAATCTTCTTACAAAATTTGGCAACAATTTCAAAATAAGATTGTGCTACAGAGCGTTCACGTATCTTGGATACAATAATTTTATTTTATTTTATTTTATTTATTTATTTATTTATCGTATTTATTTGAAGAAATGTAGTCTTTAAATAAAGCCAAAACCTGTTTCTAGAAAAAACGCATTATTCAAAACACGTAAAATTTGGCGACTACGTTTTTTTTTTTTATTATTATTTTATTTTATTTTACTGCGATATTTAAAAATATATAAAAATAAAGTGAAATAAAAAAAGTTTAAAACATATAATTTAATCGTTTGAGCATTGTAAGAATATTTAAATACATATTTTAAATGCAAGGATTGTTTATAAATAAATCTTATCTCGTTTCCACGAAATGAGTTTATAAAGTAAAAACTTGATTAACCTTTTTAACCACAGTAATTTTTTTCCTATGATACAGATTTTACGTTTTTTAATTTCATCCACTTTCTTTAGTTAATAAATATATTTCCATTACTAAGATATACTAATACAGCGTTTTTACAAATAAATGTAACACATTACTCTTTCTTTCTTTCTTTTTTTCTTTAAGACACAAAAAATTCGTATTTATTATGTTAATTTTGTAATATGAATTTTAATCATGTTAAATAATTTTAAAGAAAGCTTAGCATAAGCAATTTCCTTTATAAAAGCTAGCAAAAAGACACTGGAATACATTATGGTCTAAGGAGACTTGCTGTTTAAATTGCTTTTTAATAGTTATTTGTTTCTAGTCTTTTCAATATTATTAAAGATGTAAAATTAATCTAAATATTAAGAACAGTTTTCATTGTTTTTTCTTTTAATTATATTGCCAATTTACTGGTATGATTTGATTTTTTAAAATCTTTTTGAAAATTTTGTGACATTTTGATTATTATTTTTAATTGATTAAGATGACTTATTTTCATACTAATACACAAATATCTTATTAATATACATATATCTTTTATAAAGCTACAGAAAATGAAAATTCGAATTGGATTGCAGTTACAACGTCGTAAATTGGTAAAACCTTAAGCAACATAAAACTAGATATTCATATAAAGGAGTGTAATATCTTATATATATTCGTCAAATATAGAAAGTGATTTTTTTAATTACGTTACGCTGAAAAAAAAAAAAAAAATCGAGCCCTGATACCATTATTGCTGATTCTTATGTAAAATTTTTGACACAAAAATAAATATACTTACTTATTTATTAATTTATTTTTGGCATTATTTCCTTTTTCTCTTTTAAATAATTTTAAAGTTTTTTTTTTTTTTTTTTTTTTTTTTATCTTTTGAATCAATCATCCAATTTAATTTAAAAATACAGTGTTAGCTAGATTTTATCCTGATTAATAAATGTACCAAATTTAGATAAAATTGAATAATCCGGATTAAAAATCCACATTAAATAAACTTTAATTAACTCTGAATAATTAACTTAGAATATTGACAAACTTTCAGTTTTATATATTTTCTCTATATATTAAAAAAAGTAACTGTCGCTGGCGTCAATTTTTTTTTTTTTTTTTTTTTTTTTTTTTTTTTGTCTGCGACAGCATCTTCTCGCGGAGGGCAAAGTGCTCTGCATCATGAGAGGTATCAGTGTATTCCGACTGCTTCATGGAAGGCATTTCAGCTGCTTAGAAATTTCTATCATTTTAATTAACGAAGTTATAACTAAAAACGTCGGGTTTATAAAGGTACTCTATTTGCCACCGGAGTGAAAAGTTTCTCTTATGGTGTTTTTTTCTGTATTTCTGACTTCACTTTCCTCAGGAAAATTAAAATGAGATCAATGGTGTAAATAAGAAAAATTGAAAAATTGGCATCTTTGAGATGCTCGAGAGAAGAAAAAAATTATTTAGAATAGCAAAACATGAAAATAACCGACATTTAAAAAATATTGAGTAAAAATTTAATAAAAATGAAATGAAAATTAGTTTATATTATTATTTTATATTATTAGTTAAGTTTATACTATTAGTTTAGTTTATATTATTAGTTTTTATTTTAACGTTAGGCGAAAAAGATTTAGTAATGAATATATTATGTTAAACAACGATTGGTATAGAATTAGAGGTTAAGCCCAGAAATTGGTATAACTTCAGTATAACCCCACAGCTGAATTTGGCGATTTTTCTTTGGCGCCGTTTTGAACGATAACGATGTGGTTCTGGACTGTTTGCGATATAATATGGCAGCCTATGTGTTGTTTATTTTGGATTCATGATTTTATGTTTTATGATTTATGATTTCGATTATGATTTTATCATTTATCATTTATGATTTTTAGATTTATGATTTAGCTATAATCGCCAAATATCGTTGTGGCGTTATACTGAAGTTGTTCCAAAGATACTTACGTATTGACGCCACCGCGGCTACAGATTAAGTGCCGTCAATCTACACCTAAAATTTTTGCGACAAATCATAAAATAAAACACTTTATTTAAATTAAAAACACTTTCAAAATTCAAAACACTTTATTTAAAACAAAGTAGTCAATCTGATTCAGTGGAAAATGGGCCGATATAGAGTTTAATATAGATTCAAAACTGTCTCTATTTTCTTTCACCTGATGCTGTCGCCATATGATAAATAAGATTCCAAAAGATGTCTCGCTGTCCCCCTATGTCTCTTGTGTGCGAACAACAAGATTGCTCTTTATTGGCGCATTAGCGCAACTTCTGTTGCTGTGGCGTTAATACGTAAGTACCGAAAAAAATTATAAAATAGAGCAATAATAATAATAATAAGAAGAAGAAAATTTGCAACCTATTTTTGTTTTTTAAACATTGATGTAAAACTTTGCAGAAAACAGAATTTAATTTAATACAACAGGACTTTTTTTTTTTTTTTTTTTTTTTTTGTCTATTTTTCCATGTAATGGAATGAAGTAACTGCATTGCTAAAATATTTTAGTTACACATAATACAGGACCTCACTGGCACATTTTAAATTTTTCATTTTTTTTGACGATGACTTAAATTATCTATCTCAGTTATGCATGTCAAGATTTTTGCGAGAAAAGTCTAAGCTACCAAGCCAAATTTAAAATTTAGCCAAGACGTTAAACTGTACCATTGCTTTAGCACATTTTTTTTTTTTCAATTTTATTTTAAATATTTTTTTAACTTAATTCAACTGAGAAAAAAAAGAAGAACATTTTTTATTTGGTACAAAATATCTCCAGGTAAAATATTATCCGTATTATTAGAAAGAAAATGGCTAATGTAGTTTTTTCTGTACCATTGATGTCTCTATAAATTAAATTATCCAATATCATTATATTTCATTCTCCACACGCATTTTTTATTTTCTAAATTCAATATTATATAATATATATGTAACAAAATCAAGGTGTAATCAATACATATCCAGAAGATGTAGCCAACAAATATTCAGAAGCCATCATTAACCCTTTAAGCGAGCTTGACGAAATCACCTCGTCATCGTATTGTTACACTATATCCGGGTTTGACGAGTCCTACTCGTCATATAATTTTAAAGTCAGCATTTCAACGTGCTTGACGGAAATATCTCGTCATATCCTTATGTTCTTATAGGAAAACACCTTATGTTCCGTAAAGTGAAATATATTAATTTCTTGGGAAAACTTTGGTGCGTTTGATTTTCGCGTTCTGGTGAAAATGGCGAGCTCTAGCGGTGTTTCTAGGCGCTTTTGTGAGAAAAGACCGTTATTATCGAACGATTCCAGTGATTCAGAAGATGATATTTTGGATCATTCTGACTTTGAAAGTGGATCTGATTCCGATACAAGTATTTATAGTTATGAGTCAGATGAGGAAATAAATAATTTGGACTCTGTGCGAGAATGGTGTAAAGTTTCAAGTGCAACTCCAGCTCCACCACGTTTTCAATTTCATAGAAAGTCTGCAATAAATTTTCAGGTAAAAGATATTGATAATTCCTTAGATTTTTTTCCAACTGTTTATAACTAAGGAATTGGTGGAAGCTATAGTAGAGGAAACAAATATATATGCAGAACAATTTTTGCGAAAGAACATAAGTGTATTGAAAGTTAGATCTCGAGTGCATACAGTCGGCTGCAAAATTATTCGAGCACTAGCAATAATCCCTGTGTAAAAAAAGTACACTTAATACTGCTTTGTTAAATAAATCCTTATCGAGTCATGTTCTTAGTCAGTCTAAGAACATGATTCGACAAGGATTTATTTAACAAAACAGTCTTAAGTGTACCTTTTTAATATAGGAATTATTGGCTAGTGCTCGAATAATTTTGCAGCCGACTGTAAGTGGAAACCGGTAACTGCATCTGAAATATGGATTTATTTAGCTCTTCTTTTACTCAAGGCCCAGGGTACTGTTTTGAATCCCGTGACAGCCTGGTATTGGTCAAAGAAGAAAATTTTGAGCACTCCTTTATTTTCTGAAGTTATGTCAGAGCAAAGATTTTCTTTGATAAGCAAGTTTCTGCATTTTTCAAATAATGAAACTGTGGATGAAGAAACTCATCCTTGCTGGAAACTTCGAAGAATATGGCCCATTTACAGTTTCCTTTCGGAAAAATTTCGAACTCTGTATACTCCTGAGCGTGACATTAGCATCGATGAAAGCTTGATGTTATATAAAGGGAGGCTTTTTTGGAAAAAATACATACCCTAAAGAGAGCTAGATTTGGATTGAAATTCTATATGCTCTGTGAATCAGACACAGGTTTCATCCATTGCGTCTTATGATGTGTTATGAGTCTAATAAAACGGTAAGAAGATTAGAAAGGAGACAAGGATATGGTGTCCAGACTGTGAGGTTGCTCTTTGTAACATTCCATGCTTTAAAATTTATCACACCAAAAGAAACTACCAGAAAATACATTTATGTCTTTACTTAGTTATTACTTTCTTTTTTTAGATTTTATTTATTGTAGCATGCGAGAGAATATATCTCCAATGCAGCGCGCCCGCTTACTCCTTCCTACTATCGCGAGAAACACTCCCCACTGCAGGACACGCACGGGAGCAAACGCTACACGCTTAAAGGGTTAACACAAGTTCGGGAGATATCGCCAACAACTATTAAGATGTCATGATCAATATATGCCAGTAGATATCGCCAACAAGTATTCAGGAGCCATCATGAATATTTATTCAAATTGTCAACAAATATTCAAAAGCCATCCAATTCATGAATGGTGATGGTCTATCTCGAATACTCCAAACCTGCAATTCGTTATTAGAATATAATCAAGGATGAATTTTTCACTTATCAGTTGGTTTCGAAAAATGTGATTTTTTTTTTTTTTTTTTTACCCGATTTAACTTAGTATTTAATATAGTTTAAGAAGTGGTAAAATCAGATATTGACGGGCATCTTGGCAAATTCATGGCGACAATGAAAAATCGCTATCTGAAAAAAATTGTCCTGTCGTACTACTACTAATGAAATGTTTAAAATAATTGCAATAATCACATAGTAAGATATTTATTTTCAACGGAACCGACTAAATCATATTCTAGGAAAAATGCACTTTAAAAAGTTGTATCTTTACTGTTGTAAGCACCATTTTAAACCTTGCTGTACATTGGAAATAAATGCAGAGTGTTACATATTGCCCTAAATTAACTAAAAAAATTCAATAGTAAAAAATATAGGCTTTAGAAAAAATAAGTTTATAATTTCTTTAATCAAGCAATAATGCCCGAAAAATTCATCGTCAAACAGTGACAAAAATTTAACAAGTGGATCGTATACTAAAGCTGTAACGCTAAATCATTTAGATGTTAAGAATTTCTCTCTGTTCTAAACAGTTAGTGCTATCGTTGTTTATTTTGTGTGTCTAGCTGTCTAACATATGTTTTCTCACAAAATAATGGCAAATTGTTATTAAACTGTCGAACGTTAAGACAGATTTTTCACATACTAGAAACAATATAATATTAAATATTGTGTATTTCAATGTGATACCAAATATGGTGGATTTCTATAATATTGTTAAACTTTTCTCTTGTATTATGTATTATTAATATTCCAATTCAATGAAAGGCAAAGTTGAGAATAGTCGTGTAGAATCCAACAGGGGTTAATGAGAGAAGCAAGTCGGGGTGAGGGAAAGCCTTCCTTGGGGGTTGGTGAGCGGAGCAAGCAGGGGGCAGAGCCCCCTAGTGATTAAAAAAAAAAAAAGTTTGGACCTTCATCTAAGTGACAAAATAAAAATTAGTAACGAAGGACGGGAAAATTGCTGTTTGAAAGAAATCTAACAAGATTTAACTTTCTGAAAACAAAAAAATGATTTTTAACATACGATAGTCAATATTTTTTATTAACTTAAACATTTATTTTTTCCCCCATTTTTTCTTAC
Organism: Salticus scenicus; assembly: GCA_963930645.1. NCBI lineage: Eukaryota > Metazoa > Arthropoda > Arachnida > Araneae > Salticidae > Salticus > Salticus scenicus. The sequence continues at coordinate 243,701,661 of OZ005656.1, forward strand.
AAATATTTAAATTAAACTCTATTTTCGCTGGGATTTCATTTTGTGAAAAATAGCGCAACTTCGTTTAATCCCACTCATGAATGACAAACTACATTTCCAACCGCAAAATTTGATTTCACTGAAGCATTGCGAATATTCATTATTAAATTCTTTAAGCTTCAAGAACTCTCTTTGAGAACGCAACTGGGTTTTTGTAAGTCAAACTAGAGTTAATTAAAGTTTATTTAATACTTTTGTCTGAGTCTAGTGAATTTAGTTAATAGATATACTTAAAATGCTTCTGAAAACAAAAATGAAAATTTGAATCATTCTTCCGGTATTTTTCATAATTTAGTTGGTTATGCGAATGCTTTGTTGTATTAAATGAACTTCTATGATTGAAATAATGAAAACTAAAGAGAAAAATAAAGTTTATATTAATATTCATAATTCAGTTTATAATTTAAAATTTTATATATTTATATAGACAGTATATTATAAAAGAAAAAATTAAAATATCTTAAAGTGTTTTCTAATTTTCAACTCTAAATCAAACAGTGTTTGAAACAATGAAAAAAAAAATACCGTTTATATTATCCTTCATAATTAACTTTATTAATTATATATATATTAAATATTAATTAAAATATATTTGTATTAAAAAAAAACATATTTTACCGTCTTTCCGAAACATATTAAGCTCTTTTTCATTTTCTTGTTTTACTAAAAATTGCCTTTTCTGCTGCTCCCACTCACTGAAGAAGAAGCAGATAGGCATTCGCACATGAAGTGTTGTTTTACAATTTTTTTCTGTTACACTATTTCGTTGTTTTTGATTTTATTAATATTTTTTATTTCTTTTTATTAAACACGCCCACTTATTTTAATCTTTTATCCCTATTTATTACTATCTATTTAAACCTATATATATATATATAAGTTTAAATATAGCCAGTATTCATATTTTAGGAGAACAAATTTGATATATATATGGTAGGTACACACATGCACTTATATATATATATATATATATATATATATATATATATATATATATATATATATATATATATATATATATATATATATATATATATATATATGTGTGTGTGTGTGTAATTTAAATTGTTTTTGTCCCTTATTGGATCTTAACATGTATCGCAACATTTCTGTGCTAGTTTTAGCAATGTGTTACAATCAGTTTTATTTTTGTTGTATTGGTTCTGACATGTATCTATTAATTGCTAAATAATTAAGGTTAAAATATCTATCATATATATATATATATATATCTGTATGTATAAATGATATATATATATATATACAGTAGGAGAAAAAATTTAAATATTTTAATGTGGTTTCTAATTTTCAACTAATTATTAAATTGTATTTCAATAGTTATTAGCATTTATTTATTTATTTATTTATTGAGGGTAGTATAAAAAGTGAAACGCAAAATTCCATCAGGTAATAAATTAATAGAAACCTTTCTTTTTTCATAAAAAAGATACATAAAATCGCATTCAATTTCCGATGCTGTTAAATTTTTCTTTTCTGCTTGTTCGAAACACATAGCTTTATATACCCTTACATTTTTCACATTAGTATTTAAGGGCACATAAAAGGTAATTTTGCATTTAAGCAACAAATATTTTATTTTTATTTTATTTTATTTTATGTATTTATTTATTTATTTATTTATTTACTTATTTTTATTTATTTATTTTTTTTTTTTTTAAGAAAATGAAATAAATGGACACTAAGAGAAAGAGGCATTTATAAGACTAGTGTATACCATAAGTTTAAATTTGAAGGAATAACAGAAGATAATTGAATGGAAAGTCTGATTATTTAAATATTAAATTATAATAGCGTTTCTCTGTCGTTGAATTTCTTTCTTTCTTTCTTTGTATTTCTTTATTTTATTTTATTTTAAATCGTAAATTTTGGAATTTGAATACCGGTTTAGTTTTGAATATTCATTTTCCATTTAAATCGATTCCATATGTTTTTCAGAAATAACTTAAACAATATTTGATATCCGATTTTGTAACCTTCGACATGAGAATATTTAGGAGTGAGGACATAATCGATAAGTTAGGATAAAATATTCAATAGTTTAAATAGTTTCACTTCGATTACTTCTAAAAGTTATAATGAACATATCTTAAACACATTAAAACAATTTTAATAATTAACTACGACAAGTCAGGTATTTTAGCGAAAATTAGTGAGAAATTCCATTTAATATAAATTGAATTGAGCGTAGACTTAGAAATGGCTGGGATTTCTAGAAAATACGACTTCAGTTATTTCCCTTTTCTCTTAATTTTCATTAAAAATGAAGTTAAATTACGTTACTTCAATTTAATTTCTTTACTTCTAACAAGTTTTAGTTAACGTTATATTTATACATAATGAACTACATTTACAACCACGGATTTTGGTTTCACGTTAGTAAACATTTTGTTAACATTTGTGATATAACTTAAGATTTTTTATTATGAAAGGACTAGTTAGAGTGTTCAAATATGTTTGTTTTGTTTTCTTACTTTATATTCTCGTCCTTTTAGTTCCCCATCATACTATAGGTATGGGACACTTAGGTAATCGTGAAAATTTTCGACCTCGGTTTTTTGACTTTTCTACACGTTTTCAGGTGTGAGAAATCCGAAAATGACAAAATTTCTATGGTGTCTGTCTGTAGGGTGTCTGTTAGTGTGTCAGTGTGTCAGTGTGTCAGTCCGTTAGTATGTCAGTGTGTTAGTCCGTTAGTTTGTTAATCTGTTAACACGATATCTCACGAACAAATGATCGCAGAGGGGTCAGATCAGTTTTAAAATATTACTTTCGATACTGGCAAGAACCCTATTCATTTGCAACATTCGAATTTAAAAACTTCGTAAGTTATTAGAAATTTACAATTTTTTTAACATGGGAGAATAGGACAAAAATTCACTTAAACGTGCATTTAATGGAAACTTTTTACTGTAAAAATGTCAGACCAGTTTTAAAATATCAGTTTTGATGCCGGAATGAACATCAGTAACTATAAATATGCTACTTTGGTAATTTCGCAAGTTATTGGAAATTTACGAATTTCTTAACATGGCTGAATAGAGCAAAATTTCACATAAACGTCAATCTTGAGGGATAATTTCATCGTAAAGGTGTCAAACCACTTTCGAAATATTATTTAGGATACTGGCATGAATAACATAGACTATGATTTTTCCAATTTAAAAAATTCGTAAGTTATTTGGAATTTACGATTTACTTAACATGTCAGAATAAGGCAAAATTGAGCATAAACTTCCATTTTGGGGATCCTAAATACATTAGACAACTTCAAAATTACGTTTATGATATTTGTTTGAACATGATTGAATACAAATATTCTGATATGAAAATTTCGTAAATTATTCGTAATTTACGATTTTATCAATATAGCGAAATTGTAAATTTTTCATATAAATATGAATTTTGAGGATTATTGCATTGGAAATAGTAGCATGAAAACTAAACAACGGAATTGACCCCGATAAAATAAAATAATAGATTAGAATAAGATAAATCTATCGAAGTGAACGGTGGATAGCCTATTAGGCGGGGATTTCATTCTGTCACTGTGTCAAGCTTTGGTCAAATTCATTTCTTTTAACATGATTATAATATGTCTCGCACTAGAAATTTCTGAGAACATAAATATGATGGGGAACTGAGCAGAGTCCACATATGCCAACTAGTTTTTTTATGTTTAGTTAAATAAAATTGCCATATACATTTCGTTTTATAATTGTAAAATAAATATTAAAATACACTTTAATTACCCCAAACTAAACTTCAAAGAAATCCAGAAATATTTTTTTCTATTTTACATATACATGGCTGCCAATATTTTAATTTATTCCGGAGTATTTTTAGCCCCACTTTTATTTCGCACCACATTATTTATAGAAAAATTTTCTTCAATATATAGATTCGATAAAAAAAAAAAAAAAAAAAAAAAAAAAATTCTTTTTAAAAAATAAGTGGTACGAAATAGAATCAAGGTTAAAATTACTCCGGAATAAATTAAAATATTGGCAGCTATGCATATATATGAATTTTTTGCATAACGAATAATACATATAATATTCTATGAAAAATGCTGCAAGCTGTCAAAATTTGGGAATTGTCATATAAAAAGTTAATTTTTGAATTAAACTGTTTTAAGAAATTTTAAGTTAAATTTTGCTTAAAAAAAAAAAAAAAATGCTTATTTACCAACTGAAGTTTAAAATGTCTGAAATATAAAAGAGGCAATTTTACTTTATTTTATTTATTTATTTTTATGGAAAAAATATTCAATCCCGAATTAAGTATATTAAATCGATTTCTCTTTTTTTTTTCCTTATCATAAGCGAAATTGCGTAAAAACGTTCTGAATTAGGGTGAATGGGGAAGGACATTGAATATATTACCGCATTTTCCGGCGTATAACGCGCAGGTCAAGTGAATGAGTTACACACCAGAAAAATTAATTTACAAATAAAGTTAACCTTGTTAGAAACAAAAGCTTGTTAAAAGTAGCTTTTACTAGAAATTTAAATTTCCAGTGTATATTTGATTTAACAAACTTGCGCGTTATACGCCTAAAAACAAGGTAAATTATTTTTGTACATTCTATCTCAACTTACATTCTAGACTGTCATGAAATGTATAATTTTTTTTTTTATCCACAGAGCATATTTTAAAAGATAATTTTAGCGATAGAAAGGTCTTTTTTAATGGGGGAAAATAATACAAAATAATATGCAAATTCAAATTGCCCCATGCAAATTGTAAATTATTAAAAAACTCCTTTTTTTTTACTATGCTTTTTTGAATTTAACTGAACACATCTAGGTAGTTAGATTTTATACTTCAATTACACAATCAATTACAAAGAAAAAAAGTATAAAAATTTGAATTCTTTTATGAATTTTTGTTATATGCAATTGACTTTGAAACTCCGTAATAAAGATAATAAAGATAATAATAATAATTTCACAAAATAAATGCTCTGTAACTACGTGTTTTGTGCTTTTGATGCTTTTCCTTTCAGGATTTAAAGAAGGGTGCCATCTATGAGCAAAAATTTTAATTATTAATTTTAATAATAATTAATTTTTAAATAATTCCTTTTTAATATATTTAAATAAAAACTTATTTATATATATATATATACTTTCTCTTATTCATACATGACAGAGAAAGCATAAATTTTTGGTCAAATTTTCGAAATTAAATTTTTGGTATCTTTACACGTTTTGAGGTCTCTTAAATTCGAAAATCAGGCTTTAAGAGATTGGTATATGCGTGTCGGTTAAATTTTAGAACATCTAAAACTATCACTGTTTCATATTTAGTAAACTAAGGTTAAATATGTCAAAGAAAGTTTAAAAAAAGGAAACAGATATGATGACTCTTAGGTCAAAATTAAGCTTATTAGTTGAATTAAAGCCAAGGTTATGTTTACCCTATGCTTAGTAGAATTTTACTCAAGAATAAAAATAAATATATTTGTATGTGTGTAAAATAAAGAAAATATGATATTTTTGTTTTAATAAATTGTTAGGTCTTATAGATATTATATCATTTATAGTTAAACCTAGTAGAATTTTATTCAAGAATAAATAATAAATATATTTGTATGTGGGTAAAATTTAAAAAAAAAAGTTTAAATTAAATGTTAGGGCTTATAGATATTATATCATTTATAGTTAAAACTTCTTTATTTTATCTTCTAAATAAGCATCTACTTCAAATAAAAATAAACAGAAAACATTTTGCATGACAAAAATTAAGCAGTATTCACCGAATTTACATTTTCCTTCATTTACTCCTCAAAAATGAAATTGTGTTGACGTTAGACTTCAATTTAATGTCCTTACCGAGAGCATATCTTCATTAAATGTCACTCATGTGTTATAAAATATGTCTCTAACCACAAAACCGATTTCCATTTGAACTTTTGCAAACACTGGAAACTTATTAACTTCTTTTAACTACAATAATTTTGCTTGGAAAATTCAATCGATTTTTCTGCTGCTGAAGAATGTAATTACGTTGAATTTCTCTTTCTCTTTATTTTTACTTCTTTCTCTATGTATATAAAGAAAAAGTATTGCATTCGGGAAAACTTTCGAACTCCGGTTTTTGATGTATTTACACGTTTTGGGATGTCCTGAACACGATTTGATAGTTTATAGAAAATGTCTGCCTGTGCGTCTGTCTGTGTGTGTGTGTGTGTGTGTGTATCACGAGTTTTGTGTACGCTGTATCTCACGAACCAAAGAACGGAATTTAACCAAACTTGGAATTTAGTTGGACCTTGGCATAAACTGGTGCTGAATAGATTTGGAGATTCGAGGAATAACAAAAAAATTTGAATAACGAAAACACAAACTTTCATAATTCACACATTAACATTTTTAGTTAGTATTTTTTATAATGGAATATAAAAATGCTATTTATAATAATAAATGTCTTCTGCTCATTCAGATAATAATTTCTACATTTTAAGGTAAGAACATGTAATTTTTATACAACAGATTTTTGATGGATTGAACGTGTTAAATTTTACAGCAACGAAAATCGACGAATCTAGGACATAGAAATGAGAATTTTTAGTAAACATACCTATTATTTGATATTTTCCTATTGATATTTAGGCCCCATCACCTGCTGAGTGGTTCTGCACTCAACGCTGGCAGACGTGAGGTGACGGGTTTGATCCCAGGTCGAGCTGGTCGGCATAACAGTTCGGAATTTTCCGTGGTTTTCCCCGAAACTTGCGTAAATACGAGGTTGGGCCCCTTTAGAAAGACCGCCACAGAGGGCACTCCCTCTCAAGCCTAGTACCCTAGTGCAGTCAATAGGTATTAATCCCCACAACCCAACGCAACCCACTGATATTTAAATCTATCAAATTGACGTTGGAGATTTCTTTTTTTCTTTTTTCTTTAAATCTGTTTTGATAAAAACAAAAGAAAAGAACATGACATCTAGTGCTGTAATAAATACTGAATCAATTGAAGTACTGCGTAACACTCCAAACGACGAAAAACTTATTTATTTTGACTCTACAACTTATGGATGAATATCAATACCTATCATCAATAATAAGGTTGGTAACTTTTACCATAGAAACTTTTAAATTAGCCGGATTTTTTTTTTTTTTAATTATTATTAAGTATTTTTTATAAAGAAACATACCATTTTCAAATTATGGCCTTGCCAAAATCGAATTTTGCTCAATCCAACATTTCATTTATATGCTTAAAAAAAAAAAAAAAAAAAAAAAAAACATTTTTTTTTTCCATATTTTCTTTTATTTTCATAACAATATAAACAGTTTCACAGCCGTTTTAAACTGAACTAAATACTTAAATTTAAATGTTTTTTTTTTTTTTTTTCTCTGACTTGTGTGAGATAAATTATAGGGTTTCATTGTGCTTTCAAAATAAATATTACGAAGATTTAACAAAGGGGCGGACTTCACAACATGGTGAATAGTTAAATGCCGTGATTGCGTGAAAATACATTTTAAAAATTCGAAACTCTGTACGATTATTTAAGAAATGAAATTTGTCGCGACTTGAATTATCGAATAGGGCTTTTCTTCCGCAAAACACTTTTATAAATCTGTTCGAGTGAAGAACATGAAATGGCGAGAAAAATCTACAAAATAATATACTGGTTACAAGTAAATCAGAAAGAGTATATATTTTATCTGAATATATATGTGTACATATATATTTTTGTTACAGAATTCATGGAGAAGTAAAATGGAGAACAAATAATTAATTAACAGTGTTAATTGAAGAGCTTGTTTCCAAATGGCGTTAAGTCACTTTTTTCAGTTCTTGAAAAAACGCGATTTTGTTATGTAAGATTTATTATTGAATTTAAGGAAAAGATAATTTTCCCCAGTAATCTATGGATGATAATAACACTAAATTACATGTTTAAAAAAATCCTGACAGTATAGTTATTTAGAAATAACAATTGAAAAAAACGACTTAACCCCTTTTGGAACAAGACTATGACTTACGCCCTTTTGGCACAAACAAATAACGAAATAAAATGACTGACTTCCATTTGAAAGTATCCAAGTTTTTTTTTTTTTTTTTTAATCTAAATACAGCATAAATTTTAGCTATACAATTTTAGAAGGTAGTTACTTACTACAAATCTTCTTTTACAAATTCTATTTCTCCATCTTTATCATTATTTTCACTTATGTTAGCGTTAGCAGTATCGTTGCAAGATTATTCATAAAAATAAAAACATTCGTGCAAATTATTAATTCCCAAAACGTTAAGTAATTTTAAAACATCTGTTTTTCTTTGCTTGTTTCATATTGTTTATTGTTTTTATTTCAAAAGGGGCGCATGGGAGAATTTGTTTCCCTCATTTCAGGATCTTTTGACGGCAAAACGAACCACAGTACGTTATCTTGATTCCCACATCTCGCTTCGTAATTTCCAGTGTTTTTGCCTCCGAAATCAAGAAACCTTGTTTGCTTTTCAGACGACTATGCGCAAAATTTTTCCAATCTAAAATATTGCATTGTTTCTTATTCTCGAAAAGATTTCCAACCTTCGAGAAATGTTCAAAATATTCACTAGAGAGTAAAATTTTATTCACTTTTTTTAAACTAGTCTCCACTCGGCCGAATGTTCTATCTGCTGATAAGTATGAGTGACCACTCACTGGTAAATAGTATTTGAAGGTGAGGTCCTTTTGAGTACGATCATCCACTGCTGAAAGCATTCCTAACATGGTATAATTTTTTAATCCCTGATTTTGCATCAGTCAAAACATATTGTAATTTCATCTTTTCCTATAAGTTTTTCCCCTAAAAGTGAATAAAATATTTTGCTCCGGTGTTTATGAATCAAAAGTTCGGCTAACAGGGTCTTCTCTTTTTTCTGTACATTTTTCTGAAATCATTTGTATTTTTTTTCCTAATACTGAAGGAACAAAGGTCTTTTTTCGGGGTTTCAAAACCAATATTAAAATCTTTTACAAACACATTATAATAAAGGTTATAAGTACATTCTTCTTTATATTTTTCTACGGAAAAAAAAAAAAAAAAAAAAACTGTCTCAATGGGACAATTTACAACAATATTCTTTTCCTTACTTTTGACTTTTCACAGAAGTCCAGACAAACCATGTGATCTCAAGGCACGCTACAGTTGGTTAAACTTGACTTAATCCCTTTTGACACAAAACTAACCTGTGACTTAATTCTTTTTGGAAAAAAACACGGATTTCACTTTCTGTTTTCATTATGACTAAACTTCGTTTGGGACTTCTACTTATTGAAAATATATTGTTAGACGTATGCTGCGACCTTTTGCATCGAAAAGTCAATTTTTGAAATTTTTGACTTAAGGCCTTTTGGAAACAAGCTATTCAATTCACATTTGAATTGCTGCTATATATCTTTGTATAACTTACATGAAAATATCAAAACATGTTCTACGTTTGATATTATATCAGAATTCTCTTTTAAAACTAGAGACGTTATTAAAATTTATTTAATCTTTTTTCTCTGTAATAAGCAGAATTAAGAAATATTTAATAGGGATGTATCCTGTAGAGCAAGGAACACTTAAAAATAAACTGATTATATTTATCCTTTTCCGATAAATTCAATGGTAAATTTTAAATATTTAGTATTTTTTTAAGTAATTATACTATTCTTTAATTTAAAGAGGTGATATAAAAAATGCATTATTTTAAGTCAATTTTATAATATGTATATATATATATATATATAGTTTAATATATGTAAATCACAATATGATTTACCTGCATATCTAAATATTAAACGAATATAACACGTGATAAATACTTTTTTTAAAGCTTACTTTATGCAACTTTTTAAATTTCTATAAAATGAAAAACGAAATTTTCCATTTTTATCGATTTTGGTCTGTATGTTACTTGTAATAAGGCCTATTACTTGTTTTTATCACATACTTTGCAATAAAAATCATGCAAGTGTACAAAATATATCCCTTATCAATATGCACTTTGAAAGAAGCCCTCTGTAATATTTGAAGTTGGGCAGATACGCTGTGTTACCTCTAAAGCTGTACAGGAAATATTCTTTTAAATCAAGCTTCATCACAATATTACGTACGATTCAGCATAAGTGCAATGATATTTTTTTGTAAATACAGCAACATTGGTAAAAATAAATTAGAGAAAGAACACCTATAGAGTTGGGTAGAGTTATAGATGGTTTTTAACAGGAAGTCATATACATAAGTTCTTTTAAATTTCTTGTTTGCAGTAGCTTTTTTTCAAAATTAAACGAGATACGAATCCATTTGAATGAAATCTAAACATAAAAAGACTAAATTACTTCTGAGTCGATTACTAAAATATTTCTACACCCACATTTTAGAAATTAACCTAAAACTTTCAAGCAAACACAAACTTTCATGATTCATAATTTAACATTTTAGTTCGGATATTATCAATGCAATATAAAATAGCCATTTATAGTAATAAATATCTTCTACTTATTCAGATAAAAATTTCCACAATTTAATAAAATAACATTTAACATTTATGCAACAGAATTTTGATGGATTGAACGGTTTAAATTTTACAACAGCGCAAAATGCCAAATCCAGGCTATAGAAATCAGAATTTTGAGTAAACATTCATGTTATTAGTATAAAATTACATCTCATATAGAGACATGATAACCACAAGTGTATTTGTAGAAAACCACAATTTTTATAAAAAAAATTCACTATAAAACACGTATAAAATATATTTACCGTAATTTCTGGTAAATAACCCAGCAGGTTATATACTCCAGTTTTGCACCAGAAATTTCAACTAATAAATAAATTTATATTTGTACGAGCTCTTCCTTCGAAAAAGTATAGATTTCTCTATTAAATAAAATTTCTGGTGGAGAAATGACGCATCTCACCTGCGGGTTATCTACCTGAAATTACGGTAATTAAAATCATTAAAAAAAACACATCAAGTCAAGGCCTTTTGCCCTGAATATCAGGGCATCATCAGAACAGAGCCATTTTAATTAGAAGTACAGTAACATTTGATTTACATATACATAAGAACCATATTACGGTTACAGTTATTATACATGAGATCGATGAAACAGTTGAACACAGATCAATCACAAATGCAACAAACCGAAGGAGTAGAGTCGAGCTTCACTTGGTTTACTATGGAGACACATTTGTGGAATAGTTGAGGCCATACATTAATTTGTGTTGAGGAACATGCTGAGGAACTTGTATTAATTTAGATCTTTACAAGAAAAGGTTGGCTGGTTGGGTTTCACTCCGAACCAGTGCTGCGCAGATGGGAAATTGGCGACACAAGCTCAAGGAGAAAGACTTGTTTTAAAACCGCAATCTTTAAGTCACTTTAATGGAGAATGCTTTGGGTAAAATAGCTGGAAAAAACTTGCAATAACAGTAGGAATTTTTGGACCATTTTCATTAAGGATATTTCATAATCAATAAAGTCAAGCAGGGAGGTTTTAGAATAGCAGGAGGTTATATTCTAAAACCTCCCTGCTTGACTTTATTGATTCCTGTAATAAACAATTCCCGTCAATTAATTTTACTTACGAATATAAAATTAATCAAACTCTACCTTTTTTAGATCTTTCTATCCATCGCAGTAAAAATAATTCAGTAATATGATTTGATGTGTATTATAAACATTCTTTTGTACTCCTCCCAATTCCTGCTACTTCTGCCCATCCAACTAATTATAAATTTTCGTTTTTTAACTCTTACATTACTCGGGCTCTTAAATACACCTCATTCCAATTTAGCGAAACTAAACAATTAAACAAAATTATACAAATCGGCATTGATGCAGGCTATAATTTAAAAAAAAAAAAACTACTATAATAAAAATTATCAATAAAATTAAAAATAACCTTAATTCTTCTACAATAAATTCTTCTACCTTAACCCTTAAATTATATTTAGTAATAGTCTGCCTTTCTGTAACGAATTTATTGATTTTAAACATTATATTTTCCTTAAATTTAATATACTAATTCCTTTTAGTTCTCCTTTAACACTTAAACATCTAAGCTTAAATGATCGGGATTTAATCAGGATGTTTTCTTTTAAATCGGACAAACCAAAAGAACTCTAAACAAAAGAATTCAAGAGCATATTCGCAAAGTCAATAAAGGAAATAGTTCAGCCTTAGTCAATTTTATTTATGAAACCTCAGTTTCACCTCTTTTTGACCAAGCAGAAATCATCTCCTCTCCATCAACTAGTTCAGAATTAACAGTTTCGGAAGCTGTGAATATAACTAAATAAATTCAATACATTTTAAAGATGCTGAGTTTCTTCCTAAAATATGGTATTTTCTAATACAACCAAATATCGAATATAATTTCCTTCAACAGTTTCTTGGCCTTAATGATTGTTAACAGTGAAAGATTTTCTGCATTTTTCAACACTTTCCAACAAGGTTGAAAAGTGTTTATGACTTGGGTTTGTCTGTCTGTCTGTCTGTCCGCGCTCTAACTCCCGTAAATATTTATGAAATTTCTTGAAACTGATATATGTTATTCAAGTTCACTGTCGGATGTTCCCTATTGAAAATGGAGTTTATACCTCTACTGGTTTGTGTACAGGGGCCCCCGAAAGTATTTTAAAGCATTGTGTTCTATGAGAGGCATTTCTATAAACCATATTTTCATACCATTTCTGTACAAAAATCTTAATCGAATTGAAATAAGTTATAAAAATCACTATCGGATATGTTCCCAGTTGAAAATGGAGTTTATACCTCTACTAGTTTGTGTACAGGGACCCCCTAAAATATTTGAAAGTATTGTGTTCTATGAGAATCACTTCTATAAACCCTCGTCGGCCTAGCCGTTCGGAGTTTTCCGTGGTTTCCTCCGAAACTTGCGTAAATACGGGCTAGGACCCCTTAGAAAGACCTCCACGGAAGGCACTCCCCCTCAGGCCTAGGACCCCAGTGTTGTCAATCGGCCTTAATCCCTAACACACTTCTATAAACAATATTTCCATATCCTCACTGTGCACAAATCTTAATGAAATTGAAATTTGTTATTCAAGTTCACTATCGGATGTTTCCTGTATAAAATGGAGCAAATACAACCACTTATTTGTGTACAGGGACACACAAAAGTATTCCAAAGCATTGCGTTTTATGAGAGATATTTCTATAAACAAAATTTAAATAACTTTACTTTGCACGAAGATTTATGAAATTGGAATGTGTTATTTATAAGCACAAAAGAAAATGCTTTGCATAGAATATAGCATGATTAGCATTAGATTTACAAGGTGACACAAAAATATTCAGTTATATAAAGAGCTATTAATAAATATTTGCTAAAAGTGTACTTTCGTTTACATTAGGCGTTTTTAACACTTCCCAACAAGGTTGAAAAGTGTTAATGACTTCGGTTTGCCCGTCTGTCAGTCTCTCCGTGCTCTAATTCCCGCAAATATCAGTTTCTTGAAACTGATATATGTTGTTCAAGTTCACTATCGGACGTTCCCTATTGAAAATGAAGATTATACCTCTACTGGTTTGTGTACAGGGACATCCGAAAGTATTTCAAAGAATTGTGTTCTATGAGAGATATTTTTATAAACCATATTTTCATACCTTTACTGTACAATATCTCCATGAAATTGAAATATGTTATTCCAGTTCACTATTGGATATCTCCTATATAAAATAGATTACATACCATCACTAGTTTATGTACAGGGACTTCAAAAGTACTCCAAAGCATTGCATTCTTTGTGAGATATTTCTATAAATCAAATTTTAAAAACTTTATTTTCCACGTAGTTTTAGGAAATTGAAATATGTTATTTATATGTATAAAAGTATGCTTTGCGTAGAATATAGCATGGTTACCATTAGATTTGCAGGGTGAGAGAAAAATATTCCGTTATATTAAGAGCTATTAGTAAAAAATTGCTAGATTTGTACTTTCGTTTACATTAAGCGTTTTTGACACTTTCTATCATTTTTTTAGTGTGAATATAATTTCAATTTTTGTACATGTCTGACTGTTCTTCTGTCCGTCTGTCTGTCTCTGTGTCTGTTTTTCTGGGCTCTAATTCCCGTAAATATTTATGGAATTTCTTTAAACAGATATATTTTATTGAAGTTCACTATCGGATGTTCCCTATTGAAAATGGAATGGATACCTCTCCTGGTTTGTGTACAGGGACACCCAAAAGTATTCGAAAGCATTGTGTTCTATGAGAGGAGTTTCTATAAATCATATTTTAATACCTTTAATGTATAGAAACGTTAATGAAATTTTAATATGTTACTCAATTCCCTATCGGATGTTTCCTATGTAAAATAGAGTACATTTCTAACTGGTTTGTATACAGGGGCACTTGAAAGTACTCCAAAGCATTGTGTTGCATGAGAGTTATTTTTATAAACCAAATTTTAATAATTTAATTTTCCTCAAAGCTTAATGCAATTAAAATATATTATTCGTATGCACAAATGAGTGCCTTCTATGTAATATAGTATGGTTTGCATTAGATTTACAGGGCCAAACAAAAATAATCAGTTACCTTAAGAGGTATTAATAAAAATTTGCTGGAATTGAACTTTTGTTTACATGAGCGTTTTAACACTTTCTTATAATTTTAGTGGAAATATGATTTCAATTTGTGCATCTGTCTGTCCGATTGTCTACCTTTTTACCTGTTTGTCTCCGGCTCCTATCATCCGTGAATATTTTGAGATTCTTCTAAAAATGATACACTCAAGTTCCCTATGGAATGTTCCTTATTTCAAATGTCAGTAATATTGTCTGTACAACTAGTTTGTTTACAGGGACAACAATAACAACAACAATAAAAAAAAAGGCAATGTATTACGTTTTAGGACAGAATTTTTTTAAAGTTATATTTAAAAAACTTTCTACTACAAAAATCTTTAAAACATTGACATGTATTATTAATATTCTAAAATATTGTTTTGTATAGAATATGATATGATTAACTTTTAGATTTACAGGGCTACAGTAAAATATTCAGCGTATTTAAAAGCTATAATTATAATCTAACGGCTGCATTTTCTTTTGCGTTAAGCCTTTTTAACACTTTCCAAAATGCTTAAGAGTAATTTTAAAATCAATTAGTCTATCTGTATGTTTTTCAGACCTTCTGTCTGTTGTGCGATAACGTAGGCAAATAATATTAATAGTTATTCGATACAACAGTTGCGTGCAGTTGCAAAGTGTTACTAATCAATGCGTACTGCATGATTTTTCTTTCTTGTTTACTTTTAATGATAGTCCAGCCTCTCCTTAATGAAAATGGTCCAAAAATTCCTACAGTTATTGCAAGTTTTTTCTCTAGTATTTTACCCAAAAAATTCTCCATTAAAGTGACTTAAAGGTTGAGGTTTTAGTCTTTCTCCTTGTGCTTGTGTCGCCAATTACCCATCTGCGCAGCACTGGTGCGGCGTGAAACCCAACCAGCCAACCTTTTCTTTTAAAGATCTAAATCAAGTTTCTCAGCATATTCCTCAACGCAAAGTAATGTATGGCCTCAACTATTCCACAAATGTGTCTCCATAGTAAACCAAGTGAAGTTCGACTCTACTCCTTCGGACTGTTTCAATTATGATTGATCAAAGTTCAACTGTTTCATCTATTTCATGTATGTAACCGTAATATGGTTCTTATGTATATATAAATCAAATGTTACTGTACTTCTAATTAAAATGGCTCTGTCCTGATGATGCTCTGATATTCAAGGCGAAAGGACTTGCCACGATGTGTTTTTTTAATGATTTTAATTAAATATATTTTATACTTTGATTACAGTGAATTTTTTTTTATAAAAATACCTGCTATTAGATATTTTCCTATTGGTATTTAAATTTATCAAATTGGAATTTTTCATTTTTTTTAATCTGTTTTGAGAAAACAAAGAAAAAATAAAGAAGAAAAGAAAAGAAAAAGATAATGAAAACTAGTGCAATAATGAATAGAAGTAATGAGTACTCTCCTAGCTATGGAAAATTTATTTATTTTTATTTAAAATTATAGACTTGCCAAAATCGAATATTGCTCAATCAAACATTTTATTTAAATACTTTTAAAAAATATTTTATTTTATTCTCATATTTCCTTTTATATTCATAACAATATGAACCGCTTCACTGTTTTTAAACTGACGTAAATATGAATTTTTCATTTTTCATTTTTTTGTATTTGTCAGCCTTGTATGAAGCAAATTATCGTGCTTCATTGTACTTTTCAAAGAAATATTCAGAAGGTTTAAAAAAGGGGGGGACTTCAAACATGATAAATAGTTAAATGCCGTGATTGCCTGAAAATACATTTTAAAAAATCGAAACTCTGTACGATTATTTAAAAAAATAAAATTTGATGCGACTTGTGTTATCCAATGAGGTGTTTCTTCCGCAAAACATTTTTATAACTGTGTCCGGCGAAAAACATGAAATGGTGAGAAAATCTATGAAATAATATACTGGTTCCACGAAACCATATAAAGCATATATTTTATCTGAAAAGAAAATATTTCTGTTAAAGCATTCATAGAAGCAAAATAATTTTATATCTCACTCCCTTGCAATTCTAGCAGATGAAAATAATTTCAATTTATTATTCTTATAGGAATAAAAAAGATAAGAATGACAAAGTTAAATTTTCTTGTAAGCAGAAGTTAATCTATATCTATATCTTATATATATTATAAATGTGAATGTCCGTTTATTTGACTGAGTTTCACGCTAAAACTGCTCGATGGATTTCGATGAAATTTGTTATGGAGATAGCTTATACCCTAACTTAAAAAGTTGGCTACCTTTTATTCCGAAAAAAAATTTGTTTTTGCGATTTTTATGCATAAAATAGCAATTTTGTAAGCTAATAATAGCAAAAAATTAGCCATTTAAATTTATCCATAATTTAATTGTTGCCAAAAAAAAAAACGAATTTATTTATTTTTTTCAACAGGAAAATAAATACATTTCTCTAAACGTGAACAAAAAAAAAAAAATAAATAAATAAATAAATAAATAAAAATAAATAAATAAATAAAAATAAATAAATAAATTATGCATCTCAAAAAATTGACGTCATTTTTAATTTAAAAATTCTTTTACAAAGTGCTAATATAGTTTAAGATGCTAATGTGTGTTCTACTAAAATCAGTTTTATTTATAGTAGATCCTCCTGGGTGATTTTTTAAATTGTTGCGTTGAAGTACACCGAACATTTTTTGCCAAGAGGCTTAATTTAGCATTTTTTAATCTAGGTAGTTCAAGAAAAATATAAAAGAGGTTTAATTTAGCAACAGCAATTTTAATCTAGGTAGTTCAAGAAAAATGTAAAATTTATAAAATACTACAAAACGAAAAAAAAATAAACTGAAATAGTAGTCACATAGATGATCTATTTTTATCTGAGTAGATAATTTTATAGAAAAAAAAGTGCAGTTTTAAAAATAGAAAATTTATTTCATTAAGCACTATTTTAAACCTAAAAACCATTAATAAAATAAACAGAATATGAAGGGTTCTTATATGTTAACGAAAAGGTGTCCGATAAAACGCTTTCTATTTTTATGCAAGAAATTATACAAAAAAAAAAAAAAAAAAAAAAAAAAAATCGCTAATATGGCGACAAAAATTCAAAAGCCGCCAAGGGAGAGATTCAATAAAGTTGTGTAGCACGATAATGTTTAGTTATTTATTTATTTTTTTATATACCAATCACTACGCTAATTGAACATACAAATAAATGATCTGCTGTGTGTGACTGCACTTGCACGCTGTCGGGCAGAAATATTTGATTAATTCAAATTAATATTTAAATAACTAAACAAATATATGTTTAATAGAAAGCATAGTCTTGGAGACAAACTTGGCGAGTGGGTTATTTGCTTTACTCCTGTGGAACAAGTGACTATTTTTAGACTGTCCCAGAACATTCATCGAATAATGACTTATACTGTACGAGTAACAGCTTCAACTGTTTCCAGAATATTCGAAGAATTAACACCAGCTATTGGACTATTTTCGAAAATATTTGTTTTAATAATAGTTTTGTTGTACAGATTCGAGAAGTTCAAAAAATGTTTGATATTGCCAAGGAGGTCCCATACTAAAGCTGTGACGAAAATAGTCGCCAATCGAAATATATTCAGTTACAAAGAAATCATTTAAATATAGTGTCCAGCGAAGCGGGCAGAGCCTGCTAGTCATTATATAAAGCGCAAAAAATTGTTTGTTTGTGGAGGGTAATCTCTGAAACTACTGAGCCGATTTAAAAACTTCTTTCACTGACCGAAAGCTACAGTATGCCATATTGTTATAGGCTATATTTAATTTTAATAAAATAAATTTTAGTTTAAAATCTGAGCATTTTAATTAAAATCCCCATAGAAGCCGTAATAGAAATGGAAATAATGAAATATTAAAAAAAAAATTAGCTGCTGCCAACATAAAAGAAACATTTACATATTCATTTCGTTTTTAAAATATCTTGACGTGAAAAGAAAAGAAATATATTTGCACGTGCATTAAATTGAAATTTATATAAAGCTTTTTTAATTGTTAAACTTACACGTTAAATCTGACGTCATTATAGAATTAAAAGTGTTTATTTTTCTAATAATTTAATTTGATATGATATGATATAATATCTAAGCATCAATGTTTAAACCACGGAGTCTTTATTACTCCGTGGTTTAAACTGATGTGTGTAAACGAAATTGGAATTTAAAAAAAAAAAAAAATAAATAAATAAAATAAGAAATTCTATTTTATAATATTATTTATTTTAATTTATAATCGTTGCCAAAAAGATTTACGAATTAATTTATTTTTAGACATATAATAAAATATATTTTCACGCGAACAATAATATAAAAAGTGAACTGGATTTTTTGTAAAAAAAATAATAAAGATCGAGGAAAATTATTTCCCCATTTTAATCCCCATATTTGGATATAGATATGTATTAGTTATCATGTGCATTCGTTAGATTAAATTGTTTTTGTTGTAAAATTGATAAAATTGGAATTTTAAATTTCAAAACTCTAGAAAAAAAAATGGCAAATTTCCATATTCGATTGAAAACATAAACATTTCATTTCAAAGGATGATATTTACACAATAAACATCCAACTAATAAACTAATTAAAAGGGAAAGGATAAATATTCTATCATAATTTGAAGTCAAATTTGTTTTCAAATGTCTAAATAAAGTATCTGATATAATATACTAATATGTTGCAGCGGAATAGATTTGATATCCGTCATCCTTGGCAGAAAAAAAAAAAAAATATCGCCAAATTATCTGGCGAATATAATTTAATTCATTTTAAAAATCATGGTTATTTTAAAAACTTACATAAAGAGTGTAACGAATAATATGAAACAATATTTCGTACAATACATATTACGAAAATATACATCTGGCATGTATATTTTCGTATTACGTTTTTGATCGCCAAATACAAAAAACGCCAAGGGTGACAGTTTTGAAATTTAAAATTAAAATTTTGTCAATTTGACAGCAAAATAACTCAATCTAACGCATGCATACAATAACTAATACATATCTATACCCAAATATGAGGATTAAAATCGGGAAATAATTCTTCTAGAATTTTAATAAAAAAAAAAAAATAAATAAATAAATCCAATGAGCGATTAACATGGAAAATCTTTTTCTTGCATCCACGGGCGGTCAGTGATGTCATACTTCGCTTGCGTATTGAGATGTTTAAATTTATTTGGCGACTATTTTTAGCAACTAACAGTTATGGCAAGTAGCTCAATATACATTATACATAGCGCATACAGCCATTACTGAAATGTAAATAGCATTTAATTATTTGAGTTACATTGACTGGAAACCTATTTAATATACCTATGCTCTATAGCTATACTAATATAAAAAAAAGAAAGGTTTATATGCATATGTAGAGAACGATCGCTAGAACTAAAAAGCCGATTGCTTTTTTTTTTTTTTTTTTTTTTCTTTCAATAATCAAAAGTTACACTGTCTCTCTCTAAGTGCTAGAAGCTATAATAAATTTTGGTAAAATAAATTTTTAATTAAAATTTTCAATATTTTAATTGAAAACAAAGCATAGATTTGATATCTATCGTCATTGGCGATTTTTGTATTTGGCGATCGAAAACGTAATACGAAAACTGTATATTATCGTAGTAAATACGAGATGTATGTGTTTACTTCAATTACCCTACTACCGTAGGTAGTGGAAGTATTGTATAGGTTTTGGCAATTGGTCAGTGTGTGTGTATATGTGCACGTGTGTGTGTAATCTTCTGGCTGTCATATCTCCAAAACTAATAAAAATAGAACTACTAAACTTCACAAGTGATTCAGGTCTGGTGTACAGATAAATTTTCCAAATTTTCGTGAAAATTGAAAAACCGGAATTGGGTCATCGAAAACCAGAAATGGGACCGTAAGCCCATATTCAAAAACACCTCTAATGATTTTCTTCAAAGTTGCTGTATAAATAATATATTAGATGCCCTTTCGATTGAAAAGTTGCTTAGTTCAGGAAAATTGATAGGCGTCCTCTATAAACAGCTCAATTTCAGACTTCGCAAGTGCGTTCCTTTAAAAACGCCTGTACGGATTTTTTTCAAACTCGCCATGTTAACTTCCTATTAAATATCCTTTCGTATGTAATTATTGTTTTTAGGTCAATAATTGAGTATGCTAAGTTTTGGTAAAAGTTGGTAACTCAAAAACGGCTCTAACGTATTCTTGAAAATTTTTTCTTTAATCCAATTTAGATAACCTTTCTCAAGTATTACGTGCTTATTGCAGGAATATTAACGGTCATCCTGATTAGGTAGTTCAATTTTAGATCTCGGAAATTCGTGTTTAAAAAAATAACTATCTATTTTTCTCCCCTTATTTTTTAACTCGCTATGCAAACTCTGTTGTATGTTTCTTTATACGTGTATCAAGTTTCTCTTACTCGAAAATCTCAAAAAAATGCAAGTAATATCTCCAAAAAATTGTATATATTACGTGTAATAGTGGGTAATGGAAGTCGTGTGGTTGTTTCACACCAGATTCTGTAATAGTATATATTGTACGAATATTGTTTCATATTATTGATTTCTCCTTTAATATACATTATTAAAATAATAATCAATTATGGAAATAATTAAATATATTTGCGAAATGAACAAATAAATAATAATTAAAGCTATTATGACGTCAATTTTATCAAAAACATTTTCATGTCATAGGTTTATTTTTCAATATTTTTTATTCATGAGTAAAGAAATGTTTCTTTTTATGAAATAAATAAATAAATAAATAGCATTAAGTAAAAATTGCCAACATTTAACAACTAATTAAAACAAATAATTGTAAAATTATATTTTGACTTTCCAGTTAATAATATTGCCTGACTATAACATATAAACTGATATATTTCTTGATTTTTTACATATCAATCCATCTTTAACTAAAATTTTTTCATCAGTGCGAAGCCGGACGGGTCAGCTAGTCATTATATAAAGCACAAAAAATTGTTTGTTTGTGGAGGGTAATCTCTGAAACTACTGAACCGATTTAAAAACTTCTTTCACTGACCGAAAGCTACAGTATGCCATATTGTTATAGGCTATATTTAATTTTGATAAAATAAATTTTAGTTTAAAATCTGAGCATTTTAATTAAAATCCCCATAGAAGCCGTAATAGAAATGGAAATAATGAAATATTAAAAAAAATTAGCTGCTGCCAACATAAAAGAAACATTTACATATTCATTTCGTTTTTAAAATATCTTGACGCGAAAAGAAAAGAAATATATTTGCACGTGCATTAAATTGAAATTCATATAAAGCTTTTTTAATTGTTAAACTTACACGTTAAATCTGACGTCATTATAGAATTAAAAGTGTTTATTTTTCTAATAATTTAATTTGATATGATATGATATAATATCTAATCATCAATGTTTAAACCGCGGAGTCTTCATTACTCCGTGGTTTAAACTGATGTGTGTAAACGAAATTGGAATTTAAAAATAAATAAATAAAATAAAATAAAATAAGAAATTCTATTTTATAGAGCATTTCCTCGTGACGTCTGGTGGTTGGCAAAAAAGCGCGCTCGACTTTCCCGCGCCCCGCCCACCATTGATACTACATTGGTGATCCGCCATCGCTATGCTTTTCCCAAGCATTTTTGCCAACCACTCATAAAAGTTGAGATGTTTGTTTACAAACAAGGAACTGCCCTATAATATTATTTATTTTAATTTATAATTGTTGCCAAAAAGATTTACGAATTAATTTATTTTTAGACATATAATAAAATATATTTTCACGCGAACAATAATATAAAAAGCGAACTGGATTTTTTGTAAAAAAATAATAAAGATCGAGGAAAATTATTTCCCCATTTTAATCCCCATATTTGGATATAGATATGTATTAGTTATCATGTGCATCCGTTAGATTAAATTGTTTTTGTTGTAAAATTAATAAAATTGGAATTTTAAATTTCAAAACTCTAGAAAAAAAAAATGGCAAATTTCCATATTCGATTGAAAACATAAACATTTCATTTCAAAGGATGATATTTACACAATAAACATCCAACTAATAAACTAATTAAAAGGGAAAGGATAAATATTCTATCATAATTTGAAGTTAAATTTGTTTTCAAATGTCTAAATAAAGTATCTGATATAATATACTAATATGTTGCAGCGGAATAGATTTGATATCCGTCATCCTTGGCAGAAAAAAAAAATATCGCCAAATTATCTGGCGAATATAATTTAATTCCTTTCAAAAATCATGGTTATTTTAAAAACTTTCATTAAGAGTGTAACGAATAATATGAAACAATATTTCGTACAATACATATTACGAAAATATACATCTGGCATGTATATTTTCGTATTACGTTTTTGATCGCGAAATACAAAAAACGCCAAGGGTGACAGTTTTGAAATTTAAAATTAAAATTTTGTCAATTTGACAGCAAAATAACTCAATCTAACGCATGCATACAATAACTAATACATATCTATACCCAAATATGAGGATTAAAATCGGGAAATAATTCTTCTAGAATTTTAATAAAAAAAAAAAAAAAAATCCAATTAGCGATTAACATGGAAAATCTTTTTTTTGCATCCACGGGCGGTCAGTGATGTCATACTTCGCTTGCGTATTGAGATGTTTAAATTTATTTGGCGACTATTTTTAGCAACTAACAGTTATGGCAAGTAGCTCAATATACATAGCGCGTACAGCCATTACTGAAATGTAAATAGCATTTAATTATTTGAGTTACATTATATTGACTGGAAACCTATTTAATATACCTATGCTCTATAGCTATACTAATATAAAAAAAAGAAAGGTTTATATGCATATGTAGAGAACGATCGCTAGAACTAAAAAGCCGATTGCTTTTTTTTTTTTTTTTTTTTTTTCTTTCAATAATCAAAAGTTACACTGTCTCTCTCTAAGTGCTAGAAGCTATAATAAATTTTGGTAAAATAAATTTTTAATTAAAATTTTCAATATTTTAATTGAAAACAAAGCATAGATTTGATATCTATCGTCATTGGCGATTTTTGTATTTGGCGATCGAAAACGTAATACGAAAATCTGTATATTATATCGTAGTAAATACGAGATGTATGTGTTTACTTCAATTACCCTACTACCGTAGGTAGTGGAAGTATTGTATAGGTTTTGACAATTGGTCAGTGTGTGTGTATATGTGCACGTGTGTGTGTAATCTTCTGGCTGTCATATCTCCAAAACTAATAAAAATAGAACTACTAAAATTCACAAGTGATTCAGGTCTGGTGTACAGATAAATTTTCCAAATTTTCGTGAAAATTGAAAAACCGGAATTGGGTCATCGAAAACCAGAAATGGGACCCTAAGCCCATATTCAAAAACACCTCTAATGATTTTCTTCAAAGTTGCTATATAAATAATATATTAGATGCCCTTTCGATTGAAAAGTTGCTTAGTTCAGGAAAATTGATAGGCGTCCTCTATAAACAGCTCAATTTCAGACTTCGCAAGTGCGTTCCTTTAAAAACGCCTGTACGGATTTTTTTCAAACTCGCCATGTTAACTTCCTATTAAATATCCTTTTGTATGTAATTGTTTTTAGGTCAATAATTGAGTATGTTAAGTTTTGGTAAAAGTTGGTATCTCAAAAACGGCTCTAACGTATTCTTGAAAATTTTTTCTTTAATCCAATTTAGATAACCTTTCTCAAGTATTACGTGCTTATTACAGGAATATTAACGGTCATCCTGATTACGTAGTTCAGTTTTAGATCTCGGAAATTCGTGTTTAAAAAAATAACTATATTTTTTCCCCTTATTTTTTAACTCGCTATGCAAACTCCGTTGCATGTGTCTTTATACGTGTATCAAGTTTCTCTTACTCGAAAATCTCAAAAAATGCAAGTAATATCTCCAAAAAATTGTATATATTACGTGTAATAGTGGGTAATGGAAGTCGTGTGGTTGTTTCACACCAGATTCTGTAATAGTATATATTGTACGAATATTGTTTCATATTATTGATTTCTCCTTTAATATACATTATTAAAATAATAATCAATTATGGAAATAATTAAATATATTTGCGAAATGAACAAATAAATAATAATTAAAGCTATTATGACGTCAATTTTATCAAAAACATTTTCATGTCATAGGTTTATTTTTCAATATTTTTTATTCATGAGTAAAGAAATGTTTCTTTTTATGAAATAAATAAATAAATAAATAAATAGCATTAAGTAAAAATTGCCAACATTTAACAACTAATTAAAAAAAATAATTGTAAAATTGTATTTTGACTTTCCAGTTAATAATATTGCCTGACTATAACATATAAACTGATATATTTCTTGATTTTTTACATATCAAATCCATCTTTAACTAAAATTTGTTCATCAGTGCGAAGCCGGACGGGTCAGCTAGTATATATATATACATACAAGTAAAATTTCTTGATGAAAGTATTATTTAAAAGCATTTGAACTAACAATTTTTGATGAACAAATGGATTGAATAGGCATATATTTATGTAAAATTACAAAATCTTCAAAACAGGTAAAACCTTTAAAGTCCCTACTTTGTTCATGCATTTTCATGTGCAACTGGGTGATTAATCGATGAAGGTCACATAAAAGTATAAAATTTTCTCTTTTTTTTTTTTTTTTTTTTTTTTTTTTTGCCACCAGTATTACCATACAAAAATATTAATAGCATATTTTTAGTAACTTTCGTTATTAAATAGGATAGTGATTCTTGTTAGAAATTACTAATGGAAGCAGAAATGTGTGACTAATGGAAGCTGTGTGTGACTGTCTTTACATTTTTCGTGGAATTGCGTAACTGCTTTTAAGGTAAAAACATTGATTGAAATTCCGCTGTTTTTAAGAGAAAGTGATATGGAAATACAGAAAAATACTGTAAAACTAGGTGTAGCATTTACCTTTCGACAATATATTATAAATGCAACTTATTCCGAACAGATACGATTTTTGTCACAAAATTGGCTCGGTCGAATTCTACTTGCACTCAAGATGTACTTAGAGCAGCATACAAAGCTGTTCGATAGAGTCGATTTCATTTTGATTTATGGAGTCTCAACATTATTTAAAAAAGTAAATCATTCAGAAGTTGACATCGGTGTTCATACCGTACAAAGAAATGAAAGAACAAGTAAATTAGTGGATTTCTGCTACCCTTTCAGATTGAATGATTTTGCATTTGTTACTCGAAAACCAAAATGTAAACCACAACTATTCGGCATACTTCAATCGTTTTCGCCATCAGTTTGGTTGACTATTTGTGTTAGTATTATTTGCAATGTTTATCATACATCGCATTGTCTTGAAACGGAAACATGACACCGAACGAATTTATTTTCACGTTTTTGCAATATTGGTGAAGCAGAGTGCACTTATAATGCCTTCGACGTTTGCAGAAAAGCTTTTAATGTATTCTTGGGTCATGGGAGCCATGATTGTTTGCCTTTCTTACGACTCCGCATTTCTGTCTTTCCTCTCATTCCCTCCAGTAAACAGAGTCAAAGATTTGTCAGGCTTGGCTTCAGCTGCAGAGAAAGGAGAATACCATTGTATGGCTTTCACTCTTCACGGTGTTCACAGCTATCTGTGGAATACAAAACAGAAAACTTTAGAAGTGATTGCAGTAGACATCGAAAAGAATACTTTAAATCACGGGAATGTCCTTTACAATTTTGTAAGAGAGGGAAAAAAGCAAAATCTCGCTCTTTTCTTCCCAACATTTGTTATTGAAAATTTTGTGGAAGAATACTTCATCTCAGAAGATCGTTTCTACGAAACCATGCATGGAATGATAGTTCGAAAAGGTTTTTGTTGCAAAGAGTTGTTAAATGAGTTCGTGCATAGAATAATGGCTTCAGGTCTTTATTTTAAATATGTTCGAGACGAGTCTTTTACATTCACTCAAGCGATTTTATACACTAACACTGAAACGAATTACAAAACGAATACACTAATCCGGCGTTTATCTTTCTTTTGAGTGGTTATTTTATATCGATTTTGGTTTTTGTCGGAGAACTGTTTTTAGGTCGCAACAAAATAAAACGAAACAAATTTGAAAAGAGAAACAAGAGAAAAATTTCAGAACAAGCATCTAAAGTATAATTTTGAAAGGTAATATTTTCTATTATTTTGCAATATTATGCGACTTTCTACTTAGATTTTTTTTTTTTTTTTTTTTTTTTATGTGTTATATTAAAAAAAAAAAAAAAAAAAAAGTTTGGTATTGTTAAATGACTATTTTGCTCTTTTACTTTATAGTTTGAGGAGAATATTTTAGATTCTAGATTTATGTATTCTTACTTCAGTAAATACCAACCGAATTCTGTTAATTTCATCAGCTGTTATTACTCACAATATTTCCCCACTTCTCTTTTTTATGAACTACCAATGATATTATTTTTTCTGTACGTATGAAAATTACAAGATGGCGATATCCATTATTTAAGCAATGTTACAAGGAAGCAGTAGATTCTAAATCCTTCGAATTATATTCTCATGTGAATAACTAGTTGATTGATAGATCAGGTGTCTTAAAATTCCAATTTTATTAATAATTAATAATTAATAGTTAATAAGAAAATATTTTTTTAATCTATAAATAAGTATGCATATATATGATTAAATATAATGTAAGTATTTAATCAGTTAATAAAGAAAAGAATTTTTATTTCTGTATGAGAAGGCTGTTACAGCTTTAACTCCCTTCATTTATTTTTTTCCCTTATCCACTACCGATATAATATTAAAAAAAAAAAAAAAAAAAAAAAAAAAAGTCGTTACTAGAACTAATGCGTAAGGTATAGGAATTCTTTCATGTATACCTGTAAACGGATTATTAAATCTATGAATACAATTTTTTACAGAAACTTAATTATAAAGCAACTTTATAATGTGTGTCTTTTCTTTAGGTTAAAAATAGTGCAAAGATGTTAAAATTTTCTTTAAAAAATGCTGTCTTTGTTTCCTAACATATTGAAATTATTTTCTGTCTCTGAATAACAGCAACAAATACTTGGCACACCAAAATATATACTGCTAATTCAATCTGACTCAAACATTTACAAAATATACCCCGTTAATCAGACGTTCATTTGTAGTTATTTCCGTCCATACAGAGAGACACTAGTCTCCTCAAGGAGTCATCTCTCTTTCAGTATTTGTTTCCGCTGCCCAATATGGGTACAATTCTGATGAAAATATCGACGCTTAATACATAATGCATTGAAATTCTTTTGTATAATCCTGTAAACTAATTCTTATATCTAGTTACGCCCTTTTCTACGGATATCATTTTTGAAAGCATGTTAATAATATTAGTTAATACACTTAAGTTATGCCCAGTGTAACCATTTTATAAAGCTTCTAATAAAGCGAAATCATTTCATATACTCTTATAAAAGAGCGTCAATGTTTTGTATCGTTTTCGTTTTATAAACAGACATGCAGATACAATATATATATATATCTTTGAGTCTAAACAGTAAGGTTTCATTGTGATTTTCGAAATAATTCAGTTCCTTTTTCTTAGAGATTTTTACAGGGCCACAACGAAATATTCTTTACGAACAATGAAAGAAATTATTTGTAGTGCAGTAGCGTTAAACGCTTTATTCGATTGATATGATTAATTTGAGACTTCCTTTACTTTAATTTATTGCCGAAACATCAGTGGAGGCCTGCATGTCGAGACTCAAACAATTTTTTCTTCTGTGCATCTGCCTATTTGAATGTGTGTACAGCGGCAAAAATCGCCCAACTGACTTGTAATTTGGTACATCTGTTCATGAAACACAAGGAATTATCTGTATAATTTTCTGTGTGTATTCTGTTAGTAGTTAGTGTACAGTAACACACTAAATGTTTTCTTATCATTAAAGCTTATGGACAGAATTTGAATGTACGACAACTAAAATTACCCCGATTGATTTGTAACTTTGTGCACTAATTTAGGCGCTATACAGAAGTAACTGCATTTTACCATGTTTTTATTAACTTCGATTCTTGTTTGTTTGTCCAGTAAAAATCTTGCAATTGAATTTTGACTAGCTAGACACTACATATTTTTAATATTTTTAGTCAACTTTTTAATATTTTTAGTCTTAGGTCCTTACTGCCTTCGGCAGCATTTATATGATTCGACAGAAAATTTATTTAACTAGCTTCCAGTTTATCTAGACATTTGAAACTTTCAGAATAATTCAGAATTCGGTGAAAATGAATTTTACCATGTTTTTATTAACTTCGATTCTTGTTTGTATGTTTGTTTGTTTGTCCAGTACAAATCTTGCAATCGATTTTTAACTAACTTTCCGACTAGCTAGACATTTGAAACTTTCAGGCTAGCTCAAAACACGGTAACAATACATTTTTTTAATACTTTTAGTCAACTGTTTCATGTCCTACTGCCTTCGGCAGCGTTTATATAATTCAACAGAAAATTTATTTAACTAACTTCCTGACTAGCTCGACATTTGAAACTTTCACAATAGTTCAGAACACGGTGAAAATACATTTTTTTATATACTTTTAGCCAACAGTTTCGGGTTCCTGCTGCCTTCAACATCGTTACTAGTACAAAGCTTGCAATCGATTTTTCCTTAACATCACGACTAGCTAGACATTTGAAACTTTCAGGATAGCTCAGAACACGGTGGCAATTCATTTCTTTTAATACTTTTAGTCAACTGTTTCAGGTCCTTACTGTATGCGGCAGCGTTTATATGATTCAACAAAAAATTTATTTAACTAACTTCCCGAGTAGCTAGACATTTGAAACTTTCAGAATAGTTCAGAATACGGTGAAAATGCATTTTAAAAATATTTCCCGCTGCCTTCAGTAGCGTTTATATGATTCAACAGAAAATTTAAAAACATGGTATATAAAAGTTCTTTTTACCTTGTAATTATTTTAAATATTTTTAACCAACTGTTTTGGGACTCTGCGGCCTTCGGCATCGTTACCAGTACAAAGCTTGCGATTGATGTTTAACTAACGTCCCTGCTAACTTCCATTTAAAACTTTTATAATAGCTCTAAATACGATAGCAATGAAATTATTAAATACGTTTAATCAATTGTTCCGGGTTCCTGCTGCCTTCGGTAGCGTTTATATGATTCAACAGAAATTTTAAAAACATGGTATATAAAAATTTCTTTTTATCTTGTAATTATTTTGTTTATGTTTATATTGTTTATTGTTCGTGTACATGGACACGCCAAATATTTCTTATAATTACGACCCCTGGGCAGAATTTCCATTAAACTTATTTTAACGTGTTTACACTGTATTCAATAAAATAAAATAAATATGCATTACTGAGATTTCTGAAGGCGGGTTTTCCGTAGAAAAATGCGTGCTTAGACAAAATAATTGATTTACAGATCTTACAAAAGTATCCCGACAATGCTACGTAAACTTCCAAATTTTGTCAAATTTTGAAGAATTGGTCTTCAGCTACATAGAATAAGTTGTATAGTTTTAATTGACGTATATAGTGTTATGGGTGGCTTACAGGGACACACAGAAGAATTTCGTAAGATTAGATTCTATGCACAGATTTTTATTTAAGTGCATTTAAAAGCGTTTATACTGCATTCAATATAATGTAATTAACATATATTATCAAGATGCTAAGCTACGCAAAAGATTTCTGATATGTTATAAAACCGTTTATTATGGAATTCAGAACAAGATTTTTGATTTACAAGAAATTAACACAAGGTTATGAGTTACAATGAAATATACATATACATATAGACAGAAAGATATAGACAGATAGATACAGCAATGGGTTCAGTGGGCAGTAGCTGCCCCCAGAAATATATATGGTTATGCAGCGAGTTAAACAGGTACATGTAGATATTTTTATGTATGTAGACATATTAATAATTATTTTAAATAATAAGGAATAAATAAAAATTGCCTGCTGAGTGATGAAATATAAAGTATGCAATTGGGAATTTGAGGCTCCTGATCTGCAAATCAACTGGTTTAAACAACCGTTAATTACCTAAATTTCGGAACGTCAAGAGGAGCCCCTCCTTTTTTTTTTTTTTTTTTTTTTTTTTTTTTTTTAGATATTAACATATGAAAAAAAAAAGAGAAAAAAATATACAGAAAAAGGAATGTTAGAAGAAAAAAACATGATTTTCATAAAACATTTAAATGCAGACGCATCTTCACCTACCTGCAATAAACCTTTGACAACATTTCTCATTCAGTTTTCTTTCTTAAATTTATTTAATTTTTTCATTCCTTCTAAACCTTATTTTTGAGAATGACTAAAGTTATATCAGTTTCAAAATTATATTGAATATCTATAAAATTAGCTTAATGATTTTATAGCGGCCAATCCATGCCAACCAAATTTTACGTTCATAAATTCATTTGTTTGAAACTTATGCGTACTAGAAGTAAATGATAAAACAGGTTGTATCTTAACTTTTCAAATCCAGTGTAATAACATCAATGAAATTCATGGGCTCTATTTTTTTTTTTTTTTTTTTTTTTTTTTTTTTTTACTGAAAAACATTTTGCTGAAATTGAAAATGATAACACGTGAGATAATAGAGACTAAGGATTGACTTGAAAAAAAAAAAAAAAAAAAAAAAAAAAAACATGGATTTATGGATTTAACACTAATGACAGACCAATATTAGTTTGTTTTAACACGTCGAATGTTAAGTTCAAGTACTCCATTACCGATGGGTCGACAGTGATTTGTGAGAAATTTTATACTCTCTCAAAAAACAAAAGCATAGAAGGTTGGAGAATATAGATGATATGAAATGAGATTGACATAAAAATCACCGTCATCTAACTTTGATTATTTTGAGAAATGCTTTTGCTCAATTGGAGTAAAATAAATTGTGAAATTGAAAAGATTAGTTACATTTGCAAAATACCTGCAAATAAAAATTATTGAAGATATAGCATCAAAATATGAAAATTAAAATTAAACATTTCTTACGGCATCCAGATGTTATAAAACAATTTTCTGCGTATTCGATTGTACTACTCATGCACCCCTCCAAATTACCATGCAATAAAGCATACAAAGCTCTAAAATTTGTTTGTTCTCCGAATAGCTGAATTAAAGAAAATTAGAGTTACCCCAGACTCCCCACTTTAAATATGCACCAAAAAAAAAAAAAAAAAAAAAAAAAAAAAAAGCTACCACTCGTATGAAACCGGAAAAATACTCACCAATAAATTGTACTTTTTAAGATTGTTACAATAAAATATGCCATCAGTTATATTCGTTGTTATTTTAATTGTGTGAAAGCTTTTGCGATTTGAGCTCGTCTGCCCAAAAGGTATGACAAATGCATCTTCATCATGGGACATACTCAGAAATAAATCTCATTTAAAACATCCATTAACAAAGTGTACTTTTTTAATGAACATTACTTTTAAAACTGATTTATGTATGTTAATTACAAGTTCATATCTAGATTTAAGAGAAACTATATTTCACATGCTATTGTTAAGAGAAGGCTGGTTTTAAGAACATCGTTATGTAACATTGCAATGCGTTATCTTATTTCATTTTTAGTCCTTTCTTGTTTGTTCATTTCTGCAATGTTTCGTAAATCAAGAAATGGAAATACTTAGAGTGAAAATAAATTAATCATTCAATACTGATAAATGCACCACTATAGTGTGCAAGATTCGAAAGTACGTAAAGTTTATATACGAAGCAAGGCATTACCTTTCCACTGCTGTATGAACACTCTATTTACACTTGCCAATTATATTTCACTTGCTTTAATCCAATAAATACATGTTAAACTATTAGTTTATGTATCTCCATGTGAAACAACTAATTATGAATTACCATTTTGTGTTTATCTTAACCAATTGTCCTACTATAATTATCCAATTTACTGACAGATTAATTGTTCCGTAACATGCAGTTAATGGCTTCAGAATTGCTTTGAATTTGATGTCTGTATAGTTTAGTATAATTTTAACTGTAAATGTCTCACAGAAAACTTGTTTTAAATTTATTGTATTAGTTTAGAGTATATCCATTTCTCTTAAACATTGATATTAATTCATTTTTAAGCATTCGCATTTGTAAAAATACCAATTATTCACAGCAGTCAATATTTAGAAATATTTTAAAGATTTGTAACCACTAATCATTTTTAGTAGTAATTTTTCATATATATACAGGGGGCAAAGTAAACCGAAAACATCAGTCGCAGATATATAATAAAATATATAAAATGTTTTTAAAATATAAGAATTTTCATATATAACGTTTAAATTAAAAAAAAAAAAAAAAAAAAAAAAAAAAAATTTTTTATTTTATAAACATATTTAGTAAAAGTTAACACTTCTCCAAAAAAGGATATCCCAAAATGTTTCACTTCTCTGCCCCAAATTTGACCGAGATATTTCGTTTAAATGAATGGGATTTTTTTGCGTTTTCTCGGGCTTTGTTAAGGATTTTTTAACCGACCCATAATGAAAGCCGAAAGAATTTGGAAAAATCACAAACTTTCAAATTAAATATTTCGATCATTTGTGGGCGTTTGAAGGTTTTTATGTTATATTTGTGAGGAGGAGTGCAAACTTTAACGAAATATGACTATAGGAACTAGGGGATCGTGTAAATGTCTTTTTGTAATTTTCAAAATTCATTTTTTAAATTGAAATATGCTATATCATAAATTCTTAAAACATTTTGTAATTGGAAATATATGTCTGCGACCAATGGTTGCAGAGATAATGGCCTCCTCGCGAGTTTGCTTTGACCCTGTATTCACACACACAAACACACACACACACACACACACACACACACACACACACACACACACACATATATATATATACTAGTCATTAAATTTGTTACATAAGGAAAAAATGAATAAAACAAAATGATATTTATTGAACATATGCGTTATGGTGGAAAGAACACTTGATTAAATTTTTCAGAAAATTTCAGAAAAATACTGAGAAATCAGTACATAAAGCAGCGAGATCTGATTGCAATAATAGCGTTTATCTTCCTAGGCATTAAACCGAACAGTGATTGGATGACATGTACGGGTACAGCTCTCCATGCAGCTACAGCACGATGCCACAGTTCCTCGACTGTAGTTACTGGAAATAGGTGACGTGCCAGTCACTTGGCAACGATTAAACTGCCGTTTTCATTGTTGTGAAATTCGAAAAAAAACTGGCCAAAACAATGTTTGAACACATTCTATATCAAAGAAGGTACAGACAACACTAAAAACATGCGGTCAATTTGCGTTACGGGGTTTTGAATAGAGAGCAAAGCTACAGGCTTTAAGCCTTTAGAAATAGAATGGCCGATATTAAGAGTGCTGGAAATGCAAACAAGAGGTGGTCGAGACGAGTGTTCAATGGCACCTCAAACCATCAATCTTGGTTATGGGCTAGTATGACGATATCGAAAACCAGCTGGGAATATACATTTTTCAGGATGCCGCCATATCTGTATATATATATAAATTACGTGTCACGATGTTTGTCCGGGGTAAACTCCTAAACTAAGGAACCGATTTTAATGAAATTTTGCACACTGTGTGCAGTTTGGTCCAACTTGAGAGATAGGATAGTTTTCATCTCAATTTATTGTCACAATATTGTTTTATTGCAATTATTTGTTAATTATAGACCTTTATTAAAGTTGCTCCAAAATATCTGTGAGTTCCATTAATTTAATTGTTGCCAAAAAAAAAAAAAAAAAAAAAAAAAACGAGTTCATTTTTTTTCGACATAAAAATAAATACATTTAATCAAACGTGAACGTTAAAAAATTATAAAAAGTTAAATTATGCATCTCACGAAAATTGACGTCATAATCAATTTAAAGATTTTATACACATTGATAAAGTCCTAATGTAGTTCTATCATAGATATCTGTATATATATAAAAATTACGTGTCACGATGTTTGTCCGCGATAAGCTCCTGAACTAAGGAACCGATTTTAATGAAATTTTGCACACTGTGTGCAGTTTGGTCCAACTTGAGAGATAGGATAGTTTTTATCTCTATTTATTGTCACAATATTTTTATTGCAATTATTTGTTAATTATAGACCTTTGTTACAGTTGCTCCAAAATATCTGTGAGTTCCATAAGTTTAATTGTTGCCAAAAAGAAAAAATACGAGTTCATTTTCTTTCGATATGAAAATAAATACATTTAATCAAACGTGAACGTTAAAAAATTATAAAAAGTTAAATTATACATCTCACGAAAATTGACGTCATAATCAATTTAAAGATTTTATTCGCATTGATAAAGTATGTAGTTATACGCAAGCGAAGTGTGACGTCACTGACCGTCTGTGAAATCAAGAAAAAGATTTCTTATGTTAATCGCCCATTGTATTTTTTGTAAAAAATTATTAAAAACGAGGAAAATTTTTTCCGGATTTTAATCCCCATATTTTTGTATAGATCATGTGCATACGTTAGATTGAGTATTTTGCTGTCAAACTGACAAAATTTTAATTTTAAATTTCAAAGCTCTGTCGTCCTTGGAGTTTTTCGTATTTGGCGATCAAAAACGTAACACGAAAATATACAAGCTAGATGTATATTTTCGTAATATGTATTGTGCGAAATATTGTTTCATATTATTCATTATTCTCTTAATATAAGTTGTTAAAATAACCATGATTTTTGAAAGGAATTAAATGTGTGCGCCAGATAATTTGGCGATATTATTTTTTTTTTCCGCCAAGGATGATAGATATGAAATTTATTCCACTGCAACATGTTAATACCTTATATCAGATACATTATGTATATGCTACAATTTATTTCACGTGACACGTGTGTTAAAAATTTATTTACGACATAACCTTGCTTTTTCAATTTTTGTTGCATGATTCTAATCTGTATCACTTCGTTTTCTTTAAGAAATTTGTGATCTATACATAACGTTCTAAATAAAAAGTACCCATTTCAATATTTTAAAACTTATTTAAAAGTCTGTTTTATTTAACATTAAATTTTTAAAGTTAATTTAAAACTTATTTAAAAGTCTGGAAGAGTTTAAGTCTGTTTATTTGTTTTGTAACGCTAATCTATATGATCGATGTTCGAAACTTTAGTTAATTATTTCTCTTATTTTTCTTTACTTTTTCTTTAATAACTTACCAATTTAACGTTCCTGATTAAATTTGTGATTTATATATGTATTTTGCATTAAATTTTGACTCATATTTATTGCTGAAAATGCGATCGTAAAATCTTGCAATTTTCTTATCTTAATCCTCAATGCTTTCCTTCTAGATTAACTTGAATTTACTATTAAAATTTTAACATACTCAGAATCTTCTCACCACTTCGTCAAAATATATTAATCTTTTCAATAATATATTAATTAGTATATCCCCACAACGATATTTGGCGATTTTTTGTTGGCGATTATGGCTAAATCATAAATCTATACATCATAAATGATAATCTAAATCATAAATCAAAAACATAAAATAATAAGTCCAAAATAAACAACATATAGGCTGCCATATTATATCACAAACAGTCCAGAGCGACATCGTTATCGTTCAAAACGGCGCCAAAGAAAAATCGCCAAATTCAGCTGTGGGGATATACTGAAGTTATAATTATCCGAATATAATTACTGAAGTTATATTATAAGTTATAGTTGTGGGTAACAACTATAGTATTTCCCCACAACTGGATTTGGCGATTATGGCTAAATCATAAAACTAAAATAAAAGCATGCAGGTTAACATATTTCATTGCAAATAATCCAGAACGACTTCGTTATCGTTCAAAAAGGCGCCAAAAAAAAAAAAAGAGAGAAAAAAAAATCGCCAAATCCAGCTGTGGGGAAATACTATATACCTTATCAAATTATCAACGTATCCGCGATTGTAATGAAATGCTCGCCCTCTGGTGGGCTAAGGTGAAATTATCACACCACTGATAGCTTTCACGCTGAAGCAATGATAGAACAACAAGAAAGAAGAATAATAAATACATGTGTGGCTATTATATTTACTAACAACTGCAGTTGGGAAAGCGCCATCTATCGATCATTACAAACGCGGATTACTTAGCCGCAGCAACGCGTGGCCGGGTCTGCTAGTATATATATATATATATATATATATATACCAGCCATTTTTCCCGTTCTTGTACCTGCTTGTTAAAAGTTTTATACAGGTTTGAAAGATATTTAAACGACCTTTTTAACGGTACTTATAGTTAGAAAACTTAGAGCATAGTTTTACGTATAGGATGATTCAAAAAATGATGGGCAAATAACATACAAATAAATTGGAAAATTTTAATTTTTTTTTTGTTTTTTAAATATTAAGAAATATTAAATATCCATATTTTGAAAAAACACATTATAAATCGTGTGCACATACGTCATGTTGCTATTAGCAATGACTGAACTGGAGTCCAAGCAAACAGAGCTGAGTTTATGATTGGTCGAAAAATTTGATTTTTCATCTTACAGTTTAAAGTCATTGGATAGTTGTTCTGTATTTGGTCACCAGTTATGGCTCCCTTGAAGGAGTAACGTCATTTGTATACGATCTATACCGTCGGAATCAGAAAAAAAGGTGCTTTGGACTAGTGTAAACATATTTACTGTATTTTTTTTTTTCTTTTTTTTCGTTTACACGAAATTGGACTTTTCAAAACAAAGATTTTAAAGAAAATACTCGTAATGAGAGTTTTGCAAAATCCACGCGCACGATTCAGGAAAAAAATTACAACTTGCTAAATTTTTGTAATCTACTTTCAGTATATGGAGAATTTTTTCTTCCATAGAGGTTCCGAACAGTTTTTCTGGAGGTACATCTTCTTTGTTTTATCAAGATTCGGGCCTTTTTGGAGGGTAATTATTAAGTATTCTGCATTTTTTTTTACAGAGAAGTAAAATGAGTGAAAAACTAATGTCATTTCCGGAGAAGGAGTTGAGTTAGCAGTCGGATTTCCATGAACTGAGGCCAGCAAGTGTTTGAGGTTTATTTATTTTTTTTTTTTTTTTTCAAGATGGCGATTCGAAGAATGCGGAATACCAACTATCCTATATAATTTATTTATTTATTTATTATTTTATTTATTTATTTTTTTTTTTTCAGTTAGCAGTCTGAATTCTATGAACTGAGGCCACAAGTGATTGAGGTTTATTTATTTTTCAAGATGGCGATTCGAGGAATGTGGAATACCAACTATCCTATATAATTTATTTATATATTATATTATTTTAATTTATTTATTTATATTTTCAGTTTGCAGTCTGAATTCTATGAACTGAGGCCACAAGTGATTGAGGTTTATTTATTTTTCAAGATGGCGATTCGAGGAATGTGGAATACCAACTATCCTATATAATTTATTTATTTATTATTTTATTTTTATTTATTATTTTATTTATTTATTTATTTATTTATTATTATTATTTTTTTTCAGTTAGCAGTCTGAATTTCATGAACTGAGGCCACAAGTGATTGAGGTTTATTTATTTTTCAAGATAGCGATTCGAGTAATGTGGAATACCAACTATCCCATATAATTTTTGTAAAACTTGAAGGTTGATAATTTTTTTTCAATATTGTTTATTTTCAAGAATAATTGCAAAATAAAATGTTTATATTGCAATTATTAATGATTGTCTGTAAAAATACTATCCTATTCTACATATATTAACCTTTAAAAAAATAGTTATTCCATGTTTCCTTTCATAACTATTCCATATTTACCGCTTGGTTCATATTATTCGTCAATAGCTTTATTTTAATTCATTTTGTTATATTTTATTTTTAATTTTTATTTATTTATTTACTTTTACTTTTATTTATTTATTTATTAGTTTTTATTTTTATTTTATTTTATTTTATTTTATTTATTTATTTATTTTATTTATTTTATTTTATTTTTATTTTATTTTTTTGCACGTAAACTCTTTTTTGTAACTTAAAACCGTCAAACCACATTAACAACTCTTGAAATTCTGCATTAATTGAATTAGCAATGATTCGACATACTTCAGTTTATTGTAATGTGTTCAAATAGAAAAAAAAATATATATATATTACATTTTTTAATGTATCTAATTACCGATATGCAAACACTATGCCATCTTTTTCTTACATTCTGATTCTATTAAATGTAAATAATCTTAAAAATACATGAAAAGAAAACAATAGTAGAATTGTATGAAAATGTCAATGCGTATTGACTCAAGATAATGTAAACAAAGTGGTACTAACCCTGGACGATAGATAGGTCTAATATATCGTATCATATTATATATCGTATTTATCGTAATATAACTCAATATTTATTTCGCTTCCTTCTTCGACTCGTTTTATTACGCATTTTTTATATGCATGAGCAACCCCCGAAAAACAAAAACATTAAATCATTAAATTCATTTTTTTACTTATTTTTATTTCATATTATTTCACGCGCACTTTTTATTTCCTAATTCAAAATTATTTTAAAAAAACTTTTTCGATATCGCTTGTAACGATACTGATTATTATTAATTTTCTATTCTTTTTCTTTCAATAATAATAATAATAATAAAGATTTTGATGAAATTCTGGCAAAATCAGAATTTAGTTTAGAACGGAGGACTATAAGTTTTTTTTTTCTTCTTCTTCTTCTTTTTTCAAATTATAACATCGCTTTCAAATTATTATATTATATTTTCGATAAATTTTAGATTTCGACAAATGTCCAACTATCGAAATCGACAACGCAAAAATCCCAGATTGAGACTAATAGCCCCTCAGTTCTAATAATATTTCATATTCATCTTATTTTTCCATGCTCTCTCTCTCTCTCTCTCTCTCTCTCTGTGTGTGTATAAAATAAAGTATTATTCTAATTTTAGTATTAAAAATGTTTCTTATAGATATTGTACATTTTTTAGCTAAAGATACTTTATTTTATTTTGATGCTTAAAAAGAAAAGTCTTTTGAATTAAAAAAAATAAATAAAAAATAAATAAAAAAATAAATAAAAAAATAGAAAGCATTATACATAAAAACAAACTAAACAACGTTCACAGAAATTATATTTTTCTTCCTATGTTCCTCAAAAATGAAACTGTGTTGATTTTGGACTTCAATTTAATATCCTCACCGCGAACGCATCTTCATTAAATGTCACTCACGTGTTATGAAAAATGTCTCAAACCACAAACCGGATTTTCATTTCAAGCTTAGCAAACACTAGAAACTTATTAACTTCTTTTAACTTCCAGATTTGTGCTTGGAAAATTCAATCGATTTTCTGCTGCAGGAGAAATTAATCACGCTGAATTTTACTTCATTTTCATTACTTATTTATTTTATTTTTACTTTGTGTTTTTTAATACGAACACGTCGTTAGTACTTTATAAAAAATTATTGAACGTTGTTTTTTAAAAAGATGTATTTGATAAGTATATTTATTTTAATATTTATTCTATCAAAAATAATTAACGAAATACCGAATAATAATACTTTAAGTGGTACTTTTAATTTAATGTTAAATATTATTTTACTACTTAGTACATTTAATTTTTTTTATAATACTTTAAATGACTTTAAAATCTACTGACGGTACTTTGAAGTACCATTAGTTTAAAAAATCGTAAAAATCGAATTTATAGAAGACATGCTATAGCTGTTTAAGATAATAGCACGTATGTTCCTTATTTTAATCTTTCTGTAAGTCATTAGACGCTAGATGTAGCCGTTTTTTTTCAATAAAGTATTTTCTAAATACCCTCGCATTGGCAAGATATTTTTCACGATCATCAAGTGCGCTATAATTAATTCCTATTGTACCTCAAAAATTTCTTATCAGTCTTAGAAAAAATAAAATATCTGAAAACACTAGTCTAAATAGTCAGGAATTATTCAGACGAGACCCATTGGCTCCGTGATCAGAGTACTCAACTACGATCCCGAAGGTTGTAAATTCGATCCTCACCGATGGGAAATAAAAAATAAAATAAAATATCTGAAAACACTAGTCTAAATAGTCAGGAATTATTCAGACGAGACCCATTGGCTCCGTGGTCAGAGACTTCAACTACGATCCCGAAGGTTGTAAATTCGATCCTCACCGATGGGAAATAAAAAATAAAATAAAATATCTGAAAACACTAGTCTAAATAGTCAGGAATTATTCAGACGAGACCCATTGGCTCCGTGGTCAGAGTACTCAACTACGATCCCGAAGGTTGTAAATTCGATCCTCACCGATGGGAAATAAAAAATAAAATAAAATATCTGAAAACACTAGTCTAAATAGTCAGGAATTATTCAGACGAGACCCATTGGCTCCGTGGTCAGAGTACTCAACTACGATCCCGAAGGTTGTAAATTTGATCCTCACCGATGGGAAGTAAATAATAAAATAAAATATCTGAAAACACTAGTCTAAATAGTCAGGAATTATTCAGACGAGACCCATTGGCTCCGTGGTCAGAGTACTCAACTACGATCCCGAAGGTTGTAAATTCGATCCTCACCGATGGGAAATAAAAAATAAAATAAAATATCTGAAAACACTAGTCTAAATAGTCAGGAATTATTCAGACGAGACCCATTGGCTCCGTGGTCAGAGTACTCAACTACGATCCCGAAGGTTGTAAATTCGATCCTCACCGATGGGAAGTAAATAATAAAATAAAATATCTGAAAACACTAATCTAAATAATCAGGTAATATTTAGTCAAGACCCATTGCCTCTATGCTCAGAGAGCACGACTACAAACCCGAAAGTTGTCAGTTCGATCCTCACCCATGGGACGTGAAAAAAAGATATATATATATATATATACACTAAGCGACAAAAAAAAAAAAAAAAGCCGCACTGCAGAAAAAATAACTTATACCTATTTTATTTGTAATAACTTTAAAATTAATGTTTGAAACAAATAAAACTGTCTTATTTGCATAATACCAAAGGGATAGAATGATAACTGTGTACATTTTCGATTTAATAATTCGCTTTATTGCACTCAACAAAGTACTTTTTAAAAATCTGCATAAAACTTTCTTTTTGAATATGATGCAATAACCATACACTTTGTATTCTATTATGATTTATTATATTAAATAAACAAGTTATATTTTAATATATGAAATAAAACAATTTATTTGTTAGATCTAAGCAATTTGTTATTAAAAATATGTATTCTGCATTGGGTTAATTCCACATTTATATGGAATTACTGATTTAATGCGCAATGGCATAGTTTTATACAGTGTTTTAATATATATCTCAGAAATTTCAATGTGCCAAACATCACAAATACTTTTTTCTAGTTCTGGTAGAGTTAAAGGCTGCAATTTTTGAATACTCTCCCCTCTCCCCCGCCTTTTTATGGACGAAACATTTTCGAGCGGATCTCGATTAGGACTATTCCCATGTCTGGTAAAGAAGAAATTCTACTATAACCTTTGTGGGATTTAACTTAAAGTGAAAAAAGATATGATTACTTACAGAATTGTAGGTTCTTATGGGAATGGATAGGAAATTTTGACGGTAGAGTGCTATACGGTAGAGTGCTATAAATAAAATTTGCAGATTGAATTTAAATGTTAGTTTGTGCTAACACTGCACATTAAGATGTTTAAATAATAAGTTTTTCAAAGTATCTTTAAGTTTTGTACTTCACAAATTTTCACCAAGCATATTATTATGTTATATTTTTACTATAAAATCATCTAGCGTACAGCGTGTAAGAATATTTTATACAACATTTCAAATCAAGAAAAATAGAAAATAATCGCAGAGAGTTTTATTTAAAATTCGTTCGTTTTTTCCTTAAAGATAACAGTTACTTTTTTTTTAACTAACGTATGTTAATTATAAGTTTAAAAAAATTATAAATATCACTGCAAAAAATGTTGATTTATGATTGTATGATATATATATATATATATATATATATATATATATATATATATATATCATGCAATACATTTGCATTTTGTGAGAGTTTCATCATTATAAAGATAAACAACTTTTATTCTGTTAGGTTTTGTTAGTAACAAAAAGACGTCATCTTGGAAAAAAAAAAGTACTATGCAATTCACTTTCTTTATTCTTGTTTTCGGCTTTAAGTTTTTTAATATGTCCCTATTTTTCTCTAAAATTAAACTTGTTTAATTTTATTTTGTACGAGCAAGCTTTTTTAAAAATTTCATTCATAAATAACGAACCAAGTTTTCAACCTCAAAATTAGATTTCACTGAAGCATTACAAACGTTCATTATAAAATTCTTTAAGCCTCGAGAACTCCATTTAGAGAATATAACTATTTTTTAACTCAATTCTTAGTTAATTAAAGTTTCCTTACTAATTTCAACAAATTCAAGTGAATTCAGTTTTCAAATATATTTAAATTGTTTATTAAAACATAAATTAATTTCACGAGTATTATTCTAGTAATTTTTTTTTTAATTTTTGTCGTATTTATGGAGCTTTATTTAACTGTGGTATATTCTAAAACTTTAATAACGGTTTATTTATTTATTTATTAGATTAAAGGAATGAAAAGAAGGGTAAAATATATATAAATCTTGATTATTTAATTTTATAAAATCATTTGAAAAATATCGTAAACATTTATATAATTTTATTCTGAATTGCATTTTTAAGAAAATTAGACATTCGTATGTAACTTAGAGGGATACTGCTTAAGCCGCTATCAGACGAAAGACCGTATAAACTGCATTAGCCTATAGTTCAGCATAAACCGGTTTTTCAGGAGGAAAACTGACGAAATACCTTCGTTTGATACTTTTGCCTATCGTATAGTCTTCTTTCACGCATTTTCGACTGTTTAAATATTATATTGTAGTTGTTAGCCTGAACTCCTCCAATCAGAGCGCAGGAAGAAAAAGGCAAAGAATAAACATCATCTCCATTCCATTACTCGATCTATTTTTAGCGATGTATCGCC
Organism: Salticus scenicus; assembly: GCA_963930645.1. Taxonomy (NCBI): domain Eukaryota; kingdom Metazoa; phylum Arthropoda; class Arachnida; order Araneae; family Salticidae; genus Salticus; species Salticus scenicus. The sequence continues at coordinate 243,745,279 of OZ005656.1, forward strand.
AAATATTGCATTCCCTCTTTACATTTTGTGGATTTTGTTCATGCTGAAAGACAACCCTGTATTTGGAGAAAGGGTGTCGTTCGGCAGGTTTGAGATGCAATAGCTTATACTTCAGAAGATACGGTCTTTCGTCTGATAGCGGCTTTAGTTCTTTTATTACAGTTTTGCAATTTTATGTGCAAATTTGATTAATGGTAGTCGATCTTTAAATTAATTTAAATTCATAAAGAACAAAAGAAAATCTCCTGCGTTTTCTATTCAAAATACAGAGCAAGCTCTATCAAATGAAACAATTATTCAGACACCAACACTGAGCTATAATAATAGATGTAAAGAAATCTGAGCGGTCTGACATCTTCTTCAACCTTTAGAAAAAAAGATAACGAAAAGTGGCATGCCACGCGAATAATTTTAAGTAAAATTCTTTGTTATTCTCGATGCAAAACCAAATTGTTTCCCGAATACGTGCTGCGATAATTTAGGCAGAGACTCCAACATCCTAATTAATATTCCGTAGTGTTGTTAGTCACGCCCTTTTTTACACACCGGTAAATTTTTAGAGTAATAGTCTCCAAATTCAGTTACGATTAAATAAGTAGAAAAATACTCTAAAATGATACTGGTGTGAAAAAAAGGCGGGGCTACAATACTACGGAATATTAATTAGTATGTTGGAGTCTCTGATTTAGGTTGCGAGCTCGTAATCGGGAGATTGTTAGTTCGTTTTCCAAGCCGGTTCTGTAAAGGATTTGTGTTTTGTGCATCTAAAATTAGATGTGGCTTCAACGTTTTCCATATTTCGTAATATTAATACCGCATTTACAGAGCCTAGAATATACAGTGTGGCAACCGCTTAAAACTCTGATGCTATAAATACTACTGAGAAAATTAAGTTTTTCCAGATAGTGCCTGCGATCGAAATTTTTGTGCAAATCGTAAACATTGCCTAAAAGCTGAATTGGCTTCTCTCAATTTCTTATGCTCAATTACGTCATTTAGGCACATAATTAGCCCGTTAGTAGTCGCTAGTTTGTCGATTTTCCGCCCATCCTTCAGTGTTCCCAGATTTGTTGTATTCAATAGCCACCAAATATTTTTAGAAGTGGCGTTTCATATACATAAAAAGCAAATAAAATCGAAGAAATGCCGATTATGTCACTTCTTAAAATTATTGGTGACAGTTGAATAAAATATGCGCAATCTCTACCAGGTGGCGCTGTCTATACTGACTACTAATGTGTTAAGCAATACATTAGTTTAAGTTTTTTTAGCAAAAATCTCGATCGCAATGATCTCTGGTTAGAGGCTAAAATTTTAAAGCATGGTTTTGCCGGATTGTTGCTACGCTATGTATTCAAGGCACTGTACCTCCATACATCACCGAAGTGGCAAAAATAGGAAACAGGGTCAAAACTTGTGATGGTATAAATCTAGATCATCGGTAGGAGTAAATCCTAGATTGTATAAGATGATCTACTAGACAGATCTCCAGCGACATTAATCATACCAACCGAAAACAAACATGTTAATCAACGAAGACCTTTGCTTTATATGTTTTTTATTGGAAGTACTTGGGAAATCATTACACATAACATTCTAGCACAGTGGATATCAAAGTAACTATTTCATTAACAATAATGATAATAATAACCTAAAATGTACAGGGAAAAAAAGGATCCGAAAATCACTATTACACAAGAAGTTAAAGCTTAATGAAAACTGAAATTCAACATAATAATTTTTCAAACACAGTCACGAAAACGAATCGGACAAGATAACTCTAAGCCTATGATCAGCGGTTATTAATCGAATCCTCAACTCACGTAAGATTCTCTTTATTTACATTGCTTGGCAACGTAACTTTATAAAACTTCGCCAACATTCTAGGGATTTTCTGGCAAACGTTTTAATTTTTAATGCTAAGTTAAATTTGAAGAAATAGATACTTTCTCGTTATTATTTAAAAAAGTTATAAATTGTAAAGAGTTTCACTAAGTTAGTCATTAAGACACCTCAATGATGCGATATGAACAGCTTTCAATGGAAAGATCCCTTAAAACTAGTTAAATGACAATGACTATTTGTGGACTCCACCAATGTCAGAGAGATTCTGATTTTAAATTTTTTTTACGGGAGTTTCTGGGTTTGAAACAAGTTAACTCATGTTAATTTAATAGTTCGGAGTTTTCCAATATATATATATATATATTTAAGTTATTTGAATATGGAATAGGGTCCCCTAAAATACGCCCCATGCAGTAATTGCAACCAGGCCTAGAACACTCGTATAATCAATCGAACTTTGCTCCCACAATAACACAATAAATACTAGGGGTCGTAGAAGTTATATACTTTTGCATAAGTTGATTGTTTTATCACCACTATTTTGTAAAACGTTTTTCTGTTGGTTTAAATGCTATGATAATATCAAAACAATCACTGTTTACAATAATGATACCAAAATAATAATAAACTGCAGGTAACAATGTAGGACCGCTGCGACCCCTGCAACGCCTATTATTCACATGAGAAAACTATTTTTTCGCTCTGTTATAATAGCATACATCCGGACTATCCTTAAGTGTTTGTCCTAGACCGTTGGCAATTGTCGACAACATGTGCGACGTAAAACTTATTCAAATAGAATATTTTCTTCGTGTAAGAGGAAATATGTAACTCTATAATATTAGTTATTCGAAATTACCTTCTTAGAAGCTGCTTTTGAAGCATTTTTATGCACACCTACAGTTGGCAGAAAAATTATTGTTATCAATAACTCGTACGCTTGTTTCATGCACCTAATATTGTTTTGTTCGGTAAATATTTGTCGAGTCATGATCTTAGCTTTTATATTGTTTAGTTGTTGATGAAAATTATCGATCAAACTAATATATATATATATATATATATGTGAAAAATGCGGACGTGTGCTTCAATAATTTTGCTGCATATTTTACAGTCGATAAACAAAGTGTCCGAACACTAGCAAAAATTCCTTTGTAAAAAAAGTACACTTAATGCTGTTTTGTTAAATAAATCCTTGTCGAATCCTGTTCTTTGTCAGTTTAAGAACATGATTCGGTAAGGATTTATTTAACAAAACCGTATGAAGTGTACTGTTTCAACATAGGAATTGTTGCTAGTGTTCGGACACTTTTGTTATCGACTGTAGCTACAAATATTAAACAATTTACAAAGCTCATGATAATTTTTCTGTAGGAAATAAAAAATAATATTTCATTTGAAAAACTAAAATTACATTAAAAAATACATATACATCAAACGCATATTATCCAGATTAACTAAAATTTATAATGCCAATTGTATATCAGAAAATTCAACTTTTTGAAAGAAAATAGAGGGATTGAGACACTAACTGATAACTATTCCAATTAAAAATGTATTAAATATTAATAATCTTCAACTGAATATCTAAGGATTTATACGCGTGAATGCTTAAATAAAGGTTCAGTCATAAATGATTATACGCTATTTTTAAAGACTTTTTTCCTTAATGGAATACGTGAGGATTGTCAGGTAAGACTCATCAATTTAGTCTATGGTTACTGATATTAAAGAAGAGACAAAGTTGAAATGTATTTCGACAAAAATTTTATTTCTAAAATATCAATGCATTTTCTTTAATAACAATTATATGCTGAAATTTCCTTTCAAACAGACGATTAAATTAAGTTATATATATATATACAGTCGGTAACAAAAGTGTCCGAACACTAGCAAAAATTCCTATGTAAAAAAAGTACACTTCATACGGTTCTGTTAAATAAATCTTTGTCGAATCCTGTTCTTAGACTGACTAAAAAGAGTATTCGACAAGGATTTATTTAACAAAACCGTATGAAGTGTACTTTTTTTACATAAGAATTTTTGCTAGTGTTCGGACACTTTTGTTACCGACTGTATACATATATATATATATATATATATATACAGAATTGTTCTTCCTGAGTGGGTGAGGGGGTGATTCATCATCGCCCAGACCAAACCCCTGGACCCAGAAGCATGAAAGTTTGTGACAATGTTCTTTCTATGACGTAGGCATCCACTAAGGAGCGATTTTATAAAATTCGCCCCCAAAGAGGGGAGGAGGGTTGGCAAAACGTGATTTCACAAAAGCCTTCATATCTCAAACAAAAAAAAACAGATATCCGTAAAATTTTTGCTTTAAAATATAGCTAATCCAAATGTCTAAAAACCAATTTCTGGAATTTTCAAAATTCGGTGCCCAAGGGGGTTGGGGGGGGGGGGGCAAAACGTGATTTCGCATAATCCTATTTTTTGCTCTGAAATATAGCTAATACAAATATCTAAAAACTAATTTCTGGAATTTTAGAAATTCAGCCCCCAGGTGGGGCAGCAAGGCGGGGGGGCTATGGTGCAAAAACAAATAGAAATACAGTTAGGCCGTTCAGAATTGGTACAGATAGATTTTAAAGGCAAGTCGCATGGGGATATTTTCGAAAGTGTAAAGTTATTAGGAGGGGAAAGGGGGGAGGAGAAGGGGGGGGCAAAAAAAAATACAGTTAGATCGTTCAAAATAGGTATATAGAGGTTTTCGATACTTACAAATCGATTGCGGATATTTTCGAGATTGTAAAATTATTAGGAGGGCGGAAAGGGGGGGGGTGGGGCTGTAAGGGGGGCTATGGGCAAAAACAAATAAAAATATAGTTAGGCCGTACAAAATTGGTACAGATAGGTTTTAGAGGCCTGCAAGTCGAATGGGGATATTTTCGAAAGTGTAATGTTATTAGGAGGGCCTGGAAGGGGGGAGGGTAAAGGGGGTGCAAAAAAAAAAAAAAACGTTCAAAGTTGGTATATAGAGATTTCCGATAAATACAAATCGATTGCGGATATTTTCGAATTTGTAAAATTATTAGGAGGGGTGGGAAGGGGGTGGGGTGGTAAGGGGGCCTATGGGCAAAAACAAATAGAAATACAGTTAGGCCGTTCAAAATTGGTACAGATAGGTTTTAGAGGCCTGCAAGTCGAATGGGGATATTTTCGAAAGTGTAAAGTTATTAGGAGGGCCGGGAAGGTGTGGGGGGTGGAGGGGCAATAAAAAAAATAGAGTTAGATCATTCAAAATTGGTACATAGAGGTTTTCGATACCTACAAATCGATTGCGGATATTTTCGAATTTTTAAAATTATTGGGAGAGACGGGAGGGGGGGCGAAGGGGGAAAATAAGAGAAATAAGAGAATTTTTTTCCGAATGCAGTGAGAACCCAGTGCGACATTTTTCCTAATCAGATTTTGTTTCTCTTTTTTTTTTTTTTTTTTTACTTGATAAAAATGAATGCAATTTTGAAAATTCAGTCATTAGAGTGATTCATTTAAAAATAGGAACCAGCGAAGCGGGCGTTGCCTGCTAGTATATATATATATATGTATATGTATATGTATATATATATATATATATATATATATAAGCGCCGGGGGCGTCACCCTTCTGGAGTCACCTACCACAGTATTCTAGCTCCAAATCCTTTTATCCGTAGAACAAATCTCGATTCTTCTGCTTCTGGTACCCTCCCCCCCCCCCACCCTACACACACACTCCCTGACGTCTGCAACCCTCTGTGTACTTCCAGTCGCGTACAGTCAACCTTTCCGGCCGTTACCTTACTCGTGGGGATGCGTCTACTAATTGTAAATAGTTTTATTTATATATATATATATTCTGCATTTAAACTATAATGTAACTTTTTTCATTTATGTAACTTTAGTTGAAGTTTTTTATATTTTGTATATAATTGTAAATAATTATTTCTTAGTATTAAGTGTTAGGAAATTTAGGAAAGCATGCAGTTCCTTACTCAGGTGGATCCAAAGGTGCCTTCTTCAAGGGAAATCTGTCTTGAACAAGTTGAGGGGGCCCTGAGGCAGGACTGTATGAATCCATTCATGTTAGTATAAAAGAAAAAAGAAAGCAAATGTATATATTTTTTTCTCTTAGCCTTCATTATATATATAATGAAGGCTATACCCTGATGAAGACCTTATTGTTTTTTGGGGGGTTTCATTTCATTTTATTCATTGATAATCTATTCCTATATATATATATATATATATATATATATATATATATATATATATATATATATATATAATACGCTATTTGTTGAATTTACTTAAAAAATTACAAATTATTTGCCTTCGAAAGATATGAATAAATCTAAAAATTATTTCTAGGTTTTATATATGACTATTAGGTATAGAAACTTGAGATATATATGTGATAATTTATAATTATAATGATCAGACACTATAAAGGATGAGTGAATTATTTAATAAATAATTATATAGGGAAATAAAGCATATTGCATCAAAATATTTTGAAAAAAAATAATATATGTGGAAAAATAACTTTATATACACTTCGAGAAATAAAGAAAGTTTTCAAACTATGCATTATACGTTCTCAATTTCTATTCGCAAATAGCTTAAAATTATTTTAATTTACATTTTCTACGAAAATTTTTAATGATCTGTTTAGCCTTCATTAGTATGTTTGACTTACAACGTGAAGTGTGTCAAAAATAAATAAATAAATAAATAAAATTAAAATATGAAGAAAAAAAAAAAAAAAAAACTTTTAATATAATTTTCTCAGCAAATTAATATTTATGACATTTTACTTCCCAAACGTAGATATAAAATTTCAACGATATTATCTTTTTTTTTCCCCTCAAACATCAAATTAATTGAATCCATTTTCGCTTGAATTTGTTTTTTCAAATAACTGAAATTAAATTGAGTTTTTTCATATTTTTACTTTAGTGACAGCTAATGGATCCATGATGAATACAATTTATCATATTTTGCTAAAACTTCTTCCTACAGAAAAATAAAATGAGCTTCTAGCAATACTTCAATTCATTAATTCATATTAAATATTTCTGCTTCAAAAATCTGTTGAAAAAAAATTGTTAATTACCAAATAAATGGTAACTAATAATTGTTAGATTTGTTTTAATATGATTAATAATAAAAATATATCCTTGGACGAGGACATTTAATGTATGTTAATATTTAAAAAGGAAAAGTCTGTTTTGTGTGTACAGGGTTCTAATTCTAGAACTACTGAACTGATTAAAAAAAATAAAAATCTCTTATCAAAATCTACAATATCTTTGAGTGTAAACTATAATTAATAACAATAAAATATATTTTTTAGTTCAAAATTTCAATATTTTAATTAGAATCCTCATTAAAGCCATGAAATAAGGAAATGCTAAATATCTAGATGCTACCAATCTAAAACAAATTTTTACACATTCTTTTTTTTTTTTTTTCATCAAAAGGAATATATTTATACGTAAGTAATAAAATTAATACAAAACTTAGTAAAAAATTAAATTGCACGGTAAAATTGACGTCATAATAGCTCTGAAAGTACTTCATTTTCTAGTGATACAATTGATTAAAAAACAATATTCCTGGGTATTTCAATATTAACGTTTTAACATCACTGAAAATTAGATTTTTTTTAAGTTAATCTTATTAGTAACAGCTGAATGGCGTCTGTCTTTCCCTCTATTAGCTGTCTTTTGAAAACTCTACCTCACTTACAAATGTGTAATTTGGCACACACATAATCTGGAATGTCTCCGTGTGCACCTTGAAACCGAATTAATAATGATAATAATAATAATAATAAAACCTTATAAATAAAAGTGAAAATTGCTGTAGCATTAAAAGTTTCTAATCAAATTAATATCATAATAGGTTTAAAACTTTTGTTTTTATTTATTTATTTCAAAATATTAATTTCAATTAATCAAATAAGCTTTTATCATTTTTTTCCTTGGCAATCATGTGGGTACAGCTTTAGTATAGGACCTCCTTGGCGACGTTTATAAATTTGCCCGTTTGGCGAGGAATTAAAATTGCTTTTGCAATTGGATAAGCAAAGACCTTTCAAAGAGTGGCTGAACTATTTCGGTGCCAAATTTCAAATTTCGTCTAGGTGGTCCTATACTAAAGTTGTACCCTAATCTGAATGCAAATTTAGGTTATTTTAAATTAACTGTGTTTCTAACCAGCATAAAAAAAACTCAAAAATGTAAATTTCATACGTACTTCTATAAAAGCTGTATGTCACGGTACTCGTCCATTTGCTGAATACACTGAGAAAAATTCTGTAACTGACATCTAGAATATAAATTGTGGCACTAGAAAAAAGAGTTCCATGTCAATCTTAGAAATTCTAGTCCCCTTTGAAAGCGAGTTCAAGAAACCCCTATTAGAATTCAAGAACGCTTGCCTATATTCTCGAGGGTAAAGTTATTTTAAAATATCTACAAACAAATGCGAATTCAAGTGGCGGGTTTCAGCAACTATAATCTTGGTTTATAACCCAATTCTGCAAAATGAAGCGAGAATTTCCCGCAATACGAAATATTCAGAATATTGTTTCACCATCTAGAAATATGTACACTAGAAATTTTCGATCATTTCGTCTATTCAGTTTATTGGCGTGCCTTATGCGCATAGCTCGGAAATCAGTTAAGAGATTTAGAAAATAACCACTTATTCATTCTAGATGAAGGCGATATAATCTTTTTCTCAGCGTATAGTCACCAACTGAAATATAATTAATTAAACGTTTCTGTTATTATTATTTTTTTTGCTTCTTTTTTTAAATCATTTAAATATATTTAGTAAACATAATTAACTATATTGGTGCTTGCAAAAGACGAAAGAAATGTTTTAGAGTGATTAATTTGGGATTCATGATTTTACAGTAGATACAAAATTTCAAGTAAATTTTATCACTAAATTATAACCTTATTATACCTACCGCAATATTAGTGAAATGTAATATTATATTAACAATAAAAAAAAAAAACTACGATTAATGAAATTAAATTTCACTATGAATTACAGAATTTCGTGAAGACATTCCACTAGCTGTAACTTCTCTTAATAAGAATATATTGTTTTGACAACAAGTTAAAAGAACTTAGAGTCCGCTTGAATTCAAAGGTATCGTGTTAGGTTATGATTTAAATATATATATATATATATGTGTGTATATATGAATCTATTTATTTCAGAAAAATGATGTAAAAAATTAATTTTGATGTTATTAGATATAGAATTTTATGAAAATTTGTAATAACACTCTTAGTATTCATCTTTAATTACAATAAATATTTGTTTTTAAATAAATAAATATATATATATATATATATATATATATATATATATATATATTATATATTATATATATTTTTATATATTATATATATATATATATATGTGTGTGTGTGTGTGTGTGTGTGTTATACTGTGTGTGAAAAATCCTGTCCATCTCTTCTATTGGTCAATTTTGTTGAAATGTCCGTGGTAAAAGCTGATCATCCGAAAATGAGCTGTCCTTGAACAAGGTCAGGCTGAGTGTGGTGGGTATACTGTTGTGTTTAGTAAAAAGTTGAGCAAAAATCTCTTGTGAGATATAGACATCGTGTTTGGTTATAATTTAATATATATATATATATATACGAAACTATTTATTTTAGAAAAAAGATGTAAAAAATTAATTTTGATGTTATAAAACGTAGAATTTTATGAAGATTTGTAATAAAGATGTTAGTATTTATCTTTAATTACAATAAATATTTACTTTTAAACCATAAGAGACACGTTTAAATAAAAAAACACTTATATGTAAATGTGTGTGTGTTATACTTCGAAACTTCAGTTTTTTTTTTTTTTTTTTTTTTTCTATAACACAAAACAAAAATATATACAATTTTGTTATTTATATTTTACATATATTTTCAATAATACACATCTTTTCTGAGAAATTTTACATTCACATTAGGTTTTTTCGACATTCCAACAAGACATTTGCATTAAGATTTTAATTATATTAGTTTACAATAAATTTATGCTACTATATTTAATTGAAACGAATATTTAAATTCTTATAGATCCAGCAAAAGAGTTTTCTATGTTGAATAAAATTAATGGGAGTGTTTCTTTGAAAGCGCAGTCATTAGTCAATTTTCAGAGTTGTGATAGTTTTTCATCTGACAACTTGGTTTTAATAAGTTATATTTTAGCTTTAAACTTGAAAGCTTGCCATGCAATAGAAAAAATTAATTATGATATTCCAAAACGCCAACTGCTAAATAAATTGCGTAAATAGATATATTTTTTTATTTTATTTTTTATTTTTAATGTACGGAAACGGAAATACAAGAACAAAATCAAATATTCTCTGAAAATATACATTGAATTTTTATTTCAAAATGAAATTCGCACTTTACACTGAAAATAAATAAGTAAAAATTACTCTCCAAATGAAATATCCAAATGAAATAAACTAACGTTATTATTATTATTATTATTTTTTTTTTTTTTTACTTTAAAGTAATATTTACTGAGTCTTTAAAATGTTTACAACAATTGAATAAGGGACATTTATTGAAAAGACATAGTAAAATACAAGTTAAAAATAAGTTAAATCTTATGAAAACGTAAACATTTCGTATAATTTCCTAGCACCTTAGCAACAACTTAGAACTGTATAAACAAGCAGTTCAAATTAGGATGGGTATTCGTATAGTACAGCGCATGAGCCATTAACTGAAGCGGGTTGAATATTGGTTGAATCATATTTAGCCATCCTTACAGGAAAATACGGGAATAATAGTTATAACAGCCTGAGATAAGAATTGTAATATTTTCAAAGCAGCACGAATCGTTTATGTTTTTTACGTGTTTTAAGTCATTTTTAATTTGTAATTTACTATGTGTTTTTTAATAAATGCCGCTTATTAAATTGTTCTGAACGTTTTAAATTAAACAAACAATACGTAATATTTTTTTACTATTTTTAACTTTTTGTAACTGTCTAATAATTTTAATTAACAATATGTTAACCATTTTCTTCATCATTACTTTACAAGTTCGTTTTCGTGAAACTTTACTGCTGGCCACAAAAATCAAAATAAGTATATACGCTTTATAAATAGTGTTTTAAATCACTAATTTTCTCTGTAGTCACTTGCAGATTAAAATGACATACACAGGGTGGTTCAAGTTAAACTGGTGGTATTCAGGGACGAATAGTTCCGGTTCGAGTGACTTAAATAAATTGACACTTCAAATTTTTAATTTGTAGATCGTGGAGACAAGGTTTACGTAAAAAAATAAATATATAAATAAAACTTGTGTGAAACAACCACACGACTTCTATTAATCACTATTACACGTATTATATGAAATTTCGTTAGAGATAATATGATCAAAAGACATAAAATTGACCTAACGAAGTAGAAACCTAAAAATTTTCCGGTATGAGAAACTTAATATACGTGTAAATACACATAAAACAAAGTTTACATAGCAAGTTAAAAAATATTTTAAAAAATGGTAGAGCAGTTTTTTTAATCACCAATTTCCGAGATCTAAAATTAACCTACCCAAGCAGGATGACTGTTGATTTTCCTGTAATAACCACGTAATACATGAAAAGTATATCAAAAGATGATTTATGTAACAATTTTCAAGAAAATCGTTAGAGCCATTTTTGAATTACCAACTTTTACCAAAAACTGGCATACTCAATTATCGACCTGAAAACAACAATTACATACAAAAGGATATGCTAATGGGAGTTAATATGACGAGTTTGAAAAATATCCGTACAGCCGATTTGAAAGGTAGGCACTTGCGAGACCTGAAATTTAGCTATTTATACAGAATGCTATCAATTTTCCTGAAATAGCCATGTATGTCATTCGAAAAGACATTTAATAGAGGTTTATATAGCAACTTTGAAGAAAATCGTTAGAGCCGTTTTTGAGATAAGGATTTACGGTCTTACTTCCGGTTTCCAATGACCCACTTCCGGTTTTCCAACTTGCGCCAAATTTTCGAAGATTCATCTGTACACCAGACCTGTCTCAATTCTGGAGCTTCGTAGTTCCGTCTCTATTAGTTTTGGAGATATGATAGCCATAAGATTCCCCACATACATACACGCGGACTAATTGCCAAAAACTACTTTTTTGGAGTCCGGTAGTCTTAAAACGTGTAAATCAGGTGAAAATTCGATATCGAATTTTTGGGACATATACAATACTTCCATTTACTACGGTTGTAGTATAATGGAAGTAAAAAGACCTTTGCTAATTGTTTTAACTTCGCTAACGGTTTTTGTGAGGTGACTTTGATATCAACAATTTCCTTTTCTGGTATTTTCTAGTTGTAAATAATCTAAGTTAACAAAGTAGAAACGAGAAACAAAAAAAAGGCTTTATTGGACTTCATGTTAGGGAACAAGGTTACTCGCTGTTAACTAAATTTGTTTAAATTAAGCTAATTATTTTAGTTGGTGGCGTGGATAAAATTAGTATAATACTTTAACTAGAGTTTTAACTTTGATATTGGCATACCTGTTCCTGCTTTCCAAAACCTCCAAATGACCTCTATTTTAAATTAATATTTGTTCAAATATTATCACTGAAGAATCATTTCACATAACTGCACGCCCCAAATCTTTATCAAAGTCTTTTCCAACACAACCGTTTTCAAAAACTTCTCGTACTATGAAATTCCTGAGTAAATCTCGTAGAGTACTTTCTAAATAAGAATATTTCTTTCCCAAACTAGATACTGATTCCACACTTTTGTTCAACACATTCCATAACTTCAACTGATTCCCTGGATCCAATCATGAAATCGAACTTGAACATTAATCCTTTGCAAACTCCAAATCTTCCATGAACTGAGAAAGGCACCTTACATTTTCACTGTTGATGCTGCACTTGACACTACTGATGCAGCAGATGATGCTTTACAACCTAATGCAGATACAAATGAATTTTATTAAGAAAATAAAAGAATGGATTTACGTAAAAAGTAGTTGTACGTCATGAATAATGAAAATTTTCTTCCCAAAAATTTATTACAGAGAAATAATGTACAAAGAGATACATTAATCATTTTTTCTGAAAATTTAATAAAAAATGTGTCAGAAAGAAATTCAATAAAATCACTCTGATTAAAAAAAAAAAATAATAACTAATTAAAAAATATCCAATGTATGTATATATAAAAGGATTATATATATATATATATATATATTATATATATATATATATATATATATATATATATATATATATATATATCTTTCGAACTTAAGAAAAAAATTAAAAAATCCCAGATTGAGACTAATAGGCCCTCATTCCTAAAAAAAAAAGGGGGGGGGGGGACTAATGTGCATGTTGTACGTGACGGGACTAAAGTGAAGGTTGTACCTCAAGGGAATAATGTGAAAGTTGTACCTCACGGGACTAATGTGCAAGTTGCACCGAACGAACAAACTATTTCTTTCAACGAAAATGCCAATTAACTCTAGACGATAGGTCAAATATATCGTATCATATTATGTATCGTATTTATCGTAATATAACTCAATGCTTATTTCGCTTCCTTCTTCGACTCGTTTTAATACGCATTTTTTATATGCATCAGCAGCCCCCGAAAAACAAAAACATTAAATCATTAAATTCATTTTTTTACTTATTTCTATTTCATATTATTTCACGCGCACGTTTTATTTCCTATTTCAAAATAAAAAAAAATAAAATAAAAACTTTTTCGATATCGCTTGTAACGATACTGATTATTATTAATTTTCTTTTCTTTTCCTTTAAAAAAAAAATAATAATAATAATAAAAAGATTTTGATGAAATTCTGGCAAAAGCAGAATTTAGTTTAGGACGGAGGACTATTAGTTTTTTTTTTTTTTTTTTTTTTCTTTTTTCAAATTATAACATCGCTTTCAAATTATTCAATTATATTTTCGATAAATTTTAGATTTCGACAAATGTCCAACTATCGAAATCGACAACGCAAAAATCCCAGATTGAGACTAATAGGCCCTCAGTCCTAAAACAAAAAAACAGCCAATTGACGATTTTCTTTTTCAACAGGAAGAAGATTGTGGGGGAAAAAATCGAATAAGAGAAATCACGTTTTTACAAAAGTTCATTTTTATCTCACTTTTTTCCATCTACGTGTGAGAAGTGTCTGTATGTTAGCGAAATGTAAAAATAACTGCAACTACGTAAACATCTGCCTCTTGATCAATATATAATACATATTTTAATTTTCAATCATATTTGATCAATTTGATCGAACCTTCCGTCCTCTGAATACAGTCATATTGATTTTAGCCATCCTTTACATAAACAAATTTTTGTGAAATGAAATGTTCTGCTCAAAACTTCATACTATTCAGTTGCGTAGATATTCTTAACGATGTATTATTATACTTTAGAACTTACATAAAATGATAGATATCAGACAACACGTGTATTAAATTGCACTTAAAAGCTGTTGTGTAATTTTTTACACATACAATGAAAATTGTTCAAAGATCGTCACGATGGGTTATGAACTACGAGTAAAGAATCAATACATCACGTTACTCCACTTAAAGTTACAATAATACATTGTTAAAAATTTCAACGGAAAACTCTGTGTAATCTATTATATTATGTCTTTCGTAAAATTACAGAGAAAAACAAACGGAGATGTTAAAAACTTATTTTATACATTCACTTTGATAACTAATATTAATTTAATGAATTATTGTTGAGAATATATTTCGGATTTAGAATGCTCTTTCTAAAGTAGAAACAGTCATTTTTAATTTTAATTAAATAATTAAATAATAAAATTCGGTAAAAATACAGAATAAAGATTGAGAATCTCGATTATTTCCTTTTAACTAATAATTACTGTAAATTTACAGAGACTCTGAATAAATATTTACATTAAATTTACAGAAATTTTTAACAGCGATGTGTTCCTTAAAATTCTAAAATTCATTAAATCTGTTTTGCTTACTGCAAATATGTTTGCAAATGTTTTGAATCATTAATATTACAATAATAGTTTTATAAGATTACAAATACCGTTTATCTTGCGTTGTGTCATTATTTTTCTTTACAGGCTCATATACAAAGAGTTATTTACTTAACCATAGTTTCTGCCATCGTCTCTAAACTTAAGAAAAAGGTAAAAAAAGAAGGCGGAAAATATATTTAAAGTGTCTATTTTGGTAGTGTTAGCTTACATACGCTCTTATGGCCATATCATACGGGAGTATATATACTCAACACAACATTATACGCAACAAGTTTACTATGCTGAACGAACGAGAAACCGGTCAGCTGTCCGTAGGGTTCCCCCTCGAATTGATAGCGTGATGTATTCTCTTCTCTAAAGGTATTCCAGGAAAAAATCCCGTTTATTCCTCTTATTAGTCAATTTTGATCAGCACGCTCAACATACTCAGCTTTTTCTAAACGGTTTCGTAAAAGTTGATCATCCGAAAACTTGCTGTCCTTGAACAAAATCAGGCTGAGAATGTTGGGTATAATGCTGTGTTTATAGTGCGACCACGTTTCCTACGACTAGCAGTGAGGCCGAATCCAAAAGTTTAGAGGGATGCAAAATTGGTTGAGAAATAGTTATCTGGCAAACATCCAGTTATTCGGTGTTCCCTTATCGCTTGTTTTCTCTCAGTCACCCCTATTTTAACACTGGACTCGTTCAGTCCGCACTTGCGCAGAGGCTTCCATGGTCGCAAGAAATGTGGTTAAAGAATAGTAAAGTGCTGAACGAAAGTCTCTCGTGTGATATGGCCATTACAATCCTAAATTCACAAGTTTAGTATTTTTTTATTGAAAATACTTTTCTAGTTATTTTTAAGGATTAACGTCAAAATAATAGTTTAGTAAAATGACACATGGACCATCGTCCGATTCAGTTTGCAGTAATGATATATGTATGAATTCATGATAGTTTGTATTTGACAAATCTATAAATACATTTTACATACGCATTAAAACTTTACTATTTTAAATCCAAGTTTCACTGACAAAAAAATATAATTTTCAGAATAATTATTTACATTTACATTGTAAATGCTTTAAAAGAATAAAAAATATTTATGGCAAAACATTTTTATTGAAAAAGAAAAAAAATAATGAAAAACATAAAAGCATTTTGACATTAATATATTTGACATAAAAAAATATTTGAATAATAATATTCATAAAATACGTAGCTTTAAAAGACTTCTGAGCAAAAAATACTAGAAAGTACAAACAAGAAATACAAATCTTTAAAATCGTCTAGAGAATGGAAAAATGTCCAAGAAATAAGTTTTTACTTTAAAAATTGCAACTTTGCATAAATATATTTTTGGTCATTTCGGCTTGTGTTTGAAAATAAAATAAATTCTTTTCTTTTGTAGAATAAAAATCAAAGACATAAAAATAGAATTCTGAATTGTCTCATACTAGAGCTAAAAATACTTTTTAACTGAAATACTGACTATGTAAAAGCAGCAAAAAAATATTTCGTAAAATATTGTAATATAAAAATATTTTAGGTTTTAAACATTATTCATGCGTACATAAAATACTTTAAGTTCTTTAATTTGCATGAAGAAATTAGCAAAATTATTTAAGTAAGGTAATGATATACTTTTTTTAGATATTATTAAAAATGTAATGTAAAATTATTCAATGTACACTTTAAATAAATACAAATAAAAAAATCGGTTTTTGTTGCAATCTCTGATAGAATATATTAAAAATTTAATTTTAACTTTCAGAAAACAAGTAAGCGAAAGTTAATGCACATTTTAAAAAAGATTAATTTTTATCTTTAAAATATTATACAAAAAATAATGTTATTTTATACTGCTATAGTAAACACAATTTAAAGCGAGATAATATTTAGATACCTCCTAAGGTTTTTTATTCTCATATTATTTTTCCGCTATTAGAAATTTCCCTGTAATTTTATACAAACAAACAAGAGTTTTTACTTCCGAAAATAATTTTCAATATTATTTAAACTATTAATTTAAATTAAAAAATTGCATTTCCATGAAAATGTATTCGGCAATTGTATTTAGGAATAAAAAATAACAAAGTAACATTTTATTTATTTATTTTATATAATATTGTAATTTATTTTGATTTTACCTTTTTTTTTTTTTTTTTTTTTTAGAAGTGCGGTGATTGGTGATTGGGTTTTGCGTCGCACTAATGCTGCGCAGATAGGCAATTGGCGTCGGTCTGGGACACACCCCTAGAGGTGATCCGGAGACATGCCATCACAATTGTGATCCTCCACGGAAGGGATGGCTCTCCCGCTTCGGTAACCCCCAGAGGTATAATTTTTGATGGGGACATGGAGGACATTGTGGCCACGACAGATTTTACGTGCACCAGCCACCATTAGTGTATACGACGGTATTTGGCCGGCTCGCGTACCGAACCCGCAATCTTCCAATTACGAGGCCGGCGCTCTACCGACTGGGCTACCGCGGCCCCTTAGAAGTGCGAAATGCATAATTAAGTTCTGTATTAAAATAGAATAAAAATAGAGCCTAGAACAAATTTTATGCGTAAATTGATTCAAAATTTCAACACGTTTTAACTCTTTTGTATTTTATATTATTTTATATTATTTTTAATTGTTGAAATAAAAAAAATAAATAAAAAATAAATAAAAAAAATAAAAAAAATTCTTACACAAAAATTTTATTTGAACACGTTCAAGAATTAAATCATCTTGGATTATTCTTAAAACTGAGAAGCATATTTTACAATGCACATGTATTTCAATGCGTTATAATAGCCGGGAAAAAAGAAATAAACTATACCTAAACACGCAATGAAAAACATTTTAAAATGTGGAAACATGCCGGTGAAATAATTAAATCATATAATATCAGTATTTGTTTAAGACTATATTAATATAAATATATATATTTTTCCCATACATGGAATATAAATGCATATATATATATATATATATATATATATATATATATATATATATGCATTATTATATATTACTAATATTTAGAAACTAAGAATTCACTCCTCTTTTAATGTTAATTTAAACTTATGATAACTTATGATTAAGTATTTATGACAATATTACACACACACTTATATATATATATAAGCAAATTATTTTGCTTATATATATATATAAGCAAAATAATTAAAACCAGATGAAAAATTAATCCCAAACCCCATGAGGGCCTTCATCAGGGGAGCTCTCCCATGTAGAGAAAGGAAAGTTTCTAACGAAACGCTGGTAATTTAACCAAAAAACACGTTTCTAGCCCCCAACTTCTCACAGATGGAAGCAAGACCATACAGCAAACGAATTTTAATTAATACAAAGCATAACAAGCAATTAAATTCAGAAATCAGTCTTAAAATAATCAATCACAATCATTTTATATTGATGTATTATATTTTGTGATTGATTTCTGAATTTAATTGCTTTTTATGCTTTGTATTAATTAAAATTCGTTTGCAGTATGGTCTTGCTTCCATCTGTGAGAAGTTGGGGAGCTAGAAACGTGTTTTTTGGTTAAATTACCAGCGTTTCGTCAGAAAATTCTCATATTGCTTTCCCTACATGGGGGAGCTACCCTGATGAAGGCCCTCATATGTTTTAGGATTAATTTTTCATCTGGCTTTAATTATCTTGCTTATTTATTAGTGTTTTATATTTCCTTTTGCTGCATTTGCGTATTGGTTTATAAAAAACTGGTTCTAGTTCTATATATTTAATTATTCAAGTTTTACTCCATTCTATATTTAAATTTTATCTTATATATATATATATATATATATATATATATATATATATATATGTACTACTCAGTGTAATTAAATTAAATTATAATCGTGACAATAATTTTATTCGAAATACGATTAAATAATATATCATTTCAAATTTCATATGTTCGTATTTTCATCTATCTTTCATTTTCTGAGTGTTGTAAAGGAATTAAATTATTCAACTTATATATATTCCTATACATGGAATATAAATGCACACACACACACATATATATATGCATATTTATTACTAATGTTTAGAAACTAAGAATTCTCTCCTCTTTTAATGTTCATTTAAGCTTATGGTAATTTATGATTAAGTATTTATGACAGTAATATATATATATATATATATATATGTGTGTGTGTGTGTGTGTGTGTATTCCCATACATGGAATATAAATGCAAAATCTATTAAAACATCGTTTAATACAGATTCAAATTTTTCAAAAATTGGATAATAAGCCAATATGAAGGCTTCATCAATACGTTTTTTGTTACTCTATTCATAAACCTACAACCTTCTTGCGTAAACTGTGTCACGAACTTCATTAATAATGTGTAATATCTTAGTTGTTATTAATCCCTTTATTTGTCAGTCTTAATTCAGCTAAAACCTCTTTACATCTTTAAATTTCAAGTAAATAAAACATTTGTAAATAAATGACACATGAAAGCGGTTTATTAAAATATAAATAAAGAATATATATATATATATATATATTTTTTTTTTTTTTAAGAGAAGGCTTGTAAAAGTTAAAATAATAGAAGTCACGTACATGTTGAGAAAGGTTTCTATTATATATATTAAAAAACTTGGCATACTATTATTCTTTGCGCACATTCGTTAAACATTTTCGAAGATTTTGGCTTAAATTCCGTTTAACTTTATCAGTATTTTTAAGAAGATATAGTTTTATAGGTTCGTATTAAACTGCTTGGCATGAAAATTGCTTCTGACACCATTTCAGTATTTTCTTATGTAAAATGACCTCCTGAATCCGAATATGACGTCTATTTTGCCCTATCACCCACCGGTTTTTAGGAACGGCCTCCTATTTTTAACATATTTCGGGGATATGGCTATAAATTTGATTTTTAGGAGGGGAAGGATTATTTTAATCGTTAAATACCTTCTATGAGGCTACGAGTTGGAAAATAGAAAAAATTGGGGGGGGGGGGATTTGCCACTGAAATTATGTATTACATGTCTTATATTTTTTTAATCTGTTATTAATGCTAGTTTTAAAACTTTATCTTTTATTCTCTTTTGAGGTGTTAAATTTATTCTTTTTCATTCCTCAAATCAAATTCATGGTCATAAAATTGTCGAGTAGGGAAAAAAAATGAGGGAAGGGGCGATGTTTTTTGAAGACGGTAGGTGACTGGGAAAAATTGGAATCCTATTCGGATTCAGGAGGCCCTTTTATATAATAATCAACAAAAATAGTATCAGAACTCGATTTTTTTTTCCCAAAGCAATGTTATTAGTGTTGTTAGTGCTGTTGCATTAGAAATGATATATGTATATTTTCCAATTTATCAAAAAACTGCATTTGAAGATATTTGTTGCATTCGATTAGGCAAAACATTGGGAAACAAAAGTATACATAAACTTTTGTTCAAATCTCAGTATGATGCTTTATGTCAAAACTTTGTATGATAATAGATATAATCAAATCAAATATATGTGATGTTTTACAGTCGGCAGCAAAATTATTGAAGCACACATGCACCTTTTTCATTTTTTTTTATTTTCTTTTCTTTTTAGTTTGATCGCTGATTTTTATCATCAACTTACTCTTTTTTTTTTTATAAACAACATAAAACTAAGATCATGACTCGACAAATATTTAATTAACAAAGCACTATTAGTTGCACATCTTTTAAATAAGAATTTATTGCTATTACTTCACTAATTTTGCTGCCGACTGTACTTATTACAAAAACATAATAGCACTATGCCCAAAAAAAACCACTTTTTTTTACAATTATTACTATGCATTTATATATTATTTGCTTATTTAGATAGATTTAGATTGGTTAGTTTTCTAAGCTTGAAACGTGACAAAAATAATAAATTAAGGTATTGATAAATAAATTTTATCTCAAAATTATAATTTTTTCTTAGTTTTACCTCAGGTTTTTCCTAAAAGTTATAAGAAAACGGATTATTTTGTAGATATTTTAATTATTACGAACATTAGTAAATAATATTATAAACTATTTTTTTTTTTTTTTTGATATGTAGTATATATATATATATATATATGTTTGTGTATTATTCCGTGTTATATTGAGAAAAATTTAAATATACAATAAATTTACAGATTGTTCAGAAATTGGGTTTCGTAATTACGGAAATTTATATTAGGTTATACGTTATGAAAAAACATTTTCTAATTTACGCTAAAAAATATTTATATGTAATTCGATGACATAGCAGCCAAATTGTACGTATTTTTTAACATCACTCTTTCAGAGTAAAATTGTAATCCTATTTAATCGAAGAAGACTTATACAAAATGTATGAAAAAGTAGGCACGAGTGATGCAAAACAAAGCGGTAAATCGCTGTTTTGTTTTATTCGCCCCGAAACATTTTTTGTGAGTGTTTTGCGGGTTTTTTTTTTTTTTTTGGTATTTATTTAAATATTTTTACTTATTACTTTTGAACGGCAGGTCTTTGATGCATTTTTATTATAAGATAATATATGTGACAAATTATTTAGGTTCCAGTATAATTTAGGCAAATTTTGTTGAAAATGCTTCTAAAATTAATTTTTTTTTAAAGATTTATTTTATGTTTCTCAACTGTGGGGATAATCTTAACAGATATTCTAACATATTTTAGAGGCTATTTTTGGTAGATTTCAGGTAATAAATCATAGTGTGTGACAGCTGTGATATAAGTTTTACATATACTGTGAAAATTGTTCCAAATACATTACGATTTCGTATGAAACAAAAATTTAAAAAAATTCTGAACAAAACAGAATTTAATTTAGTATTATAGGACTTATTTTAATCTATTTTTCCATATAAAGGCATGCAGTAACTGTGTTTCATACCAATTTTTGATAAATTCTAATAATCCGGACAGATAAAATGACAAACTGTGTACATTTAGATAAACACAAAAATGTTTATACTTTCCTTCAAGATGATAGATAAAAATTTATTACGATGCTGTCAGAATAAAGTAGTACTACCTGTCATACTAAAATTCAAATTATCAAATTAATATATTTTACAATAACAATAATACATACTCTTTAGTAATATAAAATTTCATTATATTTTCTCTTATTGAAAATATGTCTGCAATTTTTTTTAATCATCAACATCACGTACTGTTAAACAATTTGTTCCTAGATTGAACTAAAAGTTGGTAATTCAGAAAATGCAATATGTTAGGTTAAACCAAAACTTTGTACTACAGTAGCTTCAATACGCTAGGTTGAACCAAAGTTTGGTACTACAGTAGCTTTAATGTGCTAGATTGAACCAAAGCTTTGTACTGCAGCAACTGTAATATGCTAGATTGAAACAAAGCCTGACACTGCAATAGGTTCAAATATGCTAGGTTGAACCAAATCTTGGTACTGCAGTAGCTTTAATATGCTAGGTAGAACCATAACGTGGTACTAAAGTTGCTGCAATACGCTAGGCTGAACCAAAACTTGGTTGAACAGTTGGTGCAATGTGCTAAATCGAATCAAAACTTGCTTCTACACTGTAAAAAAAAAAGTCTCCTTTGCTGCCAGAAATTTTCTGTAATTTGAGAAAATAGTCGTAAATTACGTAAAAATTACGTTGACAAGACGTATTTTTCTGTTTGAACTAAATCTTGGTACTGTAGTAGCTTTAATATGCTAGGTTGAACCAAAACGTAGTGCTACAGTTGCTGCACTACGCTAGGTTGAACCAAAACTTGGTTCTACAGTAGGTGGAATGTGCTACATCGAATCCAAACTTGCTTCTACACTGTAAAAAAAAGTCTCCTTTGCTGCCAGAAATTTTCTGTAATTTGAGAAAATAGTAGTAAATTACGTAAAAATTACGTTGACAAGACGTATTTTTCTGTTATTACAGAAAATTTCTAGCAGCAAAGAGTACTTTTATTATTATTTTTTTTTACAGTGTACAGTGGCTGCAATATGGTAGATTGAACCTTTATTTGGTACTTCAGTAACTGAAATATTCTAGAATGAATCCAAATCTTGTACTACAATACCTGCAATATGCTAGTTTTGAACAAAACTTGGTATTACAGTAGCAGCATTCAGGCAATGGTGAAATCTTCTACCATAATTTGGTGCTTCTTGTTGGGGAAAAAAAATCCATTTTAGACTGCATCTACAATAGTGCTACTTGATTTAAACAAATTTTGGTTAAACCACGCACAAATTCAAAGTAAAAAATTTCTTCGTCTTATGGCCGCAGTTACTGTGTACCATGTTTTGATTCAATTTAGTAAAAAAATTAAACAGCGCAATAATAATTCAGTAAAATGGCACATAACATTTATCTGGCACTGTATCTTTATTGTTTTTTCTGAAATATAAAGAAAGAGTTATTTGAAGAAATGAACAGTATTTTCTCTCATACTTTCTAAAATTAAAAAACATGACACGCACACACGCACACACACACACACCAAAAAAAAAAAAAAAAAAAAAAAAAAAAAGGAAAAGGAAAAGTTTTTTAAGTGTGCACTACTGTAGAAAATTGTATTTCTCAGTTATTAGCTTTCCTTCTGTTGTGTGACGTCACTGCTACGTAGTTATGACGAGATTATTTGTCACTGTATGCGCGCACCTGTTTTAGTCAGTTAGACGTATAGCCGTTCTGGGGAAAAGACGTCCCCGCTTATGTAAACTATTGTTTCATTTTTAATGTTTAATAGTCATGTATTGTCCCTTTTTTTTTTTTTTTTTTTTTGTTAATAAATGCTATAATGTCCTAGTAGCCTATGGTCTTTACCCTATACTACTGGTTCTGTTACCGACTAGTACGGAACCTTACATGATCTTTTGACTCTTTAAATTCACTACATTTGTAATACTAGAAATGTTACGGACTGTTACTTAACTTTACATGTTCTTTCAAAATTCGAAATTCCCTAATATATATATTTTTTTAATATGTCTCCATTGTTTAAGCCATAATATCAAGATAAAAGTTTATAAACATGGCACATAATAGACCTCGACCATTATATAATAAAACATCATAAGAAATGTATTTGTCAAATTTTCAAATATATATTCGACAAACGCAGTAAAGTTTTAGTATTTTAAAATATAAGTTTCGCTGCTAAAAAAATATCATTTTATGATAATCATCCACTTTTCTGTAAATTTCCGAAAGGCATATAATGATCTGTATGTCGAGTTATTTTTATTGAAAAATAAGGGGGGATTTTGATATTAATATACCTAAAAAAATAAATGCTTGAATATTAACATTTGTAAAATATGAAATTTTAAAAGATTTCTATTTTAAAATAGAAAAAAATGCAAACAAGAAAAAATAAATATTTAAATTCGTCTAAACAAGGAAAAAATGTAAAAAAAAAAATAATAATTTTTTTACTGTAAAATCATATATTTCCATAAATCTTTTTTTAGTCGTTTCGGCTTGTGTTTGAAAACAGAATACATGACTGTCTTCTGAAGTATAAAAACAAAGTAAAAAATTTTGAAATGAAAACACTGAATTGTCGCATAGTGCAGCTAAAAATAATATTTTATAACGAATCTTATACCATATAAAATAAAATATTATTTTATATAAATGTTATTTTATAAAATTATATAAATAAAACATTTTAAGATTTATACATCAATGTACTTGTATATAAATGGTTTTAGTTTTTCATATTTATCTTGCATTGAGAAATTTTTAGAATTAATTGAATAAAAAGGTTTAAAATATTATACTTTAAGTACATGAGTAAAAATATGTTTTTAGTCTAATCTGTGACAAAATAAATTTATCTATTTTAAGATTAAAAAAACAAAAAACAATCAGTTGATGCACATTTTAAAACATTTAATGCTTATTGAAAAAATATATATATACAAAAAAGAATATCATTTAATACTACTTTCATAAAGTTATTTTTAAAACAAACTTAAAAGTGAATAATATTTTGATAGCGCTTTATAATTTTTATTCCCATTTAATTTTTCATTTATTAGAAATTCATCAGAAACTACTGTTTATAAACAAAGAATATATTTTTCTCTAATAATCATGTTTTAAAAATTCTTTAAATGGGAAATTAAATGTTAAATTTCAAATTTTTAATGCTTCAGAGAATGTTTTGCCATAAGGAATACTTATGATAAAATATATATTTAAATAGCTAAAATGCCGTGAAAATTAAATTAAAAAAACTTCCAATCTTTTACGTGCAAACGTTTAAAAAATTGTCATCAAGTAAAAATTTCTTTTTTTCTAAATACAATGTATGATTTTAGTATTCTTTCCAAATATTTTTGGAAATCTGAAACGTATTTAAAGGGGAATGGAAAGATTAGTGTAAAAATTTATAGTTAAAATGATTCAATATTTTAGCACACTATCTTTCTTTCACTGTTATATTAGAGTATTTCCTTTGAAAAAAAGAATATATTTATGCATGATAAAGAATAAAAATATATTGGATTATTTATGAAATATGCAAGTCTTTTGCGTTTTATGTTCATGTATTTTCCTGTATAATAATAGACGAGGGAGTACAACCAACATGATTTTCAAATCTGTGAAAGAATAAATACAATATATTCGTTTGAAAAAAAATAAATAAATAAACTTGATAAAATTTGGTGACATCAAATTATTTTTATCACTTGGAATATGAAATGAATATAAAACTTAAAGCAATATACATTTATAGAAACAACCAAAATCATTTAAAAAAATATATACAAATATGACGGTGCGAAAAGTTAATAAATAAAGATTATAAATAAATTTATATTAAAAGTATGATGATATGTTTTACTGAGCAATTCATTTATGTAACTAAAATAACGAGTTACAACTAAAAATCTGCAGGAACTTTGAAATAACGTAAAAGCAAACATGCAACAGTTTTAAGCTATAGTTTAGCATTTACCGTATTTTCCAGCGTATAACGCGCAGGGCACTTAAATGAGTTACACACAAGGAATTTTAATTTACAAAATAAAGCTACATTTGAAAGAAACAAACGTGTAAATTTAAATTTCCGGTGTATAACTGATTTAACAAACCTGCACGTTATACGCCGGAAAATACGGTATTTACAATACATACATAATTATAAAATAAAATTTTTATGACCCATTTCAAATGGTCCTTCATCAGCTACAGTCTATAATTTCTTTGAAATGGAAACACACGCTTATTGAACGCTGCTTTCGGCTTTCAATTTTTTTTCTTTCTGTTTAAAAAAAAATAAAAAAATAAAAATAAATGCTTATTCTTTTTTGAAGCTGCTGAACAGTTTTTTGAAGCATATGTGCAACCGACACATCTGAAGGATGGTTGGGTAGTTGGGTTTTACGTCGCAGTAGTGCTGCGTAGATGGGCAATTGGCGACGGTCTGGGACACAACCCTAGAGGTGGTCTGGAGACTTGCCATCACAATTTTGATCCTTCACGGAAGGGATGGCTCCCCCGCTTCGGTGACCCCCAGAGGTATAATTTTTTATGGGTACTTGGAGGACATTGCGGCCATGACAGATTTTACGTGCACCGGCCACCATTAGTGTACACGACGGTCTTTGGCCGGCTCGAGTACCGAACCCGCAATCTTCCAATTACGAGGCCGGTGCTCTACCGTCTGGGCTACCGTGGCCCCCGACAGATCTGAATTATGCCCTACACTGTTTAAGACCATTTGATCAATGAGATTTTACAGTATCTAAAAGATCAATGAAATTCCATAGAACGATCCATCAGATCTAAAAATTCACTCTGTATGGATTATAACTTCATTATTTCAAAATAAAATTATATTATTAGATTATGTAAAAGTCTTAAATGAACAGTCATTCAATTTTACATTATAAAATCCATTTGTTTATAGTGAGCTACTTTTACTGAAAAAACAAAAGATTCAAAAAAAATTTTTGACATTATATATATATATATGAAAGAATAAATGTTTGAACAGTAACATTTATAAAATGCGAACTTCAAAAGATGAACCATCAAAAGAAAGGAGAAAATGTCGGGAAAATGCGCATATTTTGGACGATTCTTATCTCTGCGAAAATGCAGATTTAGTCTTTTTGACATAATACTAACAATCAAATGCATGATTTTTACTTGTATTATAAACATCGAAACCAATAGATTTAAACATAAGGTTAATATCGCACTTTTAAAAAAAAATGTATAATTTTTTTAGTGAAGTAACTTAAATTGTATACCATGTAAAAAATATGCATAATATGTTTCATTAAACATGACCAAGTTTATGCCACGAGAGATTTGGGGGAAGGGGGATAGTTACTCCAGGAAACAAGCTTTTCCCCGACATTTCCAATGTTTTGAAATCAGTGACTTTCATTATATATATATATATATATATATATATATATATACTATTTCCACGATGTTTGGTTAATAATAATCCTAATTGTGTGCATTTTTACAAGGTTTGGTCAAATACAACAATATTAATAAATATTCTGGGAAAAATGGGGCAACAATGCTACCTGTTAAATGATATGCACAAAAA
Source organism: Salticus scenicus (assembly GCA_963930645.1). Lineage (NCBI taxonomy): Eukaryota > Metazoa > Arthropoda > Arachnida > Araneae > Salticidae > Salticus > Salticus scenicus. Next base: position 243,772,732 of record OZ005656.1, read on the forward strand.
AATTAATAGACAGCAATGTATGTGAAGGTGCATATATATATATATATATATATATATATATATATATATATACATATATACAGGTTGATTCAAAATTAGTGTGACCAATTTTAATAGCACGTAACTGTTTATGGTAAACTTTAATCGCTTTACCACCGGTTTTATTTTAAAAGTGAGACATTTAAATAACCAGTCTAGCTATTTTTATTAGTGGGAGTAAATTATGGCTCCGAAATTAGATCCAAAAACCCGAAACGAAATTTTAAAGCATTTGAATGATGGTTGCTCAAATTCTGTTATAAATAAAGCATTTAAAAATCAAACAAGATATTTTTTCTAATGGATTACTATCTAAACTTCGAAAAGAAATAAAATTTAGCTGGCAATGAAAAGCTCCAGGGACAAAATATTGACGAAAGAAAGTGTTTGGTGAAAAAGAAAAAAAAGATGAAAAGACTTATCGCTGTAAAAAATCATCTGCCTCAAAGGACTTTAACAAAGAAACTACAGGTATCGCAATCGGCAATTTATCGTCAGATAAAGAAAATTGACTATAAAAAAGGGAATAAACCAGTCTTTTCATTAAATGTATGCAAAGACCGTAGAATAACGAAGAAAATGTTCTTGGCCTCTGTATTTAATGTTACGCAAAGGTAGATACAAAACATGGATAACTTCGGAGGAAGCACTTTTTGATCTGTCATCCACAACTGGCAAAATAAAGATACAATATATTTTACTCGAAAAGCGTCGCAAAGACGCAGCTGTTTTGCAAGAGGCAAGTTGGCCGTCTGGTGTAATGGTATGGATGTGAATGTCCTCTCAAAGCTTAACAAAATTATTTTTTGTAGAACCAAAGACTAAAATTGATGCTAAATACTATCAGAATAAAGTTCTAAAGCACATGATTGAAGAAAGTAAATGTCTTTACCCTCAAGAAAACTTTGTTTTTCACCAAGATTCTGCACCAAGTCATACTGCAAAATCAACTATAAAATGTCTGAAAGATAAAAAAATAAATTTTCTTCCTCCTGAAAAATGGCTACCATCATCCCCTGACTGTGCTCCTTGCGATTATTTTTTATGGGATACCTTAAAAAAGAATTAAGTAGACGTAAAGTAAGAATATTTCAAGGGCTCAAAAAGCAGTCAATGAGGAAGTTGAAAAAATACCCCCAAAAATGATCGATAAAGCTTTTTTGGCTTGACCTAAACGTTTACGTAAAGTGTACTATGCTAAAGGAAACCACATTAAAAATTCCATGTAAATAACTTAATTAAAAAAATTGCTGATGCTCTGAAATTGGTCGAACTTATTTTGAATCAACCTGTATGTATACATACATATAAATTTTTATAAAATTGTGTTTTTTAGTTCTTGGAGCTCCCACAAAGTTTTTATCAAGACACACAGGCAGACCTTTTCTAAAAATGGTCAAATTGTGTCCCGGATATATCAAAACGTGTAGATCCATCGAAAAACGGAACTCAAAATTCTTTTTTTTGCGAATTCAGTACATCCCCCCCCCCCGCAATATAAATTAGAAGAAAGTAAAAAATAGATAAACTATTCTGTTAAATCAAAAAAAAAAAAAAAAAAGCATATTTTTAATCTTTTAACCATTAACGTGTGTCTATGTAAAAGCTTTTATACCTTTATCTTACCTTTCTAAATCCGTAATAGTAATTAAGAATTTTTTTTTTTTTATATATATAAAGACATGCATTAGATAAAAAACTATTACAAAAATATGTTTCTAACGTACTCTGTAATGAAAGATAGTATAATTTCTTTTAATCTAAAACAACTAATGTTACAATTCAAGTATATTTTTAAAAATATCAAAACAATTTATTTTTCTTACTTTAAAGAAAATATATTAAAAGCATATTTAAAAGTAAGTAATCATTAGATCTGTCTTATTTTTTTATTTTCCTTTTAATACTTCTTCTATAAAAGATTTGCCTGAAGGTTTATATAGCAAATAAGATTTTACTTTTGTATGAATATTAATAGAAATTTCTGTAACAGATTGATACTCTGTCAAAACATTTATATTTTTCAAACACATTTTAAAATAATATTTTTAAAAATGGAGATTAAAGTGACTAAAAAGCTTTAAAATTGTAATAAATGCAAAAGCTTTTATTTCTGTTATGTATAAAACTAAAATAACACCATTGGGAAAATATAAAAGCTAACTTTAAAAAATAAATTAAATAAAAACACTCGCTAAAACATTTTTTGGTAACTTTTATCATTGTAGATTTTCTGAAAATAATATAATAACATATTTTTGAGAGCAGATTTAACGATTGTTAAAACATAATGCATAAACATATATGAAACAAAAACAGTTCTAGTAAAATACATTGAACAGGCCCATTAAAGTGCTTAATAAAAAATATGTAGATCTACTTTTAACTGTTTATTTTTGTTCTGTTTTATATAAAAGCTTATATTTACATTTAATATTTATAAATTAAAGTATATTAGGTTCGTTGAATGAAATATATATTCAAACAACTATTCTTATGGTTTTTGATATACCTTTTTACATGATGTGAAATATTTAAATTGCGTTTTCTCAGTTTTCGTTTTTTCATGAATTCATAATCATCAAAATGCTAAAACTTTTACAGATACTTAAGAAAAATCTTAATGTTTTTTAGATGTTTAATAGAACAACTTAAAACAATTAGGGATGGATTTTGCAGTATCTTTAAAAGAAAAATATAACGAAAGGCTTTTATTTTATTTTATTTTATTTTATTTATTTATTTTTGCAAGCTTTAACATAGACATGCATCTTTTTTTTTTTTTTCAAAAACTTGTTAATAAATTTCCGAATCCATCCCTAATTCTTTTAAATAAGTTATATTAAACACACATTCAAAAATTATTAATTCTTTTCTTAAATACCTATAGAATTTTTAGCATCATCTGTAAATACACTGGTGGACAAAATTAATGGAACAACCTGTTTTCTTGTTTCCTTCTTCTGCACATAATTTTTAAACAAATAAACGTATTAACATAAAATTTGGATGGACTGTTCGTTATCATATTATTAATCTAATTTTACGTAATTTTAGCACAAGAATAAATTTTAAGCTAATAAGTATTCATTTATCATTTTTCTCTCAAAAGTAAGCTTTGAAAAAAAGGAAACTTTTCAATTATTTTTGGAAAGAACACTTAATGAAAAGGGGTGTTAAGGACGCATTAGAGATAGGTGAAGATGCACACGCATCCATATGTTAGATAACAACTAAATATTTCTACCTGTATTCACTTTTCTGTTTCTTATTTGTTCTTCATTTTTTCGCATGTGAATATCTTTTTTAAAAAATATACATACAAACATGAAAATTGGATAATGTGTTCATTATAAAACTATTTATTTACATTTTTATAATTCTGGTGTTGCTCATGGTTTACAAATTACTAATTGTATATGTATATATATTTTTTTAAGTCCATTATAAAAGACAAGTTAATACAAAAAGAAAAATCGAGATTTAGTTTAACATTTGAAGGCATGTGCGTCTTTACCTATCTCTAATGCATCCTTAACAAAATTTTTCATTAAATGTTCTTTCCTAAAATTATTGAAATTTTTTATTTTCTCCAAAGCTTGCTTTTGAGAGAAAAATGAATATTTATTAGCATCAAAATTATTATTATGCTAAAGTTGCATAAAGTTACGTTAATAATATGATAACGAATAGGCCATAGAAATATTATGTCCATATGTTTATTTGTTTAAAAATTATGTGCAAAAGAAAAGAACGAGAAAACAGGTTGTTGCTTTAATTTTGTCCAACAGTGTATATATCAACAAGCATAAGAATTGTTGCCTAAATTTATAGGTTTGTTAATTTTATTGAACAAACCTAACAGGTTCAATTTATAAATATTAAATGGAAATTTAAGCTTTTACGTAAAACTGCCTGTGGTGCCCCGTTAAATTAATGATGCCTCATTATCTTGTGTAAAATATGAAAATTTATCTAATTGTTTAGTTCTAATTCATAAAAAATGTTTTGCAATATTTGGCGATACACAGGTGTTATAATATAACATATAACATTCTTTTTCAGTTCAGTCTATGATTTTGACAAAATGCGTATTTACACTGTAAAATATAGGTTCTTAAAAATAAGTATATATATTGTCTCAAAATAGCTCCGAATGAATATATACTTAAATTTGAAAACCCATGTACTCATTTTTGAGTACGTTGGCATGTCAAACATGGAGATATAGGGATTCTTATTGGTCAACCCCTTTTTTTGAGCATGCCAATATATTCAAAAATGAGTACATGGGTTTTCAAATTTAAGTATATATTGTTTCGGGGCTATTTTTAGACAATATATACTTATTTTTAAGAACCTATTTTTTACAGTGTAAATACGCATTTTGTCAAAATCATAGACTGAACTGAAAAAGAATGTTATATGTTATATTATAACACCTGTGTATCGCCAAATATTGCAAAACATTTTTTATGAATTAGAACTAAACAATTAGATAAATTTTCATATTTTACACAAGATAATGAGGCATCATTAATTTAACGGGGCACCACAGGCAGTTTTACGTAAAAGCTTAAATTTCCATTTAATATTTATAAATTGAACCTGTTAGGTTTGTTCAATAAAATTAACAAACCTATAAATTTAGGCAACAATTCTTATGCTTGTTGATATATACACTGTTGGACAAAATTAAAGCAACAACCTGTTTTCTCGTTCTTTTCTTTTGCACATAACATGGAGATATAGGGATTCTTATTGGTCAACCCCTTTTTTTGAGCATGCCAATATATTCAAAAATGAGTACATGGGTTTTCAAATTTAAGTATATATTGTTTCGGGGCTATTTTTAGACAATATATACTTATTTTTAAGAACCTATTTTTTACAGTGTATTAAACACTAAAATACATCTGATATGTGCATAATAAAATTACAACCTTAATATTTATTTTTACTTTAAATAAATATATTTTAAATAACAACTACTCTTTCATAAATTAAAAATAACTAAAAGTCATCTAATATTGTTTACGTTGAGCTGAATTTTTTGTTAAAAAGACAAAAAAGAATTTTATATAACTGAATGAAAAAAAAAAAAAAAAAAAAAAAAAAAAAGGTGTTTGAATAAAAATAAAAAATACATAAATCGCGTAACTGGTTTTTATGATGAAATGCTAAATCATAAAAAAAAGTACATATTTAAAATATTCTAAAGAATGGAGAAAATATCAAAAAAAAAAAAAAATATTTTAAAAATCCTATCTGTACATAAATATTTTTTAGAATTTTTGGATTAAATTTCAAAAATAAAATGCATATATTTCCTTTATATTGTAAACATCAGATGCAGAAAAATGAAAGCTTCATAACTTTTCTATGTTGCTGATATTATTTATAATTATCTTAGTTAAATGAAATCTTTCAAATTTTAAACGAAACAGTAATATAGTGTTATATTAAATCTTGAAATATAAACACATTTTAAGTTTCAAATATTTACTTATATGAATATAAAGATATTTGTTTTTTTAATCACTATCTTAAATTAAAAACTAGTTGGCATAGGTGGACTCTGCTCAGTTCCCCATCATATTTATGCTCTCATAAATTTCTATTGCGAAACATGTTATAATCATGTTAAAAGAAATGAATTTGACTAAAGATTGATACAGTGACAGAATGAAATCCCCGCCTAATAGGCTATTCACCGTTCACTTCGATATATTTATCTTATTCTAATCTATTAATTTATTTTATCAGTGTCAATTCCGTTTTTTAGTTTTCATGCTACAATTTCCAGTGCAACAATCCTCAAAATTCATATTTATATGAAAAATTTACAATTTCGCTATGTTGATAAAATCGTAAATTACGAATAGCTTACGAAATTTTCCTGTTAGAATATTTGTATTCAATCATGTTCAAACAAATGTCATAAATGTAATTTTGAAGCTGTCTAATGTATTTATGATCCTCAAAATGGAATTTTTTGCTCAATTTTGCCTTATTCTGACATGTTAAGTAAATCGTAAATTCCAAATAACTTACGAATTTTTCAAATTGGAAAAATCATAGTCTATGATATTCATGCCAGTATTATAAATAATATTTCGAAAGTGGTTTGACATCTTTACGATGAAAATATCCCTCAAGATTGACGTTTATGCGAAATTTTGATCTATTCTGCCATGTTAAGAAATTCGTAAATTTCGAATAACTTACGAAATTTTTATATTGGAAAATTCATATTCATTAATATTCATGCCAGTCTCCTAAATAATATTTCAAAAGTAGTCTGACATCTTTACGATGAAAATATCTCTCAAAATTGACGTTTATATGAAATTTTGTCCTAAACTGCCATGTTAAGAAATTCGTAAATTTCCAATAACTTGCGAAATTTTCAAAGTAGCATATTTATAGTTACTGATGTTCATTCCAGCATTAAAACTGATATTTTAAAACTGGTCTGACATTTTTACAGTAAAAAGTTTCCTTTTAATGCACGTTTAAGTGAATTTTTGTCATATTTTCCCATATTAAGAAAATCTTAAATTTCGAATAACTGCTGAAGTTTTTTAATTCGATTGTTTCAAATGAATAGGGTTCTTGCCAGTATCGAAAGTAATATTTTAAAACTGATTTGACCTCTCTGCGATCATTTGTTCGTGAGATATCGTGTAAACAGACTAACACACTAACGTACTAACACACTAACACACTAACGGAATAAAACACTAACACACTAACAGACACCGTACAGACAGACACCATACAAATTTTGTAATTTTCGGATTCCTCACGCCTGAAAACATATAAAAAAGTCAAAAAACCGGGGTCGAAATTTTTCACGATTGCCTAAGTTCCCCATACCTATAGTATGATGGGAACTAATATCGTAAAAATAGTTGCAGAAATATTTATCAAGGTACTTGAATAAAAAAAAAAAAAATAGTCTTTCTAAATCTGTTCTAAAAGTTCTCTAGAGGTTTAAAACGATCTTGTACTCTCGAAAAATAATTACTCATACAATAAAAGCGTATCTTAAAAATATTTTAGAAGAACTAATTTTGGTTTTTTTTAACGAAGAGAATTTGCTGAAAACATATTTAAAAGCAAATATTCTTTAGATTTTTCTTAATAAGTTTTCATTCCCATTTGAATGTTCCATTACACTGCTCTGCAAAAAAAAAAAAAAAAAAAAAAATCTGATACCATTCTTGCTGATTCTTATGTAAAATGGCCTCCTGAATCCGAATATGACTCCTATTTTGCCCAGCCACCAACTGTCTTCTAGAAACACCACCCCTCCCTCAATTTTTATCCTTGTTCGATAAATTTATGACCAAGAATTTGATTTGAAGAATGAAAATAATTAATTTACACCCCCCTCCCCCCCAAAAAAAAGTATAAAGCGTAAAAATTAACATTAATAACAGATTTAAAAAATATAATGCATAATTTCAGCGGCACATCCGCCCCCCCCCCCCCCCAAAAAAAAAAAAAAAAAAAAAAAAGTTCCCTTGTCGTAAATGCCCATGTTTTAGAATTTTCCATCTCTGTAGCCAATCAGATGATACTTAACGATTAAAATAATCCTCCCTCTTTCTAAAAAATCAAATTTATAGCCATAAAATCACCGAAAAATTATAAAAAGAGGGGGGCACTCATAAAAAACGGTGTGTGATAAGGCAAAATGGGCGTCATATTCGAATTCAGGAGGCCATTTTAGATAAGAATATATTGAAATTGTGTTAGAAGCAATTTTCATGCCAAGCAGTGTTATCAGAAAATGCCTGAAGTTTAATAAAACAAACATTATTTTTCTCTAAAAAAATATTTTAAGAATGTGTGAAATTTTAGTACAAATACAAATTGCTTTAAACTTATTCATCTGGAAACGGTAAAAAATCTGCCGGCTTCGACATCGTCGCTACAGGCACTGTTAATCTTAATGTCGCTATCATTTGCGTAGAAATAGATGAACTGACTATGCTAAATGAATCAAACGGTATACCATTGCTCTGTTCGCCACAGAGATTCTTCCGATCTAACCCCTTTTAATTTTATTTTATAGGGTTATGTTAAAGAGAAAATGCTCATCTCCATTTAACCAGACATTACAAAAAATGATGCTGCGGATAACTGTAAAAAGCCGGAAATATTAAACATAGATTACCCCTACCATGTAAGTAGAGCAGCATATATAGAGCATATGTAGAGAATTGGATATCTGTAGTTTCATTGTAAATTTTGTTAATCAAAATAAAGTTATTACAGCGCTTACAGTTATGCTTTATTTTGTTCCATCCAATATGAAACACCCTGTATATAGATTAGAATGTTTAGCTTTAAGTTTTTTTTTCTTATAATGTAGCTTAAAATACCGGCAGGTTTAACAGCAAAAGGTTTACACTTTTTTTTTAATGCTTTAAAAAAAAAAATGTCTATAATATTGCGTTATATTAATATAACACAATACTATTTACATTTTTTTTTTTTTACATAGAAATTTACATAGAAATTTTTATTGTGATAATAAACTACATTTTAATATAGATTGTTTCAGTAGTTTCAAATAAATTAAAATATTCAAATTACTAAAGAGTAAAAAAATGTATTATAATATAAATTGTGATGTAAACAAATTCAAAACTTAAACCACTTTTTTTTTTTTTTTTTTTTGTTATTTTATCGTTACCTTTTTTCCTTTTAAAAATTTTTAATTATTTTTTGTTCAATCATAGCCTCCTAAACTAGATGCGTGGCTCGGAAACTTGGCAACAGTTCAATCGGTAGACAGCGCCACATGGTACAGTTTGTGCGACTTTTTTATTCAATTGTCAGAAGTGATATATTATGTATATAATCGACTTTTCTTCATTTCTATCCGCCTTTTATGTATATCAAATCTCACTTTTAAAAATTTTTGGTGGCTGTTGAATAAAAATGTCGCGCAATCTGTACCAGATGGCGCTGTCTACCGCTTGAACTGTTGCCAAGTTTCCGAGCCACGTGGAAGGCATCTAATTTAGGAGGCAATGGTTCAATTACCTTAATTTCTTTACGCTAGACTTGAAATTTTTAAATGTTTTAAGTAATTATAAACATTCCAACATTTTAATTTATTCCAAAGCATTTGTAGTACCTCTCTCTAAAATATGAAGAGTGAGATCTCACTCTCAAAGAGTGGTATATCACTCTTTGAACATGCCAAAATGGAGCCAACCTCGAAAGAGTGAAAAGTCTCTTTTCGAAAGAGTGAGATTTCTCACTCTTTATTAAGAGTGAGATTATTCAGAACAATTTAAAGAATATGACAGTTTTTTTTTTCCTTAAAAAATTGTGTACACTAGACGATGTTGTTTCATTTCACCTTGCGAATCGACTCCAATTCAACGGTGCAAAGCATGCAGTTTGGATCTGTCGGGAATCGAACCCAGGCTGTTCCCGTAGCAAGCGAGTATCTTATCCACTGAACCACTGAGCACATATACAAGCTGCTTAATTTACATTATTAAGTCATTCTCATACGTGATCAATCATATTTTTAAATTTTTACTTCATTTATCAACAATATAAAATTAAAGAATTCTAAAGGATATTTTAAAATTTAAATTATTTTGAAATTGCTAAAATTAGAATTATTTTAAAAGCTGTATACTTGAAAAAAAATCTTTATGACAAGCAGTCATTTAAAGTAGCTTATGCGGAAAAGAAGTTACTCAAGTGTACATGTTTAAAAAAAAAATAAATAAATAAATAAAAAAATAACTGTTCGCATACAAATCTACAGAGTTTCCTGAATAAGTCGCCTGTTCAGAAGTATAAAACTAGCTGTTATTAGTAAAATTAGTAAAATATTATAGCCAAATTTTTGAATATTTCACATGTGTTAGCTGTCAATAAATATAATAAAAATATAAACTGTTACAGATTTTAAGGCGTTGTGCATTAAATATTTGCATTGATATTTTCTCTTATACCTTATATATTTCTAAATAAAACTATTTACATTCTAAGACTAATTTCGTTATGCTTCTTGTAATTTTCGATTCTCCATTAATAATATTATTTCGATTTTGTCAATCGTATACAAAAAAATATTTACCAAACTATCTTTTAACATAATTATTTTCTTTTTATTATTCTTCAAAAATCTTCAATACGTTCTGTTAAACAAATACATACATGAGATCGTCCGGAAATAGTCCTTCATATTTCTTTCGAAACATGATAACCAGATGGCGCCAGCAATTTCTCACTCTACAAAAGTTTCATCTTTCAATAGATGGCGACCTCACTCTTTGTGACAGAGTGACTGTACGTCACTCTTTCACAAAAAGTGAGAAGTGTCACATTTTCCAGAGCGATAATATTGTTTTCTCACCTTAATTGGTGTCAAAATAGGGGTCACTTTTTTAAGGAGAGAGATTCTCACTCCAGAAATTTTAGAGAGCTGTTATTTTATTTCCACACCATTTTGCTTGAAGGGTATTTTTCGTCCTATTTAACTTGATACTTTAACGGCACCACTTCATATAAAAACTTATATTTCCATTTAATATTTATAAATTGAACTATATTAGCTTTCTTCAATAAAATACATATTCAGACAGGTTCTTATGGTTTTTGATAGATTTTTACTTTCCGAACACTATAGTAAGGAAAGTATTGTAATCATGTCAAAAATCCGAATTTGAGATTTTGATGTTTCCATACGTTTCGAGGTCCCCTAAGTCCTTTTTCACTATCTTTACGATGATGTATGTGTGTATGTATGTATGTATGTGTGTATGTCTGTGAGTGAACAAGCTAGCGTCTAAACGCTTTGTTCGAATAAGCTGAAAGTTGGTACGTATATTGTAAGTCACCATAGTACGTACCCTATAGATTTTGGTGAATCTAGCACTTATAGTTTTTTTACAGGGACACAAAGAAAAATTCTTTATCATTATGGCCTATGGGACCAAAATCTTAAAAGTGCGATAGCATCTAAACGCCTTATTCAATTGAGCAAAATATTTATACACATGTGATAGGTCACAGATACTCAATCTCTATAGATTTTGGAGAATCTAGCCCTTACAGTTTTTTTACAGGGACACAAAGACAAATTCTTTATCATTATGGCCTATGGGGCCAAATTATTAAAAGTGTGATAGCGTCTAAACGCCTTATGAATCTAAGTAGAAAATTTGTACACATATTATAGGTCCCAGTTGCACGAACTGTATAGATTTTGGTGAATCTAGCGCTTACAGTTATTTACAGGGACACAAAGAAAAATTCTTCACCATTATGCCCTATGGGACCAAATTTTTAAAAGTGCGATAGCATCTAAACGCCGTATTCAGTTGCGCTGAAAATTTATATGAATATTATAAATCACTGTTGCACTAACTATAAGCATTTTGGTGAATCTAGCATTTATAGGTTTTTACAGGGACACAACGAAAAAGTCTTTATCATTATGATCTATGGGCTCAAAGTTCATTAGCGTTAAATAAAACATCGTGTAATATAGGGACAAAAATACTCAAACACTCTATTATGGTTTTCTCTCTTTTGTTTGTTTAACAACTCCTCTTTCTTCACTTTATCTACAAAACTGTTAATGACTCAATGTTCGTAAAGTCAAGTGGAGTCACTCCAGATTTTTTTTAAAGATTTGAAATCTTAAAATTGCGTTTTCTCAGTGTGCATTTTTTCATAAATTCGTGATCTTCAAAAGGTTTAAACCGGCAAACGAATTTCACATATAAATGTGATTATTTCTTAATTTACTGTTCACACGCCTACATTAAATAAGTACCTTCTAAGGAACAAATATAAATTTTAATATTATAATTAGCTTTAAAAAATAAAAATAAAAAATCTAATATTTTTTATGTTCAGCTTGCAATATATTGAAAATATAAAAGCTAGAAAAGAATTTAAAATTTATACATCTAAGAGAGTATATGTTTGAATAATAATATTTATTAAAGCGTAGCTTATGAAGATTTTTGTGATACATTTCAAGCAAATTCAAACAATAAATAATAAATTAATACAGGAAATCGATAAGAAAATCGAGAAATTTTTTTGAAAATGTGTATTTATTTTAGAAATCGTATTTTTAATTTTCCTGGATATTTTTCTCGTTCTTTCAGGATAAACAGGAAAAACGAAAATCTCTTTTATTTTATTTTATTTTATTTTATTTTATTTTATTTTTTAGAACTATAAGTTGTAAAATTTTAGAAAGGAAAATTTCAACACAAATTTTTATTGCAAATTACTTTTTTTTAAATGAAATCTTTCGAATTATAAAATATAAAAAATCAGTAAATATTTAATATAATAAATTTTGTAAATTAAACGTAATTTATGTTATAGTCATTGCATTCATGTAAAAGAAGGATTTTATTTTTAAATCTTTATCATACATTAAGGATTTTTTTTTTTTTTTTTTTTTTTTTAAGAAATAACTATAAAAGAATGTGAACTAAACAAATGATTGTTTGTAAAATCTGTCTTTATAATATTCCGTGATCGAAAATATTTAAAATTTATTTCATGTTTCGATAAAAAAAAAAAAAAAAAAAAAAACAGGTAATGGCATAATTAGAAATGGCATAGAAATATCTTAATAAAAAGCACCTCATTTTTTCTCCAGACAAAAGACAGTTTAAAAGCTTGTTTAAATAATTTTAGATGTTCCTTAATATATTTTTTTCTGTTTCAATAACTTCATTATTATAAAATGCCTGAAGTTTTATACAACAAACAATATTTTTCACCAAAAACATTATTTTCCAATGTTTAAAACAGTCAAACCAATGTAAATATATATATATATACTGCAATAACATTTTGTGACAAGGATTATTTTTGAAAAAAAGAATATATATATATATATATATATATATATATATATAAATTTAAATAACTAAAAAATCTGTAAGATTAAAAACGAAAAGCTTTAAATCCCTTTATGTTTAAAAGATTAATTTTCTATAAATTTAGAAATCTTTATCGTAAATGAGCTGTGATTTTCGTTTTACTATGCGTAGCAAAAAAATATTGTGTTAAAAAAAAAAAAAAAATATGTTTAAAAGAAATGCAAGGTAATAAAAATTATATTTATAGAGAATTGAAACTGAACATTTTAACTGTTTTTATAGATGCCTTAAAACTTTTCCCTCACAAAAATTGCATTCGTTTATAATGATAAATCAAGACCTTTTTAGATTACTTTCAAAATTCGGAACGAGACTTTTACGATTTATAAGCATATATTCCCCGAACAATATTGTTGCGTACCAGAAAATATAGCTTAAATATCATCTGACAACATAAAAATCACAGCATAAACTACACAATAAGGATTAACGCACTGCAGTAGGCTGCAATCAATATGAAAGACACAATCAGCAAGAATTCTTTACACATCAAGCAACATGGCTTCAAATGGCTATGAAGGCCGGGTTGCAATCTCTTTATATATTTTCAGGTTATTTCCGGTATCTCTTGTAATATTCAATTTAGAGCTTCGATAATCGATATATCGGCAATAAGGATTTTCTCTCGAAAGTTGCCAAAAACTCTCCAATGGGAGATAAACTCGCCAAATACGTCGCCAAGGCCAGCGTTTTAACAGGTATTTAAAAGAAAATGAGCTTTTTTAACGACAAAGCCAGCTAGACATGCAGGAAATTGATATTTTATAATTTACTAAGCTTCTTTGAATTAAGTTACGTAAACATAACTACTATTATTTACAAATACGTAACAATATGGTATTGCACGTAGTAATTTTTAGAGTTAAATCTGAACACATAACTATGTACAAATATGGTGCAAATCTGCTATCAAAAGGAATTTAATCTTTTTTTTTTTATGTTAATAATTTAAAAAAAAAGTTATTTAAAATTTTTGAGAATTTTTTTGATAATTACTACAGTGACTTGTCAGTTCAACTCCATTAGAGAATAATCTGTGCACTCATTGTTACTTTTGCTTATGTCTTTTGTTTTTTTAATGATTCTTATTTTCTTAAACTATAATTAAATTAAAAAAATTAAATTCAAACCAATATTAGAAATTCTGACCTCATTGTAAACAAGACTCATGATAAAATACACGCAACAATATAAAATTTGCAAAATGGGTTGAATTAAAGCGTTATATTAATTGCAAGACACTTGACCTAAAAATGCAAGCCTCATTTCTAGAATAAATTTATCACTGCAATCCCTGTTAAAAATATTCTGATCTGTCCCTCACACAACTTTCTCTTACCTTGCACTTCAATACTATGAAAGCAGATTGAAAACTAAGACGTAAGCTCAAGAAGATAAGATAATAAAGTTCAATTTACTTTTTTTAAAATCTAAAATAGTTTTAGGAACAGCTTTATTTGAGATATCGGACTACATGGCCAACTATTCTAAGAAGAGATCTGAGGACAGAACTAAACCCAGCCTTCAACACTTGCCTCCTAAAAGCTGGATTACAGGAACAAGCCACCGTTCCTCTGCCTTTTTTTTTTTTTTTTATATATAACTCAGTGTGTAGGGGTTCTGCCACCCACAAACCCCTGTTCATTTATAGTACCTACATTTATGTATATATCTGTACTGATAAGTATAAAGGATTTAAGTCCATATTCTTGATTTTTCAGGAGACGAAAAATAAAGTTAAACTAACTAAAAACTAATGAACAGAATCGATTAGGAAAAAGGGAAGCAGAATTGATTAGGAAAAATTTCTGACTTGAATCTTTTTTAACCAATGGATTTTCTCAAAGACTAAACGACATGGATTTAAATTCTTTATACCAATCGATAGAGAATTTTTTTCTGAGTCTGACTATGTACTTAAATCGACATTTTTGGACTTAAATCCTTTATACTTATCAGTACAGATATAATCAAGGCTGTTATTAGTTGGCCTTGAAACTTATGAATCTTGCAAAAACTAAATTCGAAAACTGGCGTACAATCAATAGAAATAAATTAAAAATTCTTCACACACCATAAATTTTAAGTCAGCACAACCGGTTTCGAAAGGGCGTCGCCTTTCTTCATCAGGTACAAACAATTCTCAGGTTCTCAGTTCTCAGGTTCTCAGGTTCTTCGGTTCTCAGGTTCTCAATTCTCAGGAAAACAGTTCTCAGTTATCAGGTGCATCAGGTTCTTCATCAGGTCTTGCATTTGCCTCCAAGGCAGTAGCACGTGTTTGCACATGATAAAGAAAGGCTACGTCCTTTCGAAACCGGATGTGCTGACTTAAAATTTATGGTGTGTGAAGAAGTTTTAATTTCTTTCTTATGAATCTTGATTAAATTTTTCAAGTGGCAACCTCATACGCACTTTAAAAATACCAAATTTACATTTTCTGCAGTTATTTATGTTATTCTGATGACAGATATATATACAGATCAACCGCTAAAGGTTTGGCTTTCGCGTTCAGAGAACCTCAAAATATGATATTATGCAAAAAACAGATTTGGAAATTGAGCCTCAAAAATTACATTATTTACGGTATGGGTATAAGAAATAAATTTTCCTTCCTGAGCACTGCTCATTGATATTGTCAAAACATTTCCGTCAATTACATTCACTAAAACAGAACGTTTAGCTTAATTTTGGATATCCTTGTATACTGTCTATAAAATATATACACATTACACTATGCACTTAAATTTCGTTCTATATGAAAAACACATAAAACAAAATGAAACACTTTCACAAATTTCCAAGTTTAGCTCCAATACATCGAAATACTTTGGGTAGCCCTGTAAATTCCATACCACAATCTTTACAAAACTTTTTTTTAGTGATATATATATATATATATATATATAATGTTCATTCCATTTTGTTTAAGGCAACCTATAGGAGTTACACTGTACTTACTAAAAATTTTGCCAATAGACGTAATGTACTTTAATTCTCTTGAATGGCTCTGTTTACTAACCATCTGCAAGATCTCAACGAAAAGTTTAGTGTAACATTCTTATATGACACAGACTTAGAATACCGAATTTGGACTTCCTGCTACTATTTGTCCTTGATATATGCTGATAACAGACACGCAAACACACAGACTAAAACAAGGATACACACACAGACCTACCACTTAAAACTTGATTTTCGGATCCAGGGGATCTCAAAATGTGTAAATATAACAAAAACTCAGTTTCGAAAATTTGATCCAAAATCAATACTTTCCTACCGTTATACGGGTCATAAAAAGAAAAAACAAAGTAGCTTTATATTTGAGCCATTGACTCCCAATGAGGTCATATATATGAAGAGGGCATTCTCTGCAAATAAAATAGCAAATACAATTTAGTTATCCCTGCTTGTATAACCAAAATTATCATATTTAATTTCAATCTTTTAATAACATGAGAAGAGATAACTATGAATTCACATACTAATGCCAGATTTAAAAGGCTATTACCAATTAATTTTCTATCATGTTAACTAAATTCAGTAACCAAAATTTAACTCATTTTTTTTTCACTAAATTAGACAAAATTTACCAAATTATAAAATGGTTCTATACATAGTTACACAGGTGTTCCTAGAAATTTATTTCTTCCAGGTGATGTGTTTTTCTGATGCTAATTAACAAAACAATATTTAAAAATTTCCTTCCCGTAATGTTTTGACAAAATAATAATTATATTTATTATTATTATTATATTTTATGATCTTAAAGCTGCAGTTTTTCAACTCTCATATACTTTATTTTCTTAAAATCTAGGTGGTGTGAGTGAAGAACAAGGAGAACTATTTCTTCAAGATACCAAAGAAGTGAAGAGAAAGTATCAGGGTCGATGGCGCGTTAACATGTTAGCTGATTATTGTTAAATGTTGCATTGAGAATTTCTCCTCTCCCCTCAAGACCCTCAATCTGAAAAAGTTCTAAACGAAGCTTCGATATAATGAAACATATTTGAAATATAATATGTAGATAATAGCCGATTTTTAATGTATTTTATGCATAAATAGTTTCGAATTATTTATAGTCTCTGGATGATTTTTTCTTACCTTTAACCATACTTTGTGAAAAATCCTTATGTTATAGGAAAAAAATACAAACGTTTCTGAATTCAGCGTATCAAAACAAATTAGAAACACACAAAGCAGTGCTAAAAAAATTGAAAAGTACAATCGAGCGGACCTGTGTTATTTCCTCTATTAGTTCAACATTCGAGTGGCAACTAAAATTACCTTTTTCCTGTACATTACAAAAACTTAAATATTAGCATTTTTAATCAAATTAGACGTCTATTTTTTTACCTTAATAACTACAGACAAAACTAGTTTATTCAAATTCATATTCTTTCCATTTGGCATGCTTTCCACTTAATAAATTTTAGATTATTTAAATCTGGTATATTATACAATTTAAAATAAAATAAAATAAAATAAAAATTTATTTAAATCTGGTAAAATGAATATTGTCAAATGAAAACTATAATTGTTTTTCTAATAAAAAGAAAGCACCACAGAACTGGCGTTTTACACTGAGAAAAATTTCTGAAACTAACATCTAGAATCTAAATTGTGACTCTAGGAAAAATAGTTCCATGTCAGTCTTATAAATTCTAGTCCCCTTAGAAAGAGAGTTCTAGAAACCCCAATTAGAATTCTAGAGCGTTTGCCTATATTAGCTAGGCCGACGTTATTTAAAAATCTCTGCAAATAAATGCGAATACAAGAGGCGGGTTTCAGCAACTATAATCTTGGTTTATGACCCAGTTCTAGAAAATCAAGTGAGAATTTCTCGCAATACAAAAGATTCAGAATATTCAGAATATCCAGGATATTGTTTCACCATCTAGAAATCTGTAGACTAGAAATTATCGATCATTTCGTCTATTTAGTTTATCGGCGTATCTTTTGCGCATAGCTCGAAAATCTATATTTCTAGTTTAGAGATTTAGAAAATGACCTTTTATTCATTCTAGATGAAGGCGGAATATTTTTTTTTTCTCTCAGTGTAAAGTAATAAGTACAAAACTTTGAGTTTATTGCATTTTATGAAAACTATTTAAAGTTTTGTACTTATTACTGCTTTTCTAATATTAAATAGCTAATTAATTTTATATATATATATATATATATATATATTATTTATTTTATTTATTTTTTTAATGTAAAATATAACTTTGTCTTGACTTCAAAATTTTTACTTAGAAAATTTTAAAAAAAGTTTTAGTTAAATTAAAGATAAATGTTTAATATCAGCTAAATTATCCTTTATTATTGTTATATTTATCATTTAGTTCATTTAAAATTTTCAAAAGTTTATTTTAGTTTTATAATAGTCAAGTTATTCCAGGATTAAAAATAAAATCCACCCACAATCAAACTGTTTAAAAGAGGTGATGGAAAGGTTGAACATTGCTTATTTACTTTTAATCTCACGTAGAAAATTCAAATAAATAGTGTGATAATCAAGGGAAAAAAACCAAAAGTTAAGGCTCGTTCGTTAGATGTGTTTAACGTCACCCTAGCACTGAGCAAAAGATAATGGAAATTATGCGTTTTCTTGGTTTCGAGACTATATCATACCCAACATGTGACTTCTGATTCTCCATTTTCCCATGAATTTCCCTCTACGATACAAATATTTCCCTAAAGAATGCAAACATTTCCCCTTAACGGCCCTCTTCACTTACCGTCGCCAGAAGCCCGAGCCAATGTTATTCTATGGGAAAATTTTCTTTACAAATAACTTATTAACTAATACCTACTTTTAAATTCTGTTTTCACATTCAGAAAATTCCTAACTGTTAAATTGACGGACCTTTTTTTAAAAATGTACTTTTTTTAATTTTTAATATTTTATTTTGAAATTGCAAAATGAAAAAAAAATCACATATTGAAAATTCGTATTTTGCAGCTTCCAAACAAAATATTAAAAAATAAAAAAAATATTTAAAAAAAAAAGGTCCGTCAATTTAACAGATAGGAATTTTCTGAATGTGAAAACAGAATTTAAAAATATGCGTTAGTTAATAAAATATTTGTAAAGAAAAATTTCCCATAGAATAACATTAGCTTCGGCTTCCGGCAGCGGTGAGTGAAGCGGGCCCTTAAAACACAATTGTAAAAAATATAATTTTCCGTTTTTCTCTGTAGTAGTCACGTATCAAGGGTTTATTATTTAACGCGGATAAAGTCCATTGTAATCTGACCAAATGTTCAAATTTTCTGGGGACAGCCTTTAACTTGGAAATAAGTTTTTTTTTTTTTTTTTTTTTTTTTTTTTTTATGAAACAAAAGTTAAATCCTCAGAATAAATGGAAAAAATATTATTGGGACAAATAAATATATATATATACATGTAATTGATATGACATAATTGTAATATATACATGTGGTTTATAACTTAAAAAAAATAGTTTATTGATATTTTTTCTTTTTAAACCTTAAAACTTATACAAAAGTTCTACCACTTACAAATATATCATTCATTTATTCTATACAGTAGAATTTAACAAAGTCCTTTAAAAAAAATATCTCCAGAAAATATATCAAATATTTCTGACAATATATTTTATAAAAATCTTTTCGAATGTCAATATTTATGTTTTGTTACTATGTTTTTCTTTCGAGGTACTCTATGAAATATTGGATTTCCCATATTTGAAATTTTATGAAATCAGAAAGAAACTTTTGAAATTTTAAAGTGAATTTTTGCGATATACAATATTTATGTTATTTGAAAGATTTTAGTTATTTTGATAAATGTAAATTCGCTAAAATATGAATGTGACGTGCTTTATTCACTGACTGACTATTTTATTTTATCTATTATTATTATTATTAAAATATATTGTATATTTCAATTAGATTTTCCATAAAAAATATTATTAAAGAAAAACTCTACATACTTTGAAAGAAATGATAATATTATTTTGTTGTTTTTTAGTTATTAAAATAAATAAATAAATAAAGTAAAATAAAAAATATTTTCACACATAAAGAAACAAAAGTTTATACCCATATTTTTTTTTTCTTGTGTACAACTATCATATATATATATATTCTCTTTATTTTATACCAAAAGTAATTGTGATGTAGTAAAAATTGTAGATCTAATTACTAAATTTCAGCATCATTTAACTGCATAATTCACAAAGAAAATCAGTTTTAAAAAAGTAAAACAGAATTATTTGTATTTAAATTCTACATATTGCTAAAAAACATGTTTAGAAATACATTTATATATTTATTATAAATTTTATGGATTTAAAAAAATTAAAATTGAAAGTAAGACATATAAATGCCATAGACCGTATTGAGATCTTCCGAACGCAGGTGTCATGTAATTGGTCCTGCATGTCCAATCCACATCCTTGGCTATTTGTGGTTTCAAACTTCTCAACGTGGTGCGTGATCCCATGTTTTGTGGTAAATTTTCATTCTCTTTATGCCTTCTATCACCTCTTTGAACTTTTCGGTCGAATTTCGTTTCGAAAAACATGTTTAGAAATACATTTATATATTTATTATAAATTTTATGGATTTAAAAAAGTTAAAATTGAAAGTAAGAACATATAAATGCCATAGACCGTAATGAGATCTTCCGAACGCAGGTGTCATGTAATTGGTCCTGCATGTCCAATCCACGTCCTTGGCTATTTGTGGTTTTGAATTTCTGAACGTGGTCCGTGATCTCATGTTTTGTGGTAAATTTTCATTCTCTTTATGGTTTCTATCACCTTTCTGAACTTTTCGGTCGAATTTCGTTTCGAAATAGATGTTTAGAAATACATTTATATATTTATTATAAATTTTATGGATTTAAAAAAGTTAAAATTGAAAGTAAGAACATATAAATGCCATAGACCGTAATGAGATCTTCCGAACGCAGGTGTCATGTAATTGGTCCTGCATGTCCAATCCACGTCCTTGGCTATTTGTGGTTTTGAATTTCTGAACGTGGTCCGTGATCTCATGTTTTGTGGTAAATTTTCATTCTCTTTATGGTTTCTATCACCTTTCTGAACTTTTCGGTCGAATTTCGTTTCGAAATAGATGTTTAGAAATACATTTATATATTTATTATAAATTTTATGGATTTAAAAAAGTTAAAATTGAAAGTAAGAACATATAAATGCCATAGACCGTAATGAGATCTTCCGAACGCAGGTGTCATGTAATTGGTCCTGCATGTCCAATCCACGTCCTTGGCTATTTGTGGTTTTGAATTTCTGAACGTGGTCCGTGATCTCATGTTTTGTGGTAAATTTTCATTCTCTTTATGGTTTCTATCACCTTTCTGAACTTTTCGGTCGAATTTCGTTTCGAAATAGATGTTTAGAAATACATTTATATATTTATTATAAATTTTATGGATTTAAAAAAGTTAAAATTGAAAGTAAGAACATATAAATGCCATAGACCGTAATGAGATCTTCCGAACGCAGGTGTCATGTAATTGGTCCTGCATGTCCAATCCACGTCCTTGGCTATTTGTGGTTTTGAATTTCTGAACGTGGTCCGTGATCTCATGTTTTGTGGTAAATTTTCATTCTCTTTATGGTTTCTATCACCTTTCTGAACTTTTCGGTCGAATTTCGTTTCGAAATAGATGTTTAGAAATACATTTATATATTTATTATAAATTTTATGGATTTAAAAAAGTTAAAATTGAAAGTAAGAACATATAAATGCCATAGACCGTAATGAGATCTTCCGAACGCAGGTGTCATGTAATTGGTCCTGCATGTCCAATCCACGTCCTTGGCTATTTGTGGTTTTGAATTTCTGAACGTGGTCCGTGATCTCATGTTTTGTGGTAAATTTTCATTCTCTTTATGGTTTCTATCACCTTTCTGAACTTTTCGGTCGAATTTCGTTTCGAAATAGATGTTTAGAAATACATTTATATATTTATTATAAATTTTATGGATTTAAAAAAGTTAAAATTGAAAGTAAGAACATATAAATGCCATAGACCGTAATGAGATCTTCCGAACGCAGGTGTCATGTAATTGGTCCTGCATGTCCAATCCACGTCCTTGGTTATTTGTGGTTTTGAATTTCTGAACGTGGTCCGTGATCTCATGTTTTGTGGTAAATTTTCATTCTCTTTATGGTTTCTATCACCTTTCTGAACTTTTCGGTCGAATTTCGTTTCGAAATAGATGTTTAGAAATACATTTATATATTTATTATAAATTTTATGGATTTAAAAAAGTTAAAATTGAAAGTAAGAACATATAAATGCCATAGACCGTAATGAGATCTTCCGAACGCAGGTGTCATGTAATTGGTCCTGCATGTCCAATCCACGTCCTTGGTTATTTGTGGTTTTGAATTTCTGAACGTGGTCCGTGATCTCATGTTTTGTGGTAAATTTTCATTCTCTTTATGGTTTCTATCACCTTTCTGAACTTTTCGGTCGAATTTCGTTTCGAAATAGATGTTTAGAAATACATTTATATATTTATTATAAATTTTATGGATTTAAAAAAGTTAAAATTGAAAGTAAGAACATATAAATGCCATAGACCGTAATGAGATCTTCCGAACGCAGGTGTCATGTAATTGGTCCTGCATGTCCAATCCACGTCCTTGGCTATTTGTGGTTTTGAACTTCTGAACGTGGTCCGTGATCCCATGTTTTGTGGTAAATTTTCATTCTCTTTATGGTTTCTATCACCTCTCTGAACTTTTCGGTTAATTTTTGGAACACCTTGTATATATATATAACACACAGAGAGAAAGAAAGATAGAGAAAATAAAAAGTCATGTACATAACTTCATTATACCTGATTTAAGCTAGCATCTGTAATAAATTCATAATGAAAATCTAAACTTTTGTGATAACAGTAAAGTATTGCTTATTACTTTTTTTTTACAGCTAAGAATATTTTAAATAATTTTAGAGGTTTCCTCCACTGCAAAGGTGAATCTGAATTAAAATATCAATTCAGTGATAATTATTAACCTTAAATACAAGTTTAAAAAAAAGGCAACAAAATTTATTTTTATATATTTTATTATCAGAAAATATTGTAGAACACAAAGATCAATATTTAAGCCTGGGTAAAAATTTTAAACCAATTTAGAAAATATAATATAAGAAAAAAATATAAACATTTAGAAGCTTGTGTAGGAACCATTTCTCGGAATTACTTAAAATATTCTTGTTATGGGTGAAACTAGATTTTGACAAAGTCGGGGTCTGTTTTACGCCATTCATCTTCAGTAGAAGATTTCAACTCTAATGATTACGTAAAATATCTCCCATTTGCATAGACTCTTCTTGCTAAGTCATTCTATAAGTTCTTGATTGGGTTGAGATCTGGAGACTTAGCTGGCCATTTTAAAGTTTGAACATTGTTGACTAGGAGCAAAGTTTTGTGCCATTACTCGCATGGACATGTGCATTGTCTGGCTGAAATTTTCAATTTTCTCTAGCAAGAAGTTCATTATTTGATAAAAGGTGACTTTCTAGAATACGTTGGTAGGCTCTCATTCATTTTACCCGAAACGAACGCGATTGGACCCCCACCATTCTAAGCAGTGCACCCACAGGTCATCATAGAGCCTCCACCCAATTGGCGCTTGGAGAGTATTTCTTTGTCTTTCCTTAAATCCAGCCAATAATACTTCAATCCGTCTGATCCGTCCAAATTCCATTTTTCTTTTTTTCGTCAGGAAAAATTATTTCTATCCATTGGTTGTCTCAGGACATTACTTGTTGGTTGAAGTTCAAACGCTCTATCTTGTGTCTCTGCAAAAACTGAGGCTTAGTCAATTTTCCTGTAAAAATTATTTTCCAGAACTTCTAATTGTGTTGTGCATCATTTTTTGACAAATATTTAATCCAGTCTTCTGAATAAGTTTCCTGGCTGAGTACTTTTCAGTAGATGCAAGTCTCCAAACCCTTCTTTCATCACGAGAGGACAAAACTTTAGGCCTTCTTCCAATATTCTTATTACCATAATTTTCTTTCAATGTTAAAAAATTGTTGACTACTATCTTTGATCTTCATATCTTTATCGCAATAATACAGCTACTCATTCCTGTTTTAGAAAAAAATTCTATCTGCTCTCTTCTATGATGAGTTAACATTTTGCGTTTCGCTGTTATCACAAACAGTACCGAAACTTCGTAGAAATGTATGACAAATTAACAAATCTAAAGGATATCACAACGCTAGTAATTGCAGTAATCATAAAGCCAGCGCAAGCACATTTATTTTTAAAAAATTACTTGTGGACTTAAAGTTTTTACTCAGACGGAAATATTAACTTTGTAAATACCACTTTTTTTCTGATAATTATATATTTACAAATCCTGTTTGTTGAGTAATTTCTAAGCTATGAACTTTAATAATTAATAATACAATAATATTTTTTATACAATAATGTCATTTTTCCATTTTCTCAAACAGTTTTTACTGGCCTTAAAGTTTTTACTTAGACTGTAGCATATTCCCCAATTTAAAATCTAATAAAGAATGAAAGGCAGTTTAATAAGGCATGGAGTATCTTAATAGCGTGACACTAATTAATTAATTCGAAATATAAAAATTATGAATATGACATGAATCAATAAATTATCATAGAAAGGATAAAGAATACAAGTTTAAACATACTTTGTTTGATAAGCTGATAAAATTATCTTCGAAAAAAAATGTTCATCAAATTATCTTCAAAAATGAATAATTTGTTAGCTATAATTTACACACTGTCAAGAAATTTGGTTCTTAAAGCATAAGGTAAACTTTAAAAAATCAGTAATTCTGTGCTAGTTTCTCTCAATTTTTAAATTAAGACGTTTAGAATAGAATAGAAATTATGTAATTATATAATAATTCTAAAATTGTTTTTTATTATCATTTATTTTTCAATAAAACCCCTGTATATCAATATATTATCTAACATTTTTCATAAATCGTAATGACATTTTATCACAGAATACGGATATAAGAAAGAAAAAATGATTAATTATAATAAATACTTAATCAAATTAAAATTTATTTTCAATTCCTTCAAGCTTTCTAACTTTTATTCATGGACAACAATTTATTTTTAATTTTAAATGACCACCTTCATATTAAAATCGAACATAATTTTTAAGCCTTTAATCAAAACAATATATTTTTAACACAAAGTTCAATTTACTTTGTAAATTTAAAATAATAATAATAATTGTGGTCCAACCTAATGAAATGCATGTATAATGCGCCCCTCATAGTATTTGAGCTGTATAGGCCTAATGCAACTCATTATTAACACAAAATTACTAAGGATCTTTTTAATTTTATATAAGTTCACAAGTATTTAAAAATTAAAAACTGAATAAAAGGTATTTGAATTTTTTTATAGATTTTAAAATTTTATTCTAAAGAAAAAGACCTGTAAATCTTAATGAAATTATAAGGTTTTCTGTTCTTAATTCTCGATTAATGTGCCTGTTATATTTTTTTTCTAAAATTAGCCAGCATAATTATTATTATTTTTTAAGTTGTTAAAGCACATTTCGTAATTTTTTTTAGATAGAATGCATTAAATTTTATTATTTTAAAGGAACTTGTCAATAAATAATTATGCTGAAAAAAATGTACGGTAAATCTATTTAATTTATCTAATTCTGGCAATACATTTAGTTTTTATGAGTGAAAAGATGCAAATAAAATGCAATTGCTTTTAATTTTTTCAGCATGAATGATATCATGATATTTTTGTTAGAAAATATTAACGTTTATTTCTTATAATTTTGAAATTCCAAGATGACAAAAAAAAAAAAAAAAAAATTCTTTTTTCATTGCTGATTATACAATAAAACTCGAAAAAGACTCTATTATATTAATTCTTTTATTGATAAATACAAAACTTTATCTTCCATTGAAATTGTTTTAATAAGAATGACATTAAAGTTCTGCAAGAGCAATAATCGCACAGCAGTGGATGAACTTCTTTAATTATACAAGCTGAAAAATATTTTAATTAAAAGTATTGTTTCCTAATATATAATAACTTGGATCTTTTTTTTTTTTTAATAACCAAGTGTTTGATACAAGAATAAGAATTTTACGAAACGTTTACTTTAAATAATTTTTTACTGTGACTTTAAGAGAAATTGAGACTGTATTACTGAATAGGTTTTTCTGAGTAAAGAAGGTATATTTTGATATTATTTGTACTTCAAAATAATGAAATTAAATTTTATTTCATTAAGAGGTCTTATATATTTTAGAATGTTTGAATAAATGTGAAAAAGAAGTATGTTTTACTTGATTACAAGATTTTTATTATTATTATTAATTTTTAATAATATTACATAAAAACTGGAATGAAGTTAAAGGCTTTTTTGTGCTTTTGGAAAAATATAAAATAAATTCTCCTAATTAATTGTAATTAAAACAATATAGTAATTTATGTAGCATCATTCTCCAGTTTTTTTTTTTTTTTTTTTTTTTTTTTTGTTAATCCTCAAGATAGCAAAACTCAGAATATAACATTTGTAATATAACTTACATTAAAATTTTCAAGAAACTTCATTCTATTCAACAAAATAATTGTACAGAAATCCACTGGAAAACTTATTTTAAAATATAAGGCAACTTTATATAAAGTAAAAATATATTTATTTCAAATTTATTTATTATTTAAAATAATTAAAATATTTAGTTATCTTGCCATAGACTGCAGTTTTTGTGAACATATTGATGTCAATATGTAATTTCTAAATTATATAAATGTCTTTCATATAAATAAATTGCTATATGTTTTATTGTAATTAATTCAAAATATTAATTTTCAAAATTTTCAAAAGTTCTTACAGGCTTTCAAAATACAAAATTTTATGTAATTTTTGTAAAATAAATAAATAAATAAAACAAATAATAAAGAAATTGAAACAGACTCATTTTTCACTAGCCATAAAATATTTTTAAAGGTATATTATCCCTTAAAATAGACACCAAAAACCCCAAAATCTGACTCAGTAAATAGACTTATTTACATTTTCATCTTTATACTAGAATATAAACTACATAATTTCATTGGCAGATTTTACTTATGAATGAGAATATCTAAGAGAACTAGTTCTTAGTTTTTAAAAGCGAAATTCATGCATGAAACCAATAAACGCCTCCGTAGCTATACATCCAATAGTAAATCCCTTCAATAATCCATCAGTACATATATCCGTACATATACAAAAACAAAATTGATAAACGTATTAAAATAAGAAATAAATAAAGGGTGATTCCAAACTGACGAACGTACTGTTTTCAAGTTGAACTAAATACTTTACTCAGAGTTAACGTTGAAATCTGAATATTTAAAATTATGTTCTATTTTATAATGTTATAGGTTGTATAGAAATCATAAAATGAACTTCATTATTAAAATTTAAATCAAGCTTTACTTTTTATTTGTTTATTTCTTTGTTTTATTTTATTTTATTTTATTTTATTTTATTTTATTTTATTATTTTACTTATTTATTTATTTATTTTGTAAAAATTGAAGACAAGTTTTGAACTTTATAAATAAGTAACTTTTTTTTTTTTTTTTTTTTTTTTAAAGTTAAGTTAAGTTATTATTTATAACCTTATATATCCATATTTTCAAACTTAATATTGCCATGATTAAATTTTAATACTATATCATAAACGCTCATTTTGTTCCAAAGTAAAATTTGATGAAAATAATAGAAAGTCTTCCCGGCAAAGTTGGAGTCGTAGAATGATTTCTTTTTTCTTATCAAGTGGTCGCCACTTTGAAACAAAAAGACGTATAGCGTTGATTAAAAAATCTTTGTGGAGAATTTGATATCTGCTATATACATACAAAATTTTAAGAAATTCGAGCCATAAATTCATTTTTGTGTGAAACTGAAATATCAAATAGGCATAATTTATAAAACAGATGGTGGATCAAATCGTCTAACAGTTTATTCAAGCTATTTCCAAGATAAATTATTTCCAAGTTTCGTCCGAATTAATTTAGTATTTCAAAAGTTATCGTGATAACAAATTTCCAAAAGGCAGCCTGATATCAAATAGTCGCCATTAAAAAAGCTATAGTTGAATAAGTTGATCAATAAATTTGATAAAGATTCAGTAATATATTATAAGTAAATATTTAAAATCTCCTAAAAAAGAAAAAATATAGAACAAATAAAATTTGTTTTAAAATCATGTTTGTGCATGTATATGTATTGTATCTTTGGCTTTAACTTGAAAAAGAAGCCAAATTTCCAAATGGTAGCCTAATTTCATATGATCGCCATTTGAAAACACGATTGTTGATTAGCTTTTATCAATAAATTTCATTGACTCAAAAGTATATTATAAGTAAATATTTAAAATCTCCTAAAAAAGAGAAAATATAGAGAAAATAAAAATTTATTTTAAAGATCATGTCTGTACATATATATTTTTTGCATCTTAGATTTTAACTTAAAAAAAAAAATGCAGTTTTTTTTTTTTTTTTACAAACATTAAACATATAAAAAGGAAAGAAATCAGACGTATTTTATATTTCAGAAACTATTTAAAATTATCTATTTTAAATGAAATTTTTAAAATAACTGACAAAAGAGAATAATTTTATTAAGACTTGCTACGTAAACATAATTTACTTTATACAGAAATATTTATTCCACTTTTATATGTGCTGTTAATAATTGTGAAATAGTAATAAAATGTACTTTCAGCATATCATATAATTTTAATAAAAAAAAAAAAAAAACTTTATTCCGACGTTTCGGTTAAAACTCATCTTTAACCATTTTCAGGGAAAAAATGATGTTTAAAAAACTATAAACATAGACAATTTAAGCCATTCTATGATATAATGAATACAATTCTCAAAGAAGTATAGAAGCCAAAGAGTTTTGTTCTTGCAACCCCGCAGTGTTATACTTTGGCTCCGTTTTATTTAAGTTATTTATTCTTCTTGTAATGGTCATGATTATGATTTATTTAAGTGTTTTTAGCTTCTTTTTAAAATGTATATAGTGTATTTTTATAATTTATGTAATCACCTATTAATTTCTTTGAGAATTGTATTTATTGTATCATAGAATGGCTTAAATTGTCTATGTTTATAGTTTTTTAAACATCATTTTTTCACTAAAGATGGTTAAAGATGAGTTTTAACCGAAACGTCGGAACAAAGTTTTTTTTTTTTTTTTTTTATTAAAATTATGTGATATGCTGAAAGTGCATTTTATTACTATTTCAGAATTTACTCTTGCAGTATCAATTCATATGCACGTAAAGTACAGTAAAGTCTCGAACAACGCGGTGGCAGAGTTGACAAATAAATGAAACAGTTTTATCTTTTAACACACTAATTTTTTAGAGTACCGATCCATTGGTTCATGCACTCGATTTAGTTTTTTGTATAAAGCAGATGCTTTGACAAAAAAATTAGTGGTGTTAAAAAATAAAATTGGAATATTCATGATGCAAACTTGCACCCGCGTTCTGCAAAACTTTACTGTAATTCAATTTTTGGAACATCATATCTATTCTCTAGATCTGTGTTCCAATACAGTATTTTTTTTTGTTTCATAGTAAAATTTATAAATACAGTGTACCTCCACTATTTCTTAACTTCCCTATAAATGACATATATTTTCCCCTGATGAAAAAAATACTATGGTGTGTCACTCACACGACTTTCTCTTACCTTGAAATTTAATACTATAAATACAGGTTGCAGTATAATAGGTAAGATAACGAGTACTGTTGTGTAAACCTGTGTTAAACAATTCAAATAAGTCTTCGGAAGAGTTTTATATGATAATTAGTTCTATGTAAGGATGCAGTAGCCCCCTACATTTATATAGAATATAATTCGGCTATTGAAAAATAATTCTGTTTTTAAAAAATAATTTATTAAAATTATTATTAAAAAAATATATATTTTATGATAATGCAGACGATATCCATATTAGACAAGTAGTATAACACTAAATATAAAAAAAAAGTCCATTTTATTCTCAAAAAAAAAAAAAATGGAAAAACCGATAACTTTATTTTAAATTATCGCAGATCGATGGTTCAACCATTCGTTTTAAAGTACTGGCGAGCTCTTTTGAAAGATACCAATCATGAAAATTTACTCCCATCGAGGGAGCACTTCCCCCCCCCCAGGAGGGTTGAGGCGAGGCTCCTACCTACACAATTTGTTTTCTCTGTTGACTATCTCTATTACAAAAAATATATATTCGTTTCATTTGGTTTAGTGCAGTCTATAGATGTTAAACTCTATTTACCTGCAATTTCCCCCAGAGACGTAATGTATTTGAATAATTTTGAGTGTCCCTGTACACAAACCATTTGCTTGATCTTAACGAAAAGTTTGGTGTAGCATCCTTATATGATACACACTTAGAATACCAAGTTTGAACTTTCTGCCGTAATTTGTTTTTGAGATATGCTGAAAACATACAGACGTACACACATACACACACACAGACACACAGACATACACACAGACTCACAGACATACACACAGACCATTTGCTAAAAACATGATTTTCGTATTCAGGGGACCTCAGAACATGTAAATATAACAAAAACTCGCGTTCGACAATTTGACCGAATAACGATACTTTCTCTATCTTATGGGTAAGAAAAAGTAAATATATATATATATATATATATATATATTACAACGAAATTATGAAATAGTACAAGGGCTAATAAATAATAATAGAGATATTAATGATTTTATATATAAATAAATAAATATTACTGTATTTATTATATATTGCATGTCATATATCACATATATACTATGTTTATATATAATCGAACAATTTAAAAAAACAGTTTTTTATAGTTATTTTCCTTAATCAATGAAATATGTACTAAATTATTTTCGCATTTTTTTTTCTTTTTTTTTAAACACATAAACACGATTAATAATATTATTCATCGATGTCACTGTAAAGAATTTGCAAAGTCCAAAGTCCCTTTTAAAATAAATATTTCTAGGAATTTTATCAAGCATTTTTGATAAAATATTTTATCAACATGTTTTTGGAATGTCAATATTTATATTTTGTTATTAGATATAACTTTTGGAGTTCTATATATATAATATTGGTATCCCAGATTTTAAGTTTAATAATGTTAGAAAAAAACTTATGAAAGTTTAAAGCGGGTTTTTGCGATAAGCAATATTTGTGATATGTTGTCATTTTTGTAAATGTAAAGTGACTAAGAAACGAATATAATAACTATTCACATGGGTTTGCGGAAAAAAATTAGAAAGTGAAAGTTGTAGTTTAAAATATACCCTCATTTAATAATAAAATCAGTCATGACATATCTTTATCATAACTGATATTTTAAGACGGGTTCGACTTTCTCACAATTACTTATTCTTGAGATAATTTGTACAGTGACTAACAGACTAGTGAACTAATGGACTTACAATCTACCTGCCTTGCAGACGAATACCACATATATTTCTTAATTTCCGAATTCCTCCAACCTCAAAATGAGTAAAAACGTCAAAAAATAAATTCGAAATTTTTTATAAAAATCCATATCTTCAGTATGATGGGGAACTAAAAATTACATCGAGTACCCATACAACATTCACAATGTTATTTAATAATTTATATTTATACAGTCATTTTCAAAAGTTTAAGATTAATTGCCGATTTCCGGTATTTTAACACATCGCATCATTTGTGCAGATTATTGCGTCGTCTCATGTGCTGATTGCGTCAGACGCATTCTACTGCTATAAATAAAGGTGCCAGGCACGTTTATCGCCGGGTGTTTATTGTATTTTGTCGTAAACAGTGCTGTTGTACAATTATTGTAATGGGTAAAAAACCTTCACTTACTGATACAAAAAGGTCAGAAATATTCACCCTGCATAAAAATGGATTTTCAGAACGTCAAATAAGTTCGAGGGTAAGTGTGAGCAAGACACCTGTGTATTAAGCTATTAGTAAATTTAAAATTTCTGGAAAATAGTATAGTATATCTAGGACGACTTTTTAGATATTTCGTATCATTTATGGATCATTTGGAAGTAATTATGATGTCTAATTTATATCAGTGGCTGTATGGATCAAGGGTTTGAACCTCCAAGGTCAGGTGAGATATGTTTTTAGATAATTCATAGAAAAGGTGTCAATTGATAAAATAAAATACTTTAATGTCTTCACGGTCAATGTAAAACCCAATTTCTGATAAGATTTTTTTTTTTTTTTTAATTTATTAATTTTTTTTTTAGCTTAATAGATTGTCTGGCGTGACCATCTGTTGTCCTAGAGGGAAGAAGATAATCTGTTCGAGTCCCCAATACGTAGTTCTTTAATAATAGCAGCGTAACTTATCGTCCAGTTAGCACCTAAAATTAAATGCCCGGTTAAGACGCAAATGCAAGCAGTGGACTCGAAGAGAGGTTTTAAGCAATTTCAATGGGGTTGTTTTTTCAGTTCTAATTCATATACTGATTTAAAATATAGTATTTAATATTTTTTGAAAGGTCATTTAAGTATAATGACTACAGAAGAAGACAGAGCCTGCTAGTGTATAAGAATTATTTTTTTGTTTTTAGGTGATCATCTTCATATTAAAATTGGAGCTAATTTTTAACTTTTTAACTGATACAACATATTTTTACTGCAAAATTTAATTTAGTATTTAAATAATTGCTTTAATATAAATTTTGTAATTTTTAAGATACGTCAAAAGAATTAATAAAAATGTACTAATTAATTTTGAAAGCCAGTTACTTCGACATTAAATAAAGATACAGTCATTTACAAAAGTTTAAGACCAGTAGACGAATATCAGTTTTTTAACTCATTGCATCATTTTCGTAGATTATAGTGTCATCTCATGTGCTGATTGCATCAGACGCATTCTACTGTTATAAATAAAGGTGCCCGGCACGTTTATCGCCGGGTGTTTATTGTATTTTGTCGTAAACAGTGCTGTTGTACAGTTATTGTAATGGGTAAAAAATCTTCACTTACTGTTACAAAAAGGTCAGAAATATTGACCCTGAAAATTGTATTTTCTGAACGTCAAATAAGTTCGAGGGTAAATGTAAGCAAGACAGCTGTGCATCAAGCTATTAGTAAATTTAAAATTTCGGGAAAATTTGTGGACCTTAAGTGAAGCGGCGGTCACCCTAGGAAAACGAGTGCACGTGAGTATCATGTGGTAAGGATGGTCGTACGAGATCCAAGAACCTCCTGCAACTCGATTAGGCATTCTCTGACTGCAAAAGGCACCAACGTCAGTTTGAGTACTATTTCAAGGCGTTGTTGACGATACTTTATGAGTGGACTGTATATCAATTTAATAATTACTATTCTGAAGCTATTACTTCACAAACATTTAATTAGAGTATTATTTACATATCGTATGTACATATTTACAGTTATTAGAGGACGTATTATTAACGTATTCAAATATGTTGACACCATAGTCAACGCAAACTATAAAAAAGGTGAACCATATCACCGAACAAGATAAACAAAAGAGATGTTACTCTTACAACGAAAAACAATACAACTGCTCCGCTAAAGCGGGAATGAAAGTGAACAAGAGATGCGCGCCAAGGTTGCGCATATAGCCAAACTAAGGTGAGCGGCAACATACCGGCCCACCTTGAAACATTGTTTCAAAATTACAGTTCTAATATGTAATAGCCTAATTATAATTAATTATACGAAAATATTATATATGCAATTTAAATAATAAAACTTATACAAGAGAAATATTAATAACATTGTAAACAATAAAATAATACAAATGAAATACAATAAACAAATTAAATTTAACTATATACATTATTCATTTTCAAACAATTTTTTTTTTTTTTTTTTTACTTTTCCAAAGGCAGAAGAGCAATTTTGGAAATAGGTCGTTTATATGTCCCATTTCTTGTTTTAACGGAGACTACGCGTATTTTGTTATCCTTTCCTGGAATAATTTCTACTATTCTACCCAAAATCCAACTACATATGGGCAAGTTTTCTTCCTTTAATAATACCATATCCCCATTTTTAAGGTTATCTTTCTCAATTTTCCATTTATTTCTCTGTTGTAATGTACTTAAATAATGGCATTGCCATTTTTTCCATATTCCTTGAACTATTTTAGTTAATTTTTGCCAGGTATCTAATCGATTATCTGGAATGCCAGAGAACTCGGGTTCGATCACCGCTGTGATGGGTCGACCAACTAAAAAATGGCCGGGAGTCAAGACGTCCAAATCTTCGATATCGTTTGAAAGGGGGGTAAGGGGTCGAGAATTGAGGATTCCCTCAATTTGACAAACAACGGTTAAGAATTCCTCATATGTTAATTTAGCGTTTCCTACTGCGCGTTTCAAATGATACTTAAACGATTTTACGCCTGCCTCCCATAGCCCTCCAAAATTTGGGGCACGGGGTGGCAGAAATTTCCAATTAATATTATCTGAATTTAAGAAATTAGTAAGGTTTTCATCAGGCTGAGTAGCTAATCTATGTAACCTTTTTAATTCATTATTTGCACAAACAAAATTTGTTGCATTGTCACTGAATAATGTTTGGGCTTTGCCTCGTCTAGCAAAAAATCTTTTTAAAGTTGCGATAAAAGCTTCGGATGTTAAATCGCTAACTACCTCTAGATGCACAGCTTTAGTAGGCATGCAAATAAAAATACAAACAAAAATTTTGTTATAGATTCCTTTTCTTTGACCCCGATATTTAATTAAAAAAGGGCCACAGAAATCTATACCGGTACAATAAAATGGAGGAGTCACATTTACTCGTTCCTTTGGCAAATTTCCCATAAGTTGATTGACCGTTAAAGGTTTAATTTTGTAACACGTTACGCAGTTACGAAATATTTTCCGAGCTAAAGATCTCCCATTAACTATCCAATATTTTTTCCTAACGTGGTATAACAAGGCTTGAGGTCCTACATGATAGAATTTTTTATGGAAATGTTCCATAATCATGGAAGATAATTTATGGTCGTGGGGCAACAAAAGGGGATGTTTACTATCAAAATTTAAATTAGCATTTTCCAGCCTTCCACCGACTCTTAGGAGTCCCTGAGAATCTAAAATTGGATTAAAACAATTTAATTTACCTGATACGGGCTTCTTTTTCTCTAAGCAGATCAATTCTGCGGCAAACTGTGTATACTGTACCTGTCTGATTAAATGCATTTCAGTTTCGTTTAATTCGGTGCTTCGGAGTGGTCCAGTTACTTTATTTGCCTTTGCTCTTGTATTCCTAATAAATCTAAAAATAAAACTACATATTCTAATTAATTTACAAAAATTATTTGTTAATGAAAACAAATGATTATAAAAGTTCTGGGAAGAATCCGTGGATTGGATTAATCCACACAACACTGCAGGGTTAGCGTCACCCTGGTGATTATTTTTCAACTCACTAATCACAATACTATTATCACTGGGGGACAGATAGTCAGAGTCATTGTTTATGATACTACTGGATTTACTTAGAAAGTCTGGTCCCTGCCACCACAACTGATTATCCATTAAATCGGTGGTAGTTAGACCTCGTGAAATTAAGTCTGCTGGATTTTCCGCAGAGGACACATGGTTCCATGTGAAGTTTTTAGACAGTTCTTGAATTTTGGCAACCCTGTTGCCAACAAATGTTTTCAATTTCCAAGGCTCGGTTTGGATCCAGGCAAGAGCTATTTGAGAGTCTGTATAGAGATAAATATTATTGATCTGTAACCTCAAAGATTTCAAAATTTTCACAATTAATTTGCATAACAAAAGACAACCAGATAACTCGAGTCGAGGGATAGAAACAGTTTTTAGAGGTGCAACTTGAGATTTGCTGCTAACCAAATTGGAGACAATTTCAGAATTATGAATAGACTGAATATACACGGCTGCTCCAAAAGCTAATGACGATGCGTCGGCGAATCCGTGTAAGTTTATTTGTTGTGCTTCTGGAATTAAAACATAGCGATTTATTCTAAGTTGTTCAAGATCTTTTAACGAAGTGGCGAATTCTAGCCAATTTTGAGCAATAGGGCTTGGAATAGGGTCATTCCAGTCCAATTTTAATTTCCATAGTTCCTGCATAAACAACTTGGCTTTAACAATAACAGGACCGATGAGACCCAATGGGTCGAAAATGCGAGCAATGTCTGATAAAATGCTTCTCTTTGTCATAGACTTTAACTGACACAAATTTATTTTAAATGTGAAAGCATCTAAATTGGGTTTCCAGGCAACCCCTAGGGCTTTGGTTTCCTTATCAGAGAATGTGTACTCAGGGTATGTCTCTTTAGAAAAGTCAAGTAAGGAAATATGATTTGCATTCCATTTATGTAAATTCATTCCAGCGCTTTCTAACAAGTGTATAAGCTGTTTTTGAAGCTCCCTAGTAGATTCTAGCGATTCTTCCCCACTTATTATATCGTCCATATACGAATCATGTAGCAAAATATCAGATGCCTTCGGATATTTCTCGGCTTCTTCAAGGGCTAATTGCTTCAACGTTCTAATGGCTAAAAAAGGGGCACAAGCGGTACCGTATGTTACGGTATTAAGTTCATAGGTTTCAATTTCTGAGTTCACATTATCTTTCCATAAAATTCTTAATAATTTTCTCTGATCCTCGGTAATCATTATTTGGCGATACATTTTTTCAATATCGGCCAAAAACACAAATCGGTGTTGTCGAAAGCGTAACATGATTTCATACAAATTTTCATTAACGACACCTTTATAAATTATGTCGTTTAATGATATTCCACTAGTTGTCGGACTCGAAGCATTAAATACAACGCGAAGCTTCGTAGTAGATTTCTCGGGCTTATAAACGCCATGATGCGGTAGATAATAACAGCTAGATTCATTTAAATTATCAACAATTTTTGTCATATGATTCAAATTAGTGTATTCTTTAATAAAATCACAATAAAGATTTCGCATTGTTGGATTCTTTTCTAAACGATTCCATAACTGCTGGAGCCGTTTTTCTGCGATAGATTTAGACTCCCCAAGAACACTAGCATCTTCCTTCAAAGGCATGGCTACCATAAATCTTCCCGATTTATCTCTCCGATACGTTTCTAAAAAATGCTTTTCACAAAATTCCTCTTCCTGACTAATTGGACGTAAGTCAATTTCAGGAGCTTCTATTTTCCAGAATTTTTGAATGGTTTCATTAAGATAATCATTGCATGCAGTAAAACCGCAAAAAGTATTTTCAGATACATTGCGGTCTATGGTTCCCGCAACAATATACCCAAAAACGCTATTCTGAAAGGTGAATTGTCCTATTTTAAATTTATCTGCTTTTAATATTTCATAGAAAATTTCAGCACCAACTAAAGCATTTATTTTAGATTTTTTCCAAAATTCACTATCAGCTAATTCAAGGTCATGTGGTAGATTTAAACTTCTTATGTTTATATTGTGTGAAGGAATGAATTCTGTTATTTTAGGTGTAATTAAAAATTCAATTGGTTCACTAAATGAATCATCTTTATTGGAAATAATGGTACGTACTGAAGATTTCACATTTGTCATCTTACCATTAATTCCTGAAATATGAATATCGCATTTCCTTTTTTGCAAATTCAATAAATGAGCGAGTTCTCTGTCTAACAGGTTACATTGACTACCATTATCAATAATAACACGAACCGGAATCTTTTTTTTATTGCTACTTTCCAAATAAACTATAGCAGTTGACAGCAATACATGTTTTTTACTTTTTAAGATGGGATTATTAATCTCGTTATATAATGTCATCGAAACATTATTTTTTTCTTTCTGCAATTCAGGATATGAATCATTTGATTGCAGCAGGTGCAAGCCTTTTTCTGACGCCGTCTGGGAGTCAGGATTTTGTTTGTGTTGTTTTGATGGGAAATTATTACTTTTTGTTCCCGGCAAAGTTCGATGTAGAAGTGAATTATGTCTTTTAGAACAGATATTACAAATTTTATTATTTTTACAATTTGATACCTGATGATTGGATTTCAAGCAATTAATACATAACAAATATTTTTTTACTGTTAGGAATCTTTCGTGTTCATTTAATTTTAAGAATTCACAACATTTAGATAAAGAATGATTTCCTTTACAAAGGGGACAATTTTGATCATTAAAGGAATCATTTTTAGAAAAGAAGGTTTTTATTCTAGTACTCTTTTCCGCATTCATTACTTTCGGTTTCGTATTCGAAACGCATTGTAAATTTTCTAACACCAAACTTCTTTTTTGTAAAAAGTTAATGAAATCGCACCATGTTGGCAATTCTGTAGAACTTAAAGATAATTCAAATTGTTTTTTGGATTCTTTATCTATTTGTTTAAGAATCACATTTATGAGTAAGGCCTCCGTAAAGGGATTCATTTCCAATCCTATACATTTGAGTGCTCGAATATTTTTTTGACAACTATCTGTAATTGTTCTCAAATTTTTAACTAAATCTTGAGATAGATTCTCTACGTTTAATATCTCATTTAAGTGAGAATTTACAATCATTCTTTTGTTTTGGAATCTATCTTCCAATGCTTTAAAAAGCGAAATATATGAATCGTCTTCGGTAATTACATCTAGTGCTCTTCCACAAAGTGTAGATTTTAGATAATATAACTTTTGGTTATCTGAAAGTTTATCATTCTGATCAATTAAGGTTATAAATTGATCTTTAAAACTATACCATTCATTATATTGTCCATTAAATTTGGGTAAAGGAATTTCAGGTAAACGAAAATTGATAATAGGATTATCTTTAGATTCATTTAAAACACTTTCATTTTTACTAATGTTATTAGAGAGTAAGAATTTTCGAAGCCTTACCTCTAATTTTTCTGTCTCTTCTTCCAATTCTGCGAAGGCGTTCAATTGAACTTCCAGTTCCGATTCATCAGCTATTTCGTAATACTGGATTTTCAAATTATCCAGTTTTGTTACTATTTTTTGCAGATTATCCTTCTTTATTTCTAGAGTTATAATGTCTTTATTGTCGTCACTAACAGTCTCTAAATATGTCACTATCTTAGTCAATTGGCCTTTCAAGGTTCCGCGTTGGCGATTAAGGATAACTAATTTATTTTTATCCATAATTAATTTTCATCAATGAGCACCACTATTTTTCATTATATTACGATTGATCTTCCTCCGGTTCTACTAGACCAAATGTTGACGATACTTTATGAGTGGACTGTATATCAATTTAATAATTACTATTCTGAAGCTATTACTTCACAAACATTTAATTAGAGTATTATTTACATATCGTATGTACATATTTACAGTTATTAGAGGACGTATTATTAACGTATTCAAATATGTTGACACCATAGTCAACGCAAACTATAAAAAAGGTGAACCATATCACCGAACAAGATAAACAAAAGAGATGTTACTCTTACAACGAAAAACAATACAACTGCTCCGCTAAAGCGGGAATGAAAGTGAACAAGAGATGCGCGCCAAGGTTGCGCATATAGCCAAACTAAGGTGAGCGGCAACAGGCGTTTAGCCAAAGATTTTGATTTATCATCCCATAAACCTGCAAGGAAACCTTGACATACTCCAAGTATGAAAAAGAAACGACTCTTAAGGTCCATAAATTTTCGCGAAATTTTAAATTTACTGATAGCTTGATACACAGCTGTCTTCCTCATATTTATCCTGGAACTTATTTGACGTTCAGAAAAATCCAATCTTATGCAGGATCAATATTTCTGATCTTTTTGTAACAGTAAGTGTAGGTTTTTTGCCCATTACAATAATTACACAACAGCACTCTCTACGACAAAATCCAATAAACAACCGTCGTTAAATGCGCCGAACACCTTTACTTATAGCAGTAGAATGCGTACGATGCAATCAGCACATGAGATGACGTAATAATCTGTGCAAATGATGCAATGCGTTAAAATACTGGAAATCGGCTACTGGTCTTAAACTTTTGCAAATGACTGTAAAATAGTAATGCACCAATTTTGATCATGTATTAGATTAGTATTAAATGCATCATCCTTTATATGGCAAAATTTATGTATTAAGAAGTAACTGCATATATAGAAACCAAATTGAGTAACGTTGTTTTCATTAATAATCTATGAATGCAAAGTTGATGATTTGATAATAAATAAATTTATTAATCACTATAAAAAAAAAAAAAAAAAAAAAGTGTAAAATCACGGTATTTGACAGTATAATTTTAGGTAAATGACCGTTTTCCTACCTAAACGATCATAATTCGTAAATTAATGTTTTTAAAGCATAATTTAGGAATTGACCATATAATTTTACGGGAAATGACCGTTTTGCTATCTAAACGGTCGTAGCCCGTAAATTGGTGTTTTGAAAGTAAAATTTTAGAATTTTTAAAAGAAAAAGCTGTTAATCTATGCAAATTACTCTTATTACCACCAAATCATTTTCTTACGGGCAAAGCCCTTTAAATGCTATCATATCAGTGAGATCATAAGAGAACGCTTCCATTTTCAAACTGAAACTATGATTGTTTTTTATACTAACTGAAGTGGTTTAATTATGCACGCATAACGCATAGAAAAATCGATTGGTTTTTATAAACTATAGTTTTATTTTATTTTTATTTTATTTTTTTATTTTTTTTTATTTTATTATTCGAAAAATTTCCATCTGACTGAAACTGAATAATTGGTATTGATGAAATTTATTTTCTTTGTGTATTGACACATAAACATTAAAAAAGAAAGCTAAATGGTTTCTTGATTTGAATCCAGATTAGTAAAACACAAACTACAGCCTAATAGTTATTTTATCCACTAAACGCGTTTTTTTTTTTTTTTTTTTTAACATACAGCATTCTGATTGCTCTTAACCCTCTTAGCCTTAGAAAACGGAAAATTATAATGTTGTTTCAACAATGCAATTTTTACAATATGCTAAAATAAAGTTTATTCCAATATGAGATGAATACGTAATTAGCCATTTGAAGATAAGTTTTATGATTATTATGTATGATCATCACTGGTAAAAAATAAAACTGTTTTATCTGAATATGACCATCAGATATGTACTGTACATGTACATCATATTTAACAGGCTGCTCTCGAAATACTGCAGTTCTTCCTCCATTCAATGGAATACAGCTAAATATATATATATTCTGCTATTTTAAAAAGTGCAAATACGCCTAACACCTCATAAACACAGTTTGAAATCGGAACTATAATGAAAATCTGTTTGGATGCGTAAGAATTAGGCTCTAATTATTTTGGCTTTGCACCCACTACAGAAACCATAAAGGTCGAAAACCATGAAAAAATCGTATTAATTGGAGATACAAATTCTCTGTGTCCATATAAAAGATTTATTATTTTTATTAAAAGTTCATTTGAGGTCTCGATTAATTTTCAGAGATCTCACATAGTTTTCAAAAGTTACATTTTGTTTTTGAAGAAGGGTGAAAAATTCTTACCCATTATTTTCCTCTAATGTGAATCTTCTCTTTAGTTCTAGTGTTTACGAATAAAAATGATTTCGAAAAATATATTAGATTTTCTTTCCCAAAAATCAGTATCACGGTCTTTATAGAAAACAAAATGGGGGAGGGGGGGGAGGCTTTCGTTTTTCCAATATGAGAATTGGCTGACTTTTTAATTCTGTCAAAACTGGCAAATTTAGATTTTAAAATAGTCTTAAAGAAAATAATTTTTATGCATAATTTGAACATTAACAATATTCAATATTAAAAGTATTCGAGAAACTCAAACTTTAACTTTTAATTTTACGATCAATACTACATATTTTACAGGTTGGTTGTATGTTTCATCACATCGTAAAATTATTGGCGATACATCGTCTAAATGTTTTTTTACTGGCTTTGTTTGGAATCTCTGCTGCCGGGCTTTACCCGCAGTTTTACTGCAGCTTTTTTAACAGTGTTATTTTTGCGGAAAATAAAATTTAGAAAATACTCTGACATAATTGTATTGATCCCTAAACATGACATTTAACATTACATTTTAAATATAAATAAACTTTATGCATAATTATAATGTTTTCACACATAATTATTTTCTGATTTTCTTAAATTTAAATTCTTAATTTTTATTCAAGTTTTCCTATATATTCAAAAAGGTGATAATGTTTTATTGTTATTTAATACATTGTAATATGTTATGCGACGAATATTGGTTCTTATTGCAATAATTACTAATGAAGTTTTTTAAATAATAAAAAATCATCCATGTAATAACCACACGGCTTCCATTACTCGCTACTACACATTTTCTCTTTTTGTATATATTACGGTCAGAAAACATAAAATTTATTTTACAAATTAGATACCTAACAATTTTCATGTAAGACCAAATGGTGCATACGTCTTGAAGATACATAAAAGAGAATTTATATAGCAAGTTAAAAAAAAATAATAATAAAAAAAAAAAAAAAAAAAAAAAAAAAAAAACGTTAGAGCCGTTTTTTGAAGAGCCGTTTTTAACATTCGTTTCAATTATCTATAACTGGTCTACTTAATCATAACATCTATCAATTTTTCTGTAATATAAACATGCAATACATGCTAAAGGACATCTCAAAATTATAATAAAAATTTTTTTAAGAATATCGTTAGAGCGATTTTCGCGACAGCAACTTTCTACTCCCCTGCCGAGTTTCACCAAAAGTGACAAACTCCCCTGTTTACCGAAAACTAACAAATACATACAGAAGTACATCTAAAAGGGAGTATATATAGCTAGTTTGAAGAAAATCCGTAGAACCATCTTTAAAAGAACGCACTTGTGAGGTCTAAAATTGACCTATTTATACAGTACGTCTATCAGTGTTTTTTCTAAACTAACCAACAATACACACGAAAGGACATCTAAAAAAGTGTTTATAAAGCGAATTTAAAGAAAAGCCATGGAGCCATATATATATATATATATATATATATATATATATATATATATATATATATATATGTATATATATATGCACCAACTATCCCACTTCTCGTTATCCAATTTTAACCAAATTTGAAAAAAATCATCTGTACCCTAAACCTATTCTTATTTTAAAGTTTGATCGTTCTAACTTCATTAGTCTTGCAGGTGTGATAGTCGGAAGTTTCCACACATACTTACACATAGACCAATTGCCAAAAACCAATTTGGACTCAGGAGGCTTTAAAACATATAAGTCACGTGAAAATTCAATATCAAAATTTTAAACCGAATACAATCATTCTATTACTTACGATAGTCGTATAATGAAAGTAAATAATAATAATAATAAAAAGTTTAAATATTAAACACTAAACTAAAGATATTTTTAAAACAAGATAAAAATATAACTCTCTGAAACAACATATAAATATTTTCAGTTATATGAAATCTCAGGGAAAATTTTTATTGTGTTCTCTCTGACTGTAGCAAGCAAATTATTTGATCATACATTTCATTCTTCTAAAATGTTAAGCAGATATTCTTTCTATATTTATATATATATATATATATATATTCTACAACCACATCTTAATACCTCAAGCGCAATATATGTTATTAATGTTTGCTTCTTATTTCTTCAAATTGGAAGCATTAAATTTCATTATTTCAAATGAAATGGCGAATAGATAATTATAACGTAGAAATATGAAACTGTGTTATATATATATATATATATATGTGTGTGTGTGTGTGTATGTATGTATACATATATATTTAATTCCTGCAATTTTGTAGTAAAAATCTTTT
The DNA here is from genome assembly GCA_963930645.1 of Salticus scenicus. NCBI lineage: Eukaryota > Metazoa > Arthropoda > Arachnida > Araneae > Salticidae > Salticus > Salticus scenicus. Next base: position 243,816,501 of record OZ005656.1, read on the forward strand.
TTTTTTTTTTTTTTTTTTGCAATAGAGTTTTAAAAGAAGAAATGTAAATAAAATAGAATTGCTATTCATTTGATACAGAATAAATAAAGTGATAACATTTTTGGATAAAATGAATGTATATTTATTATATATTTATTATATATATGCAATTTCACGAGAAATCAAAATATAATTATTCTGTTTTATTGCTGACTATGCATTAAAGCTCCTAGAAGATTTTATTATATTAATTCTCTTATTGCTAAAACTTTACCTCCCATTCAAACTATTTAATTAACAATGAGAATAAAATTCTGCAAGAGTAATAAATGCACAGCAATAGATGAAATTCTTTAATTACACGAACTGAAGGAATTTAAATTAAAAGTATCGTTTTCTCATATCCAATAACTTCATTTTTTGATAATAACCAATTTCATTCAGGAATAGAAATTTTTAGAAATATTTACTTTGAATACTGCTTACTATTACTTTAGGAGAGATTAATACTGCATTATTAAAATGATTTTTATAGGTTGATATATTCTTAATTATTTGTACTTTAAACGCTTCATTTTTTGATAATAACCAATTTCATTCAGGAATAGAAATTTTTAGAAATATTTACTTTGAATACTGCTTACTATTACTTTAGGAGAGATTAATACTGCATTATTAAAATGATTTTTATAGGTTGATATATTCTTAATTATTTGTACTTTAAACGATTGGAATTTTGAAACAAATTATTATTTCGTTTAAAAACAAAAAAACTCACTCGATAAAGTGTCATTTTATCATTAATAAATGTAACCTTTTCAATACGTTAAGGGAATTACTATGCGTATATATTCATTTGACTCATTATCCACCGCATTAATTTAAAATAGATATTTTTAGTTCCTTAATTGTTTAATTTAATATATATATATAAATGTACATCACCTTATTAAAGTAATTAATTAGGTTTTAGAGAGGTTAAACTTTACAATTGGTACATAAAGATATTAGGACCTTAAAATAGTATTAAAAAAGGTATATACTTTACTTTTTATATTTTTTAAGATTGATGGTAGATTTTTGAGACAAAATAGAGACTTCAAGATACTGAAAAATTAAAAAAAAAAAACTGTGACAGCCCTCTATAAAATGCTTTCTTGAGCAAAAAATATTACACGTGTCTACTACACATGTAATGAGACAAATATGAGATATATGTGTTCTATTCTCATAAATACCCCTTTAACATTTCATCAATAAATTTAATTTCATGCGTTTTTTAAAATAATGATACTGCCAGCAGATAAAAAGTTAAAGCTTAAAATTAAATATTCATTTCTTTCTTCTAATACAGCAATATGTTCATAAATAATAAATAGAACATTACATATTAAAATGTTAATTTAATTTCGAATGGTTATTTCGTAATAAATGTTTGTGATCAAGGTACAGTCGGTAACAAAAGTGCCCGAACACTAGCAAAAATTCCTATGTAAAAAAAGCACATTTCATACGGTTTTGTTAAATAAATCCTTGTCGAATCCTGTTCTTAGTCAGTCTAAGAACACGATTCGATAAGGATTTATTTAACAAAACAGTATAAAGTGTACTTTTTTCGCACAGGAAATTTTGCTAGTGTTCGGACTTTGTTACCGATTGTAATAGTTGTTTTACATATTTTTATGTTATTCTTTCTCGTTTTCTTAGGGTAATTATAACATAAGTTGCAGGGAAAAAAAAAAAAAAAAAGCTTTGTCATTAAAATTATTAAGAGGCAGCAAAAGACGATTCAAACAAATTAGTTATTATAAAGTTAATAAATAATATGTGATTCCCAAAGCATAGATTTTACGTAAAGAAAGGAAAATAATACATATATACAGTCGGTAACAAAAGTCTCCGAACACTAGCAAAAATTCCTATGTAAAAAAAAGTGCACTTCATACGGTTTTGTTAAATAAATACTTATCGAATCATGCTCTTACACTGACTAAGAACAGGATGCAACAAGGATTTATTTAACAAAACAGCATTAACTCTACTTTTTTTTTTTTTTTTTACATAGGAATTTTTGCTAGTGTTCAGTCACTTTTGTTACCGACTGTATACGCCATAAATATGTAGAATAAAACATTTTTTTTTTTTTTTTTTTTTTTTTTTAATATTTAAAGAAACTTAGTTTGTCTGTCTGCCCATCTGTCCGGCTCTAACTCCAGTAAATATACGTGGAATTCTTTGAAACAGACATATTTAATTTAAGTTAACTGTGAGATTTTCTATATTGAAAATGGATCTCCAGAAAGCTTATAATACTGTACCACGGAAGTTACTATACGAAGCACTGAAAAAAGCTGGGATAAACGAATCATTGATTAATGTAATGAAACTACTATACAAGAATAATAATTGTAAAGGGAAAATGGGGAAAAACTATCAGAGTAATTTCCAACAAGCAAGGGACTTCTTCAAGGATGTTGTATGTCACCTACATTGTTTAAAATATATATAGATGTGGTACTGAAGGAATGGGTACAACAATGTGGAAAGATGGGAATTAAAATAGGTAATAAACACCAGATTCACATATTATTTTCGGATGATCAAGTTATTATGACTCAAACCAAGGAAGCCATAAAGCATGTAACTGAAGAGGTATCAAAGGCATACAGCCGATGGGGCCAGAAAATTAACTATAAGAAAACAGAACACATGACAACAGCGACACAAAAAGATATCGTCATAGACAGATTTGAAATCAAGAATGTACAGGTTTTTAAATATCTGGGATCAACACTGAAAAAAGATGGTTCATCAGGTACGGAAATCGAAAAGCTAATACATGACTCTAGGAAAATTGTAGGAAAACTAAACTCAATTCTGTGAGCTGAAATATTACTGAAAAAACAAAGAAAACCATCTGCGATAGGTGTGCTAATTGAAATCTTTTAGTTTCATTTGTAAAAATGAGAATGATTTTTAAAATGCGATTCATTGGCATAAGAATTATACAATAACAATTGTAAAAGTAAGTAAAATGATACGTACATAAAATCATAAGAAAAGTTGATGGATTAAAAGAATTTGCGGGAAGAAGTAAGGCATTTAAATTCATCGTTTTTAAAATCAAGTGCAAGCTATAATTGGTGAGGAAATTTCAAAGAACATATGTCAATTTCTTTCTTCACACGCTAATCGCTTTAAAAACAGCTAAAACCGAAAAATAAAATATAATGTAATATATATTTTACCAACTTTCTTTCTTTTTTTTTCCGTAAGGGGTGCATTTTATGAATCGTCAGTATTAAAAATTTAATAGCAATCAGCTCATGCATTTTAGCTAAAGCGTATTGTACATTGAGAAAATTCAATTATAACTAATCTTTACATACATAATTAGGAAATTAATGTATTTTTATAAGAATATGGTACATAAATACAAATCTTTGAATAAACATCATAAAATGCAAGAAATCGCAGTTGTTTCGGGTTGAAAGAAGACACGACTCTTTGCCAGGCAAACAAAGTAGGCACGAATAGGGCAAACAAAACGGCAAGACGCCTGTTTGCAGCATTCGTGCTTAGATTGTTCGTTTGACGAAGGGTCGTGTTTTCTAACGAACCGAAACTGTTGTTCCGATTTCTTGCATTTTTAGGTGTTATTTGTTTATTTTGAGACTAGCGGGCTACGCCCGCTTCGCTGGTCACTATTTTTAAATGAATTACTATAGCTAAAGAATTCTCAAAATTACATCAATTTTTATCATACGAAAAAAAAAAATGTTATTGGAAAAAATGTCGCAACGGGTCCCCACTGCCTTTGGCAGCACAGACAATTGTGGGCTACGCGCGCGCATTTATGTTCAACACTCTTAATGAATCACTATATTATCTTAAGGGAAAAACATAAATAAAAAAAAAAAATTCTCCCATCAGAGGAATAATCGGTTCGGGCCACCACTACCTTCGGCAGTGCATACAGGCGCGCAAGGCTCGCATGCTCCTTCACCTACCGTCCCCGCCCCTCCTAATTATTTTAGATTTTAAAAAATACTCGCAGTAGTTCTCTCGGGCTTTTAAACCTAATAATACTAATTTCCAACATTTTTTCTAAATTTCTTTATTTTTACCCCTGCGCCCGATCCCTTTCGTAATAATTCTGTACTTTCGAAAATATCCGCAATCGATTTATAGGGCCTCAAAACCTAACAACACTAATTTTCAGCGCTCTAACTCTTATTTATATATTTTTGCCCTTTCACCACCCTTCCCGTCTATCATAATAATTTTGCAAATTCGAAAATATCCGCAATCGCTTTGTAAGTATAGAAAACCTCTGTGTACCAATTTTGAACGACCTAACTCTATTTTTATATTTTGCCCCCCCCCCCGTCCCCTCCTCCCGCCCTTCCTAATAACTTTACAAATTCGAAAATATCCGCCATCGATTTGTAGGTATCAAAAACCTTTATGTATCAATTTTGAACGGTGTAACTCTATTTTTATTTTTTTGCCCCTCCGCCCCCCCTACACCAGTCTGACCCTCCTAATAACTTTACACTTTCAAAAATATCCTCATTTGACTTGAAGATCTCCAAAACCTATCTGTACCAATTTTGACCGGTCTAACTATATTTCTATTTTATTACCCCATAGCCCACCTTTCCCGCCCCATCTGGGACGAATTATAATATTAAAGAAATTAGTTTTTATGTATTTATGGGAGCTATTTTTTAGAGCAAAAATATCTTACACACATATTTTTTTCTGTTTGCAATATAAAGGATTATTTCAAATCACGTTTTGCCCCCTCTCCCCCCTCTTGGGAGCTGAATTTCGAAAATTCCAGAAATTAGTTTTTAGGTATTTGTATTAGCTATATATTAGAGCAAAAATTTCACATATATCTGTTTTTCTGTTTGAGATATACAGGAGTATGTGAAACCACGTTTTGCGCATGTGAAATCACGTTTTGCCCCCTTTCCCCCCTCGGGGCCCGAACTTCTAGAATTCCAGAAATTAGTTTTTAGATAATTAAATTAGCTATATTTTAAAGCAAAAATTTTGCAGATATCTGTTTTTTTCTTTCAGATATGAAGGTTTTTGTGAAATCACATTTTGCCCCCTACACCCCCTTGGGGGTCGATTTTCGCAAAATCGCTTCTTAGGGGGTGCTTACACTATATGTTCTTTTATCTGACCCAGTTTCGAGTCAGTGCTCCAGTAGATTTTGCTGTGCGTTGATGAGTCAGTGAGTGAGTGGAAGTACTCTTTTATATGTATAGATTTATACTCATTACTTTGAAGCGCCAGTTCTGTTTTAAAAGTTCATTTTATTTTATTTTATTTTATTTTATTTTAATATTCTGTACTTTAAAGAGTTTATCTTAATTTGTCGAGGGAAAAAAATCCCTCAGTTATATAATATACATGTAGCCGCTACAAATATTATTATTAGAGCAAACAATTTATCGTTCACTGAAGTTTAACATAATAATAAAACAGTCGGCTTTATCAATTAAAAACATAAAAATAGTCAGAAAAAAAAATTGCAGTTAATAAAATTGAATTATAACACAAGAAGAAATGAATTAAAACTCAGAAAGAAGAAAACTAATAAATGATAGAAAGTTTAAAAGGCAAGCAGATATTCATTTTCGTTAGAAAAGAGGTATTTTAAAGTGATGTGCGTAACAGTTTTATGCACAATTTAAATAAAATATACACTGAAATTTCAAAATATTTAGACAAATTTTGTCATCAATTGTATGAAGAGCAAAGAATTTTGAATTTTAAAGTTAAAAATTTTCAAATTAGTTTGAAATCTTCCTTCTACTGCAAACTTTAATGACTCCCATTTTAAGAATAATGAACCATAAAATGAAGTTTAATAAAGCATTTGATTAGCGTGACACTAAATAATTAATCACAAATTTAAAGCTTCTAAAGATTACTTCTAGTAATGTATTATCTTGGAGCCTGCGAAATATGCAAGTTTAAGCATACTTTGTTTGATAATCTATTAATAATTCCGATATTTCTCATTAATTTGCTAAACATAATAAACATAGTGTAAAATATATATATATATATATACATATATATATATACAGAAAAACTTTTGTAATAATTTGGTGTGTCACTCACTGGGTGTTTTTCTTACCCTGAAATTTAATACTATAAATACAGGTTGCAGATTAAGAGGTAAGATAACGGTTACTGTTATGTAAACCTGTGTTAAACACTTCAAATTAGGCTTCGGAAGAATTTTATATGATAATTAGTTCTGTGTGAGGGGGGCTACCGGTCCCCTCAACCCCTCGTTTCATTAATGCACCTACATTTATATAGAATTTAATTCGGTTATTAAAAACTAATTCTGTTTTTAAAAAATAATTTATTAAAATTATTATTTAAAAAAATTATCTTTTATAATAATGCAGACGATTTTCATTTTAGAGAAGTAGTATAACACTAAATATCAAAAACCAAAGTTGAATTTATTCGCAATGTTACATTAAAAAAAAAAAAAAAAAAAAAAAAAAAAAAACGGAAGAAAAAAATAAAAAATATATTTATTTTTATTTTATTTATTTATTTATTTTTTAATGAAAAAAATCGATAACTTTATTTTAAATTATCGCAGATCTATGGTTCAACCATTCGTTTTAAAGATATTGGCAAGCTCTTTTGAAAGATACCTATTATGAAAATTTACTCCCCTCGAGAGGCGAGGCTCCTACATACACAAAAATTTTTTCCCAGTTGACTATCTCTATTACAAAAAATATATATTCGTTTCATTTGGTTTAGTGCAGTCTATAGACGTTAAACTCTACTTACCTGCAATTTCCCCATGGACTTAATGTATTTGAATACTTTTGAGTGCCCCTGTACACGAACCATTTGCTTCATCACACAAACAGACAGACAGACACAAAGACCGTTCGTTAAAAACATAATTTTTGTATTCAGTTGACCTCAGAACATGTAAATATAACAAAAACTCACGTTCGAAAATTTGTCCCTGAAACAATACTTTCTCGACCCTATGGGTATGAGAAAGTAAAAAACGGGGTCAATGTTTAGGATTCACTAATTTGTTACTTATTCTTCATTTTATTTTATTTTTTATGAAAAATCGTTTAAAGATGAATGATAGTTTAAGGTAATAACACGTTTTAGCAGCAAACTGTTTACAGCAATAATATATTTTTGCAGCAAACTTTTTACAGCAATAACATATTTTTGCAACAAACAGTTTACAACAATGCTGAACATTTACACCACAAACTAGTTGCAAGAAAGCTGGATTGTATTCTAGCATCCGAATTGCCAGTTTTATGTGTTTTCCTATCACATGAGTATTATTACATGTTTTAACAGTGCAGTAAATATTAACATTTTTTTTAAATTGTTGAATAAGTCACAATAACAAATTATAAAAAGTAACACCATTAAATTGCAAATTTACATTGTCTTTAAATTTCTTTATTATTTTAAATTATTTTTTAAAAATTAGATATTTTTTATAATTAACAGATACATTCAACAAATACCAATGCATTGTGTTTTAGGACAGACATTTAGCTAAATAACATTAAAATAACTTCTATTGGAAGAATCATAAAAAACTAGCATTTATTCTTAATATGCAAAAATAATGTTTAGCAGAGTAAGATAAGGTTAACCTTCAAATTTACAGAGTTACACTAAAATATATAGATGCATTAAGGGCTGCAACTAAAACCTAAGGGCTACATTTTCTTTTGCATTAAGCTTTTTTAGCATTTTCCAAAGATTTTTAAGAGCGATTATGGTTTCAGTTAGTCTACCTGTATGTCTTTCTGTCCGTTTTGTGTTACCGTAGCCAAAGAACATTAAAAATTATATGATACAACAATTGCGTATAGATGGAAAATGTTAATAATCAATGCATGCAGTATGATTTTTAGTTCTTGTTTATTATTATTTAACGACACTCAACATACCATTGACATTAGGTATGCCTATTTTTAAAACAGTAATTTAATAAACGTTTTATAATGACTTGTAATTATGTTGTAATTTACAATTTAACATAAAGATTTTAAAACTTCTCTACACACGATAAATTTTAAGCCAGCACAACCGGTTTTGAAAGGGCGTAGCCTTTCTTTATCAGTTGCAAATGAACACGTGCTACTGCCTTGGAGGCAAAAGCAAGACTGCTACGTTATTTCGAAACCGGTTGTGTTGGCTTAAAATTTATGGTGTGTAAAGAAGTTTTAAAATCTTTATATTGATTGTACACCGGTTTTGAATTTAGTTTTGGTGATTAACCTCACGAAACTTGCTTTTGCCTCCAAGGCAATAGCACATGTTCTTTTGCACCTGATGAAGAAAGGCTACGTTTTTTCGAAACCGGTTGTGCTGGCTTAAAATTTATGGTTTATAAAGAAATTTTAAAATCTTTATATTGATTGTACACCGGTTTTGAATTTAGTTTTGGTGATTAACCTCATGTCTTGCTTTTGCTTCCAAGGCAGTAGCACGTATTCTTTTGCACCTGATGAAGAAAGGCTACGTCCTTTCGAAACCGGTTGTGCTGGCTTAAAATTTATGGTGTGTAAAGAAGTTTTAAAATCTTTATATTTATTGTACTCCAGTTTTGAATTTAGTTTTAGTCATAATTTAACGTTAAAATAAAATATTCAATATTAAAAAGCGAATTAAAAAACTTTTTTTCCTTAAAAAAAAAAAAAAAAAAAAAAAAAAACATACAAAATACTCTGTATTAATAACACTTAGTGAACGTTTTTAATTTATCTGATTTTTGCAAACTCTTTAATTATATTTTTGTCATTTTCAAAATAAACAGACGAAAATACTCTTTTAGTAAATATTTTCTTTTACACATACGTATTTCTGTATTACCACATAAAATTTTAATATCTAAAGTATACACATAAAATTTTAATACCTAAAGCATTCAAAGCCCTGAACTCAATTATTTCCAAAGAAAATGAGAATAGATAGTTTTATCGCAAAATTATAAAATACATTTCTTTATTTCTAGTAATTTTGAAGCACATACAGTTTTTACTAGAAAATTTGCAAATAAAATATAACAACACATTTTTCCTCACAATTGATATCAGGATAAATTTGTTAGACAATACTTTCATTTATTTGTTATATTTTTTAATTCCGCAATGACAAAATAACATTTTCTTATTTCATTGCGGAATAAGTGAATAGCTGAATTGTTTCATTTCGAATACAAACTGTTTCGTAAAAGACCTTAATATGTTAATTCTGCTATTGATATCAATACTAAACTTTATCTCTCATTGAAACTTTTTAATTAAGAATGAAATTAAGATTCTGCAAGAGCAGCAAATGCACAGAAATAGATGAACTTCTGTAATTACACGAATTCAGGGGTATTTTAATTAAAAGTGACATTTTTTATATGCAATAAATTCATTTTTTGTTAATTACCATGTATTAGATTTGGAAATAGGAGTATTTTGAAACATTTACTTTTTATAGTTTTTGTATGATTTTAGTAAAAATTTTTACTGTTATTACGGGATCATTTTTTCTTATTAATTCAGATATTGTCTTAATTATTTATATTTTTAAGGAATCAAATTTTATTTCATTAAAAAGCATGAAAATAAACTCAATAACGTCAATTACAACGGGACAAACATAACATTACCAAAAAGTTAAGGCCATGGAAGGTATAAATGTATCTAAAATAAATTTGAATTAATTTAAACAATAACAAAATTTATCATCTTATTTTGACCTTCAGAAGTATATATATATATATATATATATATATATATATATATATATATACATAGCAGGAGTCCAACAAGACTGTAGAGAGACATTTAGAAAAATCATGATAATTGAAGGAATTGATAAAATTGAATGCAATTTGAAAAAAAAAAAAAAAAAAAAAATCATTCTCGTGAAGGCAGTTTTTTTTTTTTTTTTTGTAAAGATAAAAATAATTAACTTTTTCGTCAACAGAGGGCTTGCACGAACTCATATCAAGAAATATGAAAATCATGGCACTATTAATTTCACGAATTTACAATTAACACAGCTTATTTCTCATTCTTTCTCCAACTTGTGCATACATGAAATTTTAATCGCGATATTGATTTGATGGCTAAAGCGTTATTGGTTAAAATACTTTCTCTTAGCGAAGAATCTTCGACTTAAGCTGAAGTTAGCGGTCTTGTAACTCGTTTGCAAACTGTGATTTATGGTAATAGCGGACACACAGAATAGAATTTATATTCCTGTGAACATTTGCATGCACATAAATATAGTTTTTCATGAAAAATTGTGATTTGCTCACGTACAGCGCGCTTTTTCAATGAAAATTTTAACTATTACTTTTTTCCTTACCCCAAAAATCCCCCTTCATAAATTTTCATCGCGTTTGCATAAATTTTCCGCAAACGCGTTCAATTCTACCAATTCCTTCAATTGCTATGAATTTTTCAAATGTCTACAGACTTATGGGACATCTGGTATATATATTAGGGTGGTTCGAAAAAAACTTTTTTTTTTTTATTTCAGACCGCTATAGTGCACAAAAGTTGCCATTGGTATAGACATGAAAAAAGCACTAATTATTATTTTTTAATAAATTTGTCTTTCGGTCACGCAATGCCATCGAAGTTAGCAAAAAAAATGTGAAAAACCTTAATTTTTCATAATTTTTTTAAGCACGCCAGATGGTTTTAATTGCGTTCCTATACTATGAATTAACTACTAAAAGTATGTAAAATCAATATATATGCACTTTAATACCAAATTTTCGGCATAACAAATTATCGGTTTATACGACAAAGCCTCGATCCCCAACTGTTACGGAGTACAGAGTCATCTAGCTAATTAGATCTTACTACGAATCGTGCAGTAAACTCAAAAAGTCGTTTCATCGTGACAGAGATAAACCAGCATTCAAACTTAAACTTGACAATTTCAAGGAGAAAGGATGCTCTCTTTCTGATGTCTCGGCGTGTAAATGTGCAAATACATAAACCTTAATTCCAAAGGTGAATTATTTTGTCTTCTTTCACAATCGCAGTTCACACTTAGAGGACATACACGTGTATCTGGAGATTTTTTACATGAACAGTCAGTAGCAACAATTACACATTTGGGCCATTGCCAACACAAGGGGTAGAAACCATGTCCCTTAGCCCTCAAAAATATAAAATATTTTTAATCAGAAAAAAATTTACAGCTAGGCTATTTATTACAATTTTCTCTAGTTCAATATAATTATAAAAGTTTTTAATGTTATTTATTTTTCTTAGAACTTTCTCGATAAAACCTGGAATATCCACTGTCCCCAAAGGAAGTCTGCAGAATATAGCATTATTTTCAAGCTTAGTATTAATGTTTTTTAATTACATTTTGATTTAAGCAGGACATAATTATCCTTAAAAATATATTTATTAAATTTTAGAGTTATAAAATGAATCTTTTTTTTTTTAAATTAATTTATAACAAATGTCCCTAATGAAATGCATCCACTCTGAGGACAACTATTTAATTTCCCATAAAGTTCAGTAGATGGCACTGCCTGTCACCAGTGTGTAACTGAGAAGAAAGAGGGGGAAGCCATCTTTGTTTTAACCAACATGTGATGAACTCAATGTTTTATTTCGTTCTGTTAAAATAGATTTCATCTGTGAAACCTCTATTTGGCTATCTCATCAGTCCACTCCGTGGTCAGAAGTATACAGGTAATTATAAGGATTATTTATTATCTAATTATTATTACAATTAATGATTATAAGTCTTAATTCGACACTAAAGTTAAATTGTTCCTGACATCGTTGCTTTGTTCCCTAAAATTCAAAATCAGACATTCTGTCTACTCCGTGGACTACCACTCCGTAGACATCATTTGATCACGAAGTGGACACTTCTTTCCACGGAGTGCATACTTTCAATATTAATCTTAAAAATAGATACACTTGAAAAATAATTTAAATATATTTGATAAATAAATTTTATTCCCCCCCCCCCTTTTTTTTTTTTTGTTAGCCTACTGATTGCTTAAGGTGCAAATGAAAATATATTTTCCCCCTAATTTTTATATTTTTATTCGTGATTTTCTAAAAATATCATTTCAACTTCTTTAAAACAGTATTTACTATTTTTTACTGCACTGTTAAACATTTCTCTTCATGGTTTAAATGTAAGAACAGAATTCGTATAATATACGTTTAAGAACAGGTTTATGAGTGTTGTTTACAGAGTAATGCAAAAGGTATGATGTATACTATATGTCTTTTTTTTTTTTTTTTTTTTTTTTTTAGTTTTAAAGGTAAAATGTAGAAAAGGTGACAAAACACTTTAGAAAAATAATTGCAAAAATATAATTAAATTTAGTTTCAGAAGAAACAAAATTAAAAATATTTTTGTTTTACAGCAAAACTAAAATTGTTTTGTATTTTTATTAATTGAATAACTTTTTTATAAAAACAATACTTAAAATATGTATTTGTTTTCTTTGCAGAAATTTATTTTGCCGTTCAAGAAATATGGAAATTCACATGTAACGAAATGCAGGACAAACAAATGTGCACAAACCTTAGCACAAACTCAGTCAAAAAGAAAATTTAGAAAATCAAAAATACAAGAAAAATAACAAGAAAAAGAAACTTTCCAGCCAAACTACAAAAAAAAACGTAAACAACAAAAAAGAAAAAGTATGCAGAGAGCAAGAGAAAGACTAATGCTCCTATTACACACAACAAGTTTTCGCTACAATTTTTGAGACAATTGTTAATTTGGCTCAGATCACGTCAATTCCCAGTGTTATAGAAATTGAGAATACGAACAATTTTTCTGGCTAGTCAGACTGTGATAAACCGGTAAGAAGAAAGCTCCTTATTTGCCGAGAAAAAACAGCGCCGGTGAGAATTCATTCACCGTTGCTCTCTTCGCTCTCCCATGTCGTCCCCGTTAAAACAGCGATAAATAGGTGTGCCTTGACATGTACTGTACACCAGGTAAACCAGTTTTTCGAACAATTTTTGATTCAACTATTGTAACCTTCTTTTGGTTTACAGCTTCCAAAAATTGGATGACATGAAAGTCGCGTGAAACATCTTTGTGTATAATAGGAGCATAAGAAATGATCCCGCAAGACATGAAGAAGGAAAAGCTAAAGAAAGATAAATATATTACAGAAGGAAGAATACTATAGTTGAAATGACTGAACGAATGAAAAGAAGTGTTAGGAAAAAATGGAAGAACCAAAACAGAAATCAAAGGGAGAGATTGAAGAAACAGCATAATCTTTGAAGAACATCTCAAAGATGATATACCTCCCGAGACACCTCGTACAGCAGCCATAAACATCACACTACCACAAATTAATCCATCTCTGACAACAAGACCATCTGTATCAACATCTAGTAGATTAGAAAGTGGAAGAAAAAGGTCGAAAAAGAACAGTGAAAGGTTTCGTGAAGAAAACAAAAAATTGGTTAGGAAGCTTGAAAAATACAAAAATAATACAACTGATTCTGAAATACCAAAGAGAAAAGTGAAAAAAAATTATCACAGAAGCAAATACTTAAGAAATTGAAAAATGTATTATTTTTGGTGAGGTTATAAAAAAGCCAATAAAAGAAAGTTTTTAAGGCGCAAAATCAAAGAAGAAACTTGAAGTAATCTTCCAAGTTTTAACAGGAAAAATAGCAAGGAAATACAAGTATCTTCAACATATCAGATCAATCACATAAAAAAAGAAAAATGAAAGAATATGCGGAACTAACACTTATTTTCCTGTTATTTTCATTTTTCAAAAGAATTAAAGTAAATATATTTATTGATTATTTTCTAAAACACAAGTAAAACAATATGGATGAAACATACAGCTGCAACATAACTTTCAGGTTTGAATATTTATATGAGTCCACTTCGTGGTCAGTGATGTCCGCTCCGTTGAAACATTAATTTTCAAATTAATTAATTACCAACCAAAAAATAGCTAACGAGATAGCTCATCAAGTAAATTAGATTCATAGTTGTCAAGAAGCAATTAAGGAATTTTTAAAAAATTTTTTGGTAAAATTTTTATATTTTCAAATTAGTCTTTGTTTTCTACCCTTTAGATTGGCAATCACCCATTTACACGCCGCGATATCAAAAAGAAAGCATCCTTTCTTCTTGAAATTGTCAAGTTTAAGTTTGAATGCTGGTTTATCTTTCTCACGATGAAACGACTTTCTGAGTTTACTGTATGATTCGTAGTAAGAACTAATTAGCTGGATGACTCTGTACTCCGTAACAGTTGGGGATCGAGGCTTTATCATATAAACCGATAATTTTATTTGCTACTGTTGAGGCTACTCTTGGAAAAGATACACTCTTGTTGTTTATTGCCACAGCTAGGTTGAATCTCTGTTGAAAGCAGAAGTGAAGGTCATTTTCATGAGTAGGAAGCTTGTTGTGCAACAAGTCTCGTGAGTGACCAAAAATAGGACACTCAAAATCTTTTCTAGTTATTGTCCCTATGCCAACTTTCATTGGTACATCCATTGTATCAATAACTGTCGTATTTCAAGTACAAACACTTAACGCAAAAGTAGAATACGGACTTAAGCACAACACAATGTAATACTGATTCGAGGTAGCGGCATGAGCAGACTGAAGGAAATAGCGGGAAACGATAATGGCTGCGACTGACTGCGCTGCGCGCGCATTGCTGGCATTCGTCACGTACGCCACGTTTATCTTATATGCTTGAATTTTAAATATATTATTATAATAGAATTAAACTATAGCATCTCTAAAAGTCATATGATTAAAATGTACTAGACAGTCAAATTTTGAAATTTTACAAAAACTACTAATTTTACACATTTTGTACTATGTTGCGCGACCGGAAGATATGAAACAAATGAATAATAAGTGCATATATATTGATTTCACATACTTTTAGTACTTAAATCATGGGATAGGAACGCAATTAAAACCATCTGGCGTGCTTAAAAAAATTATGAAAAAATAAGGTTTTTCACAATTTTTTGGTAAATTCGATGGCATTGCGCGACCGGAAGACAAATTAATAAAAAAAATAATAATTAGTGCTTTTTTCATGTCAACACCAATGGCAACTTTTGTGCACTATAGCGATCTGAAATAAAAAAAAAGTTTTTTTCGAACCACCCTAATATATATATAGGTGGAGGTTGGGTGGGCAGATGCTTGATTACAGAGGATAGGTGGTGTTGTTTGGCTGGATGGTTCAGAGAGATTGTGGGAAAAAAAGTCATTATTTTTTTTCACTCAACAGATGGCGCTCATTCCTCTATAACTTGTTCTTTTGAATCCATAAAACACTTTTATCTCTACATGATATTTATTAATTGTGAATCTTCTTAACTCAAATTACTCTCTGTAATAAATTCAAATTAAATTTAATTAATTAATTTTAACTTTAAAATTAAACTTTAAGGTTTATTTGTTAAAAATTAGAAGAATCTAATTGCACTAAAATTTAGACTAATAATTATTTTACTTAATCGTTCAGTAGATGAATTCATTTCCCTTATTAACTGTGGCATTAACTGTTTTCGGTCTCATGGCTGTTGTGGAGTGCTTTACCTTTTTAGGCATGCATTTCAAAAGTAAAGAAAGTTTAAATTTAGTTTTATTAAATTTCCTTACTATTGATTTATTATGAAGGGATTGGTGTTTTATGTTTAATGAGTTTATTTCCCTCATAGTTTTTCCACTTCATATATTTATTACGAAAACATTGGTGTTTGAGGTTTAATATGTTTAATTCTTTGTTATTTTTTCCCATTATAAGTTTGTTTCTAACTCGTTTTTTTTTTTTTTTTTTTTTTTTTTTTTTTTTTTATATATTGTTTGAAATTATTTTCAAGTCTTTTAGGTGACCTCGGGCATTGCATGCTGTAAATTTTTAGCAGTTCGCATATAGCATGACAAAAAGATCACGTAATCTTCATACAACATTCATTCAATGCCCTTGAAAAAGTGGTGAATTTATATGCTGTAATATCGGGTTACTTATTTTTTCTTTTCGTCAACTTAATTCATTTTTTATAGTTCTTCATATGATACTTGCTTCCATATAATGCAATGTTTGAAAGGGTTTTCAATATATATATATATAGTACTTGGTGTAATTGCGTACTTGGGGGTTCGTCAGATGGCCGAGAATGAAAAGAGGATCTTGCAGAGGCTGGAAACTTTATTTACAGAAAATTTTAGAAGAATACAGGTCTATAAACCAAGTATCAATTTCATTTTCACCAGTAAACGCAGCTTAGATAACAGTTGTCAACAACAAATTCCCAGTACAAACTGTACCAGAGCATTAATACACAGCAAGTCGGCATTCAAAGAGGCTCAGAGCTCTTTTAGTAGCAATGAAAACATATGGCAAAACTCAAAGGAAACTGACTGATTTGGCGCAAAGCATTTCCTTAAATACCCGTGTAGAAAAATATAGAAAATTCCCGAAACTGTCAGCTAATGAAATTACAGCTTCCATACTTGGTATATCGATAATAAGGATTTTTTTCTTTTCAAAGTCGCCAAAAAATTTGCCAAATTTGGCGCTATATCCATTACCTGCCTTGTTAAAGCTTTTTAGTGTGTTTTTAAGGGTAAATCAGCAATTTTAACGCGAAAACAAACTAGATATAAAGAAAATTAACATTTTATAAACTGCTTAAGCCTCTTTTAATGAATTTACATAAAAATAACTGCATTTTTTTTTTTTTTTTTTTTTTTTAAGGCTTTTGAAATTAGACTTACTAACTGCAATTATTTACAAAATTGTAATATATATATACATGTGTATGTATGTATAGTCTATGTTTCCAGTTTACATTTACATTTTATTACGATATATATATATATTTATATATATATACATGTGTATGTATGTATAGTCTATGTTTCCAGTTTACATTTACATTTTATTACGATATATATATATTTAATATACAAAATATTTTTAGATAAACAGAAAATACTTCAAAAAATGTTTGACTTTTGCAGGAAAATAGTAGGATATTAAAAAATATATTTTTGTAAAAGTACACAAGCAGAACTCCAGAAAAAAAGAAGAAAAGAAAAGAAAAGTAATAAGGAATTGTTTAGCACCAGGTGATATCTGTAGAAAATTTAAGTATACGGGTCATAAAATATTTATATTTGAAATATTGTCAACTATAATAGGTTTAAAACTAGAATAAAAACATGAAATAATATTACTTTTTTAATCGAATAACTAGAATAAAATTGGTGCTTGTTAAAACAAAACTCAGAAAAAATAAGAAACAAATTATATTATATTTTATAAAATTGCACTTTTTATCAGTTCTCTTGTAAATGAAAATAAAATTTTATCATTACCTATTTATCTGTTTCTCGGGGTGAAATTCAATAGTTTTTAAATAGACAAAAATAAAATATGTTATTGCAGTTTAGTAAGTTATGAGACACTTCTATTATAAAAATAGACTAGATAATTCGAGAGCATAATATAGCATAATTAACATTTTAAATATACAACATATAAATTTCCCTTTACGTAACCTATTCAAAAGCAGTTGATAGTTCATGAAGATTAACTTTTAACGTTTACTTAACAATACAATTTTGACAATTTTGACCGTAATAAAGTAAATTAAATTATTCCTATAAAAATATATATAGCATAGAATTTGGGAGGGGGGGAGGGGGTTAACTTTATAAACAGTGTAATTTATTTTATTTTTTTAACCGTATATTTATTTATTTATTTATTTAGATTTATTGGAATATTATATTAAAGAACATTAATAAATAATATTTAAATTAAAGATTGAAAACTTCTGGAAAAAATAATACTTTTAGAAAAAGATTTTTTTCCCCTTTTTTTTATAATACTTGTAACTTAATGAGAAATATCAAAGCATTCTTTAATCTAATTTATAAGCAGAAATTTGGTTAAATGAACATTTGATCTAAACAGAATGGTATTTACTGACTGACTCATTACTCTCCAAGAGAACAAATGCGATCACACGATATGGTTGGAAATACATTACTGTTCCATAAATGAATACTTTCAGTTTCACACTTTTGTAACGTATCTAGAAAAATACTTACGAATTATTCTGAATTAGGGGTGTTTAATTTTTTTTTTTTTTTTTTTTTTTTTTAAGCAAAGGTTTTGCCGGAAAACGAAAGAAGGGCTGATAAAATTTTAAGAAAAAAAATTGGGGATCACCCTGTAAAAGTAATGCTTGGCATGCGTTCTGGCTGTAGTATGTAAATATGGGGATTCTTTTAATCATATACATTCATTTATATGAGACTGGCACATATATTTGTGAAGACAAAGTGTTATTTAAAAAATTGTGAAAAAGTGAAAAAGGAAGTGAAATTAAACGAAATAAAAAATAAAAATAAATACCAAGGATTTTAAACCAAATGCCATTCCCTTTTTGGAAACTTGACACGGGGATTTTATCAATATTTATTTATAATCAATGCATCCTATATTACAACTCGTTGAAACAAAATAAAATATTAGGTAAGATCCCTTATACATTTGCACTTTTTAAAAAGACTGAAGATCAGTTATTCTGGCAACGGTAACTTTTCACATTTTTGAGATATTTGCTTTGAGTTTGCATATTAGTAACTCAATACATTTCACTAATGAATTCTGCAAATGAAATTTCGTCAAATCTTGCATATGTGCAGTTAAAGGTTATTTACCAAAAATGCTCATATTGCATTAAGTATTTAATATTCTTATATCCTAATTATAGTATGCCATATCTAAAGTTATATGCCACGTTATCCTTAAAAGAGACATTGTACTGGGTTTAATACTCTGCGTATTATAATCAAAAGCGTGATAATAATTTTACAAACTATAATTAAGAAATATTGGCCTCAATCCCGTTTAAAGAATACAAATAAGAAGAAGAATCCTGATAATCAGATGATACATCCGGAACACATTTAAAGCAATATATTTTACAGGTTTATCCACAACACTGCGTTTTATTTATTTATTTATTTTTTACTGATCATTTTTTCGCTTTCGGTTCAAAAATTTTTCATTAAATATATGATGTATAACATATTATTCGCATGCCTGAAGTTTTAAGAAAATTTCTCAAGAGATTTTCGATTTATTTGTCATCATGTTTAAAATCGAAAGTGTCCCGTCATTTATGGGGGGAAAATGTACATTTGCGTGTGTTTAACGCAGCCTGTTTGTGCATCATCGTTTAACTAAATTGCATCCATAAAATGTATTACACGACGTTTTGTTATCTATATAAAATATTGCAATATACATGGCATTATAATCTAAGATACATGATTTTTTATCGAGCTGTATAAAATATTGCGATACGACATGCAGTTATGTTTTTACATCTCCAATATATTATGATATGTTTTTGGAAACATTTCTTTTGCCCTATTGGGGTAAATTATTTGCATAGTACTGGTGCAATTATTAGAAAGACATCGATCCTCTTTTACATCAATAAAGTTTATCCATTCATATTTTTGAATCAATATAAAAAGTAAATATTAAAATATTAAAAATTATACCTTATGCACAAAATTTCGATATTTAGTGTATAAAAGACAGTTATAAATGTTTCGAAATATTAAAAAAAAAAAAAAAAAAAAAAAAAAAAAAAAAAAAAATACTGAATTGGTGGGTTGAAAAAAACCAACACCTTAAAATTGTATTAATATACGAACTCATCAGTATAAATATATAAGTTTTTTCAGAAAATTATATTTCCGATCCTCTTTCAACATTTTAAATAACAATAACAGAAAAGGGCAGAATTATAACATATTCAGTAATTCAGCTTAAAATAGTAATTTAAAGGTAAACTTTGTAACATAAACGAAAATATATATATCGATTTTTCAAAAACATGTTATATTGGATATCTGGGCAATATTTTTAATTTAATAAATTATTTATACATGTGCCAAATATTTTAGTCTCACCTTTTTCAACTTTCCATTAAATAAACACTTTTTTGTTAAACAGATTATGTAACTGAAAAGACAAGTAGTACCAGGCACCAAGTAAAACTGCCAATAGGTTCCCTGTTAAATTAAACATCAGCATTTAAAAACACTTGCATACACAAATACAGTTATCTATGTATTTAAACAGATGATAGGATATATATTATTCATATAGGAATTTAAACAGATGATAGAAATTATATTCCTCATATAGGAATTATTTATATAGGGATTATTGTGACATATAAGAATTGATTTTCTTCTTTAGAAATAAACTCCCTATTACATGAATTAATTACTGGGTAGGACTTCATTAAATCAATCAATAAAATGATTAGGGGCATTCATATAACTAAAGTGTGATCAACAGCGTTCCACGATACAGCCTTCCTTCCAGTTATTGTCAGAGATATTTCTTTTAATTAAAGTAAAAATAAAAAAGATCAATATTAAATATATGAATAGCGACTTCTGTGGCCAATAAATTTAGGTTAAAGAGCAGGTCATATTTTCTATCTTATCTGCCTTTATCAAACCAGTAGTCATAGAAAAAAAAAAAAAAAAAAAAAAAAAAAAGAGAATAGCTCAAATTAAAGACAGATCTCGCTTATTATAATTTCATATTTATTTAAGGTATTATATTACTAATCCAAGTGAAAAAATTTACCTTAAATATGTCCATTTCATTATGAGCTTAAAAGCCCTCTATTCTTTATTTATTTGTTTTCCTTTGTATGGGGTTTATATTACAAGGGGTTGAATTACTATTCACAAAAATCATTTAACTGATACAAAGGATTGTACGGGGTTTATATTACAAGGGGTTGAATAATTATTCACTAATTTGTATATTGTGTGAATTATCTTTCCCTCACAGATATAAATGAACAGTTGCGGATGCATTTTATGACAAAATAAGAATAACAGTTAAATCTCGCAGTTGAAAACAAATTACATAATGCCCCATTAAAACTAGGACACACTGAGAAAAAATTCTGTTACTGATATCTAAAATCTAAAATATGGCTCTAGTAAAAATAGTTCCATATCATTCTAATAAAATCTAGCCCCCTTTGAAAGCGAGTTCTAGAAAGGCCCTATTAGAATTCTAAAGCGTTTGCCTATATTATGGAGGTAAATTTATTTAAAAGTCTCTGCAAATAAATGCAAATAGAAAAGGCGAGTTTTTGCAACTATAATCTTGGTTTATGACCCAATTCTAGAATACCAAGAGAGAATTTTTCACAATACAAAGGATTCGGAATATTATATCACAATCTAGAAAGGCCAATTAATCAGACTAATAACATTAAAATTAAAGTCAAACCTGTTATTCTAAAGGCTATTAATTCATTCACTAACCTAATCATTAAATCTAATAATGTTATAAAACATTCATCACGATTTAATAAAAATAAGTTCTTTTATATTACAGAAAATATCTTGCAGAGAAAATGCCAAACATTATCTGTATGCTATGGAGAAAACATGCTGACAGAAATTTTCCATAACAACTACACAGAAAATAACCGTATACAATAAACATTTTCTGTATAGTGCGTTACAAAGTAGTGATATAAAGTAAATTTTTCCAGTTCCACCTGCCAGGATAAAATCAAAGTCTGATGCATAGAAGTCATCTCAGCTAGAGACCTTGAGTAGAAAAAGACTGGACATCAACAAATATGGCGGACGTTTAATTAAAAAACACTCGATCGCTGTAGAACGTAATGTATTTCTAATAAAGTCTCACACTTTTATTTTAATTAAAATCTCGATAATTATTTTTTTCTTTTTCTTTAGAAAGACTTTCAGAGAGTTATTTGAAATTTTTCAGAATATAATGGTATCGCTTGTAGCGGATTGAACAAACATGGCGGACCAATGTCTAGTCTCTTATTAACTAGGGTCTCTAATCTCAGCCAAGGAAGCTCCTCTTCAATATTTACTTACATTTTTCAACAATTCTTGAACAAAATTAATCATATTAACTTTCAATATATATATATTTTTTTCATTTAGTTATAAAATAAATGTGTGGGACCTCAACAAACTATAAAAAAAACTAATTTAAAATCAAGAATGTTACGTAAAAGCAAATGATTTATGAGATTTTAAATAAGTTTTAAATATTTTCTTAAATAGTTAAATACTTAATATCAAATTAACAATTGTGTCTTGTGAATGACATTTTCGACTAGTTCCATAGAGGTTCCTAGAAACAGTTCGTTATCGAATGAGTTTAATCATTTGATTTACGATTAAAATGTCGCCAGGTCTACGTTATTTTTTGAAGTAAGCGAATTAACACATTCACGCTGGCGCAGTTTGTTTATATAGTCTTCTCAAAAGTATCCGAGCACCAGCCAATAATTCCGATATCAAAAAAGTGCACTTAAAACTGTTTTGTTCAATAAATCCTTGTCGAATCATGTTCTTAGACTGACTAAGAACAGGACTCGACAAGGTTTTATTTAACAAAGCAGTATTAAGTGTAATTTTTTTCGACAAGGATTATTGCTAGTGCTCGGATACTTTTGCTGCCGACTGTTTCTGTGACCCACCGGTGGGTCACGCCGGCTTGAATGTGTTAACCAATAAGCTAATTAAATATCCATTATAGTGTACTTTTTTAGCCACTCGTCTGAAGCTAGCCTAAAACGTCATTAACAAGACGCTATTGAAATGTTGTATTTTAAGTTGAATAATTCTCACAAGTAGAACTAATATTAACTCTTATTAAAGTACAGTCGGTAACAAAGTGTCCGAACACTAGCAAAAATTCCTATGTAAAAAAAAGTACACTTTATATGGTTTTGTTAAGTAAATCCTTATTGAATCGAGTTCTTACACTGACTAAGAACAGGATTCGACAATGATTTATTTAACAAAACCATATAAAGTGTACTTTTTTTACATAGGAATTTTTGCTAGTGTTCGGACACTTTAGTTACCGACTGTACTCTAGTGGATACAACTCAGTAATCTTCCAAATTTAGAAACCAGAAAGGAATCGAAATTTTCGTCAAACATCAGATAGTCTTGAGCTATTGAGAGCCTTTTTCCTGGTTTGGAATCTGATTGTTTGGTTTAATGTGCTTCTCCCTGAAACATCCATAGAGAAATAGTGAAGCAGCACTGACTGTAGTTTGTGTTTGCAGGTTCATGACTTTCTTCAATCTCTACCAAGAGACCGACGTTACTTGGTCTTCCTCCTCCAACTTTTCTGCTCTGTTAAGCGCTCGAATTTGTGCTTATGTCGTCATGGAACTGAATTGGGATCCTTTCAAGCAATTTCGAAACTGGAATGGTATGCTTCCGTACCTATCTTGGATATGACTCTCATCTCGTGTTTAATAATCCACTATGTACCTATCTCAAATACTATTGACTTAACATCATCTTAAGCTTCATTATATACATTCTGAGACCGGAATTATGGACACCTTACCATGTTTTCACCCTT
Source organism: Salticus scenicus (assembly GCA_963930645.1). Classification (NCBI taxonomy): domain Eukaryota; kingdom Metazoa; phylum Arthropoda; class Arachnida; order Araneae; family Salticidae; genus Salticus; species Salticus scenicus. The sequence goes on from OZ005656.1 coordinate 243,840,013, forward strand.
GGATTCTGTAATTGTCCCCCGCCCAATCCCCCAGAGAAACTGTTTTTATGAAACATGAAAAACATTACATGCCACGACGGTTTTTATGTGCTCTAGCTATCATTAATTTATACATCGGTTTTTGCCCAGCTCGAGTGCCGATTCCGCAATCCCCTGACTACAAACCCGATACCTTGCCTTAACCCTGTCATATGTGATTCAAAATTCAGTCTGCGATTAAACCTAATGACCAAAACATGTTTACCGAAGATTTTAAAAATACAGGGTCATCGTAATTAAACTCGACCTATTCAGAGCACTTTGTAATTGTAACCAAAATGCGATTTGAGTCTAAAATTTATAGATTGACATTTCAAAGGATGTGTTGAAAAATTCCTAAAAAGAGTTCGCTATGCAGCGCTTTGTTGTAAAAATATGTGAAATGATATGATTAACTATGGTAATAAATAACTATGGTCTATTTTATCATTTTCAAACGTTACGACACTAAAATGTGTTATTTTAACTATTTGAAGTATTATGACAGTACAAAGAATGATAATCTTCCCGCTGCAAATAAATGTGTAAATACCAACGGAGAGAATTTCAAATCATTGTGTTCCATGAGAGGTATTTATATAAAACAAACATTAATGACTTTATTTTACACATTATAAAATTTATTTTATTATTCATATACACAAGAAAGATTTTGCTATAGTTTATAATAATATGATCCATTAATTACTGATCCAGTGTGAAAAATTCAGATACATTAAAGGCTGTGACTGGAAAGTGCTTAAATTGCACTTTCGTTTCCATTAATCATTTTTAACAAAATCAAATAAAGTTTGAGAGTGATTATGATTTATCAATCGGTCTGTTGTTTTGTCTTTCTGCCTGTCCAGTGTCTGTCCCTAGCGTCCATAAATAATTTTAAAAAAATTTCACACTGATATATATTATTCATTTTCCCTATGGCATGCTCACTATTTGAAATGATATGAATATCAGAACCGGGTTCTTTATGGCTGCATAGAAAAATGCTAATACATTTATTTTTATATGAGGTACTTTTAAGAATCATAGTTAAATAACTTTGTACTGCAAAAATTATAACGAAATTGACAAATATGTTCCCTGTTCTAAAACACATTTTTTATAGAATGTGGTAGTTTAACGTTAAAATGTAATTGAACTACATTAAAATATTGTTGCGAATTTGTAAATAATAGCAGTTATTTTAATGGTTTCATTGACAGAGTCTTAGTTAGTCTATAAAAGTTTAATTTCTGTATTTCCAGTTTGTTTTACGTTAAAAGAGCTCCTTAAAAATCCCGTTAAAAAGCTTCACAAAGCAGTACCACTGAGCCGAATTCTGCGACTTCTTAGCGACCTTGGCGAAATATCCTTATTATACATACATCTCGAATATCTAATCTCTAACTGGATATTTCGAAAAGTTACCAGAAATTTCTTGGTTTATAGAAAGCTATAACAGGAATCCTATTCTCACCACTGGGCTTAGTTTCCTCACATTCCTTTTATGAAGTTCTATTTATAAAAATGTATTAAACGCCAAATGCAATTTTCAGTCGTAATACTCAATGCATAGAAATGGTGTAACGTTACGTAAACTATTTAGAAAATGGGAAATAGTTTTCAATTCCAATGAGTTTGAGTATAATTAACCGCGTTATCGGCAATCCTGAGAAAACTCGAGGAAAATATAGCCTTCCATATTTTATAGTGGCCGGTGAAGAGGTTAAATATCACTGTTACTTTCAAAATTAAAATATGCTCTGATATATGTTGCAAAATGTGATAGAACTTACAAATAAAGCTAGTTAGGTAAATTTTCATGATATATCATTTCAACAATCCTTGGTCAAAAAAATTTCAGTCAACTTTCGGAGTTTTTTGTGACATGTACAATAATCTGAGTTCCGGAATAATAGTTTTACATCAAGAGTAGTCAAGTAGTTTTGGTTCATTTTCATGTAACTTTGTCGTCCTCTGTCGAGTGAGAGTTCTTCCGCTTTGTCAACCTTTGTCTTTATTTATTTATTTGTTTTTATGCGATAAACAACAGGTAGGCTTAAACTTTAGAGACGGGCTCTTTAAATCTTCACAGTGCCATTACAGTCCCTCTAAAAAGGTTGAAAACGCTCAAAACCGCTGCATAGTGTTGAGCGGCCACCTTCCAATTTAGAATATTAGAATGAATATGGCAATTATTATTCATGTGCTAAAAAATGTTTTAAACTGAATGTGGTATTTTAACGTTAAGATATACCTGAGCTACAGGGTATTTCCAAACAGACTTCTACCATCTAAAGTACTGTAAAGTACTGTGAAATAAAGGGTGCGATGTACTTGGAACTTAGTGAGCTGCATGACTGATATTTTTTAACGAATTATTCTCTTTTTTCTTTTTCATATTTTTCTTAATAGCTTTCACTCTTTTCTTATAATCTGAGGCTATTTCACAAAGAAAAACCAAAAAGGACAAAACGTAGCCCGTCAATAAAACTATAAATGCTGGAGCAAGATCTACAAGTGTTAATTTCCTTTTACTGGTGTAGTTTATTGTGGAATTCAATTGCGTTTTCATATTTATCCAAGACTTTGAGTCACTTCTATATTTAAAATAGAGCCCAGAAGCCATAATTTTATGTGCAAATGTTTCTAGATGCTTTTTACAACAAAAGTCTCTTCGAATATACATTGCTAACATACTTTCAAGAAAATGATCTTCAGAAATAAACATCTTTTCTCTATCAAACTCATCAAGTTGATAGTTACTTCCGATAAAAGCAAGATTTTTATCGCTTCCTTTGTAGGCAAGAAAATCTTCCATATCTTTTTCACTTATCTTATTGTTCTTGATATCTTTTCCAATTATGGACAATTCTTTTTTACCATTTAACAGAAAATCTTCAATACGATATGCACGATATGTTACGCAATGGTATTCTCCTTCTGTTACTGCTCTAGCCAACTGTGACAAGTCTTTGATTCCTACGGTAGGTGGTATCGCAAGAAATGACAGAAATGCAGAATCGTAAGCAAGACAAAAAAACATAGCCCCTACAACCCAAGAGTAAATTAGCAAATTTTCTGACATTGAAGAAAGTCTTAAAATTGAGTTTTGTCTTAAAAATATTGCTAATTCGTGCAGCATAATTTTACTGAATGCATACTTCCATTTTAGAATGTAATGAATAAACGTCATAACAATCAATGCAACCATGATTGCTATCCAAACAGATGATGAAAATGCTTGAAAAATGCCGTATATATGTGGTTTGTACTCTGGTTTTTGAGTCATAAACGTATAATGAGAAAGTGAAAATGGATAAGTATAATACACATCATTCCCGGAGATCATAACATATAGATTTGCAAGAATATCAACTTTCGAATGAACTAATAATCCACATAAGGCTGTCGAAGTGCCATTTGGAAAAGTCAAACAGGGTTCCTCAGTGATCAAAAAGGAAACATTGGCATTCAAAAATTTCTCAAAGTAATATACTAAATCGATTGCTATTCGAACATCATGGAAAAATAATCTTTTATAATGCGTTAATATTTCCTCAGAAGTTTTTAAATAAGGTGGAACATTTATTACAGTTAATACAATATTTAAAATATGCCTAGCTGTCATTTTATGTAAATCTTTCTTTAGGTTTTTTTCATTACTAGGTAGTTAATTTTGTTTTTCTAAGTTTTTTGCTTAATTTAAAGTTTTAGTAAGTTTGAAACATTTACTAATGAAAATGTGAAACTTTTAAAACACAGATAAACGTTTTGAATTTAAAGGATTTCTTACTTTTTATAAAAGATAAATTTCTAGACATTCGTTTAGATAAAACCTGCAAAATATTATGTGTCCGCAAACCTTTTCAAAATCTGATTAATATATATTTTTTCTTGTCGCATAAAAATAAAATAAATAAACGTCATTAATAGGTTTTGGAATTTGGGTGATTCGCTATTAAGGCATGTTGTCCTTAAACTATAAATTTCAATGATATTACAAATATATATATATATATATAGTATTGTAGTTCAGTTCTGCAGTTTTAAGAAAATAATATCACACAGGAAACACAGCAATGGAGGAAAAGAACACTGATGTACTATCTTCAAATATGAGAAATCAAAGTAACATATTTCATCAACTTTTACATTGGATAAAATGCATACTGAAATATATAATTTGATTAACGTTTTCTAGACATCATTCCATGCATGTATATTAAGTTTTCTCTTTGGAATCAGATTTATAGACGAAAATGCATTTTATTCTGTTAAAGGAAAAATCTAACAGAAATTGTTCAAATAATTGTTTCTTTTAAAAAGAACATAATTCATTTTCTTGATCTTCATTCTTCAAGTGAGTAATTGCGGTCATGGTATATGCTGAAAAATACAGCTGAGTTAAACGCATAGTGTTTTTTTTTTTTTTTTTTTTTTTTTCCTTCAAATTTTATTTATTTTACAATAAAAAGAATTCTAATTAATTCTAAACCATAATATATTTTTCTTAAATTCAGAAAAAAAAAAAGACGAGGAATATCAAGTTTTTCTGCAAGAAACACTTTTTAACTTCACCAAAATATCGTCTAAATAAAATATTTGCCTTGTTTTATTATCTATATATTTAATTCTTGAAAAGATTCTATTACGAAATACTTTTTCGATGTTTCAACTGCTATAATCAGTATTCTATCATGACACTATTTCAATGCCCACATCTCTTTGAAAAAATTACCCTTACCCTTTAAAAGAAAAAAAAAGGAATTCATATCTAGTTTTTAAAATACAGATATTAATGAAAAATATCTGACATTACTCACAAAATAACAGCGTTCTGTTTTAGCAGTGCTTTAAGCAATATCTTCATATCAAAAGAGTTTATTTGAAAGTCAAAGTTTTATCATATGAAGTACAATTTTTAAAACTGTTATTGATCTATAAAAAAAAATCTTGCAATTTAAACATTACTATGATTTTCTTTTTCGTTTTTAAATTATGATGATTAACATACGGAGATATTCCTTTTTTATCTTATCAGTAAACTCTTTACGTCATAATGTCACAATAATTTGGAATAATACAATCTCTTATTACATCACCACGAGCTATACAACTAGTTTTATTTACTTTTTTAAAATCAAAATAAATAGGAATAAAAGCCTACTTTTTTATGTAGCTAAAAAAGTATTTGGTATATAAAAGATGTGAAATAAATAAATAACGTAAAAATCGAAGGATTTCAGATATTTTCTAAGTAAATTATTTGGAATAAAACATGACATATTTTAAAGTTCTTGTACCATGTACGAACTCATCGATATAACACAATAATACTTTTACATATTTGAAATTTCATATTTTCAATAGTACTTTCAAACTTGCCGAGTAACTATACCGTAAGGCTCCAGAAGTATAAATTATTCAGCAGTTTAGCACAAATTTGTAATTTAAATCTAAGCTTTTCGAAATAAACAAAATAATTTTTATGGATTTTTCAGAAACATGTTTATGTATCTAAAAAATCTGAATTTAAAAATAAAAACATTCATATTTAAAAAAAAAAAGTTATATATATATATATAGAAAACTATTGACATGAATTTATGAATATATAAGTTTTACAGATTGGAAAAACCAAAAGGATAATTACAAACCAATGCGCAAAATTGCAGCGAAAGGAAATGTAAAACTTAGATGTAGGAATATATAAATGTAGAAATATATAAACAAATGAATGAAATTAAACCCCAAAAATCACTGAGATCTTTATCAGGGAGGCCCCTCAGTGTAGGGGTGAACTAGAAGTTTCTGAAAGGACAGTAGCTATAAGCTAATAACTATCCTTAGCCCCCAACTTCTCACCAAACAGAAAACCACCAATAACTGAAGAGAAATCAAACATATATATAATATATAAAACTACTAAAAAAACTTCATAAAGTTTCATTAATCATTAAGTTTCATCATAAAACTTCATTATGAAGTTTTTTTAGTAGTTTTATATATTATATACATGTTTGATTTCTCTTCAGTTATTGGTGGTTTTCTGTTTGGTGAGAAGTTGGGGGCTAAGGATGGTTATTAGCTTATAGCTACTGTCCTTTCAGAAACTTCTCGTTTACCAATACAGTGAAGGGCCTCCCTAATGAAGATCTCAGTGTTTTTTGGGGTTTAATTTCATTCATTTGTTTATATATTTCTACATTTATATATTCCTATATATATATATATATATATTTATTTATTTATTTATTTAATGCTTAAATTCACCGACAATTTGAGTCCTGATTTTGTAATTTTCTGTTAAATCAATACATAAATTTTCATAGAGATTCTATCATTGGAAGATACACAACTTGGGTTTTCTTTATATTTTCTTTATATAGATACGAGCGTGTGTGTGTGCATGAATGTAACAGTTCGTTATCATGAAAGATTCCTTCATCTAATTGATTGCTGAAATATTGTAATTCTACATTTTTTCGCTAAAAAAATGAATCAATCAATAACTTTATTAAACTTTTTTTTATGATATAATATTAATGAATACTTGCTTTGAGATAGCCTAAAACGTAAATCGAGAGTGTCATGGTTATATATATGGAATGATTCAAAATATATTTGCAACGACTATCGGTTAAAGTAACCATTTAAGAAAAATACGTCCGATAATAAAATTGGTTAAAATCAAAAATATATTTTAAGTTGTTTTTTTTTTTTTACAACAATCTGTACACATAATAAAATACGAAATTTAATTTTTACACGGTCCCTTCTTTTCTTTCCTATCATTTGGGGAAATTTCGCTTTCATTCTAAAAAGCAAAGCAAAAGAAAACCCGTGTTTCTAACTGAAATAATCTCCAAGTTATTTAAGTCTAAAGGAAATAATTTAAACCAATTTACCTACAATTTCGGCATCTATTTTTCAACGCGAAAGTTTGCACTTTAGTATAATATAGATGAGATGATAAGAATTAAATAAGCTCCATTTGTTTTAAAATAGTAATTAAAATCATTCATATACACGAAATAAATATTTTAGGAAATCCATACATTTGATGTCATACTCTATTGTTTAAAAATGTAATAGTTGAATATCTTAGGGGGTCACCTGTAAATTGAAACACTGTAAGAGAAAAAGATGTAATGAAAGTCATTAAAAGACAGGGTTAAAAGATTAGTTTAGCTAGATTTGGAGCAACATTCTACAGTCCAATTTTTGCTTCTTAACACCCATTAAACCAAGATTTAAGGTTTGACGGTTTAAAGAAAGTGCGGTACCAATATGGACATCGGTCTGACTGGGATTCAAACCCCGCTCCTTTTCATTAAAGTTTCTGACCATTTCGCAATACCTAATAAGAAACAGGAGTTACCCTGTAGTGAAAATTATCTAAACTAGGACAATATATTTTTTAAAATTATTTAAATTATTTTTATTTATTTCTTTTTTGTAGAAAATGAGTTATCTAATTTTGAAAATACCAGGTATAGTTTTAATATTTTTCAACGAATTTAAAAGCTATATGATTTCATTTGTTGTGTCCATCCACTTTTTCGTATTCTAATTTCCATAAATAATTTCACACCTTGAAATTAATATATGTTTTCCAGCTTATTGAAACACATTTTTGTTGAAAATTGGAAATAAACATCACTACCCATTTATTTACTCAAAAATGAATATTAATATATGGTAGATTATCACAGGTATTTCTTTAAAATCTCATTTAATATCTTTATATTGTCCGACACATTACCCAATTAACAAACAATATGTGTAAGGCGTTTTCTATGGAAAAGATCATGGTTATTATTACTGATTGTTTTACATGGCCATACAAGATACTCAGATAGTTTACGAGATACGAACGAAGAAAAACTTCAGTTGTGCTATGAGATTTTTTTTTTTTTTTTTTTTTTTTTTTTTTTTTATGTTTGTGCATAGTTTTTAATATTTTGATGTTTGTGATTTGTTTTCATAGACAATATTCAGGGCAACACAAAAATATAAAAATGTGTGAAATAATAATGATATTATCCAAATATCTTTCGTGTGTCCTTTTAAAAGAATTATTAATATTTCTCATACTGTTTCTATAGAAAATTTCTTTCATTTCATTTAGAATATGTATCTTGTTTTCATAATGTTAACTGCGTGGAAGGTGTGTCGAATTAGAACACAAATTTAGTAAAATGGATCGGTCTGAGACATTGGAGCTGATGATTTCCGCGATTTTTCGCGGACAGTGCAAATTTTTCAGAGCATTAAGAATATGAAGCCACTCTATATTATCAAACGTCCCTTTGATATCCAATGAGACGAGCATGGTATAATTTCCTGATTTGAATGTTTTGTCTGCCCTCTGTGAATACAAACTGATCGTTATATAAGATTTTTTTTCCAAAAAAAAAGTGAATTAGAGTGTTCCGAGGGAGACTTCCCTTGCTTCAAGAACTATACCCTTTCACAGCGACAGATGGCATTTGGAAAAAAATGGAATTTTAAGAAGAAGCTAACCCCTTTTAGAATTATGGAGTTTTGGGAGTAAGGCCGATTGACAGCACAATGGTCCTAGGCTTGAAGTAAAGTGCCCTGCATGGAGTGCCCTGCATCTAAGGAATCCTAACCCATATTTACTCACGTTTCGGAGAAAACCACGGAAAACATCGTACGGCTAAACGGACAAGCGCAATCTGGGATACCTCACGTCTACCAGCTTTCAGCGGTAAACTGCTCGACCCTTGGTGGGCTTTAGAAATATTGAAGAAAGACATTTAAATGTTTATTTTGAGATTCTAAAGTCAATATCATCTGAACCTGGGACCTTTTTGTCGTTGAAACTTGAGAGTGCCGAGCGGATTTCCGCCTTCGTGAACACTCCTGCATAAATATGCAGAAATATACTTAAAAGAAATACCGTAATGTATTCGAATTATTTTGTGATTCCGTGTTCATAAATCCGACTTGCCACATCTGTGATTACATTCTACACCAAAGCTGAATAGCCTAAATAACACATATCAGTTTCAAGAAATTCTAAATTTAATTATGGAAATAAAAACGCTGAGAGATAAACAAATAAGAATTCATGAGCATTTATTAAACTTTGTAGGAAAGTGTAAAAGTTGCGTATCCCCCACATGCAGTAATAATATACATTACTACTAATCTCCCCATGTATTTGAATATTTTTAAGTACACACAGAAAAATGGAAAAGCAAATCTTGTCAAGAGACTTGCCATCTTTGTGATACTAGACGTTTGCCAAGTACATTGACAAATTTGCACAAAATTATGCAAAATTTTAAACAATCAAAGCAATACATGACAATCCTAGTTAGTCATTAGATACAAAAGTCGTTTTATGTTACTATGTGTCTTTAATAATATTTTGTCTGATGGTCAGTTTTGGCACTAAAACTTGTCCTTTTCCTTTTCCTCAAATTTGACTGGTTAGTCAAATGAGAGAATAAAAATAAAATGTTCCAATCTTGTCAATCGAGTAAGAAAGATTTTTCAAACTAGACGTTTGATACTAGACGTTTGCCAAGCACATTGACAAATTTGCACAAAATTATGCACAATTTAAACAATCAAAGCACTACATGACAATCCTTGTTAGTCATTAGACACAAAAGTCGTTTTATGTTACTATGTATCTTTAATAATATTTTGTGTGATGATCAGTTTTGGCTCTAAAACTTGTCAGACGACCAGTTTACCTTTTACAGTTTTCCTTTTCCTCAAATTTGATTGGTTAGTCAAATGAGAGAATAAAAATAAAATGTTCCAATCTTGTCAATCGATTAAGAAAAATTTTCCAACTGTAGATTCTGACTAACTTACTTTTTCTGGTATCTGCGGTTGTTGACTAATATTAACCTTCCTAGTCTGGGGTATTGTTTTGGAGACTAGTTCAGTTAGTACACTTTTTAACTGAAGTCTCCTAGTCAGCTGTTTGGGTTAGTCAATTCTGTATTGCCAATTGAGCACTTTGCCTGGTCACTGTGACCAACTTTTTTTTCTATGTATAGTCTGTAAACGAATCAATAACTCTAATCATACCATATTTTATAGTAAATATGGATTTTGTGCATCTGAATAACCGATGTTCATGATGTTATGGTCAGAATAAAGATATAAAAATAAGCTTAAATTCTTACCACTCATCGACCATTATATACTCTTTTAAAAGCCTTTTACAAGTTCCTGCATACACGTCTAATGCAATTTTTACGTATTTTTAACAGACAGTATTAAATCTAAAAAACGTATATCAGTTTCAAGGCATTCTAAAAATATTTAACAAATAAGAGCACGAATAAATTAAAGTCATATTTTTTTATTTTATTTTATTTATTTATTTATTTTGTTGGATAGTGTTTAAAAAATATTATTTACTCTTCGTTCAATATGACCCTACCAGTATCCGAAAGGTTCTATTGAGCCAACCCTTCCGTGGAGGATCAAAATTGTGATGGCATGTCTCCGGACCACCTCTAGGGGTGTGTCCCAGATCGTCACCAATCGCCCATCTGTGCAGCACTAGTGCGACGTAAAACCAAACCATCCATCCATCCATCCGAAAGGTTCTACTCTCAAAGTTGAAATACGAGAGGTCTCAGATTCGATACTTGGTCGCACACGTTGGCCAAGCCACTCGTGTTTTTCTCTGAAACTGATATAAATAAGGAGAGAAACGCCATATCCGCCTCACTTTCACGCATCTAAGCTATTTCACCGAGGCCTAGAACTCTATCTTAATTAATCGGCCGTAACACACAGCAATAACCAAACATTTACAATGTGCAAATATGATTCAAAATGAAAAATTGACACTTTTAAACTTGCATTAAAAATATAATTCTGACTAGAAGAAATATACAAAATATGAACAACACCTGCAGAATGATAGACTTGTACATCGCTAACAAAAATGAAGATTTATTCGGAAAGTAATTTAAATACAGATTTTCACTTTTGAAATAACCCTTTTTAAGACCTAGCGAAAAATACTAAAATTTTCAAATGAACTCGAGAAGAATCGAGACACGAGATCTCCACATGCCAAATAAAACTAGTATGTTGTGGCCATCACAAGATTTTCTTCTATATTTTCCTATATATATTCACTCAGTTTGAATAATTTACAAAAACTGTTATTTGTTAAAGTTATCTACCGTTATGAATGCAGACGATTTTCATCTTAGAGAAAACACAAACACAGTTTAACTAACATCTTAAGAAAGGGAATTTTCTTAATGGCTATCACATGTATCAAGTTTCATACAGTTAAATGCCATAGAAGTGTAATTATAGCATTTCCGTTCTCCAGAAAAATTGCATTATAGCAGCGCAACATATTGGTAGATATACAGAGCGGCTATAATTAAACTGCAAGTGATCAAGGGATGCTGGAGAGAAAACTACTGGGAATATTCCAGTGAAATTGGGTATTTACACGTTTCAGAACATGCGCAAGTCAAATATGAAAAAAAAAAATCGCCATTTTCACCCGATAGATGGCGCTGTGCCGTGTTTTAATGCTTATCGACGGCATATATGCAAATTTTAAGCCCATCAAACAGTATAAAACCAAGATCACATTGAGTAATGGTCAATCATGACTCTGAATAAGAAGGAACGTGCATTGTTAGTGAAGATATTCTATCAGAATGGTAGCAATTATTCAGCTACTCTGAAACAATACTGGCGTATGAAACGATTAAGAAGAGGTCCAACGAGTGTCAATTTATTGAATAATATGATTTCTAAATTTGAAGAAACAGGAGAATTGGGCGGTATTCCAGGCACAAGAGGGCGGCGTCCCGTAAACCCGGAAACAGTGCAACAAATTGATGACGCTATTACTAATACGAGTAGCATTTCAGGAGCCATTATGCTGCAACAAGTGAGCGCAAGAAGTGGGGCTCGGACATTTTCTTTTTCCTCGTCAACTGTGCATAAAGTGTTGCGCCACATTCTTCGGCGTTATCCGTATAAAATTAAAATGCTTCAAGAATTAAAACCTCATGATGACACCCAAAGAATTGATTTTGCTGACTTTGTCCTGTTGAAAATCAGTGAGCATGACACTTTGATACGGAGGATCTTGTGGACAAACGAGGCGCATTTTAGACAATCAGGTAGTGTAAATACGCATAACTGCAGGATATGGGGAACGAGCAACCAATACGTTAAACGTGAAAAACCCCTACATTCCGATTATGTAACTGTATGGTGTGGAATGACTTGTGATTTTCTTTTCGGCCCATATTTCTTCGAGACCCCAACTCCAAGTGGTCCCAAACGCTGTAGCGCTACAGGGACTAGCTACGGTGCGATGTTGAGAGAACAATTGATTCCAGCATTGCAAGAGAGACATTGTTTAGAAACCACGATATTTATGCAGGACGGCGCACCCCCTCACATCGCTAAACCTGTTAAAACATTGCTACATGATACCTTTGGTGCGGACCGAGTCAAAAACGGAGGTTTCGAAAATGCTTGACCCTCACGTTCACCGAAACTTCTTCTTTGCGATTTTTATCTGTGGGGACATCTGAAAGATATGGTTTATAGAGAAAGACATGCTTCTGTTGCTGAATTGAAATCTAGCATAACGAGACACGTAAGGTGTGTTACAACAGAGATTGTAAATGCGACGGTGAACCATGGTGTTTTACATTTTCAGCATGTGGTTGCATCTGGTGGTTCGCATATTGAACACACCTTGTGATAATTTCATTGAATAAATAATGGTTTAATTGTTTTTCAAAGCGTCTTTATGGATTGTTTAATTTGTGATCTTAATTTACATTAATTTTTTATTACATGATACTGTAAAAAATTAATTACTGAAGCTAATTGTATCTTGTATGGAATTTTGATAAACTGTAAGTGATGTTTTATATTGTTTATATGCCTCTTAGAATGTCATTATGCTTTGTCTATCGCTTTTGGAAGTTGTACATGCCACCGGTGAGCGAAAAAATACGGTACAGCGCCATCTATCGGGTGAAAATGGAGATTTTTTTTTCTTTTTTTTTTTCATATTTGATTTGCGCATGTTCTGAAACGTGTAGATACCCAATTTCACTGGAATATTCCTAGTAGTTTTCTCTCCAGCACCCCTTGAACACTTGCAGTTTAATCATGGCTACATTGTACATCCAAATAGAATCGGTATAATGTCGCATAATGGCTTTCTCGCATGTCAAGTGTTGTTTAATTATAAACATTAGAACCTGAAATCTAGTCTTTCCTTAAACTGAGGAAATCGCTGTGTAGAAGCGCCACCTATTCAGCAATTAGTACTAAAAGTTCATTTGCAATAACTTATGTCAAGGTGCATCCGCATATACATTTTTATGCAATTTTGCGCAGTAGTTTATAAGATAAAACCCTTCCTTAAATTATGAAAATCTCTGCACAGCAGCACCACCTGTTGAGCAGTAGACCCCAAAAAATTGACAGGCACTAATATATATCAAGTTGCATCTACATATAATTTATATGCATTTTTATGTAGTAGTTCCTGAGATATAGCCTGTCTTTAAATTGTGGAAATTGCTGCATAGCTGCGCCACCTGTTGAGCAGTTGACACCAAAAGTTGCTAAGCACTAACTTATATAAAGTTGCATCTAGATATGAATTTATATGTATTTTTGTGTATTAGTTTCTGAGAGATAACCTTTCCTTATATTGTGGAAATTATTGCATTGTAGCACCCCCTATTGCGCTGTTGACACCAGAAGTTGATCGGTACTAATTTATATAATGTTGCATCTATACATGGCTTTATATGTACTTTTGCGCAGTAGTTCCTGAGATATAGCCTCCCCTGCAATTGTAGAAATCGCTACATAGCAGCGCCACCAATTGAGCATTTGACACTAAAAGTAGATAGGCACTAACATAGGTCAAGGTGCGTCTAGATATAAAATAAGATGCAATTTTGTGCAGTAGTTCTTGAGATACTGTCGCCACAAAAGTCTTGTCACACGCACACATCCAGCGATTTCCACAAATTAAGAAAAGGCTATATCTCAGGAACTACAGCATACAAATGCATATAAATTTATATGTAGATGCGTCTTGACGTATGTTAAGTTTTATCAATTTATGGGGTCAGCCGCTCAACAGGTGGCGCTGCTATGAATTGATTCCTACAATTTAAGAAAAAGCTATATCTCAGAAACTACTGAATAAAAAATGGATATAAATTTATATGTAGATGCATCTTGACATATGTTAATGCATATCAAATTTGGGGATCAACTGCTTCACGGGTGGCGCTGCTGTGCAACGATTCTCATATTTTAAGGGAGGATTGTATCTTAGGAACTACTGCGCGAAATTGCATAAAAATGTATATGTGGATGCACCTAAGTTATTGCGAATCAACTTTTGGTACTAATTTCTCAACAGGTGGCGCTTCTATAAAGCGATTTCTTCAGTTTAAGGGAAGACTAGATTTCAGGTTCTAATACGTATAATCAAACCATACTTGGTATGCGAGAAAGCCATTATGAGACATTATACCGATTCAATTTCGATTCATTTTCGAACCAATAGGTTGTGCTTCTATAGTGCAGTTTTTCTCGAGAACATGAATGCTATATTTCAACTTCTATGGCTTTTAACAGTATGAAACTTGATACATAGGATAAGCATTTAAAAAAAAAAAAAAAAAAAAAAAAAAAAACGCATTATTTAAGGTGTTAGTTAAACAGTGTTTTTTTAGATATTTAGTGTTAGTTTAGTGCAAACTTTCGCAAACTCTTTAATTACATTTTTGTGACTTTCAAAATAATCAGACGAAAATATTCTTTTAGTAAATATATTTCCGTTTACATATATATTTATGTATTACTACGTAAAAGTTTATTATCTAAAGCATACCGCTGCACGTTCAAAGCCTTAACTTCAATTATTTCCAAAGAAAATATGAGTAAATAATTTTATCGCAAAATTTTAAATTCTATTTCTTTATTTCTAGTAATTTCTAGTAATTCTAGAAGCACATACAGCTTTTTCTAGAAAAGCTGCAAATAATTAAAACTTTTTTCTGCACAAATGATATCAGGATAAATTTGGTAGACAATATTACCATTTACATGTAATCCCGAAGAACACAATTAATTGGTTCCGTGTTCTTTAAAACCGTGTTTTTTGAGACTACAAAAAATGGTATTCCGTTTCAAGTGTGAAAAAAAAAAATAATAAAAAATAAAAAATAAAAATACATTTTCGATTTATTTATTTATTTATTTATTGTTATTGTTATTGTTATTGCTGTTATTAAATATAAAACTAAAAAATTTTATATTTTGAATTCATATTGATAAATGCTTCTAAGAAATCTTGCATGTATTGATGCATTATGTTTACTTTTTTCTTTTTTTTTTTATTTTTAGTTCCCCATCATACTATAGGCATGGGGAACTTAGGTAATCGTGAAAATTTTCGACCTCGGTTTTTTGACTTTTTAAAGTTTTCAGGTGTGAGGAATCCGAAAATGACAAAATTTGTATGGTGTAAGTCTGTAGGGTGTCTGTTAGTTTGTTAGTTTGTTAGTCCGTTAGTTTGTTAGACTGTTTACACGATATCTAACGAACAAATAATCGCAGAGAGGTCAGACCAGTTTTAAAATATTACTTTCGATACTGGCGAGAACCCTATTTATTTACAATATTCAAATTAAAAAACTTCGTAAGTTATTATAAATTTACGATTTTCATAAAATGGGAGTATAGGACAAAATTTCACTTAAATGTGCATTAAATGGAAACTTTTTACTATAAAAATGTCAGACCTGTTTTAAAATATCAGTTTTGATGCCGAAATGAACATCAGAACTATAAATATGCTACTTTGAAAGTTTCGCAAGTTATTGGAAATTTACGAATTTCTTAACATGGCAGTATAGGGCAAAATTTCACATAAACGTCAATTTGAAGAGATATTTTCTTCGTAAAGAGGTCGGACTACTTTTGAAATATTATTTAGGATACTGGCATGAATATCACTGACTATGAATTTTCCAATATAAAAATTTCGTAAGTTATTAGAAATATACGAATTTCTTAACATGGCAGAATAGGGCAAAATTTCACATAAACGTCAATTTGAAGAGATATTTTCTTCGTAAAGAGGTCGGACTACTTTTGAAATATTATTTAGGATACTGGCATGAATATCACTGACTATGAATTTTCCAATATAAAAATTTCGTAAGTTATTAGAAATATACGAATTTCTTAACATGGCAGAATAGGGCAAAATTTCACACAAGCGTCAATCTCGAGAGATATTTTCATCGTAAGGGTGTCAGACCACTTTAATATATTTATAAAATATATATGTATAGTTAAAATATATTCATAAAATTTAAAAATCGAAATATCTTTAAAAAGGTAATCTCCTCTACCCAACAAAAAATAAAATAAAGCAAAGTAAAATAAAGCAATACATGAACTAAATGATTAAGCCTTTAACTATGACGATAGTTAAGTAATGATTTTATGAATCTGCCTTGCATCCCAATTCCATTAATTTTATTTTTAATTGGCAATTTTTACATTCGACCTATTTTTCTATATTAAACAGAAAACCCCGCCTATTTTGGTCTTTTTTTTTTTTTTTTTTTTCTTTTTTTTTCTTTTTTTTTTTTCTTTTTGGTGTTCTTTTAAAGGATTCAAAATTTATTACCTGTAATCGATGAGGTAAATGCGACTTGCGCATATTTTTTCCAATGTGAAATAAGAGGTTTAACAAGAATAATCAAAGCCACGTTTACTTTAATTTCTGTATTATTTTGTTTTGAAGAACGTTAAAAGGCAAGGTTTGTCTTTATAAAAAAAAAAAAAAAATCTTAATTCTAACACTATTTAATGACTAAAAGACATCATTTTTGTTTCATTTCTTTGCGTTTGATGTTGTTGTTATATACTTTGACCCGTAGATAAAAAATAAAAATACCTTGTTTAATGTTTTCTGTTATTTTTTAAGATTTGCTTTGTTATCTCATACAGATGAACCCTTAAGCTCCCCCGCACCTCTCAAAAAAAAAAAAAAAAAAAAAAAAAAAAAAGAAAAAAAGAAAGAAACCTTATAACTAGAATGAGCTGCGAATTTGCACACACATATTTTTCAGCATTCAGATTTCTTTTAAGTAAAAATCAGTGTAGGTCATCATTCATACTTTTTTACTTTCCGATTTATATCCTGTATTTTAATCATGTCAAAAAACCGAATTTGAGATTTTGATGTTTCTATACGTTTCGAGGACCCCTGAGTCCGTTTTCACTATTTTTACGATGATGTATGTATGTGTGCGTGTATGTATGTGTTTATGTATGTGTGTATGTATGTGTGTATGTCTGTGAGTGAATACGCTAGCGTCTAAACGCTTTGTTCGAATAAGCTGAAAGTTGGTACTTATATTGTAAGTCATGAAAGTACGAACTCTATTGATTTTGGTGAATCTAGCACTTATAGTTTTTTTACAGAGACACCAGGAACAATTCTTTATCATTATGGCCTATAGGGCCAAATTTTTAAAAAAGCAATAGCGTCTAAACACTTTATTAATCTGAGCAAAAAAAATGTACACATGTTATAAAGTTGCCTGAACTGTATAGATTTTGGTGAATTTAGCACTTACAGTTTTTTACAGGGCACAAAGAAAAATTCTTTATCATTATGGCCTATGGGTCCAAATTTTTAAAAGTGTGATAGCGTCTATACGCCTTATTAATCTGAGAAAAGATTTATACACATGTTACAGGTCACAGTTGCACCAACTGTATAGATTTTGGTGAATTTAGCACTTACAGTTTTTTTACAGGGCACAAAGAAAAATTCTTTATCATTATGGCCTATAGGACCAAGTTTTTAAAAGTGCGGTAACAGCTAAACGCCTTATTGGATTGAGCTGAAAATTTATATGAATATTATAAATCACTGTTGCACAAACTATAAGCATTCTATGGGCTCAAAGTTCAGTAGCGTTAAATAAAACATCGTTTAATATATGGAGAAAAATACTCAAACACTCGGTTTTCTCTCTTTTGTTTGTTTAACAACGCCTCTTTCTTTACAAAACAGTTAATTGCTCAGTGTTCGGAAAGTCGAGTGGAGTCACTCCTCCAGATTTTTTTAAAATATAAATATGAATTTATTAATATTTTTCATAATTAAAAATATTTTTCAGAATCAAAATTGATGATCGATTATGTTTGGGTCTTTTCACTATATTTCGTAAAAAACAATTATATCTATCAAGTTATTTATTTATTTATTTATTGTGAAAATATTAATAAAAGTTTGAAATATGAATTTAACATTAGTACCTTAAAACTTTAAACGCTTATAACTAGTTATTTGTTGTGAAGATACTAATAAAAGTTTGAAATATGGAAATCACTCTATGGAAGAATACGTAAAACATACAACCAATATACTTTTTCGCGTTGTCACGATCCGAGAAATTACCAATGGAATTACCATTGAGAAAAATCTAAGTCAGTGCGCATTTTAATATGTATATGAGCGAATCCTAATTCAAAATTTCTCTTTATTTTCTGAAAGTACTCACAATGATACATATACACACAATGATATCACTCGAATGATACCTATTACGTTTTTGTGCATCGAATACCAACGAAGTTACGTTGAGTGTTTTTTTTCTTCCAATTGTACATTTACATTTTATTACAATATATATTAATGAGAAATAATTTGTTATATATATTGAACATTTTTTTTTCTTATAGAAACATAAAATTCTTCAAAAATATTCGACTTTTACAGGCAAAACGGTAGAGTATTTAAAAAATATTTTTTCAAGATGTCAAGAGCAGAACTTTCGAAAAAAAAAAAAAAAAAAAAAAAGAAAGAAGGAATGTTTTTTGCACCAGGTCCCATCTGTCGAAGGAAGAAGTACACTTGCCATAAAATATTTATTTTTGAAATATTGTCAACAATAATAAATTTGAAACTACAATAAAAACATAAATATTGTTATTTTTTTAATCGAAAATTTAGAATAACATTGGTGCTCTTAAAAAAATATAACATAATAAATAAGAAACATTATTATAAGTTACTTTATTAAATTGCATTTTTATCAAATTTTATAAAAACCGATTTGAGATTTTATCATTAATTTTTTTTTTTTTTTAATCTATTTCTCAGAGTGAAATTCAATAATTTCATTAACCCTTTGCACTCGAGGCTTTTTTTGCTCGGATGAACCAGTAACTCGAGACAACTTTCTCCATATGAGGTGAATTTCTTACCACTAACATAAAGTGATTTCACACACAATTTAACGTTTAAAATTTTTATATTTTAACAATTTATGTATCTCTATACTTCAAGGACGGACATTTATAAATTATTAACCGTTTACGTATCAAGTGCATAACGCTTTAGCGACACTTATATGGATTCTCATTATTTAAAAATCTATAACTCCATCAGTGGGTTTTTCCTTTATAATTTATATGGTACTTTAATTCTTAAGAATATACGCAATATTTCTATTTGAACAATCAATGTACTTTGGATACAAGTATTTTGATTAGAATGAGTATAATAAAAAAGATAAAAATTGTCCCAAAAATATTGATACAGATTTTCGCTGAGCTCGTCCTGAAATGATTTAAAATTGTATTTTATTTTTGTTTATTATTATTATTATTATTATTATTATTATTATTACGCATGTGTTGTTGAATACGCTAATGAAGGGATATTAACCAAACCAAGCTTAAATAAGCACAGTTATCGCTCGAAATATCATGCCAAACCGAATAGTGAGACTTAAGGCTCCTATATATACGAGCTCGCGCATCAGGCATTTTGTTACCTTAGGGTTGCCACATGTACCCAGCGAGTTTCATTGATAAATAAACTTCATTCATTCTTTTTATCGTCTTGTGTTACTTTGGAGTACTCCTTTTATTACATTTCATAGTTTTAGCTAAATAAAGTACGATGTGAGATTTGTTTAACGATAAACTGCTACGATCAATCGAGAAAAGAACATAAAATGTTCACATATCCTAAAGATAATTTAAGAAGAATAAAGCAACATTACTTATAGAAAGAAATAAAAACTTCTTCACACACCATAAATTTTATGTCTTGCTTTTGCCTCCAAGGCAGTAGCACGTGTTTGCACCTGATGAAGAAAGGCTACGTCCTTTCGAAACCGGTTGTGCTGACTTAAAATTTATGGTGTGTGAAGAAGTTTTTATTTCTTTCTATTGATTGTACGCCAGTTTTCGAATTTAGTTTTTGGCAACATTACTTATATTTTTCTTTATATTTCTGGCATGTATCAATGTAAAAATACAGAAAAATGTGTTATTTTAATCATAATATTTATATTAATGTCGATAAATCGATTTAAGAAGGCCTTTTATTACTGTGTATTTGAGTTTTGGCGACATTTTGTCTACGAAATAGAAGCAGCCCGAATCACACATCTTATTTCTAATACATCCACAGGATATCCTGATAATGTAATGTGAAAACAATGTGTTGTTAGGAATATTATATGTTGCTTATTGCTTTTGTTGACCGAATGTAGCTTTAGATCAAGATTTCTTAAAATCACAGGAAAACGATAAGGACGCCAAGCGAGAATGCTGTCCTCGTCTGAGGCAAAAAAATGGCGGCGATGCGTCGGCCTATATATTTTATTAAGGGGCTCTAGTGAAACTTGGTCACTTCTAGAATTTCCACATCAAATCGAATGGTGACTGAGAATCATCTTTCGAGCGCAAAGGGTTAACAATTTTTAAATCGAAAAAAATGAAATATTTTATTGAGGTTTAGAAAGTAATGAGACACTTGTATCACAGAAACAGACAAGATAATTCGAAAACATAATGTAGCATAATTAATATTTTATTTTATATAACATATAAATTAAAATTTACATAACCTATTCGAAAACAATTCATAGTTCATGAAGAAAGTTTTTAAAGTTTACAAGCAATACAATTTTGACCATAGTAAAGTAAAAGTAAAGCAAATTACTCCTATAAAAGTTATACAACATAAAATTTGGGTGGTTAATTTTACAAACAGTGTAATATATTTTTTCTGATGAACCATACAATATTTATCTATTTATTTAAGTTTATTTGACTATTACATTAAAGTACATTTATAAATAATTCTTGAATTAAAGATTAAAAAATTAAAAAAAAAAAAAAAAAAAAAAAATCCAATTAATATTTTCTCTATAGTGCGTTAACAAAGGAGTCACATGAAGCAAATTTTGCAGTTTCAACAGCCAGGTCATAAATTCTTTGAGAATTTTATTCCCTCTACTCAAATAGATAGTAACTTTGCCTCGCATACAGGGGAGCAAACAATATGCGCAGATGTGTACATTTGAGAGAGGTGTGTAGTTGGACTCAAAGAAGCCGGTTGGTCTAATCTGCGAATTGTTTAACATTTGGATAGAAACGATGCTTTTATTAAATGATATTGACAGGAATGGATGAAACATGACCGAATATAGTGTTAAGAAGGAAGCGATCGGCCTAGAGATAGGACAGAATGTAAGAACCGATCTATCATCAGAGTGGTACTCAAAGTCCCAAATTCGTCGTTTTTATCGATCCTACGTGTAACTGGTACTTCCGTGACTTCAAATACCATTAATAGGCGGCCAGGAGAAATGGGGTTGAGCTTACGGAGCCCCTTGTACCGACTGCTATTAAACTTTGTACACTGACAAGGCCGTTTGCAATGATATCGGGCACGATCGATCTGGAATGTTACTGAATGGAGTAGAATTGTCTTCCGTGATAAGTTCCACTTCAATTTGAGCCCGATGAGTAGTGAAGACGCGTCTGGAGATGTCCTTACAAAAGGGGGGATTCCTACCTTACTGTCACCAGCCATACGGCCCGACAACCAGGAGTGATGGTTTTGGGTGACATTTCATTTCAGAGCAGGAGCCCTTTGGTTGCCATCCGCAGCATCTTTAAGCAGAGTTGCACGTCGACGAAATTCTACGTCACGTTGTGTTATCCTTCATATCTCGAAATTTTGAGCGTATATTTCAACATGATAATGTTCGCCCACGTATGAACATGGTTTCTACTGCTTCTTTTCTTCCTTGCCCAACATTATTTTTGCCAGCAAAGTCGCCGGATCTCTCTAACACTGACGACGGAGCTTCAGGAAAAGGGTTCTGCAATAAGCCCGGAATTATGCCAATATAACACACCAATTGGAAGAATATGGCACGAAATCTCGCAGGAGGACATCTGGCAACTCTATCAATTAATGCCAATCCTAATAACTGCTTCCACAAGGGCCAGAAGAGAGCCAATTCGTTGTTGACTTGTTCATTTTGTGAGTCTCTTTCTCTTTATTAAATTCTCCTAAATTTCTGAAACTGCAATCATTTGTTTTTTCCACATGTACAGTCAGCAAAAACAACCCCCCCCCCCCCCTTAATTTCACCGTATATTATCGTAGAAACAGGCAGCTGATACCGATCGATCTGTAATAACGTCTAGTATATAATGGTATAGTTAGATATTGCCTAAGGGGTAATCTACGTATTGAAACAGACATCAACTTCATTTTTTTTCAATAGCAACCCCTATTTTGGATCATATATTCAAATTTCTGAAATCAAGGCGGTTCTGACAAACTCTCCTATTTATATCAATTATTTATAATACTTTATATCAATTCTTGATAGAGTTACAAGCGAAAATGTATTAGGAGTCCGTCTATATATTTAAAAAAAATAAATTTTGATCTACCACAGAATGAACATTATTCATTAAGATTCATACCGGAAAAAAGGTGCAAAAATATTAATTATAAAATAAAAACGAAGATAATTAACAGTAAGTATTGCGTTTGCTTATAAATTAATTTTTTTTTAAATAGTTTATTTTTAATAAATATGGAACAGTTTATTACGTCACGTCCCTTCATACGATAAAATTTAAATAGCTTAAATATTATTAACCGTACAATGTTCAATTACAAAAATCTAAATAGTAAGATAAAAGAATAATAGTATTGATGATAACGATAATAATAATAATAATAGTGGTAAAAATAAAAATATAAAAGGTTTTTAATGGTTAAGAAAACAAAATATCTACTTCTGCTGGGTACACTTTTATTTTATACAGTAAACCCAGCATGAAAGTATTGTTATAAAGTTTTATATTTAATTTGAGGCGTACAAACCTACAATATACAATATACAAAAATATAGATAACAAGATTTAAAGAAAAATCTGAGAAAGGATATTTAATATTCAATAAAAAGGAGATACTGTTCAAAATCATTCCTATTTTGAGTAGTAAGTCATCGTTTCTCTAAAACGTCAAATTATTTAACAAATTCATGGTTAAATAACTGAAATTTTGTCATCAAAAATCGAAACGGAAAATTTCATTCGTTTATATAAGCTAGAGTTCTATAGCGATTCAAACAAAACAAAATTCAGGAAACAAGAAACATTTTTTTAATCTAAAGGGCTGTTTCAGAAAAAGCCAGAGGGTGGGGTTTATTAATCTTTTGGAATGCCATCAAAATTTCCCGCCTACAAATGCGTTAATTTTACAAAAATAGGTTATTTTTTATCGTAAACATCGAAACCTTACCGAGAAAACAATAAAATAAAATAATTTTTTTCCGTATTGGACTGAATTTGCATAAATTGGTTTGATAAAGTATGTCCCACATAACACGATTTCCTATTGCCCAGAACGAATATTCCGCGTTATTCAATAGTCTACTGTACTTGAATTCTTAATTTTAAACGTGTAAGATCTATATCTTTAAATGTAATAAGACATAATACTTTGTTTTAAATTCTTTTTCCATAATGAATGTGAATTTTACGCCGTGATAAAAATTAATCGAAAATAATTAATACTGCGCTTTGTTCCAATAACAGATTTAAAAAATAAAAAAATAAAAAAAAAATAATAATAATCCACTATTTGTGTCTGTATTAAAAAACATTTAATAAAAATTTAATATTTTATTTTGTTACGTTATACGATAAAATTTAAATAACATAAAGCTTACAAACGGTACAGTAATCATATGCGAAAATGCAAGAACAAGATTAAAACAGAAAATTCGTTTTAAAAAATCTTTTAAAAAACCTTAAATATTAATTATAATAATTTTAAAAAACAAAGGGAAAAAACAAAGGATTGTTAACTGCTTATTGCTCTTTCAAAAAACAAGCCTCGCCTTAGAGCGTTTCCTAAAACATGACATTTAACTTGAGGTGTAGGAACCCTATAATATTCAAAACAAAGGACATTAACTAGCAAAAAAAGGACAACAGGGTTAAAATAGAATTTTAGCAGTGAGAAACTAGGAAAAGTTATTTAAGATTTAAGAAGAAAAACTTAACATTTCACGATCGGGTATGTTCCTATCTTACAGCATAAGCCACGCCTTTACACACTTTTCTAAAATTTCACATTATAAAACAAAATGATTTTACATATTTGCAATTATCTCATTAGAGTTTTGTCTTCAGCAATCGATGTAGTAAATGTCATTAAGATTTATGTTTACCAGTGTTATATGTAGAATGAAATACGATAATGCAAAAAAGTTTTTTTTTTTTTTCAGCAATACAGAAGTGGGGCTTGTTTTCTTTTGGAATTATTTTGCAATATCTCGCCTGCATTGCGATAAATTTACAAAAGTAAGCCAAATTGTATAACAAAATTCGAAATGTTGCCTAGGAAACAATAAGAATAACATAAAGATAAATTAAAATAGTTTTTCGGCAGAATATACTCAGATATTTACTCACTGAGGATACCGATTATAACAAGTGACCTACCCATAACAGCAATTAAAAAAAAAATGAAATATCACTGTAACTCAAAAAATGATGTTAGGAAGGAGCTGTAAATTTGGAAACCCTTGTTTTTGATGATGCCTGTTCTATTCGTGCAAAAATTAATTAAGTCATAATTCATAATTTTTTCGAATATGAATTTTTAATAATTTTCATAATTCATTTTTTTCTTAATCAAAAGTATGAGTGTAATATGTTTGGGTCACTTCATTCTATTGCATGAAAAATAAATGAATAAATAAATAAACAGATTTTGAATATAATAATTTTTTGTGAAGATACGCAATAATGATTGTCACATTCATTTAACATTAGCATCCCCATATTTTGACAGCTTATAACTCTATGAAAAACGGAGCAAAATATGTAAAGTATACCATTTTTCGCGATATGATCCAAATAATTCAAATAAATTATAAAAAATGGGGTTATCATAAAAAAAATGAAGTTGATGCCAGTTTTAATATGTAGACTAGAGGTCTGCACGGGCCGGAATTTCGAGGCCCGGGCCCGGCCCGGCCCGTACGAAAATTTAGCTTACCTGGCCCGACCCGTTATGATGTCGAAAATGCGGCCCGGGCCCGACCCGGCGCGGCCCGATTCAAAAAAAATGTAAAATAACAAAGAAAAAAAATGAATGCCTTTTTATGAAAAAATTTTTTAGTATGTGTTTTGCAGAGGTTTTATATAACCAAACGATAGTACGTTCTTTAACAAAACTGCTGAAATTTTACAAGACAATTATATATAAACAGAAATTCATTATTATAGACAAGGCACAAAGACAAGCAGAAAGTCAAATCGAAATTATTAGCATTCGTCAAACAATATAGGAAGGTATTTAAAATGGTTAATACTACTAAAAATGCACTTTCAACCATTTCCTCTTATATACCGTAATGTATCCGAAACTTTCATGTGCTCCGGTAAAAAAACTTTAATGTTAACCCAAACATATTCAATAGAAAAGTTGCTTTTGCTCATGATAAAAATGATGCTACTTTCGTCCACTGGAGAAAATTAAATGGAGCCTTAGAGAAAAAGTTACAGCGGAAAGATTTTTATAGCCTTTATACCAGCTAAACTCAACAGATCATAAGAAACAATGCCTAATACACAGTAACGTATCTAATTTCTTTTGTTATGTACATGTACGCAAACTGGTAGTGACATGCATACTATTTTGAATATGAAACCATCTAACATTACTTTAAGGGGGTCCGGGGCCCATTTTAAAAAAATTTTTACTAATTAACCCACTGATTTGAAATTTTTTTTGGTAATTAACCATGCAATGACTACACAAAAAAACCACATAAAATTTTTCTCAAACTTTAAAAAAAATTTAAAATTTAAAATTTTTTAAAAAATGTGAGGTATTTTAAAATCGATATAACTCAAAATATTATAAACGGAATTAAAAAAAATTTTCACGTAGTTGAAGAGAAATATATTATCTTTAATTTGTCTTCGGCATTAAAAAAAATTTTCTTAAAAAAAAAAAAGATAAAAAATTTTTTTAAAAAAATTGACAAATTTTCAACGTAATTTTTTTTTAAATTCGCATATTTTCAAAAATAATAATTTTTTTTAAATTTATCGAAGACAAATTAAAGTAAAATATTTGAAAATGCCAAGTTTAAAATTTAAAGGCTCTATCTTTATTGGTTTTTAAGTTATATCAATTTGAAAATGAAAAATGGTGAAAAAACGCATCATGGAGAAAAATGTATTTAAAGTTACAACAACATAATCACTGCTTATAAAATCTTTAAATACCTCTTAGAAACTCCCTGATGCATAAATAACACAATTTAGAACTCTATCCTTTAATTTTAGCTTAATTTTAGCTATTTTTACTATTTTTTTAATGTGCATTTGAATGTTTCCATAGACTCAAATAATGTTTTACGAACCTGACGAGTCGTTATACGACTTAGCGAAGAATGATTTTTTTAAATTACTAATAAACTTTTTACTAATTAACCCACTGATTTGAAATTTTTTTTGGTAATTAACCATGCAATGACTAAACAAAAAACCACATAAAAATTTTCTCAAACTTTAAAAAAAATTTAAAATTTAAATTTTTAAAAAAAAAGTGAGGTATTTTAAAATTGATATAACTCAAAATATTATAAACGGAATTTAAAATTTTTTTCATGTAGTTGAAGAGAAATATATTATTTTTAATTTGTCTTCGGCATTAAAAAAAATTTTCTTAAAAAAAAAAAAAAGATAAAAATTTTTTAACAAAAAATTGACAAATTTTCAACGTAATTTTTTTTAGTCGCATATTTTCAAAAATAATAATTTTTTTTTAATTTACCAAAGACAAATTAAAGTAAAATATTTGAAAATGCCAAGTTTAAAATTTCAAGGCTCTATCTTTATTGGTTTTTGAGTTACAGTCAACTCCCGTTAATCCGCAAATACCTCTAATCCGCAATGGATTTTTTAATGTAAACAAACAAATTTACAGCTAAGATTCTGAACGAACTAGAAACTTTTCTCTTTTTTTAATTCAAATTTTAAATTAATCTTTGCTTTCGGAAATTAATCTGCAAATTTAAATTTTTTAAGGGTTTAAAATTGGGGAGAATTGCATGAGTTTTCTTTCAAAACATTCTATTTCTGAAAAAGAAATTGCATTTTTACACAATTAGCAAGCGAAAGTTTCTGAAAAAAAATTATATATATATATATATATATATATATATTTCCAGTACTATTACATCAATGTTTAACAAATTTAAAAAGTAATCAATAAGGAATTTCCATTTCTGCACTTGAAATATAGTTTTTTTGTATTTTTTAACCAAATATGTATGCTTATATTTTATTGCTATACATTATTTGAGTATGCCTAAATTATTTAGCTTCATTATAATTGATAAGTTGAGTTAATATTGAAAAAATATTTTATTTTAAAACTTATTAGATATCTTTTCATTTTAATGTCTATTCATATATGATTAAATTAATCATAACTCACTCTAAATTTGGAAAAGAAAAATGTAAACAAAGAAAATAACCTGTAATCCGCAAAATCCTATAATCCGCACCTTTGGACAAAACTTTTGCGGATTAATGAGAGTTGACTGTATATCAATTTGAAAATGAAAAATGGGGAAAAAACGCATCATGGAAACTAAACCCTTGCTAAATGCATTTATCAACTTTTGATTTTTGAATAGCATGAATGCGAAAATTAAAATTGTTGAAAAGAAGCGGTATAGATAAAAACACATTATAAATGAAAAAACAATATTAATATATGTTTAAATACCTCTTAAAAACCTCCAGATGCATAAGTAACGCCTTCCTTCAGCTTATTTTTTTGGTCGATTGTAATTTTTGCTAATTCAACTTTTTTTCTATAAGATTTAAAAGCTTCTGTTGACTTGAACAACGTCTTTCTAACATGGCGAGTCCTTATGCGTTTCAAGGAAGTTAAGGATGAATTGCCAGGTGATAAATGGCATGTTTTTAAGGCATTTATTGAAGATACCCTCATTCCATAATTGAAATCTGATATGCCCCTAGCTGCAGCAATATCTACTCGAGTTTTAGAAGTGTTAAACACTTTGGGGCAACGACTCCAAATCATGTTGTGCAAAGACTCGTTCCTATTTTGTGTTTCCCCTTTTGCACATTTTTGCAATAATACTTCTGAAGCCAATCTTTGAAAAATTGGCATCATTTTGGCAACAATTTCTTCTCTTAGAAGGGTTTTAACACTGGTTTTGTGTGCTGGAGGCTTTAGCTTCATCGAAATCGCACGATTATAAAAGCACCATGAATTTTCTCCAGGAGGACAGGTCGAATGCTTCGGCTTTTTATCTGTTGAACTGCAGTGCTGTAAGATGGCATAAATATCTTTTTTCATGGCAATTATGTTGCCTTTATTGCGTACTATCGAGTTACGATAATAGCGCGTAATTTTTTTTATTGTGCTTTCTGACAAGCTTCCATGTTTTTTCCCTCCGAGTGTAACACCCTTTGCTTTCTCAACCTCAACAAGTTTACGCAGTGCAGCTCCCATTCTTTTGCCAACATGATTTATGCATTCTGTTTTAGTAATGAGAGTTTCTTTTCCGTATACATTCAAATCTTGCAGGTCTTTGAAAGTTTTCGAATCGCCATCTGCTATTAATTCTGTGTAGCGGAACCCAAGACTTTCGGAACGAAGCCACATCCGTTTTGCCATCTCGCTTTCCATTCCACCAGATGTTCCGTCGTAATTTTTATCACAAATTCGAGCATGTCCTTCATACCATATATGAAATTCCGGAGACTCTTTTCCAAGACTTTTTGCTGCCTGGATACAGTGGTAGCAGATTTTAGATAAAACTTCATAATCAATTACAAAACCAGAGAGGACATCAATCACACAACCAACTGCATAATTTGAAGTATGGCCGCGCTTATGCCATGTTGCATCATAGCTGACTGCAATATCTGAAATACATGTACTATTCGAACCAAGGTGAAATTGTTTTACTTTTTCTCGAATGCTTTTTAACTGTTCACATGTACTTTTTACGGTTGAAGAATGCAAATATTTTAAATGTTTAGTAAAAACTTTTGAATCCATACACGGTAAGTTCATGTTATAAGTTAACTTTTCTAATGCTGCGTGTCCTTTCCCCATCTCTGTAACTGCAACTACAGCTCTGCGGTTAATATCAAAAGAATTTTCGTTTCCTGAAACTTTATCTGAAGAACAAAATAAGAACTCAAAACTGCAATTTTTGCAAATAACTTTGAGATTTTGAGCAAATCCATTGCATTTACCAACCTGTACAATTAATGTTAGTTGATAACATTTTTGACAACAGCACTTTGATATTACTGATTGAAAAATAGCTTGTTTTATGATGATGTAATTTTCTTCCTGACCTTCCAAGTTATTTTTTACAGGCGAGGGCATTTTTCTTCCATCTAAACGCTTTATTATTTCCAGATTTACTTTTTCAGGGGATGAAACTGATGGATTGCTTCTCTTTTTTTTTATTGCTTCAGACTTCTGAAGAGCAGATTTTCGTTTCCTGCCCATATTACAAATGTTCTTTCAAAATTTCTCAAGAAAAAAAGATATAAAAACTTAAAATACACTCCGAATTAATTTCGAAATAAGTACAAAATTCCTTACTCTTGTAAACAAAGCATTATCAATATATTTGTATCGTATTCATATCATATCAAAACGAAATATAACTTTTGAACAAGCCAGAATCACAATAATCAAGCAATCACTTTAAAATAATAATAAATCAATGTAAAAAAGTGTATAATCAATAGTAATAAATCATGTCAATGGTAAAAAAAATATTTCAAAGTAAAAATCATTACGATAATCAAATCCCAGCACGTTGTAAACAAACCCACGCCGGCACTAAACTACGAAGTTATTTCACTTCACTTCTTCTCAAAGTAGAAGTAGAAGTGTATAAATTTAAAATATAAACATATGAAATTAATCAGCGTTCAATTTAATTAATAATTGAAATATATTTCTCGAAAAAATGCGGTTAAAAATGTTTGTTTATGTTTAGCGCGGCGTTTGTTTTCAAACAGAAGGTGGGTGTTACCATAGCAACAGCTCTTTGAAACTGGAGTTGGAAAAACAGCTCAAAGCAAAATAATTATATCTTCCGTTCTAATGAAGATAGAAACATGATCTAAACGGCATTTTAAGCAGAAAAGATCATAGAATTTTTTAATAAAAAAAAAAAAAATCGAATTTTTGAAGATTTTTGAGCCCTGGACCCCCTTAAATAAAATATATTAATTTCGAGGAATGCTAAAAATATTTGCGAAAAATCAGATTTCGGACAGACAAACTGATAGACAATTAAATTGAAGTTACAGACAGTTTTTTTAACAAACTAGAACTTTATGTGACATACCAGCCTTTAGAATTACGTAAAATAAATGACTGAAGAAAAATTTTATCATTTTCCTTTTTCGTTGATTAACGAGGAAACCAGAAAAGGATTCGGGCCGACACGGCCCGGAGAAAATTTCATTCAGGCCAGGCCCGGCCCGATTATACACAAAAAAACTGAGCCCGAGCCCGGCCCGGTCCAAGCCTGAAAAAAAATTTCAAGCCAAAGCCCGGCCCGAGAGCAAATTCAAAAACTCGGAACGAACCCGGCCCGGCCCGCGCAGACCTCTAATGTAGACCACATCCAAAGCAAAATGTTATACCGTTATAAACTAGACGTTATTACAATTTGATCGGTACCAACTGCATTTTCTCTTTTTTTTTTTTTTTTTTTTTTTTTTTTTTGTCTTAGAGTATTTGTTATACATTAATTGTTTCCAATTTTGTGCAGCCTCTGAGGGAATTTTTCCGATATTCATTCTTTCTTTGTGAAAATTCCTTACGTGATAGGAATGAAAGGCAAGCATTTCTGAATTTAGCTTACCAAAACACATTAGAGACACCCAACGCAGTGCAGAAAAAACTTGAAAAATACGATTTCAAAGACCTGTGTTATAAGTAAATTGTTGGTTCCTATCATTAATTCCTACATTTTATTTTTCAATGTTTTGTAAATGTTTTCACCAGTGCCCCTTGTCGCGAGGGGCGTTGGTCCGGCACTAACCTCCTATCTTATCCATAATTGCCCATTGTCGGCTTCAGGCACTTAGTCTGGCGATTTCTTGTAAATGTTATTTAGAATTTCAAATAACGTCCGGCGGGGCTGGAACTGGCCCGATTTTCCTCCTGAGTGCAGGGGGATAATCTCGGAGCCTTTGTCTTTAGACATTGAAGCGCTCATCATCGCTCCAAGAGAGATGAGCGGGGGCCGCCCCCTGTTACTATATGTAAATGTTTGTTCAGTTTATAAAGGCTTTGCAACTGTACTTGAGTCTCTACTTAAGGAATGAGACTTGGTGAAGAACATATAATACACATTTAACTAGTTTCAACAAAGTTTAAAAGTATATATGACATCAGTTTGTTTTTCTGACTATCTGTCTGTCTCTATAAATCATATTTTAATAACTTTATTTTGAACAACTCATAATTAAATTGATATTTATTATTCATATGCGAAATTTTTCTTTTATCGAATATAATATGAGTAACATTCAGATACAGGGCAAGACAAATTATACCAAAATATCAAATATCGGTAAATAATTAATTGGTCTGTAATTAAAAATTGTTCAAATTGTACTTCCATTTTTATTAATGATTTTTCATTTTTTCAGACAATGTTCAAGAGAGATTATTATTTGAATTAGTCTTGCTGTTCATATGACCATCCGTCTGTCTGCTTCTAGCGTCGTAAATATTTGCTTACATTCTTTCACATTTTATATACTATTGAAGTTCACCATGTGCTGTTCCCTGTTTAAAATGGTTTACGTAACTACGTTGGTTTGCATACAGGGTTACGCAAAAGAATGCCAATGAATTGCTTTTTATGAAATGCATATTTACAAATTTTATTTAAATAATTTTATGCTGCACAAATCCTAAAACGAAACTGACATTTAGTATTCAAATGCCTAAAATATTTTTTTTTCTATAGAATACGGAATCATTAGCATTATAATACTCGGGGCTCACTGCAATATTGAGATACATTAAGGGTTAAATTTGTAAATTGCTGGCATTACATTTCCGTTTGTATTAAACATATTTAAAACTTGTCAGCAATGTTTAGAGTGTTTATGAACTCAGTTATTCTGCCTGTTTTTCTTTCTGTCCTTCTGTCGGTCCGTTGCGTATTCATTTAGGCAAAATACATTAAAGTTTTAATCGTTCAACGAGTAAAAACAGTTAGAAAGTTTTAATAATCTATGAAAAAGAAAATACAATTTTTCAATGTTAACAAAACCAAAATGTCATGTAGTGAGGTTTTGTAATGTACATAGGTAAATAGTTAAATATGTGTCTGAGACCAATATTTAAATGCGAAAAATCACAATAATTTCACCTCAAAACTTGAAGAAATATGGCATTTCGTCTGTAAATTTTTAATTACAAAAAATTAATCTAATTTAAAATTCACTTATGAAACATAAATTTACAAGCATCAAAGGGTAAAAATTTATATGTGCTTCAGAAAAATCATTTTTGTTTCTGATGACCTTGAACGATTTGAAAATAATTGCTTCTTTCAAAATAAAATATATATGAAAATTATTGTGCATAGGAAAATTATTAAAATGTACACAAAATGCTAGTTAGGAAAAATTTAATTAAAATTTTGACCATCCAATTTTGAAAAAAAAAAATTTCTATGAACTTAAGAATGTTTTATATCATGTGTAATAATTCATTTTCCGTGATAATACTGTTACATGAAAATGACGAAAATAGCTTTGAATTACTTTTCGATACCGAAAATAATATAATATAGATAAGTGACTAAAAAGAATCTCCCGTCAGATGTACTAGAAAATGTTCAATTTCCCTTTAAGAGGAATGACCATCTTGAATAAATAATTCTGTGCTATTAGATTTTACAAAATTTTAATTCGAATGTAGAGGTCATATCACTGCCAGGAAAATAGAAGAAAAAAGGTAATAAGCTAAAGAAACAGCACAGTTGCATCCGTGCAACATAGAAAACATATTGCAGCGTCATATTCATGACATCAGAAACACGTCACTTTACTTGTAGACGGTCTCAAAGATGGTGCTCACACGTGAAACTATCCTCTATTTGTGATTTTAAAAGCGAAATTGGATAGATATTTCACTGATGCAAGCAGTTGTCGTAATATTCTTGCAGTATCAGAAACATATATTTTCCAATCCATAACAGAAGTTATAAAAAAAAAGTCGCAAACCACTAATCTAGTGACGTTCTTTTTACAATACCACTACGTGAGGTGCATGGTTAGATACAAAATAACTTTTATCATCTAAAGATGATAATCAATAGATAAAGAAGCTGTAAAATAGTTTACAAAATGTCCGTTTAGCACATTCTTTTTTTACAAATTATTCTTAATTTCTTTTTTTTTTTTTTTTTTTTTTTTTTTTTTTCTTTACGAATATTGATCCTTTCTTATCACCTAAGAATATTTCTCCAAGAAAAACCAGAAAAGATAAAAAATAACCCGTCAATAAAACTATAAATGCAGGAGCGAGGTCGATAAGTGTTAATTTCCTTTTTCCGGTGTCATCTTCTATTAAATACTTTCGCGAGCCTAATTTTGCCCGCAATTTTATGTCACTTCTATATTTAAAATAGAGCCCTGAAGCCATAAATTTATGCACGAATGTTTCTAATAGCTTTTTACAACAAAAGTCTTTTCGTACAAACATTGCAGGCTTCGAGAAAATGATCTTCAGAGATGAAAATATTTTCTGTATTAAAAAATTCTAGTTCCGCTCTAGTTCCGATATACGCAAGATTATCCTTGCTTTTGCCAAAGAGAAAAATGTCACCGATATCTTTTACACTTAGGTAATTATTATTGAGGTCTTTTGCGATTATGTTCAATTCTTTATTACCATACGCTGACAGCACGCCTTGAATGTTGTGACGAGATACGCAATGGTATTCTTCTTCTGACACTGCTCTAGCCAACTGTGACAAGTCTTTGATTGTAATGGTTGGTGGTATCGCAAGAAATGATAGAAATGCAGAATCGTAAGCAAGACAAAAAAACATCGCTCCTATAACCCAAGAATAAATAAGCAAACTTCTTGACAATGTCGAAGGTCTTAAAATTAAGCTTTGTCTTAAAAATACTGCTAAAACATGCAGCAAAATTTTGTCGAATGCATATTTCCACTTCGGAATATAATGAATAAAAGCCATTAGAATAAAAGCTAGCATAATTGCTATCCAAAGAGACGGCGAAAATGTTCGAAAAATGCCAAAAATATGTGGTTTGTACTCCGGTTTTTGAGTCAGGAATGTAAAATGAGTAATTGCAAATGGGTAAGTAAAATATTCAATTAATCCCTCTTGCATAATATATTCGCACGCAACCATATCGATTTCCGATCGGTATAGTAATTCGCATAGGCCTATCGAAGTGCCATTTTGAAGAGTGACACAAGGTTTATCACTGAATATAAAAGAAACTTTGTCGAATTTTTTTGAAAATTTTATAAAATAATCCGCAAGATCAACAGCTGTTCGAACATCGACTGAAAATACTATATTTTTATAAAAATATAAGATTTCTTCAGCAGAATTTAAAAAAGGGTGAATTACTACATTTATCCCAATTTTTAATATTTCCTTGGCTGTCATTTTATTTATTTATTTAATTTTTTTAGGTTCTTCTCATTACTAAAGTGCTGGATTTTTTTTTTTTTTTTTTTTTTTTTTTTTTTTATAAATATATATATATATTTTTCTTTTTATTAAGTGACGAAAAACTTTTATTACAGAAATTTTAAGTCTTTGAAAACGACGATAAACATTTTAAATTTAAACAGGTTTTTACTTTCTATAAAAACAAAATTTTTTGTCATTCGTTTAGAAAAGCATGAATGTCCGTAAATAATTGCTGAGTCTAGTTAAATTGCATTGTTTCTGGCCAGGTGATCTGAAAACAAGTAAACAAAAGTGGTGGATTGTGGCATTTTCTTTCAAAATTTTACTAATATAGCAACTAATCTTGTATTGTAATTTTTATTCAAATAACAAAAAATAGTTTTGTTCTGTAGTTTTCAGACAATAACACTATAATGAAAACGCAACAAGGAAATGAATGAGAATATTCAAAGAATATTTCGTTTCAAACAGGAGTAATTGTATATAACTGATCATTCTCAACTTTAAAAAAAAAATAGAGTAACATAGTTTGATTAAAATTTTCTCACCATCATTTCATGGATGTGTAATAAATTTTCTTTTTAACATTTCAGATTTAAATCAGATTTATAGATGAGGATAATCAAAGATATAATTCAAGGAAATTTATCAGAAATTTTTCAATTAATGTCGTTTGTAGCATAAAGCTGTTTACTCACTCTTCAAATAAATATTACGGTATATGATTAGATTTAAAAATAGTTCCAATACAGTTTGTTTTTCTTCACAATTTATCGAAATTATAACACAAAGAATTCAAGTCAATCTAAAGCCATAATTTACAATAGCTATTAAAATGTTTACATCATAAAGCTAATTCCAATATAACTAGTCCATGCACTAAACATTTATGTGAGAGTAAGGGAAACAAATTACAAGTTTTATCCAATTTTTCTGTACAAAAACTTTAAAACTGCAACAAAAAAATCTACGTATAAAAATATTTCCATTGTTTTTAATATATATTTACACTTATAGAACGGGTCGCATTGGGAAATACTTCTACAATACTTCCTGTGGTCAGTATTCTATTATGACTCTGTTTCACTGCAAGAACCTTTTTAAAGTATTCACCGCTTCTCTTTTAAACAAAAATCAACTTAGTGAAAAGTTTTTCCGTAATTATAAGTAAATTATTTAATAAAGTATGAAAATCTTTTATACTTATTCGTAGACAATGTCCAGAAATTACTCACAAAATAACAATGCTCTATTTTATCTGTGTTTTTAACTTTATCTTTACACCAAAAGAATTATATTTGAAATTCAAAGCTTTTTTATATAAAATGTATGACATTTATTAATCGATATATATATATATATATATTCCTATTTCAAAAGAGATTTGATTTTTACATTTCTAATTTATTATTATTTATCCATGGGGATATTCTCTTTATCTCTTTACAGCTGAATTTTTTACATTGGCCTGGTACCATAATTTCGAAGAGAATGTAATTTATTATTACATCAATAAAAGTTTAAACATGCGTTTTCCTTATCATTGTTATTATTATTCTTCAAAATAAATTAGAATAAAAGTCGTGTTTTACATAAGGAACATAGCTTTTGTGTATATAAAAAACGAAATATAAATACTAAATCGAAGGATTAAAAATATTTTATGAGCAAATTATATGAAATAAAACATAGCATTTTCTGGATATCCTAAATAATTTACACACTCATCGATATAAAATATAAAAATTGTTAGAAATCTGAAAATTTATATTTTAAATTCTCTTTTTAAAATCGTAGTAACATTACCAAAAGCCTTCGAAAGCATATATTATTCAATGAATTAACACGAAAAATGATAATTTAAGTATAAACTCTTCAAAATAGAACAAAAAAATTTTATAGATTTTTCAGAACATGCAATGTATCTAAAATTCAAATTACAAGATAAACATCCTTAAAAAAAATAAATATTTAATGTTTACATTGGCCCAAAATTTGAGTTTCGATTTTGTAATTTGTAGGTAAATCAATAAAATTATTTCCTAAACATATTCTATGGATGAACGACAGACAACTTAGGATTTCTTTATGTCATATAGTATATTTATGTACATGTATTATACACTAGTATATTTGTTTGGCAGTATATATTATCGTAATATCGTGACTATTATTGTTGAAGTAGCAGGTTTTTTTTTTTTTTTTTTTTTTTTTTTTCGTGATTGGAACCTGCTTGTTTATTTACGAATCCGTTATCTCACAAAAAAATGTCAATATTTTCATAACAATATGTATATTCCAAGAAAGTCACGTGGTAGCGTCCACATCAGATTTTTTTTTCATTTCCAGTACCTTGGCATGAAGTCGAAACGCAATTATTTCCGTCCGGAAGAATGAGTCATCCAATATGTTTGGCACTGAAGAATCATAAATGAAATAAAGAAGCGTTTCCATCTAAATTTCATACTTTAGTTAATTAAAAAAAATTACATTGTCGTGTCAAATGCTGTTTGCACTTCTGGATACAGAAAAATCACCCCTTTCATTTGTACCGAATTTGTAACGATTGGATCGACATTTCTAATTTATTCAGCCATTTAACGCTCCTTAAATGCATCTTAAGTTAAAAATTGACTGGTTTATTAAATAACATAGGTCGACGTTTTAATTAATATCTCCGCAACTAATTAATATTTTTATTTTTTTTTCACTGTTCCCTCGGGAAGGCTCTTGAATCGGGAAGGAAGTCAATTTTTGTACTTCTACGTTCAATAGGGGCTGAACGTATAGAAGAACAGTCGGACAGACTTGAATACTTGAATACTCGAAACTTGCATACAGACAAACCCTTTGTTTAATTATGTGTATGTATATATATCAGGGTTTAAACTGCCATTAGTTTTTTTAGCATTTTGCTAAAAGGTATCATATTTTGCTAAAAGATGTTGGTCAGAATTTCGCTAAAAAGCTAAAACTGGATAATTGTATAAAATATCTCTATAATAACTCAGTTTTTTTTTTTTTTTTTTTTTTTTTTTTTGTAATATTTGCAGGCAAAAACTACAAAAGTACTGAAATTTTTGGGAATGATTATTTATGTAGTAATTTGGATTTATTTTTAATTTTTAATGATTGAATTTAAATGCAAAAATATTTAAAAGTATGTCAGAATTCAGAATTTGATTCATAGAAGCATTCTTAGCACTAGTATTTCACGATTATCTACCACTACACTTTACTTAATTTTTCAATTGCTTTTTCATTTTACACATATGATATGAGTACCTCTTTTTCTATTGTTAAAATCAAAACATAGTTTCCCTGATTCATATTTTTAAAGTCACAAATATGGATGCTTGGTTAAAATCATCAATGAACAAAATAATAGAAAATAAAACTGAGGATAACAAAGCTAAGTAAAAGAAATTAATGGTATCCAAAAAATTAACTTTTGAAAAAGCTAAAATAGTGCTTGCCTATTTTCGCTAAAATGCTAAAGTAATTTTTTTGCCAGGTTAAACCCTGATATACATATATATATATATTGAAAACCTTTTCAAACATTGTATATATGAAAGCAAGTATCACATGAAGAACTATAAAAAACTAGTATGCTGTGGCCACCACAAGACTTTCTTCTATATTTTCCTATACAAATTCACGCAGTAACAATATTTAAAAAAAAAAAAATAAATAAATAAATACGATTTTTTTTTTCAAAGTTGTTTTTCGTTAAAAAAAAATCGATAACTTTGTTTTAAATTATCATATATTTATAGTTCAACCATTCGTTTTAAAGATATTGACGAGAACTTTCGAAAGATACCCCCCCCGGGGGGGTACTTTCCCCTGGGGGGGAAAGCGATGACCGAGATTTTTTTCCTAATTAACTACTACTATTATCAATAATTCATATTAATTTCACAATCACAGGTTAAGAATAACTCCCATTATGTACATTTATACGAAATTTTGTCCTATACTGCCATGTTAAAAATTTAGAAAAAATACGATCACAGCACCACCTGTTGAGTGATTGATCCCCAAATCTAATCAGCCCCAGTTTATGTCAGGGGCCAACTAAATACCAAGTCTGGTTAAATTTTGTTAAAATGTATATATATATATATATATATACGATTTTTTTTCTAAGTTACTTTTTGTTAAAAGTAAACACAAAAATCGATAACACACATTTATAGTTCAACCATTCGTTTTAAAGGTATTGACGAGACCTTTCGAAAGATACCCATCTTGAAAATTTACTACCCTCGAGGGGGGACTTCCCCCCCAGGGGGTTCACGAGGCTCCTACGCATACAAAATTTTTTCCCCAGTTGACTACCTCTATTATAAATAATTCTTGTAAATTTCATAATAATTACTAAAAAATAATTCTCTTTATGCACATTTATACAAAATTTTGTCCTATATCACCATGTTAAAAATTTAGAAAAAGCGGGATGGCAACGCAACCTGTAAGACAATTTTTACCAAAAGTTGATAGGCACTAATTTATGTCAAGGTGCAACTACATACTAATTTGTATGAAATTCTGTGCAGTAGTTCCTGAGATACAGTTGCCACAAAATTTTGTCTCACACACACACACACACACACAGACAGACTGACAGACAGACAGACAGACAGACAGACATTTTCTAAAAAGGGTCAAATCGTGTTCTACAGCTCTCAAAACGTGTAAATCCATCAAAAACCCGAGGTCGAAAATTTTTACGAATCCAATACTTTCTCTATATTACATATAGAAGAAAGTAATAAATGAAGTTGATAAAAGGAAAAATAAGCAACTTCATATTGAAGCACACAAACTCATTACATTTTCAAGGGCATTGAATAAATGCTTTATGCAAATTAGGTGACCATTCTGTCATGCTGTATGCAAACTGCTAAACATTTACAGTATGCAATGCCCAAGGTCTCCTAATACACTTGAAAATAATTTCAAATAATATGTGGAATAGACCAAGATAGAAACAAAATTATGTAATGGAAAAAACCAAGAAAGAAATAAACTTATTAAACTTCAAACACCAATTTTTTTATAATACATTTATGAAGTGGAAAAAACCATAAAATAAATAAACTTATTAAACATAAAACACCATTCCCTTCATAATATATCAACCTTAATAAAACTAAATTTTAACTTTCTTTACTTTTGAAAAGCACACTGCAAAAGGTGAAACATTTCACAACATCCATAAGACCGAAAACAGAGAAATTCACATTTAATAAGAGATATAAATTCATCTACTGAACGATTAAGTAAAAATAATATTTAGTTTATGTTTCAGTGTAATTAGTTTCTTCTAATTTTTAACAAATAAGCCTTAAAGTTAAAATTTAAAATTAATTTATTAAATTTTAATTTTTTACAGAGATTAATTTGAGTTACGTAAATTCGCAATTTATAAATATTATGTAGAGATAAAAGTGTATGATGGATTCAAAAGAACAAGTTATAGAGGATTGAGCGCCATCTGTTAGAGTGAAAATAAAAGTAATGAACCCCCCCTTTTTTTTTTACTTTCTTCTATATGTAATATACAGAAAGTATTAGATTCGCGAAAATTTTCGAACTCCGGTTTTCGATGGATTTACACGTTTTGGGATGTCCTGAACATGATTTGATAGTTTTTCGAAAATGTCTGTCTGTATGTGTGTGTGTCTCTGTGCGTGTGTATTACGAATACAATGGACGCTGTATCTCACGAACCAATTAACGAAATTTAACCAAACTTGGTATTTAGTTCGACCCTGACATAAACTGGTGCCGCTTTAGATTTGGGGATCATTTGCTCAACAGGTGACGCCGTAATCGCATTTTTTCTAAATTTTTAACATGGCAGTATAGGACAAAATTTCGTGTAAATGCACATTGTTCTGTATTGACATTTTGCCAATGAGTATTACGTGCCGCACATGCTTGTGCTACGCACACCCCTCCGGAAAAGTGTGATATTCCGTTTCTGCGAGACTACTGTGGAAAACGAAATGGAATAAGAGGAGAAAAATGTGTTCGTGCGAGTTCGTGCTTTTTGAGCCGAACAAATGTTATATTGTGAAATTAAAGTGTTTTATTATCGAATCAGCGATCTAATTAATTTGTGTCATGTGTTTTGATCAGATGCGTAAACATCTGGTCCTAGAGGCCGGAGTAATAAGTGTAATTTAACTAGTGATTGGTGTTAATAATTTAGTTTCGAATTGCGTAAAAGAACAACGGTTTTCAAACATTTGTGGAAAGTAACTGAACAGAATGGCTGTTTATTTTGCTGATTAATTAAGAATGCGTGTTATTAGTGAAAATTCAGTGGTATTTGTGAAGAATACGTGTTTTTTGTGAACAATACGTGTTATTTGTGAGAGGAACTATGAATTACATCAGCTTAGTGATAGAAAATAGGGATCGCAGTGATCTGAGGTAAGAGCAAATTCTTTTCCTTTTTTTTGATTGAATTTATTTTTGATTTTATTGTTTGTGATTATTTAGTACTCGTGATTTAAGTGTTCGTTATTTGAGTAAGTGAGATTATTCCTCTTTTTTATTTATTATAAAGTAAATTGAGAAATATAAATATGTTCAAAAACGCAATAAAAAGCGATCTGAGGCTTATAGCCGAAGAAATAGGGGAAAAAATTAATGAAAAAATGACCGTGGCTGAATTAAATAGTATTATATCAAACAGTGCGTTGTATAAGTCGGATCCAGGGCAGGTAATTTCTATCGGCAATTCAATAATTGATGAACGAAAAAATGGTGAACAGCGACTTCTGGAATTGGAGAAAATTAAACTTGAAAGGGTTAAAGCTGAGGTAGAACTTCAGAAATTAAAATCTGAAAATAAATCGGAAGTCAATAGTGATAAAGATTCTGAGTCGTGTAATTTAGATGCACTAATAAAAAGTGTTCGAACATTAATTATAAAATTGCCTAGTAAACCTGAGGGCTGGTGTTTATTTTTTGCTTCTTTAGAGAGAGCCTTTGTAGCGAAGGATGTTCCAAGCAAATATAAAGCGGAAATTCTTTTAAATTTAGTAGGCGAAAAGGCTTCCAATATAATTACATATTTAAAAGATGCGGAAATTGGAGATTATGAGAAAATGAAATCATTAATTTTGCGAGAATTTGAACCCACTGCTATGGCGTGTTTGGAACAATTTCGAAAGGCGACTAGACAACATGGCGAAACATGCGTGCAATTTGCGTCTCGGTTAAAAACAAATTGGGAATACTATTTGAAACTGAGAAAAGTTTCGGATTTTGATACACTAAACCAATTAATTGTAGCGGATAAAATCTTCCAAACTTTAGATAAAGAGGTCACGTCGCATATAAGTATTAGACAAGGAAATGAGTGGTTTAATCCCTTAAAATTAGCGCAGGAGGTTGACTTATACACAACTTCGCGAGGTAAACAGCCTGAGAATTACAATTCATCTCGTAAGTTTAATAAAGGTGCTAATGTATTTTTGTCAGAGATGAAAAATAACAAATGCGGTTTGTGTAAGGGTAATGAATCTCACTTACTCCAGAACTGCCCGCAGTTTAAAAGGCTAACGCCACACGAGAGGGTAGAAGTTGTAAAAAATACTAAGGCTTGTTTTAAGTGTTTATTGCAAAACTGTAATTTCAGACAATGTAAAGTGCGCAATTGTTTCATGTGTAAAAAACCACATCATCAACTTCTTCACTTTTCCAATGATAATGTAAATAGGGATTTGAGACAAAATTCGCAAAATCAAAATACAAGTTATTCTGAGATTGGCATTGGCGGTCAGGTGTATGGAGTAGGGGCAAACAGTCAAGTAACTCAGGTGAAATCTGTGAATACAGACTCGATTGTTGCTACGAGTTTTGTAAGCACTAGAAATGTT
Source organism: Salticus scenicus (assembly GCA_963930645.1). Lineage (NCBI taxonomy): Eukaryota > Metazoa > Arthropoda > Arachnida > Araneae > Salticidae > Salticus > Salticus scenicus. The sequence continues at coordinate 243,883,103 of OZ005656.1, forward strand.
TTGCTAAGCACAATTCGAGCGCTGATAAAAAATAAATATAATCAGTGGGTTGAGTGTAGATGCTTGTTAGACGTGGGAAGTCAAGTCTGCCTAGTCAGTGAAAAATGTGTAAATCGTCTACAGCTCAAAGCAGAAAAAATAAATACTTTGATTTCGTGTCTAAACGATTCGTCAGTTGTAGTAAAGGGCTGCGTGAAAGCTACCATAGCAAATAATACGGGAGATTTTCAGAGGAATCTAAATATGTTCATAGTTAAGAAAATCACCGACCTTGTTCCTCAGAGGATAATTGATGTAAATGTTGAGGTGTCAGATACAGTCCATTTAGCGGATTATAGCTTTAATATCCCTATTGAAATAGATATATTGTTAGGTGCAGAGATTTTCTATGAGTTACTTACGCCAGGACAGATATATGCGGAAAATTCTTCTTTGTTGTTACAGAACACAAAATTTGGCTATGTTGCTTCAGGTAGTTTCGAGCAACAAGGTGCGAGTATGGGTCATTGCGGTCTGATTCTTGATGGGGATCTAAATACAACTTTAAAAAAAATCTGGGAAATAGAGAATGTTGAAATGGGAGTAACCAAATCTAAAGAAAATTCTATTTGCGAAAATCATTTTTCGAGAACTCATTGGAGAAGTGAAGAGGGGAGATACGTAGTATCGATGCCTCTTAAAACTGATCCTTCGTGCTTAGGAGATTCTCGTGAGGTTGCTCTTAAACGACTCAGATCGCTGTGGACCCGATTATCGAAAGATGAAAAGTATTTAAGCCTTTATAAAAGTTTTTTAGAAGAATATAAAGAATTGGGTCATCTTAGAGAAGTAATTGAGGAAAAAGAACCCAAAATATGTTATTGTGCGACACATCATGGAATATACAAACCAGATAAAACTACAACCAAACTGCGAGCTGTTTTTAACTGTTCAAGTGAATCTTCCAATGGTTTATATTTAAATTCACTCCAATATAATGGAGGAGTCATTCAGGAAGATTTATTTTCTATTATGATAAGATTTAGAAGATACATTTATGCGTTCACAGCAGATGTGAAAATGATGTACACACAGATTTTAATAGGCCCGAGTCAACATGCTTTACAAAGAATTTTATGGAGCAACAGTGCTCATGAACCCCCCAAAACATACGAGTTACTAACTGTTACTTACGGAACTGTCAGTGCACCATTTCTAGCTATGAGAACATTAAAACAGTTAGCCGAAGATGAAGAGCCAAATTTCCCTAACGCAGCTCCAGTACTAAGAGAGGATTTTTATATGGACGATGTCCTAACTGGAGCTAGCTCCTTGTAATAGGCTAAAATTATTCAAAATGAGCTAATAGGCATTCTTAAGTCTGCAGGAATGTCTTTGCACAAGTGGCACAGTAATCACCCCGAGCTCATTAAAAATGATGATGCAAACTATGAGTTTGCTGAACGAGAGGAATCTTTAACTTTAGGTGTCTGTTGGCTGCATAATTTAGACGCTTTTTCATTTAAGGTGAACTGTGCAGATTTAACAGAAATTACTAAAAAGTCAGTGCTGTCACTTATTGCGAAATTGTTTGACCCTTTGGGGTTATTAGGACCTGTTATTACAAAGGCTAAAATTTTTATGCAGCAACTTTGGTTATTAAGGCTTGACTGGAATGACCTCCTGCCAGAGAAAGAATCAAAGGATTGGCGTAAATTTACAGTATCTTTGCAGTCCATAAGAGAGATGAAAGTAGAAAGATGCATTGTGCTGCCATCGGCAGTACAAATTGAGATTCACGGTTTCTGCGATGCATCGGAACTGGCATACGGTGCTGTCATATATTGTAAATCCAAGTCGCAATCTGGCGAAGTTTCTATGCAATTGGTGACAAGTAAATCCAGGGTAGCACCACTAAAGAAATTAACTATACCGCGCTTAGAATTATGCGCAGCGTTGTTGTTGTCAAAACTGATCGAACGCGTGCTAGCAGCTCTAAAAATGGACTTTAACAACATATTCTTATGGAGCGATTCTATGATAATTCTTTCTTGGCTACAGAAGGAACCCTTCAAACTTAAGACATTTGTGTCCAATAGAGTGGCCAAAATTCAAGAACTTACAGATGTACAACAGTGGCGATATGTCTCATCCGGAGAAAATCCCGCGGACTTAATCTCAAGAGGTGTAGACCCAGATAAGCTCAATGAGAATGAACTATGGTGGAGGGGACCAAGGTTCCTTACTGGGGATGACTATCCTAAAAGAGACATTCCAGTAGCAATTACTTTAAGTGACTTTCATGAGGAACTGAAAATTAGTGACTCTAACTTATTTTCTTTCAGTGTTAATGTTGACTCCTTTATTGACAATTTTCTCAATATAAGTAACAAATATTTTAAAATTATTCGTATTTTAAGCTTTATTTTCAGGTTCACAGAGAACTGCCGGGGGAAAAGAAAGGGGAGCGGTCCTTTAGAAGCCGCCGAATTGAAAAGAGCTGAATTTTTTATTATAAGAATGGTTCAAAGACAACATTTTCAGGAGGAAATGGGTGCCAAAAAGGGATCCAAAACCAGCCCCCTTGCAAATCTAAACTCCTTTATTGATAAGGATGGTATTTTAAGGGTAGGAGGCAGGTTGAGTAATAGTGATTTGAATTACGACAGAAAGTTTCCCATTTTGTTGCCTTCTAAACATAGATTAACTGATTTAATTGTTAATTATTTTCATGTAAAGTATTTGCACTCAGGACCTCAAGCTTTACTGCACCAAATCAGGCAACAATTTTGGATAATTAATGGGAGAAGCACATGTAGAAAAATTGTGCATAATTGCGTAACCTGTTTCAAAGCAAAACCTCAGGTAATCGACCAATTAATGGGTGATTTGCCTGAGGAGAGAGTGAGAAAAACCTTTCCCTTTAACATTACTGGAGCGGACTTCTGCGGACCTTTTTATATTAAGTATAGGGGTCAAAGGAAAGGTGTGTACCATAAAATTTATGTACAGTCGGCTGCAAAATTATTCGAGCACTAGCAATAATCCTTGCCAAATAAAAGTACACTTAATACAGCTTTATTAAATAAATCCTTGTTGATTCATGTTCTTAATCAGTCTAAGAACATGATTCGACAAGGATTTACTTAGCAAAACAGTCTTAAGTGTACTTTTTAAATATAGGAATTATTGGCTAGTGCTCGAATAATTTTGCAGCCGACTGTATGTATATTTATCTGTTTTGTTACTAAGGCAATGCATTTGGAAGTGGTGTCAGACATGACATCAGCCTCATTTATTGCAGCTCTTAAAAGGTTCATTTTTCGGCGGGGCAAGTGTGCAAAATTTTTTACTGACAATGCTAAAAATTTTGTAGGCGCGAATGCTGAGCTTAAAAAATTGCACAGATTAGCAAACCAACCAGATGAAAAACTTGCCGATTTCATGTCATCAGAAGGTATTGATTGGAAATTTCTCCCCCCTAGAGCCCCAAATTTTGGAGGTATCTGGGAGGCTGGAGTTAAATCCATTAAGTATTACTTAAAGAGAGTTGTTGGAAATTCAAAACTAACTTATGAAGAATTTCTAACAGTTTTAATCCAAGTTGAGGGAATGTAGAATTCTCGACCACTTGTTCCTTTGTCGGCGGATATAAACGATCTTAATGTCTTAACCCCTTCCCATTTTTTGATTGGTCGACCTATTACATCAATGGTTGAGCCTGATTTAACAAATATTGGTGAAAATAGGCTGGATCATTGGCAAAAATTAACAAAATTTATTCAAGTGATCTGGAAGAGGTGGAGCTCTGATTATTTGAGCAACTTGCAGCAGAGGAGCAAGTGGAAGTTCGATAAAAATGATGTGGAGGTATGAAATTTGGTCGTTATCAAAGAAGATAATTTGCCCCCATGTCTGTGGTCATTGGACAGAATTTCTGCTACTTACCCAGGCAAAGACTCAAAAGTAAGAGTAGTTGAAGTTAAAACTGCCTTGGGTACTTATAAACGTCCAATCACAAAGTTGTGCCTCCTACCCATGAATAAATAAGTAAAATTATTTGTGTTTTTTAAATGTGTCATTATTGTTATATGTATATAGTGTATTTTATTTCATAAGTATTTAATTTTATTTGTGATATTGTAATTTTAGAATTGAGTAATTATTATACGTGTCTTGAATGTTTAAAAAACATTGCAAGGTGGGGCGGGATGTTCTGTATTGACATTTTGCCAATGAGTATTACGTGCCGCACATGCTTGTGCTACGCACACCCCTCCGGAAAAGTGTGATATTCCGTTTCTGCGAGACTACTGTGGAAAACGAAATGGAATAAGAGGAGAAAAATGTGTTCGTGGGAGTTCGTGCTTTTTGAGCCGAACAAATGTTATATTGTGAAATTAAAGTGTTTTATTATCAAATCAGCGATCTAATTAATTTGTGTCATGTGTTTTGATCAGATGCGTAAACACACATAATGAGAGTCATTTTTAACTTGTGATTGTTAAATTAATATGAATTATTGATAATAGTAGTAGTTAACTAGGAAAAAAATTGTGTACATGTGGGGGCCTCCCTTTCCCCTATGGAGGGAAGTAATTCCAGGGGGGGTGTAAATTTTCAAGATGGTATCTTTCGAAACGTCTCGTCAATAACTTTAAAACGAACTGTTCAACTATGTAATATGTTATGATAATTCAAAACAATATTATCGATTTTTTTTAACTTTTAACGATTTTTTTTTTTTTTTTTTTTTTTTTTTTTTGAGAATAATAAAATGGTCTTTTTTTGGATATTTAGTGTTATACTACTTCTCTAATATGGAAATCGTCTGCATTATCATGGAAGATCATTTTTTTTAAATAACAATTTTAAAAAATTATTATTATTATTATTATTATTTTATTTATTTTTTTTTTTTTCTTCCTGTGTCAGTATCTGAAACAGCTTGTTCGTTCACCGTGTTATAATCTTCGGAAATTCTGACCGTAACAAAGTCAACTATTTGCTACGTCATAGTGCTAATAGCTTTCAAATTTTAACTGTATTAAATTTTAACTGTGACCACTACGGAGCCCCTTTATGTTTCATGATTTGGAACAGCGTTTGTAAAAGACCTTTGAAAATTCTGATCGTGGAAAATACCCAACCCGGTGGGGCTTGTGGTCTCTTAATCTACTCCCAATAAATAATGTAATGAGAATTGTAGATATTGAATTATTAAAATATCAGAGATTTACGATCTTTACTTTTTAATTCCAATTCAAATAAGTTTTAAAATTATATATTACTTATTAAATTATGTTAATTAGAAGCAGAGATACAAAGGTAATATAGACATTTTTATAAAAATATTTGTGCATGTATTTTGCATTGTTGTTTCCCGAAACTTGCATAATTCCGGATTATATACCGTGAAAAATCCTCAGTACGAAATGTGAGCGGAAATCAGAATTCGAAACTCTATAAAATATAAGAAAAAGAAAAAAAAAATCTGGGTTTTTTCTTCGAAATTTCTTCGAAAGTTTCGTACGGGATTTCAACGGCTTTTATTACTTTAATAGTCCGCAAGAAAAGTACTTAAAAATATCTTTTCAATGACGTATTATGTATAATATTAATTAATATCTTTGATATATTTTAGAGTCAAAATGGCTAATCTATGGAGGGTGATAAGCGATATCTGTTGAAATCTGTCTACAATTTAAGAAATTTGAAAATTGCGTTTTTACAGCCGAGTTCAGAAAAAAAAAAATTGAAAAAATAAAGCATTATTCTTCTATAAAAAGAAATGTTTGTCACTACATAAAAAGATAAAAGAAAAATGAATTTAAATATAAACTTTTTTTTTTTTTTTTTTTGAGCTATACCTTGAATTTTTTAACTGCAGACTAGTGAGCAGTAATGACGGGCAAATACAAATTTCTGCTTAGATCGAATTAAAATTGAAAAAATTAAAAAAAAAAAATTATATTTCCAATACCTTGTCCTGTGGTTGAAAAGTTATTATTCCTGACCTGAAGAATAGTCAGCCAATATGTCTGTCACGGAAGAATAATAAATGAAGTAATGAAGTTTTGCCACCTAAATTTCATGCTTTAGTTAATTTTAAAAAATCCAATTGCCGCGATTCTGTTTGCACCTCTGGATAAAGAAAACTCCCCATTTTCATTTGGTACCACATTTTTAAAAATTCGACCAATATTTCAAATTTATTTGGCCACTTAACGCTGCTTAAGCTCAGAATTGACTCATTTATTAATTGACATAGTTCGACGATTTAATTAATATCTCCGCAACTAACTAAAGTTTTTTTAATTTTGTTTTCACTATCCCCTCGGGACGGATCCAGAGCATCAGTATGTTAATTTTTGTTCTTCTATGTACAGTAGGGGCTGAACGTAAAGAAGAACAGACAGACATGCATACATTCAAACCTTTTATTATTATTATTATTATAGATAAAAAGACAATGATGATAAGTTTGTTGAATTTCTGGATCTATACTAGGAGGCAATGTCGACAACTGACTGTACTATTAGCTTATCTCATTCGAGAAGCGCGTCTTTTTGGAAACCGTTCCTAGAATCCGAAATTGAACATTGTTCAAAAATGGCTACGATCGACAAAAGTCACACCTCTTGTACTATTTTACCGGTACTATCTTAAGTGGCAATGTTAGCCTATGGGAAATTTTTCGCAAATTATTTAATGTTATTCTATATCTGTTTAGTTTTGATATATTTTCAAGTATAATGCTCAAGCTTTGTGCAACTGTTGGCTGTTTAGCAAAATCAGTAAAACTAATCCAAACAAAAAGTACCATCTTTCTTTTTAAGGACTGTAATCATCCAAATTTCCATGCATAAAGAATAACATAAAGGTTTTAAAGTTGAAACGAGAATTTGTAAAGACGTTGTCTTGTCTGCCAACGTCATACTTAATAAAGTAGTGAGATAAAGTAATTCACAGAGACAAATGTAAAACTGAATATTATATTTAATTAAATTTCAATTCAAGGGAGCATGGGACTACACCATTAAACGACCTTTTGAAATACAATTATTTGCGCAAACTTCCTCGTAAAATTATAGATACTAAATACTTTTACTAGCTAGCAAGAATATAACTCAACTATCATAACATAAATCAATAAACGATACTATATTACCACTCTTGAAAGAAACTTGACTGCTAGCTCGATGATCTCTTGAACAGCTAGATATCCTAGGCGTACTCGCGGCCAGACTTATGCTTCCAGGCAGAAGCCACTTCACACCTAAACCACCTCCATCCCTCATCCTTTTTATACGTTTTGCTAATTTGCATCTTTCCTTTTAACCGCGCTTGCACTAAAACTCCCTTGGCGAATCTCGTAAAATACGCAAGTTCTTTTTAAATCCTAAATCCTTATTAGAATACTTTAGTAGGGAAAGTAAAACCCTGAAAACAGTTTCGCGACTCGTACTTTGCGAAACTGCCTCCTACCTTACAGCTCCCCCCCTTTGAAAAATAAAATTTTGTTAGGAGGTTTTTAAGCGAACCTTCAAAAAATTTTTCAAACTTAAAATAATAATTTTAAATCAACTAGCTTCCAGCTTCTTAAAATTTAAATACAAAATACCTAATAAACTTATTTATTCCCTCTAAAATAATTCTGAACTAACAATCTCTAAGAGAAAAAAAAAATCGCCTCTATACTTAAGCTTAAACTAGCAAAATCTTCCTTAAACACTAACGTAATTAAATTGCGAAATGCAAACTTTTTAATACCGAATGCGTGATTCAAACATTTAAACTAAGTTCTTAAATCTATAATTTCAATAATTTTAACGTTATAATCCTAATCTACAGCAATTCGTTAAATTTTATACATTATATGAGGAAGGAAAAAAAAAAACTAATTTAATATCGTATTTATTCTAAAAAAAACTTTACCAAATTTCTTAAACACGCACTTTTAGAAATTTTAACTAATACAAAAGTGCGTCATTTCGAAAAGCAAACCTTCTCTTAAATTGCTCGTTAATATTTTAAAGTTACTGTCTAGTGTAGTCCCATATTTTACAGAGGTAATTACAATCATCCAGCTATATCTGGGAATTCATTTTGTTTAACAAATATTCAAAATTTTACAATGAAAATTTAGCAGCATTGACAAAAGATCTTCAGCTTCCTTGAGATGATAAAAAATAACTCTTCTTACATTTATATCATTTAGAAATTAGATGAAAACCTTAGCATTTTATCTGATTTTTATATAGCTTGTCTTCGTCATCAGGTGTGGATTATCGTCTGCTAGACCACTGGCAGCTGTGGGATCTGGGTCGCATCCGAAATTTTGGGTACCAGACAGTCAGGGGGGCTTTTCTTTTCTGTTCAAGTCTGTTCTAGCACTGGCAACATAAGGGGGGGTAGCCACCTCTGTCCATACTCTTGCTTGAAAGCCCTTCCTAGGTCGCTTCCTGGTTCTGTAGTTACAGTCATCATTTGGAGGAGGACGGCGATTCAATTTTCGTTTGCTGGAATGCTGCAATACAGGATGACTAGGTGGAAGAAAAAGAAAGTTATCATGCAATAGTGGTGCTGTTGAATTTACGATGAGTGTTCCTCTTTTAGAAAAATTTTCTATAGGTATATCAGTATCGGAAATTTTAACTGAAGGTGAGAAATTGCTTTCAAGAATTTTGTCAAATATTGCATCGAAATTTCTGTTTTTCGACAACTCGTTTTGTTCATTAAATTTCTCTGGGAATATTTCATTTGAAGAATTAGTTTTCGAACTTTTGCACGTTTTAGTTATTTTGTACCGAGTGATTTTTAGATCATTAGCAGGGATGGAACACGGGCGCAGAATTCATACCGGAATCTGTTTAAGAAATTTCTGTATCTATAATATCGTTGATTTAAGAAGTAGAAAAATTTCTTACATTGATAGTGGTATGAATTCTGCGCCCGTGTTCCATCCCTGCATTAGTTACTTCGAAATCATCAAAAGTAACGGTATCGCCAACGTTTAAAATATTTGAAAAGTCGTTTAGACCAAGGTTTAATGCAGACCTTCCATTTACATGAAAATCATGTAAAGAAAATGAAATTGGTTTGTCACAAATATCATTACACTTAACATCCACAAATTTAGAATACACTTTCAGAATTTCCCCTTCCATGCAATTAAACTGTTTAATATTGTTGAAACATTTCAGTTTATCTTTTTTAACTTCAGAAAGTTTAAAGTTTTCAACGTCATTAATCGAAGCATTTTCATCAAACATATCTATTGAATTTAAGAAAGTTGTATTTTCGCTATCGCATTGAAAACTATCAACAGTTTTAGGATCATTTTTACACTCTGCAATATTTAAATGAGGATCAACTATATCATGTATATAAACTTTTGTTTCACATTTAAAATTTTCCGAAGTTTTATCTGCATTTACACACTGAATATTAGAATTTTCTTTAAAAATATCAATGGCTTCCTCAAAATATATTTCACTTTCACATTTTAAATTTTTAGAAATGCTTGCATCCCTTCTCGAAGACATATAAACATCATTATGTAAATAACTTTCAATTTTACCATCATATTTAAGCTTTCTAGATAATTTATCATTTATGCACCTTATATCCAGATTTTCTGCAAAAATATCAATTGAGTCATAAAGGTAATTTTCACTTTCATTAGTTACATTATCACATTTTAAATCTTCAAGCAGTTTTAAACCCGAATTATATACAGGGAGTACACTTTTAGAACAATTTGTGGTCTGTTCATTTGGTTTAACCCATATTGGACCAATTATAAACGAATCATTGGAAAAATGTAATTTTTTTAAAACATGGTCAGTATAAGATACTTACACATATAAAAAATAAAAAAAATAAAAAATTATAACAATTTTACAAAAATTTTTATTTTGTTTGTTAGTCCGAAAAACAGTCTCTACACTGTCCAAAAGTGAGCATTTTGCAAATTGTAAAGATTTTTACGAATGGAAGTCCAAAAAACAATCTCTACATAGTCCATTGCACATGTTGCAAATTGTAACAGGTTTTTTATTGCATGATTTCAGTTGACATCGTCTTTGACGACCATTTGGATTTTTCACTAGCACATGCTCACTATTTAGCACAAGAAGTTCTTTATTATTCTGCAGCATTAATATTTTTTTCAATTTCCATTTTTCACAGTGATTTAATTAATTTAGTCTATTTCTAAAAATTTATGTCAAGTTTTTTGCAGATTTAAATGTTTCTGTTACATTATTGACATTTAATTCAATTGTCCTATAAATAGGACGGCGGTCCAATATGGGTTAAGAGCGGATTCATTCGATGAGGGTAGTTTAACTTGATCAGTTTTTCTAAAATGGACAGTCCATGAAGATAAAAAATTCACAAGACTAACTGACATACTATGAAAATTTGCAGAATAATTCCTAACTCCGTGTGTTGGTGTTCTAGCTACGTTGTATGTATTTCTAGGCAAACTACGCTGATATTTATCATTACGCAGTAAATCTCTTCTAGAAAAGTTACGTTGAAAATTTCTGGGATGCTGTGCGGTTTCATGTTCGTGATCATTATAGTTAGGAGAAAAATTTTGAGGACGGAAAATGTTCCGTTTGTGCCCAAAGTTTCCTTCGTTTTCTTTACCAGTTGTAGAAAAATGATGGTTTTCGTATTTTCTTAGTATTTGAAAAAAAGAATCATACGAATTTATAACCTGCAGATCTAAAAAATCTTGCAGTGGTATAGTGAAAAGTGGGATAATTATATCGACTACAGCATCAAAAGATAATTGCAAATTTAGCTCTTTAATAATTTCCAATTTACGCAACAAAAATTTTGTTGGTTTATCAAAAAATGATATGCTCCGGCCATACAATTCTTGATTTAGTTTTGTTTTATCAATCGTATGAGAAAATGAATTTCTTAAACTACTCTCTAAATCCGTAAAACTGGGGTTTTCTCCTAAAGTCCTTGAAGCCACAGTATTATACCAAATCTTGGCATCTCCTTTTAGACTATACTTTAATATATTAAATTTATCCGCATCTTCAATTTTATTTAGATCAAAATATTCGTTTAGTTCATCAAAAAAGTTACTGACATTGCTGGAGCCGGTAAAATACACTCTTGAAGGAAAGTTATCATGATATGCTTTTTGTCTCGAGGGAGGGGTATCGAAAAATATTGGGCGCCAATGTAAAGACGCTGTCTTGTCTGCCAACGTCATACTTAATAAAGTAGTGAGATAAAAGAATTCACAGAGACAAATGTAAAACTGAATATTATATTTAATTAAATTTCAATTCAAGGGAGCATGGGACTACACCATTAAAAGACCTTTTGAAATACAATTATTTGCGCAAACTTCCTCGTAAAATTATAGATACTAAATTCTTTTACTAGCTAGCAAGAATATAACTCAACTATCATAACATAAATCAATAAACGATACTATATTACCACTCTTGAAAGAAACTTGACTGCTAGCTCGATGATCTCTTGAACAGCTAGATATCCTAGGCGTACTCGCGGCCAGACTTATGCTTCCAGGCAGAAGCCACTTCACAACTAAACCACCTCCATCCCTCATCCTTTTTATACGTTTTGCTAATTTGCATCTTTCCTTTTAACCGCGCTTGCACTAAAACTCCCTTGGCGAATCTCGTAAAATACGCAAGTTCTTTTTAAATCCTAAATCCTTATTAGAATACTTTAGTAGGGAAGTAAAACCCTGAAAACAGTTTCGCGACTCGTACTTTGCGAAACTGCCTCCTACCTTACAAATTTTTCAAATCCAGTGAAATTTGGGTTTTGTGTTTTAAGCATTTTTAAGAGCAAGATGTTGAAAAAATGACTGTAAGAGATAAAATCTGTGGGAAGATTCTAGACTTCACCCGTTAGTAGTCACTATAGATATCGCCAACTATTACAGATTGCGCACTTTTTATTTAACTGTCACCAATAATTTTAAGAAGTGATGTGATCGACGTTTCTTCGATTTTACTCGCGTTTTAACTATATCACATGCCACTTCTAAAAGTTTTTGGTGGCTATTGAAGAAAAAAATCTAGAAAAACTGAAGGATGGGCGGCAAATCGACCAACTAGCGACTACTAACGGGTTAAAAGTGAGCAAAACCACACAGGTATCATTGTATGTATCCGTCCACGGTAAGCTATCCGACTTTTTGTCTCAAAAATGCATTGCACACATGGTGGTATGCAATTCGTGTAATGAGTTATCTTGTGGTAGGTGGTAGCTCAAAAGCTGCATTCATTACAAAAATAAGTGCAAAGATTGTGTACAACTAATGGTTAAATAAACAAACAAGAAAACATTTAAAATGAAAATAAAATGTACAGTCGGCAGCAAAATTATTGAAGCGCTACCGATAATTCGTATTTAAAATATGTGCACCTAATACTGCTTTCTTAAGTAAACAATTGTTGAATCATGATCAGAGTCTTACGCTATTAATAAAAAAATATAAGTAGTTCATAAAAAATAGCGCCCAAACTAAAAAATAAGTATATAAATAAAAATGTGGGTGTGAGCTTCAATAAATTTGCTGCCGACCGTAATAATTTTAAGTTAAGCGTGTTATTTAGTAACTTAATAATATTAATTAACCAGACAATGTTTTGTAATACTCTCTGGTCTTGTTTTTCTGACTTTTTTTATTTTTTTTTAAATTTCTATTATTTTTCTTATTATTTAATTAATTTCAAGTAACCACTTCTAATGTAAAAATATTTGTTTGAAAAAAACTTACAACAATGTCGTTTAAGTACATTTATTATTGTTAGCAATTTTATTACAGTTGTATCTAAGTGCAATCATGCCTACACTGTAAGGAGATATTGCGCAAAGGTGCTCTATATGCTTTATTACAGCTGTTGGTTTAGTTTAAGCATAACAACAAAATAGTAATGGAAATACTGAAACGAATAAATTCAAAGTTATTATACAAAAATGAATAAAGTACAAATTATTCGGTAATAGTTTAACAAAAAATTAATATTTGGGTTTTTTTATATTATTCTGTTGAATTCTGGGTAACATTTATTGAAAGTATTTTCTCATAACATACTTGTACACATTATGAACCATTATATAGATCGACGATGAATTTTTTTTTTCTTCAAGATGATGAAGAACCTTTGTATGATTATTAAAGAAACACTATTCATATCCATCACGTACAGTTTTCGGAAAAAATTGGATTGTTTGAGCTTACTGTTCCACTTATTCAACTCCTATTTAAGTTATTTCCCAGAAAATCTGGATGATGTAAGTAAAGAATAAGGAAACCTATTTCATCAAGACATCCAAAAAATGTGGAGTGTGTATCAGGAACGATGGAGTTGTAACACGTTAGCAGATTATTGTTGGACGCTGCATAGAGAACTCCTCTTCCATAAGGCCCTGAAACCGTGCACAAGATACAAAGCTCTAAAGGGATCTTCGATGTAAAGAAATAGATTTAAAAGATAATGTGTAAATAATATTCTATTTTAATATATTCTCTAGGACAAAATAACGATGCACCAAGGAATAATGCAAATTGAACACAAATTGACATGCAAACTAGTTTCGATGGAAAATGCAAATTTTTAAAGTTTGGCGGTCAATGAATAAACATGTAACGCTACAGCGTATTTTAACTGCGCAACTGGCAGGATATTAAAAAGGAGAAATTTTGATTTCGGGTCATAAATTCTTTGAGAATTTTATTCCATCTGCTCAGATAGACAGTAACCATGCCTCGCATTCAGGCGCGCAAAAATATGCGCAGATGTCTACATTTGAGAGAGGTGTGTAGTTGGCCTAAAGAAGCAAGTTGGTCTAATCGTCAACTGTTTGACAACTCGATAAGAACGATGCCGTTATTAGATGATATTGACAGGAATCGATGAACCATGGCCGAACGTAGTGTTAAGAAGGAATTAGTCAGCCTAGAGATAGGACGATATAAGAACTGATGAATCGTCAGAGCGGTACTCAAAGCCTCAAATTCGTGCAACTGGTGCTTCCGTGACTTCGAATACCTATAATAGGCGGATCAGAAAAATGGGGTTGAGCACACGGAGCCCCTTGTGCCGACTGCTATTAAATATTGCACACTGACAAGCCGGTTTGCAGTGATAATGGGCACGCTCTAGCTGGGATGTTACTGAATGGAGTAGAATTGCCTTCATTGATGAGTCCCACTCCAATCTGAGTCTCGATGACCAGCGAAGACGCGTCTGGAGACGCCCCGAAAAAAGGGGTATTCCAACTTGACTGTCACCAGCCATACAGCCTGACAATCTGGAGTGATGGTCATTTCATAGCAGGGCCCCCTTTGGTTGCTATCCGCAGCATCTTTAAGCAAAGTAGTACGTCGACGAAATTCTACGACCAGCTTTGTTCTTCATCATATCCTGAAATTTCGAGCATAATAATGCCCGCCCACGTACATAATAATGTACGCGCTTCAACATGATAATGCCCGCCCACGTACATAATAATGTACGCCCTTCAACATGATAATGCCCGACCACGTACGAAGATAGTTTCTACTGCTTGTTTTCTTCCTTGTCCAACATTATTTCGGCCAGCAAAGTCGCCGGATCTCTCAACCACTGAGGACGTTTGGAACATCATGAAAATGGTTCTACATCTTGCTCGGGATTTTGTCAATCTAACACATCAGTTCGACAGAAATTGGTACGATAGGTCGCAGGAGGACATCTGCCAACTCTATAAATTAATGCCAAGCCGCATAACTGCTTACATAAGGGCCAGAAGAGGACCAGCGGGTTATTCACATGTTCACTTTGTGAAGCTCTTTATCTTGGTTAAATCCTACTAAATTTGTGAAACGTAACCATTTATTTTTCTCCACATGTACATCACATCTAACAATTTACGTCCTATTCGGATAACTCCTTCTTGGTGCGTATTTTTTTTTTCTTTTGTCTTAGATTGTATGTTATGTATTGTTTCGAATTTGCTATAGCCTCTAAGGGAATTTTTCCGATGTTCATTCTTTATTTGTGAAAATTCCTTACGTGATAAGAATGAAAGACAAGCATTTCTTAATTTAGCTTATTACAACACAATAGAGACATCTAATGCAGTGCAGAAAAAAACTGAAAAATACGATTTTCCTGACCTATGTTATAAGAAAATTGTTGGTTCCTAACATTAACTCCTACATTTTTTTTTTCAATGTTTTTCCTTCCACATCATTTCCACATGACGTAAAAGTTATTTCGTCTTCTTTTTTTTTTTTTTTTTTTTTTTTTTTTTTATAAATATGTTTCATTTCATTTATTTCATTTATGCGATAATACAGACAGTATATAAATGTTTGTTTAGTTCATAAAGGCTTTGGAACTCTATTTCAGTCCCTACTTAAAGGGTACACCTTGATGAAAAACATATAATACACATTTAACTATTTTCAATAAAGTTTAAATGAGTATATGACTTCAGTTCGTTTTTCTGTCTGTATATCTGACTCCTTCTTTAAATGATATTTTGGTAACTTTATTCTGAACAACTCATAATGAAATTTATATTTATTATTCATATGCAATACGTTTCTTTTATCGAATATGTTATGAGCAACATTCAGATACTGGGCAGAACAAATTATACAGGTACATCAAAGTCTGTTATTAAGAATTAATTGCTAAAATTGCACTTCCATTTTTATTTAATCATTATTCCTTTTTTTTTCTAACAATGTTCAAGAGAGATTATTATTTGAATTAGTCTAGCTGTTCATATGACTGTCCTTCTTTCCGCTTCTAGCGTTGAAAATATTTTCACATGTTCTTTCGAATTTTATAATACTATTCAAGTTCACAATGTGCTGTTTCTTGTTTAAAATGGTTTACATGACTACGTTGGTTTGTATACAGGGTTACGCAAAAGAATGCCAACGAATAGCCTTTTATGAAACGCATGTTTACATATTTCATTTAAATAATTTTATGCTGCACAAATTCTAAAACGAAACTGACATATAGTATTCAAATGCCTATAATACTTTTTTTTTACAGAATACGAAATCTTATTAAGATACACGGGGCTACACTGAAATATTGAGATACATTAAGGGTTAAATTTGGGAATTTCTGGCATTACATTTCCGTTTGTATTTATGAAACATATTTAAAACTTGTGAGCAATGTTTAAAGTGTTTTATGAATTCAGTTATTCTACCTGTTTGTATTTCTGTCCTTCTGTCGGTCCGTTGCGTAATCACTTAAGCAAAGTTTATTCGAAGTTAAATCCTTCAACAAGTAAAAACAGTTACAAAGTTTTAATAATCTATGTAAAAAAAAAGACAATTTTTCAATTTTAATAAAATCGAAATGTCATGTAGTGAGGTTTCCTAATGTACATAGGCAAATAGTTACATATCCGTCTGAGAGCAATATTTAAATGCGAAATTCACAACCTTTTCACCATAACACTTCAAGAAATATGGCATTTCGTCTGTAAACTTTTAATTACAAAAAAATAATCTAATTTAAATTTCACTCATGTAACATATGTTTACAAGCATCGAAATGGTATAAAATTATATATGCTTCGGGACAATCATTTATGTTTCTGATGACCTTGAAGGAGTTAAAAAACATTGTTCCTTTCAAAATTAAAATATATACTAAAATTATTATGCATAGGAAAACTATTAAAATGTACACAAAATGCTAGTTAGGAAAGTTTTAAGTAAAATTTCAACCATCCAATTAGAAAAAAAAAAATTCTATGAACTTAAGAATGTTTTACATCATGCGTAATTTATTTTCCGTGATAATACTGCTACATGAAAATGGCGAACATTGCTTTGGATTACTTTTCGTCGCCAAAATAAGATAATATAAATACGTAAATAGAAAGAATCTTACGTCAGATGTACTAGAAAATGTTCAATTTCCCTTAAAGAGGAATGACCATCTTGAATGAATAATTCTGTGCTAATAGATTTTACAAAATTTCAATTCGAATGTTATGTAAAGGAACATATCACTGCCGCTAAAAAGGAAGAAAGAAGATAATAAGCTAAAGAAACAGCAAAGTGACATCCGTACAACATAGAAAACGTATTGCAGTGTCACATTCATGACATCAGAAACACTTCGCTTTACTTGTAGACGATCTCAAATATAGTGTACACACGTGAAACTATCCTCTATTTGTGATTTCAAAAGTGAAGTTGGATAGATACGAGTATTCCACTGATGCATGCATGCGTTATCGTAGTATTCTTGCTGTATTAGAAACATATATTTGCTAACCCATAACAGAAGTTATAAAAAAAAAAATCGCAGACTACTAACCTAGTGATGTTCTTTTAGAATACCACTAAGTGAAGTGCCTGGATAGGTACAAAATAAAATTAATCTTCTAAAGACGATAACTAATAGATAGAGAAGATGTAAAATAGTTTAAAAATGTCCGTTAAGGACATTCTTTTTTACAAATTATTCTTAATTTCTTTTTCTTTTTATTTTTTTTATGAATAGTGATCCCTTTTTATTACCTAAATACATTTCTCCAAGAAAAACTAGAAAAGATAAAATATAACCCGTCAATAAAATTATAAATGCAGGAGCAACGTCTACAAGTGTTAGTTTCCTTTTGCTGTCGTCATCTTCTGTAGCATAACGTCCCGACTTCAAATCAAACAGAAATTTGTTGTGACTACTGTATTTAAAATACAGCCCTGAAGCCATGAATTTATGTACGAATGTTTCTAGAAGCTTTTTACAACAAAAGTCTTTTCGTATAAACATTGCAGGCATAGCATCGAGAAAATGATCTTCAGACATGAAAAGGTTTTCTTTTTTATAAAGATTAAGTTGCGTGTTAATCCCGATAAATGCAAGATTTTCCTTACTTCTGCCGTGGAGAAAAATGTCATAGATATCTTCATCACTTAAGTAATTATTTTTTTATGTCATTTGCAATTATGTTCAATTCTTTTCTATCGTACTCTAACAGCATGATATGTAGACGAGGAAATATGCGACGAGCTACGCAGTGGTATTCTCCTTCTGATACTGCTCTAGCCAACTGTGACAAGTCTTTGATTCTAATGGTTGGTGGTATCGCAAGAAATGATAGAAATGCAGAATCGTAAGCAAGACAAAAAAACATCGCTCCAATAACCCAAGAGTAAATAAGCAAATTTCCTGCCAATGTCGAAGGTCTTAAAATTGAGCTTTGTCTTAAAAATACTGCTAAAACGTGCAGCAAAATTTTGTTGAATGCATATTTCCACTTCGGAATGTAATGAATAAAAGCCATTAGAATAAAAGCTAGCATAAATGCTATCCAAACAGGTGGTGAAAATACTTGAAAAATGCCGAAAATACGTGGTTTGTACTCCGGTTTTTGAGTCAGGAAAGTAAAATGATTGAGTGCAAATGGGTAAGTAAAATATTCTATTACGTTCTCGGACATAAGAAATTGGTTTGCAACAATATCAATTTCTGATCGATATACTGGTTCACATAGGCCTATCGAAGTGCCATTTTGAAAGCGGAAGCAAGGTTTATCACTAAATATAAAAGAAACTTCGGCGAATTTTTTTAAAAATTTTACAAAATAATCCGCAAGATCAATAGCTGTTCGAACATCACTTTGAACAAAAGTTTTATAATAATTTAAGATTTCTTCAGCAGAATTTAAGAAAGGGTGAATTATAACATTTGTCCCAATTTTTAATATTTCTTCGGCTGTCATTTTATCTATTAATTTAATTTTTTTAAGTTCTTCTCATTACTACAGAGTTGGAATTTTTTTAAATATATATATATATTAAGTGTCGAAAACTTTTATTAGAGAAATTTTCAATCGTTGAAAACAGCGATAAACATTTTAAATTTAAAGCTTAGTTTCTATAAAAACGAAACCTTTTGTCATTCGTTTAGAAAATCATGAATATCCTTAAATAATTAGTGAGTCCAGTTAAAATGCATTCTTTTATGTCTGATGATGAGAAAATAAGTAAACAGCAGTGATGGATTGTGGCATTGTATTTTAAACATTTACTAACATAGCAACTAATCTTGTATTGTAATTTTTATGCAAATAACAAAAAAATAGTTTTGTTTTGTAGTTTTAAAACAATAACACTATAATGAAAGCTCATCAAGAAAAGAAATGAGAACACTCAAAGTATAATTCGTTTACAATAAGAGTAATTAAAAAAAAAAAAAACTGGAACGCATGAATGAAAACGCATGAAGGAAAGAAATGAGAATATTCAAAGAATAATACATTTCAAATACGAGTAATCAAATATAACTGATCAGTCTCAACTTTTATATTAAAAAAACTACTGTAACATAATTTGATTAAAATTTTCTCACCATCATTTTATGAATGTGTAATACTTTTTCTTTTTAACATTTCAGATTTAAATCAAATTTATAGAAGAGGAGAGGATGGTTAAAGATATAATTGATAGAAATTTTAACAGAAATTTTTCAATTAATGTCGTTTGGAGAATTAAAGGTATTTACTCACTCTTCAAATAAATATCACAGTTTATGATTAGACATACAAATAGTTTCAATACAGTTGGTTTTTTATCACAATTTATCTAAATTATAACACAAAGAATTCAAGTCAATCTAAAGATATAATTTACAATAGCAATTACATCATAAAGCTAATTCCAATACTATACCTAGTCCATGCACTAAAATTTATGTGAGAGTAAGGGAAAAAAATTACAAGTTTTATCCAATTTTTCTGTACAAAAACTTTAAAACTGGAACAGAAAATCTACGTATAAAAATACTTCCATTGTTTTTAATATATATTTACACTTATAGAGTGGGTCGTACTGGGAAATATTTCTACAATACTTCCCGTGTTCAGTATTTTATTGTGACACTGATTCAATGCAAGAAACTTTTTAAAGTATTCACCGCTTCTCTTTTAAACAACAATCAAATTAGTGAAAAGTTTCTTTCATAATTATAGGTTAAGTCACTTAATAAAGTATTAAAGTCTTTTATACTTATTCATAGACAAAGGCCAGAAATTATTCACAAAATAACAATATTCTATTTTATCTGTGTTTTCAACTTTATCTTTACACTAAAAGAATTATATTTGAAATTCAAAGCTTTTTTATATAAAATGTATGACATTTATTAATCGATATATATATATATATATATATATATACATATATATGTATATTTCTATTTCAAAAGAGATTTGATTTTTACATTTCTAATTTGTTATTATTTATCCATGGGGATATTCCCTTTATCTCTTTTCAGCTCAATTTTTTAGGTAGGCCTGGCACCATAATTTGGAAGAGAATGTAATTTCTTATTACATCAATAAAAGTTTAAACATGCGTTTTCCTCATCATTGTTATTATTATTGTTCAAAATAAATCAGAATAAAAGTCGTGTTTTACATAAGTAACATAACTTTTTTGTAGATAAAAAACGAAATATATAAATACTACATCGAAGGATTAAAAATATATTATGAGCAAATAAAATGAAATAAAACATACCATTTTCATGATATCCTAAATAATTTACACACTCATCAATAAAAAATATAAAAACTGTTCGAAATTTGAAAATTTATATTTTAAATTCTTTTTTTAAAATCGTAGTAACATTTGCGAAAGCTTCCAGGAGCATAATTTATTCAACGATTTAGACCGAAATGATAATTTAAGAGTAAAATCTTTAAAATAGAACAAGAAAATTTGATAGATTTTTCAGAACCATGCAATGTATCTAAAATTCAAATTACAAGATAAAACTCTTTTTAAAAAAAGTAAAATCAAACATTTAATGCTTAAATTTGCCGAACATTTGAGTTTCGATTTTGTAATTTTTAGGTAAATCAATAAAATTGTTTCTTAAACAGTTGCTATGGTAGAAAGACAGACAACTTAGGTTTTCGGTATACTAGCATATTTGTTTGGTTAAAGTAGCATTTTTCAGTTTTTTTTTTTTTTTTTTTTTTTTTTTTCGGTGATTGGAACCTGCTTGTTTATTTACGAATCAGTTTCCTCACACGAAAAATGTCTATATTTTCATAACAATGTGTATATTCCAATTAAGTCATGTGGTGCCCATATCAGACTCTTTTTATTTCCAGTACCTTGTCATGTGGTTGAAAAGCAATTATTTCCGACCGGAAGAATAGCCATTCAATATTCTGTCACTGAAGAAGGATAAATGAAATAACGAAGTGTTTCCATCTAAATTCCATACTTTAGTTAATTGTAAAAAATCATATTGTAGTGTCGAAATGCTGTTCGCACTCCTGGATTCAGAAAAATCGCCCCTTTCATTTGGTACTGAACTTTTAGTGATTGGATCGACATTTTTAAGTTATCTAGCCGTTTATCGCTCCTTTTAAACGCATCTTACGCTCAAAATTAGCTGATTTATTAATTGACATAGCTCGACGATTTAATTAAAATATCCGCAACTAATTTACCTTTTTTAATTCTGTTTTTACTATCCCCTCGGGAAAGCTCTCTATTCTGGAAGGAAGTCAATTTTTGTACTTCTACGTTCATTAGAGGCTGAACGTATAGAAGAACAGTCAGACAGACTTGCATACAGACAAACTCTTCTTTAATTATGTATATATATATATATATATATATATATATATATATATATATATATACAGTGGAGCCTGTCTAAAGTGACCACCCTAGGGACCGGCTAAAATGGTCACTATACGCAGGTGGTCACTTTATAAAGGGTCTTTAAAATTGGAAAAGGGTCGCTTTAGTCGAGAAAATGGTCACTTTAGTCAGGTGGTCACTTTACCAAGGTGGTCACTTTTACAGGTTCCACTATATATATATATTTATGTTACCGTTAAATTTCGAAATCCTTTAGTGTGCAGATTACCTACCTGATCTGCAGATTAACTGAAATGACCCTTTTAAGTGCGGAATCACGAGTTTTCCGCATTTTAACTAAGTAATCTGCATATTAGCGGCTTCTGTGTTGTTAAAGTTTAAATGTTTGTTTCAAGCCTTAGTTTTTTTACATTCACTATGACGTCAAACAGTCATGGGATACAGATACACGAATGAGCATTAAACATAAACTAAAACTTTTAAAACTTTGCTACGCCTTCCCCTTTCGCTCCGCTTTGATAAATGGTAAACGCAAAACGTGGAGGATCGAAGCCATGATTAGGTTTCTTATTACGACCAACGAAATTTTTAAATTAACAAGTAAGTTATAAATGTTTTAATTTTGATTTTATTTCTTCTCTTTTTTAATTCTGTCAATACAAGTTTCATATGGGTCTGCATTCTATTAATAAAATCTAATCTTAATTAAAAGCTCTCTCTCGTGAAACTCCATTTTGAATTATAAATATTAAATTTACAACGCAGTAATTATTTCCTCCCAAAATAAAACTATTAAACCACAACTTTTAAAACTAATTTATTTTAAAAAACAGATTTAACTTACTATTACTTACTGAAAAAAAAAAAAAAATGATGTATTAATTGTTAACTCTGAAAAATATTATAACATTCAATTATATGACATTATTTAATAAATACTTAATATGAAATTTTCGTGTATTTTTTAGCATTTCATTACATTTTTTTTCTTTCAAGTTTCCTTTATATAAATTTATATATCATGATCATATTATATTTTTATTTTTTTAATTTTGTTCGCTTTTTCAGATAATTTCGTTGTAGTTTATTACAAAAAATGTGTTAATAAAGTTTATATATATATATATATATATATTGTAAAATTAATATATTTGCTAAACTTGTACAGATATATGTATGCTGCAAAATATAGTTTAATAAAGCACTGGAAAACTGTCATTTTAATTGTCATGCATTCAAAAAATATTCAAGCAGTTTTAATTAGTATTTGAAGTTCTTCTTAAATAATGCTTCTGATTTGTCTAATTTAATATTTCTTTACCGAATTAAAAATTGATGTACATATATATTTTTTTTTTAAATGGTAATAGCAATATAATTTCTTTTAAAAACTTTTTTTTTTTTTTTTTAATTTAAATGATTTAATATTTTTATTTTGAAACAAAATCATTACTGTATTACAATTCTAACTTTCATTTATAAAATAGAATTTATTGAAAGCTATTAAAGCTATTATATTTCATATTAAAAATACATAAACACTTCAAACTTGTATTGACAGAATAAAAAAGATGAAAAAATTAAAACAAATATAACTTTAAAATACAAATAAAGTAAAACACATACAGATTAAAATAAGCAAAGAAAGAAAAAAAAGAAAAGAAAAAAGAAAACTAACCTTTTTTTTTTTTTTCCCACGAATGAAAAAAAAAGAAAGAAAGAAAAATCATGCAGTACGCATTGATTAGTAACACTTTCCAACTGTACGTAATTGCTGTATCGAATAACTTTTAATATTCTTTGCCTATATTATCACACAACGGACAGAAGGACTGAAAAACAAACAGGTAGACTAATTGATTTTAAAATTACTCTTAGGCATTTTGGAAAGTGTTAAAAAAGTTTAACGCTTAAGAAAATGCAGCCATTAGATTATAATTACAGCTTTTGATCTCTCTGAATATTTTAGTATAGCCCTGTAAATCCGAAACTTAATCATATCAAATCTATACAAAACATCATTTTAGAATATTAACAATACACTTCAATAATTGTATGATTTTTACATTTGAAATAGTTTTAAGTATAATTTTCAAAAAACTCTGTCCTAAAATATAATGCATTGGCTTTTTTTTTTCTCCCTGTGAACAAACTTGTTGTATAGGACCTATTAATGTCATTTTAAATGGGGAACATTCTATACTGAAAATATTTATAAAAATAACACTCATAGAACACAATGCTTTCGAATGCTTTTGGGTGTCCCTGTACACAAACCAGAAGAGATATTCACTCCATTTTCAATATGGAACATCCGATAGCGAACATCAATAAAATGTATTAGTTTCGAGAAATTCCATAAATATTTACAGGAGTTAGAGCGCGGGCAGACAGACAGACAGACAGATGGACAGATACACAAACTGAAATCATATTCACACTTAAAAATTTTAGAAAGTGCTAACAACGCTTAACGTAAACGAAAGTACAATTCTAGCATTTTTTTCTTAATAGCTCTCAATGTAACTGGATATTTGTGTGCCACTCTGTAAATCTAATGCTAATCATGCTATATTCTGTGCACAGCATTTTTTTGTGCATATAAATATCATATTTCTATTTCGTAAAACTTCGTGGAAACTAAAGTTATTAAAATTTGATTCATAGAATTATCTCTCATAAAACGCAATGCTTTGGAATACTTTTGAGTGTCCCTGTACATAAACCGATGTTAGTATTTCCTAAATTTTATACAAGAAACACCCAATAGTGAACTTGAATAATATATTTCAATTTCATTCAGATATGTCTACAGTAAAGGAATGAAAATATGGTTTATAGAAATACCTCTTAATGCACACAATATTTTGAAATACTTTCGGGTGTCCCTGTACGGAAACCAGTAGAGGTATAAACGCCATTTTTAATAGGGAACGTCTGATAGTGAACTTGAATAACATATATCAGTTTCAAGAAATTCCATAAATATTTACTGGAGTTAGAGCGCGGACAGACAGACAGACAAACCGAAGTCATAAACACTTTTCAACCTTGATGGAAAGCGTTAAAAATAATAAATAAATTAATATATAAAAAATACAACACAGTGTGCTGTAAAATTACAACACCCTCTTTGAAAATTCAAGCACTTAAGAAACACCCAATAGTGAACTTGAATAATATATTTCAATTTCATTCAGATATGTCTATAGTAAAGGAATGAAAATATGGTTTATAGAAATACCTCTTAATGCACACAATATTTTGAAATACTTTCGGGTGTCCCTGTACGGAAACCAGTAGAGGTATAAACGCCATTTTCAATAGGGAACGTCCGATAGTGAACTTGAATAACATATATCAGTTTCAAGAAATTCCATAAATATTTACTGGAGTTAGAGCGCGGACAGACAGACAGACAAACCGAAGTCATAAACACTTTTCAACCTTGTTGGAAAGTGTTAAAAATAATAAATAAATTAATATATAAAAAATACAACACAGTGTGCTGTAAAATTACAACACCCTCTTTGAAAATTCAAACACTTATTTATTTGCAACACACTTGAAATTTGAGTACAAGATTATGGCAATTTTCTTAACTGCACATTGTGATGTAATCTAGAATGTTCATTTTTTACAATGTGCTCTATTAATTACTAAATCTAAATAGTTAGTTGTTAAACAATTGAAATATTTGTTAAATACTAGAATTTTCAATGAAGAATTACCAATATGCGGAATTACAAAAAAAAAAAAAAAAAAAAATTAAATGGAAATGTAGGCCTTAACCTATGTGTGATTAGTAAAAGTGGCGTAAACTTATGAAAACTACTTTAAGTAACATGTATTGAAAAGTTAATATTGTTATTATGTAAAGAAACCTAAAAAAAGAAATTTGCCCCAACCTATGTAAATTCAATAATTTTTACATTGACCCCCAACCTAGTAGGAAAATCTTTATTACGGATTTAGAATCAGCAGGCTAAAATATGGTATGTGGTAAATTTGCACGTGTGAATACCCAAAAATAAGCAACGACCCCAACTTACGTGGAAAAAAGAATTTAGTTAACTTTAAATGAAAGATCTTAGTTAATTATATATTATGGAACTAAGTATGTACCTGTTGTTATAACTGGACTCAACCTATTTGGAAAAAACAAAAACCACATAACTGCAAACATTGCTGCTGTTCCACCAAAGATCTTATTTTCACTTTAACGAGTGCCTAGTAGGTAATGTGCAGATTAACGAGTGTCTAGTCGGTAATGTACAGATCATCTAGGTAATTCGCAGGTTACTTAGGTAATTTGAGAAATAAAACAATTTTCCTCTCATTAAAAGATCACACAGTTAATGCGCAGATTACCTAGCTAATCTGCAGATTTACTGACTTCTGCACTTTAGCGATAACATATATATAAGTTCATAAATTACGTTTTCACTACCTCCATATAGGTGGCTTGAAAAAGTCCGTTATCATGAAGTGTTCATTCATCTAATTGTTGTTTAAATGTTGTTTATTCTACGTTGTTTCACTAAATAAATTAACCAACCAATAATATTTCATAACGTTCTATAACTGTTTCATGATATTGTACTGTTTCAAACCACTTGTATTGAAATAGACTAAAACGTTTGTCGAGACATACACACACACACACGCATATATATATATATATATATATATATATATATATATATATATACACACATACATACAGGGTGTCCCATAAGGGTGTCCCTGTAGACATTTTTAAAATTCATAACTATTGAATGAATTTATAGAATTGAACGCGGTTTGAGAAAAAATAATTCTCGTGAAGGGGGATTTTTTTTTCTTTTGTTAAAGAAAAAAATAATAATTAAGATATTTGTCGATAGAGGGCACTGTACGTAACCAGATCTTTTTCACGAAAAACTGTACTTATTCACAGGCAAATGCTTACAGGCATATAAATCCTATTCCATGTGTCCGTTGTCACGACAAATTATAGTTTACAAACGAGTTATAATATTGGTAACTGCAGCTTCTGTCGACGGTTCTTACCTGAGGGAAAACATCTTCTCCAATAATGCTTTATTCACCAAGTCAGCATCGCAATTCAAACTTCATGTATGCACAAGTAGGAGGCAAAATAAAAAATAAACTCTTCTGATCGCAAAATTTTGCAACTTATAGGACTTTCATTTGCATAATTTTCTTTCACATCCGTGCGAAATATTTAAATATTTGTCTACATATATCGTCTACAAAAAAATTGAAAATATTTTTTTTCTTTACCAAAAAAAAAAAAATAAATAAATAAATAAATAAATAAATAAAATAAAATAAAAAATAACCTCCTTCATGAGAAGGATTTTTTCGTAAACCGTGCTCAATTCTATCAATTCGTTCAATAGTTATGAATTTTTTAAATGCCTACAGACTTACGGGACACCCAGTATATGTATGTATGAATGATTACTTTAAAACATTCGATTTCCAGTTTTAGATGGATTTACACGTATTGATTTTTACCGAAATTGATTTCACAAATTAAAAAAAAATATCTGACTTACTGTCTACATGTGTGCCTTGTTAAGACAAAAATCTTGAAATAACTTCACAAGAAATAAAGCGCAGAATTTCACACGAGTTGCATCTTGCAAGCAGGTAACTCTGCTATGCTTCGGTCTCTCTCATTAAAATAAAGACATTTCAATTTCTATGGGAAATAATTGCGCAAAACGATGTATATACACAAAACAATGATTGTAATTTCCAAAACTTGTGAGATGGCTAGTATCATTATTCTTTTTAAATTGTTTGTATATCGGAAGAGAGTTGGGGCTATTATAGAATAATTTTTCTCATGCAGAGGTACGCAGTATCTTAATTTCTTTAAAATATAAATTAATAAAACTTGGTATGTTAGATGGTTATTTTAATAAAAAATGTTCATTGAATTTCGGTGCACATCGCACAAAAGGTAGTGTTGTTTTGATGCAATATCCCCCATTTACGAAAAGTCTGTATGTCAGCTTCTATTGAATATAATTATACAAAACTTGCTATTTATGAGCGCTGCTAGTAAATACTATGCTGTACAAGTACAGTAATGATATAACGATTCAATAATTTTTAAACATGACACATGTTAACAAGTTTTTAATTCGGATTTATTTCTGTTTGGTGATTTCAAAAACGTCACAAATTACATGAATAGTCAACAGTATTTTTAATGTATTTATCGCCATTGGAATTAACTGTATTAAAACCTTTTTGTCAGCAAAAATAAATTAAAATCGAAATCATACATAGTTTAAACTTCTTCTGTAACTCCTGAATATAAATAACTATACTTGTTTGTAAGTATTATCTATGTTAAAGTTATATCGTCTGGGAAATTGATTTTTTCCAGTTCGACGTCATTCTTGTAAATTCTTCCTTTCAGACACTGTCTTCTGAGTGTCATAAATCAGTATGTATAAAAAATTAGAATACTGGATCTACAGATCAGGTACCTCGACGTCCTATTTGCATCAATTATTCCTCAGCAAATCATTTTTCTTTATACCATATTATTTAAAATAATTTATATATATGATTCACTCACTACATAACCAGACGTTTGTCTGAGGGGAGCTGCCGCCCCCTCAACCCTTCATTGTATCTATCTGCCTATATCTGTCTGTATATATATGTGCATGTATATATTCCCTTGTAACTCAGAACACTGTGTTTAATCATAAACACTCATACCAGATTGCATGCCAAATAATTGCATAAAATATCGGAAATATATTGTGTAACCCTGTAAACTAATTACCAACTATACGCCTACTGTTGGCCCACCAGCGGCCGAGCGGTTCTGCGCTCAAAGCTGGTAGATGGGAGGTGCCGGGTTCGATCCCAGGTCGCGCTCATCGACCTAGCCGTTCGGAGTTTTCCGTGGTTTCCTCCGAATCTCGCGTAAATACGGGCTAGGACCCCTTAGAAAGACCCCCACGGAGGGCATTACCCCTCTAGGCCTAGGACACATCAGGAGTCAATCGGCCTTAAATCCTACAACCAACCAACCAACGCCTACTGCTTTCGACAGAAAACGTGCTTTTACACATTCAAATATCATATGTTTATCTCATTCTGGCGTGTAACCATTTTAAAATGCACAAATACGATATAATTTTGATGACTACGTAACATTTTCGAACCACTTTTGTAAGATCCTGTATATTAATTATTAAGTTTAACCACATATTTTCTAAACATGCTTTTAAGCATATGCATAATGTATATGAATTCCATTTTTTTTTTCAATGCAGTGTAACCATGTTTAATTGCGTTAAAACGAAATTTTGACGATAGGCCGTAATGGTAAGAAAAACTTTGATGTGTCCCTGTACACGAAACATATACATTATAAACACCAAAAATTGTACATCTATTTTTGTATCTCGCCTAAACATGTGTACCGAATTTCCAGGTTTTCCAAATTTCCAAAAAATCAGGGACTTTTACTACCGCTATTGCAGTACATACAAATTATGTCCGTATGCCGTAATGATAAGAAAAACGTTGGTGTATCCCTGTACATGATCTAAAATTGGAATATGCACCCAAACCTATACAGCTAATTCTGTGTGGACAATTTTCAATTAAGTAGGATGATTTTTGTGGCCATTATCGCTCGACAGACACACAGACAGAACCCAAAATCTTTTTGAATTTCCGCATGGAGGCCTGTACTGACGTTTCGGAAACTAAAAGTATTTCATTTTGTTTATTGTTGATTTACGGTGATAAAATTTACAGGAAATATATGAGAGTGATACCATATTTTTATTCGTTAAAAATTTTAAGATAACAAGAATATTATACTAATTGTTCAATAATAAAATAGAGATTTTTCTCATCTTTTATTATTAAACGTGGAAAATTAAGCATCTAAATAGTAATTTAAATAAATAGTAATTTAAATACAAGCTCTTAGACAAAATCTTAGAAGAAAGTATAAAATCAAATCGGGGGACCTTCAAGTAGCAAAAACAGGATAAATAAAAAATCTTGCATTTTTTTGTGTGTGGGTTTCGATTATTTAAGTATTATTGGCTACAATCTAAAATTACGTTCTACATTTAATCTCCAGTTTATCAGAATTAATGGCCCTCTTCATCTACCGTCACCGGAAGCCCGAGCCAATGTTATTCTGTGGGAAATTTTCTGTACTTATAACTAATTAAGTAATATATATTTTTACATTCTGTTTTCCTATTCAAAAAATTCCAAATTGTTAAATTGACGCACCTTTTTTAAAAACGTATTTTTTTTTTTTTTTTTTTTTTTTCTTTTTTGAAATATCAAAATAGAAAATTTCACATATTGAAAATTCGTATTTTACAGCTTCAAAATAAAATAGTTAAAAAAAAAAAAAAAAAAAAAAAAACATTTTTAAAAAGGGTGCGTCATTTAACAGTTGAGAATTTTCTGAATGTGAAAACAGAATTAAAAAATATTTATTACTTAATGAGTTATAAGTAAAGGAAATTTCCCATAGAATAACATTAGCTTCGGCTTCTGGCAACAGTGAGTGAAGCGGGCCCTTAACAATAATTTATCATTTTATATACATTTCTTCACTTATATATAGATATATATAGATAGATAGATAGATATATTAATGATTAAATAATTTTTTATTTAAATATTAACACATTTAATTGTACAAATATCTAAGAGTAATACAAATTTAATCTTAAATCTCCAGAACCTTCTCACCATGCCTAATAAAAGGGATTAAAATATAGGAAAAACAAAGTTTTTATGCTGACATAATTTGTTCACAAAGCACATATATTAGCTCCTAGTAAAAAGAACAATCCTTTGTATCTCACTTTACGTTTTTTATTTGTGTAATAATACGCAATAGAGGAAAGTAGGTAAACAAATAAATACAGAGTTACAACAATTTTTCTCTGATGGCGTATAAATTTCCTCCAAAGTGCCTTAATTTGCATTAAAATAAAGAAAATGATTTCTAAAAGTTACTTCTCTGAAAAAGAGCATATAACACAATAAAAATTTAATCATGGATTTTTATTTTTTGTTAGAATTTTTAATTATTAAATTAGTGATTGTTTTTTTACATAAAAATTTAAAAAGAATTTAATAAACAATTTAATAATAATAATAATTACTTTTTAACGATTAGCCTGGTTATTTTATGTGATGATACAGGTATTGAAAAATAAACAAGTATGTTTCTATATTTTCTTATACAAACTATTTATTAAAATTATATTCCATGGCGAATACAGACGATTTTCATCTCATAGATGTATAATACTAACTATCCAAAGAAAATTATCTGCGTTTTTTTTTTTTTTTTTTTTTTTTTTTTTTAAATAGATATTTTAATTTTAAATTATGGTTCAACCTTTCATTTTATGGATATCATTATCATTATTACCACTGTCATTATTAACATTATTACCATTATTACTATTACTATATCATTATCAATATTATGGATCAGATCATTATCGTCAAAAATATTTATGGTTCAACCATTCATTCAAAAGGTACTATCGAGTTCTTTTAAAAGATACCCATATTAAAAATTTATATCCAGGAGGAGTGTGTTCCCCCTGACGGATGGAGCGATGCCCCCTGATATACAAAAAATATTTTTGGTTAACTATTACTATTATAAAGATTTTTATTATTATTATTATTATGTATTAAAAAATAAAAATAATTCTCATTATGTACATTTACACGAAATTTTGTCCTATATTGCCATATTAAAAATTATAAAAAATTGGATAACAGCCTGTTAAGCGATTGGTTCTTAAGTGTAATCAGCACCAGTTTAGACCAAGGACTAACTAAACACCAAGTTTGGTTAAATTTCTTTTATTGATACAGCCTCCGTAAAATTCATGATAAACATGCACAGACAGGCATTTTCTAAAAATGGTCAAATCCTGTTGAAGACATCTGAAATCGTGTACATTAAATAAAAACAAGCGTGCGAAAAGTTCCCAGAACACACTACCTTTTGCGTACATATATAAGAGAAAGTAAAAAGCATAATACACTCTATAAATGAAAGGAAATATTTTTCACTATATAACCAGACTTGACGTTGAACAAAGAAACGAATATTTACAAAAAGTGGAAAATGCCAATGTAAAATTATTAAACGCAAACTGCAGTTTCGGTAACGTAAAGCGTTCTGTCATCAGTGCAGAATGATGAGGCGGGTTATTGATATTATATATAGATAGGGAAGCGAATTTTAGAGTCAGGATAGCAGCCAACACGAATTCAGAAAAATAAAAAATGTAGGTGTTAGCCAATAGGAAATTGGAATGTAGCTATGTAAAAATCAAGAATATCTGGATTATATGAATATTTCAAGCAATCCGAAAGGAAATTGTTAAAAAGAAATCACGTAAGATTACAGGGAAAGCCCAGCAGCAAAGATTCCAGACAAAACCCATCAAAAAAAGAAAAAAAAATGCTTTTTACGGGCATAATTTAAGGTCATTATATACTTAATTTACGGTGTAAACATTTTTTTTTCTTCGGGCTTTGTCTGGAATCTGTGCAGCCACGGGTTTTCCCGTAATCTTTCAGGATATTTTTTTTTCCACAGTGGAGGTTACAACGAAATGACAATTAATGATAATTTTATGATTTTTATAGATATGTAAAACTTCTAGAAAATCGAGATCTCATCGACTGCTAAGCAACAGTTTACTTAAGCTGCAGCTAGTGGCTATTTCTGTCATATATACGGCAATTTTGCCTATTAAATATATCGTCGATGTATAAATAGGCACAAATTCCCCATACAATCTTCGGCTGAAAGATATAATATAACATCCATTCGCGCTTAAAAGAAGAAAAAAAGTCTAGATCCATATTTGTTGCTGAGATTTGTAGATAAAAATAATTTTATAAGTATTTTTTTAAAGTATTTTTTACAGCGGGTTGCGTAATAATATTTTTACTAATTTTCTTATTAATTAAAACGTCTACATGGGGAACGCACCCCGATGTAAAAATACTTCAAATTTTAACTTTATAATGCAGCCAAAAAACTAACACAGATAACAAGAATATTGAAAGAAATTAGGATTATTAGAAAGATACATGCAGTGTTATTGGCAGATCTTCATTAAGCTAGCTATTGAGTTCCCGGTATTCAATAGCGGCGTCGAAATTTGATATCAATCCTTTTTTTGGCTGCACAAAAAAGGTAAGAGTTCTTGCTGGGAGGGTGACTTTTACAATAGTATTGTTTTTTATGAGATATTTTTATTTTTAACTTTTTTCTGTTAAAGATATTGCAAAATCCATTCCTAATTATTTTACGTTGGTTCTATTAAACATACAAGTAATATATATATATTAAATCTTTTCTTAAATATCTGCAGAAGACTCAACATTTTTTAAAGATCATAAATTCATGAAAAAAATGCAAAATTATCAAACACAATTTACCGATTTTAAGTCTGTAAAATTATATGAAAAACCATAAGAAATGTTGCTTGAATAAGTATTTTGGTTAACAAATCTAATCTAGTTAGATTTACAAATGTAAAATGTAAATATAAGATTTTATATGAAACCTCTAGTGACGTCAAGTCAAAGGTGCTAAGTACCTTTAATATTACAGTAACTGTTAACAAAATACTGTTGCTGAATGAAGAAAAAAAAAAAAAAAATATGCCAAAAGAAAAGTTTTATTTCAATATTTGTTATTATTATTATTATTATTATTATTATTATTATTTGTGTTGTCTGCAAAGATCTTATTAGGACTAAGGACTATTAGTCTCAATCAGGGATTTTTACGGTGTCATTTTTCGATAGTTGGATATTTATCGAAATCTAAAATTTATCGAAAATGTAATTGAATAATTTGAAAAAAAAAACTAATAGTCCTCCATTCTAAACTAAATTCTGCTTTTGCCAGAATTTCATCAATTTTTTTTTTTTTTTTTTTTTTTAAAGAAAATTAATAATAATCAGTATCGAAACAAATACTATCAAAAAAGTTTTTTTTTTTTAATAATTTTGAATTAGGAAATAAAAAGTGCGCGTGCAATATTGTTATTGTTATTTGTTAGTCCTCCATTCTAAACTAAATTCTGCTTTTGCCAGAATTTCATCTTTTTTTTTTTTTTTTTTTTAAGAAAATTAAAAATAATCAGTATCTAAACAAATACTATCAAAAAAGTTTTTTTTTTTTTTTTTTAATAATTTTGAATTAGAAAATAAAAAGTGCGCGTGCAATATTGTTATTGTTATTTGTGTTGTCTGCAAAGATCTTATTAGGACTGAGGGCTATCAGTCTTAATCTGGGGTTTTTGCGGTGTCATTTTTTGATAGTTGGACTTTTATCGAAATCTAAAATTTATCGAAAATATAATTGAATAATTTGAAAGCAATGTCATAATTTGAAAAAAAAAAAAAAATTGTATATCTTATAGATTTTTACTCCATTAATATTCCCGAAATCACCCAAATAATCAACACCAAAGTAATTGACACTTACGGAGACAATAAAACAAGTGAGACTTTAATTTGGGCCAGCAACCTCCTTTTAAACGAATCATATTTTAGTTTCAACCAAAACATCTACCGCCAAACTAAAGGAATCCGTATGGGATCCCCCATTTCCGGCATTATCGCCGAACTAAAACTCCGATACCTCGAAAATTCAGCCAGCAACATTATTAACAAATGCAAACTCTGGACACGGTACGTCGATGACATTTTTGCCATTATCCCTAACTCTGAAAATCCTGACAACATTTTAACCGACCTTAACAATATAGACAACAATATTAAATTCACCATGGAAAACGAAACCAACAACAATCCAAATTTTCTAGATATAAAAATTATAAAAAATCCTAAGAACTCTTTTGACACCACTATATACCGAAAACCTACTGCTAATACCGAAATCATAAATAAAAATTGTAATACCCCCCTCTCATACAAATTATCCCCCCTCCGTTCTTATATTAACCGCGCTATCCTCGTATGTTCAAACAAAAACTTACTCAAAACCGAACTTAACTACATAAAAAAATGGCCTTAAAAGCCGATTACTCTAAAAACCTAGTGAATAACCTTTATAAAAAACGCATAAAATCCTTGAATAAAATTAACAGTGCCCAAAAATGCAAACCCAATTTCACTACAGCTATCCCCTTTTGTAACGGAGCCAGCCTAAAAATAAAAAACGAAGCCAAAAATTTAAATATAAACATACCAATAAAACCAAATAAAAACATTTTCCAACACATCCGTAATGAAAAAGACATCATTCAACAAAACACTACCGCTGGCATTTATAAAATCGAACACACCAACTGTTATGGTGAAACCAACTGAAATGTTAACACACCAACGGAAATAAAGCCTGTTACATCGGGAGGACAAATCGTAAGATTTCTGAACGCGAAAAAGAACACCGCGCCGACCTAAAATTTGGAAAATCATCTACAGCTTTCTCCACCACCCACAACAATAACCCTATAAACATTAACTCTATTAATATTTAAAAAAAATCGCCCCTTACAATAACCATAATTACGCACTAAAACTTGAGGCCCTTGAAATAATAACCAATAACCACGCTGTGAACGACCGAGAGCACTACCTCATTCCTACAGTCTGGCAACAATTCCTACAAGAAACCAACTCAAATAAAAAACGAAGTGAAATGAAACAACGACATCAAGATTCCCCAACGACGTAAACAACAAAGTTTCCTCGTGAAGAACGACGTTGTAAAAGTACTTAGCTCTGAAGATGGACGTAGATGTCAGACACGTAGATGTCTGAAATTAATTGCTAGTATGAAAAAAGGATTTTGTAAGGTATTGAAAGTTTGGTATAGTCAAATAATCCTTTTCTTTAAAATAAATTTAAAGAAATTAAAATATGTTATTCATATGCACAACATAATGCTTTCTAAAGAACACAGAATGATTAGCATTAAGTTTTACAGGGGCAAACAAAAATATTCACTTACATTAAGGGATATTATTGTATCACGGCGTTTATTATGCTATTGTAATTTGGTGTGCCGTGATTAAAGTTTTCCCTTAATTAATTAGAATTTTGAATGGAAAAATAGTGTAGGGGTAATAAAATGCTTGCTTTTGTCAAATAAATAGATAAATATGTAAAGAAAGAAAGAAATAGTTAATTGTGTACAAGTTTAATGAATGGAATGTTTAAATTCTGGAATGAATGCTAAAAATATTCCTTTCTGTATGTAATCTCTATCGCTTAAAAAGGGCTTTTGTTAGTGGAATTTTGTATATGTGTCCCTTTGTATATATCTGTAAATAGGATTTAAATATATACTATTCTGAAATTATAAGAATGTATCTCACGAGAATTTATGCTTGGCAAGCATTAACGTGGGCTGAATGCAATATGTTAAATCCTCGTCTTATTCCATTGCATGCATTTTTGAATTCCCATTTTACTCGAAAAATAGTCTCTGGATTAACATTCTCAAATCTCATTGTGAACGAAGCTGAAAAGATATCAGTGTGTCGGGAATTCTAAATCCACCGATGAATGTAGTTAAAATTCTTATCTATAGCATTTCTTTTTCTTTGCTGGAATTCAAAGCTACTGACTAGCGTATGTGCTCAGTTACAAAGCTGATTGTCTAGGGGTGTGTCTTCCTTCTTCCCTCTCTGTGACTTCCGAACGTAAAGTAGCGTATGGGCAACGTTTGAATGCAAAGGATGTCTTGTCCCACGTGGTATTAGAACTGCTCAGTTGGCTGGGAGGAGAAAAGGGGTTGGCGTACGTTTCCCCACCCTCCCCCCGGCTCGATAAATATGGGTATTCGCGTAGCTGATTATTTGAAAGAGAGTGACTTGGAGAAAGTAGAAGCAGATATAGTTTTATTACGATTTTAATTCTTGTTCTGAGCTCTGGTTTCCTCTCCCCCCCCCAAATGTTTGGGTGAGCAAAGTTACGCTGGGATATTCGTAATGCGGTGGCGCAGGGCTCGGAGTGAGTTTTTGCTTCTTCTTGTGTTGATGCTTCCGAGGCAGGCGAAGTCGTAAGAAGTCGGGTGCTCGGCTATCTTCGGGAGAGCTCGGAAAGCCTGTCGTATGAGAAGCAGCTTGAATGGACGATAACAATGAGAGTAGGTAGAAGATGTTTAACTGAATATTAGTCTATAAATATAGACCCTCTCAGATAGAATTTCCGGCTGGATGAAACTTTGGGTGGTGCTGCGAAGAACATCTACTGTGTAATGATTAAATGCTGACTAAGGAAAAATTTCTATTAATATAGTCTGTAAATCAGATCCGTGAAGTTAGAGTCTAATGTGACAAAGGATCGCTGCTTTGTTCGTTGTATATCCCTTATGGAGTTCGGACTACATCGCGAAGGCTGCGATGGGAATAAATCTATGTTGCTTCACAGATGACCTACCCTTAATAGCCCAGAGTGATTGATGTAAGTTAATTTCAAAATTGTTTAATTGAATCTGTTGTCAAACTTGATCTTATTTATTTAAAGAACTATACGAGTTTGTTTCTTTGTAATCTGTGAATGGTTCCAACTTGTAATGTGACAACTTTTCTCAAAATTTTTATCTTTGTACGGTAGCTATGTTTGAATGCAGATATTGAAATTGATTAGAAAATGTGTATACTGTAAAATAAGTTTTGATCGAAATTAAAATTAAAATTTTAATTTCAATACTTTTGTGTCTGTTTTATTTTACATAAGGTGTAAAGTTTTACTTTATTGTTTTAAGGTAAATTTAACTAAACTATGTTACTACCTTTTAGCATTAAGCTAATTCTTTCGAATCTAGGGTTGTTTAGAAGTTATTGATACTTAACTTAACTTAAAATTTAATTTTAATTATTATTATTATTATTTTACTGTTCACAACGCCAGTCTTATTTCATTTGTTTATACTATACGATCAGTTTTATTTTGGTTAGTGTTAGGAGGTAATTTATGCTAACTTGTTAAATGATTATTTACTATTTGCTAAGGAATAAAATTATCATAATAATTAAGCCCCTAAGGCAAAGATCACATTTATTAAAATCTAATAGTAAAAGATTTATTAAGCAAGATTTTATCAAGCTACCTAATAGATATAATAAAATAATTCATTATTACAATTGGAAATTTGCTAAAAACTGTGTTTTCATTTACATTAAACGTTTTTAACACTTTCTAATAATTTTTAAGTGTGAATATGACTTGAATTTGTGTATATGTTCGTTCGACTGTCCATCTGTCTATCTGATCGTCTGCCGGGCTGCAACGTTCTTAAATATTTTCAGAATTTAAAAAAAAAAATTATACATGTTATTTAAGTTTACTACGAAATGTTCCCTATTTAAAGTGCCATTAATTGGTGCTGTAAACTGCTTTGTGTACAGGGACATTCAAAGAATGCCATCGCATTGTGTTTTCGGACAGACATCTAAGTAAATCACGTTTAAATAACTTTCTACTGCAAAAATCATAATAAATTAGCATTTATTTTTAATATGCTAAAATAATATTTTGTAGAAAAAGATATGGTTAAACTCAAAATTTACAGTGTTACACTAAAATATTCAGATACATTAAGGGCTATACTTGGAATATGAGGACTGCATTTTCTTTTGCATTAAGCATTTTTTGCACTTTCAAACGATGTTTAAGAGTGAATATAAGTTCAATTAGTGTAATTATATGCCTTTCAGTTTTTCTATCTGTCCATTATGTGATAGCGTAGACAAAGAACATTGACAGTTATAAGATCAACAAGCACGTACAGTTGGATAATCAATGCGCAGCGCAATGTTTTTCGTTCTTGTTTATAATTATTTAACGAAATGTAACGTACCACTGACATAAATATGCCTATTTTAAAAACAGTAATTTACTTTAATAAACGTTTTCTAATGACTTGTAATTATGTTGTAATTCATAATTTAACATTCAAATAAAATAACCCATAAATGAAAGCGATTTAAAACACATTTTTCTTTTTTAAAAAAAGTATAAAATACTCTATATTAATAACATTTAATGAGCGCTTTTAATTTATCTGATTTTTGCCAACTCTTATCTATATTTTTATCGTTTTCAAAATATCCAGGCAAAAGTATTCTTTTAGTAAATATTTCCATTTACATATATTTCTGTATTACCACATAAAATTTTAATATCTAAAGCATACCACATAAAAATTTTAATATCAAAAGAATTCGAAGCCTTAACCTCAATTAACCTCGTATTTCCAAAGAAAATGAAAACGGATTATTTTATCGTAAATTTATAAAATCAATTTCTTTATTTTAGTAATTTTGAAGCACATGGGTCATTCTACAGAAAACGCAGGTTTTCAAAATTAGAATAAAAAAAAAAAAAAAAAATTCTTCAAATTTTTTTAAAATTAATTTATTTTGCTCTTTTTATACTTATTTCTACCCCCATATAGTTGGACACATTCTTTTTGATTCTTTTTTAATTTTTTTTTTTTTTTTTTTTGTAATTGAAATTTTGAACGGGAACGGAGGATGCATACATGTAACGGAAAATACACCCTTATGATGTATTTCTACAATTTAAACATTTTATGAATGTGTACAGATTGCTTTTGCATATTAAATTAATAACACTGGTTGCTCATGTAAAATGCTTTATTATAAAACATATTAAAGAAATAGTTTCTGCAATTATTAATTTGAACACTTTTCTTTTTAAGTTATATGTGCCAAATTTTCTCTAAAGACATATTGTTCTCTTTTATTCATAGTAGGTTGCTTCAGGACTTCAACAACATCACTTAAATATACTTCTGATATATCATCCATTTCGGGGAAAATAAAAATGTCACTAGAGCTTTTCTGCATGAATTTTACAGTAAATTAATTATAAGACTCTTGTGATATAATTAAAGTTACGTAAAATTTGAAGCTTTTCTTGCCAGCTAATTTGATTATCACATAGTTATTTGGTCCTATCTTTGAACTGCTTAAGCGATTTCTTCATTAATAGCTGAAAAAAAAGAATAAGAACTTAAATGTTACAACCTTAATAATAAAGTAATTTGTTAAATTTATTTATTTTTTAATGATATTCAGGAACTTTATATATATATATATATATCTTTATATATATATTTCTTTTGTGCGTGTGTATGTCACTGAACTCCTCCTAAACGGCTGGACTGAGTTTAATGAAATTTTTTGTGTGTCTTCAGGTGGATTCGAGAATGGTTTAGATTTACAAATGAAAGTTGTAACTTAATTAGTTCTTTCTTAATTAATTTTTAACCAACTCTTTCAACAACTTTTCCACCTAGATGGCGTGAGTTGTCGTAAACACGATGTCAGAATTTATTTAATGTTGAAATGAAATATGAATTTTTAACCGTATCTTAAGAAGTGTTTAAAATATTTTTTCAAAATTAATATTTTTAGAATCGTAAACAGGATGTCAGAATTTATTTAATGTTGAAATGAAAAATGAATTTTTAACCGTAAGTGTTTAAAATATTTTTCCAACGTTAATATTGTTAAAATGTTAAAATTAGTTAAAATGGTATATTCTTTTAAAAAATTCGTCAATATCCGACGGAGTTATTTTATGTTAAAATGAAAAATGAATTTTTAGGCCATTATTATTTGTGCAGATGGAAAATGTACTAAAAATTTTCCGAAA
The DNA here is from genome assembly GCA_963930645.1 of Salticus scenicus. NCBI lineage: Eukaryota > Metazoa > Arthropoda > Arachnida > Araneae > Salticidae > Salticus > Salticus scenicus. The sequence goes on from OZ005656.1 coordinate 243,923,466, forward strand.
AATTTCACGATCACAAATGTTGACGGATATCCAATATATCGTCAAAGAAATCCCGATAATGGCGGACAATCTTATCATCTATGGCGGTCATCTATGTCAACAACATAGATATTGACATTGATAACCGTTGGGTGGTCCCATATTCGCCTCTGCTGAGCAAAACATTCAATGTTCATATTAATGTTCAGTTCTGCAGTTCAGTGAAGAACATCAAATACATTTGCAAGTATGTGAATAAAGGCAGTGATATGGCTGTATTTCGAGTTGAAAATACCAATGTGAATGCTCCTCCGGTGAATAACAACGATGAAATAACACTTTACCAAATTGGCCGGTACGTCAGCTCCAATGAAGCTGTTTGGCGTATCTTTGGTTTCCCAATTCATGAACGGGATCCAGCAGTTCTTCATTTAGCCGTCCATCTTGAAAATGGCCAGCGCGTATATTTCACGAGCGAGACAGCGATTGATCGTGCTATAAATCCACAAAAACTACACTCACCAAATTTTTTGAATTGTGTAATCGTGCGGATGCTTTTGGTGCTTTTGCACGGACATTACTCTATTCAGAAGTACCAAGCTATTTCACATGGGCTCCAACAAAAAAATGGATGCCCCGCAAGCAAGGCACGCCGATTGATGCATGTGCCGGTTTATTCAAATCAAACACCTTAGGACGAGTATTTACAGTCAATCCAAGGCAGACTGGGTGCTTTTATCTTCGACTGTTATTGGTTAATGTCATCGGCCCTTTGTCATTTCAAGATTTACGTAAAGTGAATGGACAACAGTATCCAACGTATAAAGATGCATGCCTTGCACTCGGCTTGCTGGAAGACGACAACCAGTGGGAGTGTATGCTTGCTGAAGTAGGACTGAACTGTACAGCAAAACAAATTCGTCTACTATTCGCTATAGTGTTGACTACATGTTTCCCGACCCGAGCAGAGACATTATGGGATAATCACAAAGATTCAATGACTGATGATACATTGCATCAACATCGTTCACGGTGCAACGATCTAACGATAGTATTCAGTGACGCTATGTACAATGAAGCATTGATTGCTACTGAAGATCTTTGCATTATCATTGCCAACTTACCACTCAGTCATTTCGGTATGCATTCAACAAATCGAAATGCATCTGATTTAATAAGCACTGAATTGAATCGTGAACTACAATACAATACTGTAGAAATGGCAGCGACTGTTGCTCGCAATGTCCCACTAATGAATGAAGAACAAAGAACCGTTTACGACCGCATCATGCTCGCAGTTTTGGCAGGACGAGGTGGATTCTTTTTTTTGGGGGGGGGGCACCAGGTGGAACCTTATTTCGCTAATTCTCGCCGAAATACGATCAAATAATGGCATCGCATTGGCTGTTGCATCATCTGGCATTGCGGCAACTTTATTGGATGGAGGCAGAACAGCTCATTCATTATTTAAAATGCCACTAAATATTCAAAATAACCCAGACGCAGTGTGCAACATAAAAAAACAATCGTCCATGGTCACAGTGCTGAAATAGTGTAAAATTCTTATCTGGGATGAATGCACTATGGCACACAAACATTCGATTGAGGCGTCGAACAGGACATTGAAAGATATAAAAAACAACGACAAACTATTTGGCGGCACTCTGTTACTCTTTTCAGGTGATTTCAGACAAGCACTTCCCGTTATTCCGCGTTCAACATACGCTGATGAGATCAACGCATGCTTAAAATCATCGTCACTGTGGCTTAATGTTGAAAAAGTACAACTGAAAGTAAATTTGTGCGTTCAAAAGCTTCAAGATCACTCCGCTGAAACATTCTCAAAACAATTGTTAGATATCGGCGATGGAAAAGTTACTACAGATGAAACTGGATGCATAAAATTACCGACCGATTTCTGCACAATCATTGATTCTCAAGATGCTCTTATTGACCAGATATTTCCCGATGTACACAGACGATACACAAATCATGAGTGGCTGGCAGAAAGAACAATTTTAGCATCAAAAAATGTGGACGTCAACGAATTGAATCTCAAGATACAACATTTGTTACCAGGAGACTTGGTGTCATACAAATCTAATGATACAGTTTGCGATGCCACCGAAGCTGTAAATTATCCAACAAAGTTTTTAAACTCATTGGATTTTCCAGGAATGCCACCGCATATTTTACAACTGAAGGTTGGATCTCCGGTTATTTTGCTTCGTAATTTGAACCCACCACGGTTGTGCAACGGCACGCGATTAGTCATAAAAAAATTAATGAAAAATGTTATCGAAGCCATCATTTTAAATGACAAATTCCGAGGTGAAAATATATTACTACTGCGAATCCCTATTATACTCACAGATGTGCCAATTCAATTTAAACGTTCTCAATTTCCAATTAGATTGGTATTTGCAATGACTATCAATAAGTCTCAGGGCCAAACGATGTCAGTCTGTGGCTTAGATTTGAGCACATCATGTTTTTCACACGGACAATTATACGTGGCTCTCGAGTGGGCAAACCATCCAGTTTGTTTGTATTGGCGAAAGATGGGATAACAAAAAATATTGTACACTCTGTTGCATTAAGGGATTGATATTGTTTTTTAGTAATATTGTTATAAGTAGCGATATGTATATAATTTAAAAGAATCAATTTTAATAAATTAAAAAAATAAGTGATTGGTGTTTTGTTATTTTTATATTCTTTCACCGTTCACAGCGCTCCATACATCTTCCACTTATATACCACATCCTTACACACTTACAATAAGTTAGTTATTTTTTTCTAGCAAAATATTCTCTAGAAATAATTTATATGACAAAACAACGTTTGTCGGGTCAGCTAGTATATATATATATATATATATATATAAACTATGTTGTATTAAGAAAATAATTTAGACTAATTAAAAATTATATATTAGTTTTAAAATTGATTTTCTAAAAAAGCTGTATTCTCCATTACATTTATATTGTAACGGAGGATACATATACGGAGGATACAAATTGCTATATTTTGTTTTGTGTATCCTGTTGATTTAGGGTTAACACATCATGCTGCTAAAGTTTACTTTAAAAAGTTATGAACTATTAACTGAGAAAATAATTTTAATAAATAAACAATTCTTATCTTTTAAAATCAAGAACGGAGGATACACAATGTTAAGGACCTATTTGACTTCAGAGAGAATAATACATAAATTCTTACCTACTAAGATGTTTAGCTCCACTGTGAAGAACAGATATTGAAAATGGCTGTCTGTGATTCTAAATCTCTGTAATGAGTTGGCAGTATTGCCATATATCGGAAATACTTGCATTTAATTGCATTCTGAACGGAGGATACAAGAAAAACTGTGACAGTAATACAAAGGCTAATTAATGCAATACTTTTTTTTCTTTTGCAGCAAAATTCACTTAAACTGTAAAAAAACATCTAATGGCTGAAACTGCTCTATATTAAATATTATATATTTTTTGATTCAACAAATAAGTGAAAGAGTAAATGGAGGAACATAGGTTGTGACATGTAACGGAGGTATACAAGTATCCCTCCGTTCTTTGAAAAAAAAAAAAAAAAAAAATAAAATAAAAACATCACCAGTTTTTATTAATTATTTAAAAAAAAATGTTATAATATTTAAAATCTCTGAAGAGAATATTTTAAAATAATTATTTTTAAAACTAACTACCCCAAATCAGAAATATTACGTTTTTTGTAGAACGACCCCATACAGTTTTTTCTAGAAAAGCTGTAAATAAAATATAATAACACATTTTTCCTCACATATGATATCAGGATAAATTTGTTAGACAATATTACCAATTATTTGTTATATTGTTTAATCACGCAGTGACAAAATAACATTTTCTTATTTGATTGCGGAATAGTTGAATAGCTGAGGTGTTTCATTTAGAATACAAAAACTTTCGTAAAAGATTTTAATACATTAATTCTGCTCTTGATATAAATACTAAATTTTATCACTCATTGAAACTATTTAATTAAGAATGAAATTAAAGTTCTGCAAGAGCAATAAATGCACAGCAATAGATGATTTTTTAGTATAAAACTGAACGGAATTTTAATTAAAAGTATCATTTCGTTATATCCAATAACTTTGTTTTTAGCTAATTACCAAGTATTAGATTCGGAAATACGGATATTTTTAAATATTTACTTTGATTAGTTTTTTGTGTGGTTTTTGGAGAATTTGCTACTATATTATTGAATTATTTTTTAATAATAATTCAGATATTTTCTTTATTATTTGTATTTTTAAGGAATCAAATTTCATTTCATTAAAAAAGTGAAAATAAACTCAAAAACGTCAATGAAATAGGGGTTAACATAACATTTCAAATATTTTGCTTATAATCACCTTAAAAACTATATATTGAATTAAAAAAAAAAAGCATGAATAAAATGCTTAATAATATCTAAAATAAATTTGTATTATTTTAAACAATAACAGAGGTTATAATTTTATTTTTACATTCCGAATTGCTCATGTATATGCAGAGGTTATCTTTCCAATACATATTTACATTTTATTACGATATATATGTATATAATATACAAAAAAAATATTTTTAGATAAATAGAAAATTCTTCAAAAATATTTTATTTTTGTAGGAAACAGTAGGGTATTTAAAAATATATTTTTGTACAAGAGAACTCTAGAAAAGAAAAGAATAAAGGAACTGTTTTGTAACGTTTGTTATCTGTAAAAGGTAGAAGTACACTTGTCATAAAATATTTATGTTTGAAATATTGTCCACTATAATAGGTTTTAAACTACAGTACAAGCACGAAATATTATTATTTTTCAAATCGAAAAACTGAAATAAAATTGTTTAAAAAAAAAAAAAAAAAAAAAGATAAGATAAGAAAAAGAAAAAGAAATAAAAAAGAAACAAATAATAAGATATTTTGTTAAAATGCACTTTTTTTATAATACAGTCGACACGCCTTATAACGACCCAATGCGATATAGCGACGTATGCTGTTTGGTAGGAAATTTTCAAAGAAACCATGAGAAATCACTTCGAACAAACAGATTTTCTCAAATTCAGTGAGTATGAAGAAAAATCATCGAATGTTCCTCGTAAAGATTATTGACAGTGGAATGCAAAAGGGATATTAAATATAAAGAATAATGAAAACATCAATTATATTCCAAAAATCAGTAATCCTACAATCAAATATGAGCTGCGAAAATACGTAAGAAATTTTCGGATAGTTTTGAAAATCAAAATTATGGAAATGAATAATATGAAAACACCATTCGTTTTTAAAATGCTTCTTTCCAATTTCAAAATTACATTAAAACTCGATTATTGCTTTCTTCATAAAATGTTAAACATGTAATTAGTTGCTCATAAATAGACAGGAGAATTTAATTTTTGTACAGTACACAATCTATACCTTATTTTCTTTTTTATTATGTAAGTTTTATCAAAATAAAATTCTTTCATTTAAAATTTTGATAGTATCATTTATACTTTATGGTGCACATATACTGTGTATTTAATTCAAATGTTTATCTGGAATCATTATTTTAATTTTCGTCAAATTGGAGAAAATTATAATATTTCTCATTGATTAATATTTTGAATTGATTTTAATTTTAAAATTTTATTTCATATATAAATTCTAATAAATTCATATTTTACATGCATATTGCAGTGTGTCCTTTGACACCATTATCAAACCAAATTTAATAAAAAAGGCATCATTTGAAAAATTATTTTCCATTTATTTGACACAGCGACCATTTCATATAACGACCAAAACTGAATCGTCGTTATGCGAGTCGACTGTATTTTTTATAAACTAAATTAAGATTTTATCATTATTTTTTTTATCTGTTTCTCGGGGTGAAATTCAATAATCTCATAAATAATTTTTAAATCGACAGAAATGAAATATGTTATTGAGGTTTAGTAAGTAATGAGACACATGTATCATAGAAATAGACAATATAATTCGAAAACATAATAAATATAACATAATTAACATTTTATATTATATAACATGTGAATTGCAATTTACATAATCTATTCAAAAACAGTTCATGGTTCATGAAGGATAACTTTTAAAGTTTACTTAACAATAAAATTTTGACCGTAATGAAGTAAAAGTAAAGTAAGTTACTCCTATAAAAGTTATACGACATATAATTTGGGATTAACTTTACAAGCAGTGTAATATATATATATATATTTAATGAACCATTTTATTTAGATTTATTTGAATATTACATTAAAGGATATTAATATATAATTTTTGAATTAAAGATTGAAAATTAAAAAGAGAAAAATGATTTTTTTTTTCAATTTAATAAGTAATATCGTTGCATCCTTCAACTTAATGTATAAGCGAAAATTCGGTTAACGTAACTTTTTATCGAGACTTAATTATATTTAATCACTCATTACTCTTCAAGAGAACAAATGAAATGATGATGTAATATAGCTAGAAATACATTACTTTTCAATAACTTACTGAATACTTTCAATTTCAAACGTTTTGCCAAGTATCTAGAAATATACTTTATGAATTATCCTAAATTTTGGGTGTGCAAAAGTCAAAATACAGAGGCTGTTCGCACATTTTTTAGACGATTTTATTTCGCAGTAAGAAAAATTCGTTTGCATGGAGAATTTTATTTTCACAACAGTTATATTTTTGGAAGTTTTATTTATCTTCTGATAGTTAGAATTTTTGTTTAGATGCAAAAATGCGCTTTTAAAATGGCAGTGGATGGAAGGATAGGTTTCCGCTCTTTCCAAAGATAGTTTTTTGTGAAATCTTTATGAAAAGCATTTATCAGAAGAAAAATGAAAAAATGTTGCAACAACAGATGAATCTTGGGTCTATTTAAGTGGTTGCAATAAAAAAAGGTCAATTTATTATCACAAAAGTGGAGAAAAAAAATTTTGCTACATGGCTCAAAGCATCAAAAGAAAGTTTTTCTAAAGGATTTATGATTGCCACTGGTTTTTCATACAAGCGCAAGATAAAAGCAAAATAAATGTGACAAAAATGTCAAAATCAACTCTAAATACTCTCAAGAACATATTTTAATTCCAATTTTTAAAAATGAAAATCTAGATCTTTATCCACAATGCTATCAATCCGTTGAACTGTATCAAGCCAAAACAAGCAGCCACACATCACAATCCGTAATTGCTTTTCTAGAAAAAAATGGAACAAAAAACGGGAATTAAAACCATACCCTTCACTGACATTCCTGCTAAATCTTCTGATGTATCACTGTTGGATTTTTGTGTTTTTCGACTCTTAAAATCAGCATTATCCAAACACCGACCTACATCGCTTTGTGGACTCTGGAAAGCCGTTCAAGAGGAGTAGAAAAATATACCTCTTCCGATATTATAAAAAGCATTATTATCATAGAAATTATGATGTAGAATGTTAGTTAAGAACAAGGGCTATCAAAGTGAACAAATAAAACTCGAAATATGAGTGAAATTGCTTCAGTACACTCCATCAAAATCGTCTAAAAAATGTGCGAACCGCCTCTGTATATCTCACATATCTGAACAAAGTTTTGCTCCCAAAGCAAAAGAGGGCTAATAAAATTTTAAGAAAAACAAATTGCGGGATCACCCTGTAAAAGAATGCTTGAATTGCATTCTAGCTGTAGCATGTGATTATGGGGATTCCTTTAATGATATACATTCATTTATATGTGATTGGCACATATACTGTATAACAAAAAAAAGGGCGCACCAAGAAGGAGTGGGGACAAAAATTGGTACATGGGGTGGAATAATTGGTCCGAATGGGACAAAAATTGGTAGATGACATTTACATCTTGAGAAAACAATTGATTAGAGTTTCAGAAAATTTGAATGATTTAATCAAGAGAAAGGGCCTCACAAAGTGAACAAGGCAATAACGCGTTGGTCCACTTCTTGCCCTTATGTACGCAGTTATTCGGCTTGGTATTAATTGATAGAGTTGGCAGATGTGCTCCTGTCTAGTATCGTGCCAAATTCTGTCCAGTTGTTGCGTTAAATTGGTAAAATCCCGAGCTGGTTTTAGGAAACATTTTATGATGCCCCAAACGTCCTCAGTGGAAGAGAGATCCGGGGACTGAGTTCAACCCCATTTCACTGAGCCGCCTATTAAGGGTCTTTGAAGTCACTGATGTACCAGTTGCACGTAGGATCAACGATAATGATGATTTTGTGCTTGATTCCATCAAAACCTGTATGTATGTCAACTTGTGTCCAGTTTGCATTACTCCTTCTTGGTGCGTCACTTTTTTTGTTATAGATTGTACATTTGTGGAGACATAAAGTTTTCTTTAAAAAATTGCAAAATGTAAAATGAAATGAAACGAAAAAAATACGAATAAATACCACTTCCTTTTATTATGACTTGCAGGATTTTAAGCCAAATGGCATTCCATTTTTTTGGAAACATTACACAGGGATTTTAACAATATTTATTTATAATCAATGTATCCTATATTACAACTCATTGAAACAAAGTCAAATATTAGGTATGATCCCTTATACATTTGCACTTTTTTAAAAAGACTGAAGTTAAGTTATTCTGTCAACGGTAACTTTTCCCATTTTTGTGTTATTTGCTTGCAGTTTGTGTATTAGTAACTTAATACATTTGGCTAATTAATTCTGGAAAAGAAATTTTCTCAGATTTTGCGTATGCGCAGCTAAAGTTTAATTAGTAAAAATGTTTATATTACAATAAGTGTTTAATACACTACGCGAAACTGAAAATGGAACTCTAAGAAGGAGTAGTCAGTAAAGTATGCAAATTTCCGAGTAGATGTACTTTACCGAATTATGCGAATAGCGTGAAATGCACAGTTCTCCAGCGCCCGTTGAAACGAATATAAGGAAAGGATCTTGCAAAATGTTCAATTTTCGTACCATCGTAGAAATTTCCTTCCTGTTTCAGAGGACGTGTGTAATAGCAGGTAATGCCAGGCTGTCATTAATGGAGGCAGTGCAAGCAGACTGATGATTGTACGAGGGGTATGGTTATCGGAATGAGAAAGGCAGGTTGGTTCTTATGGCAAATCTCAGCTAACACTCACCTAGACGAGTGCACAGTGCACCAACTGTGTGAAAGATGGTTGGAAGAAGGAAATGTGGCAAGTTTGAGGGGGGCACTGCCTCCAGAGTGACGTTAGCACGCGTGTATCGACGCATCCGCCGACAAGCGGTGGTGGATCCGCAAGCCACTTCTACCTCCATTCTGCAGCATGTTCAAGACCATGCTGAATGTTCCCATATCGTCCAGAACCATTTCCCGTCGATTGATTGCTAGTGGCCAGCATTCATGGCGTCCGTTAAGAAGACTGCCATTGACCACACAACATAGACGCCAACGTCTTCAATGGTGCCTGGCTAAAGCGATGGGGACGACGGAATAGCACAGGGTCGTGTTCTCAAAGGAGTCACGCTTCTGTTTCTCCAATGATAGTCGCCGCGTACGAGTGTTGTGTCGACGTAGAGACAGGTCCAACCCGACAGAAACTGGGGAACACCCCACTACGTGACAACGTGGCATCATGGTTTGGGCGCAATCGCGCACAATTCCAAATCCCCTCTAGTTCGTATTCAGGGCATTATGACGTCCCAACGATACGTGGATCATGTTCTGCGGCCGGTGACACTCCCCTGCCTTCAGGGGTACCTTTATTACCAAAATAACAACCGACAGCACACTTCTCGCATCATACAATGTGCTCTGCAAGGTGTACAGATTCTTCCCTGGCCACCGTTTTCTCCTGATCTCTCACCAAGCGAACACATTAGCGATGTGATTGGACGCCATTGCAGATGCTGCCACTGCCGCGATCAGAAGACGATCTGTGACAAGCGGTTCATTGGGAATGAAGGGCCTCCTCGGGTTCCTCGGGACCCCATTCGTACTCTCACGGAATCTGCTGGGAAACGTATTGCTTTGTGTATCGCTGTAAGCGGTGGACCTACAACCTAATAAGCCGATGTTGTTCTCGTTCTGCATTATGAATATTATTTCGAAATAAAGATCATTTATTGTTTGTTGCTGTCTCTCTCTGTTTCCGGGTTTCATCACTCTCTGGACTCCTTTTTGGTGTCGCATTTTCAATGTCATGTAGTGCATTTTTAATATCCTGACGTTACAGTATGTTAGGTCTAATGTTATATGTCATACTATTCTTTAAAATAACATTGCATTTGGTTTAATACCCTGCATGTTACAATCAAAAGCGTGATAAAATTTCTGCAGATTTTCATTAGAAAATATTGACACGAATCCTATATAAATAAATACAAATATTAAGAAGATTTCGGATAATCAAATGATAGAGCCAGAACGCATTTCCAGCATTCTTTTTATAGGTTAATCCAAAACATCGAGTTTTCTATTAATTAATTAATTAATTTTATTATTTTTTATTTATTTTTTGTTTTATTATATTTTATTATTATTATTATTATTATTATTATTATTTATTTATTTATTTATTATTTATTTATTTATTTATTTATTTTATTTTTATTTTTTTTTTTTTACTGGTCACTTTTTTCACATTCAGGACAAACCATTTGCTGAAATATATGATATATGATATGTTATTTACATGCATTAAGTTTTATGAATATTTGCCAAGAGATTTTTTAGCTATTTGACATATCTGAAATCCATAGTGTCCCGTTGATTACGGGAAAATCGTATACATCTGAGTTTCATGGAGTCTGTTTGTGCATCACTGTTTAATTAAATTACATCTATAAAATGTAAGTACATGACTGTTTATAATTTATTTAAAATATTGCAATATACATGACCCAATAATCTAAGATACATAAGTTTTTATCGAACTGTATAAAATATTGCAATACGACATGTAATTATGTTTTTACATCTCCAATATATTATGATTTATTCTTGGAAATATTCCCGTTTGCTCTATTGTATTTGCACAGTACTGTTGCAGTTATTTGAAAGATTACAATTCACTCTTACACCAATAAAGTTTCTCTGTTCGTATTTTTTAATCAATATAAAAGGCATATATATATATATATATATATAATACACAGAATATTGACATTTAGTGTATAAAAGACAAATATAAATGTTTCGAAGAATAAAAAATATTTTATGACTGAATTTGTCAAAAAAAATTTGTTGAAAATTTGTTGAAAAAAACCTACAGCTGAAAATTTGTAATAATATATGAACTTATCAATATAAACATATAAATTTTTCAGAAAGTTATATTTCCGATCGCTTTTCCATATTTTAAATAACAACAACAGAAAAGTGCAGAATTATAACTTATTCAGTAATCCAGCTTAAAATGGTAATTTAAGGGTAAAATATTTAATGCAAACATGTGCTTAAAATTTGAGTCTCACCTTTTGCAACTTTCCAGTAAATCAATACTTTTTTTTTTTTTTTTTTGTTAAACTGGAAACTGGAAAGTTTGCATTTCCAAGTAGTACCAGGAAACAAGTAGTACCACCGATATGTTCTCTTCTTCCTTAAACATTAACATTTAAAAACACTTCCATACACACATTTATATTTATCTACACAGTTAGGCAGATATAAATAAATAGTTACGGATGCCACTTAAGACAAAATAAGGATAACCGTTAAATATCACAGCTGAAAAAAAATTTACAAAATTCTCCATTAAAACTATCGCAATTATTGCAAAATCTTCTAATCCAAGAAATTTGTGAATACAATATAATTTTTTCAAAGTTTTAACATTAATGCATGATAACAAATTAATTAAACTAATAACATTAAAATTAAAATCGAACCTTTTATCATAAAGTTTAATAATCCATTAACTAACCTGATCATCAAATCTAAAATTGATACAAAATAGTCACTTCGATATAAAAACTAGTATGTTGTGGCCACGACAAAACTTTTTTCTACATTTTCCTATACAAATTCACTAAGTGCGAATAATTTATTATAACTATTATTTATTAAAATTATCTAACATGATGAATGGAAATGATTTTCAACTTAGAGAAAACTAACACTAAATATCCGAAGAAAGACAATTTTACATGTCTATAAATAATATGTTAAAAAATGAGTTTTTATCATGGCTATCTCACATATCAAACTTCGTACAGTTACATGCCATAGAATTTCAGATATAGCCTTCCCGTCATTGAGGAAATTTGCAGTATAGCAGCGCCACCTATTGGCCGATAAGCATCCAAATTGAATCAGAAAAGGTCTCATAATGGCCTTCTTACATATCAAGTTTTGTTTGATGATAATCAATAGAACTTGAGATATAGCCGTCGCTGAAACTGTGGAAATCGCTGTATAGCAGCGCCACCTGTGGGGAGATTAACACCAAAAGTTGATAGACACTAACTTAAGTCAAAGTGCATCTTTATACAAGTTTATACACAATTCTGAGCAATAGTTCTGGAGATACAGTCGTCACTTTTTTTTTCCTCTCTCCCACAAGCACACATACAAACAGACTGACATTTTCAAAAAAATGGTCAAATCGTGTTCTAGACCTCTCAAAATGTGTAAATCTGTCGAAAACCGAAAGTCGAAATTTTTCACGAATCCAATACTTTCTTTTGTTGAACATAGAAAAAAGTAAAAAGTTCTTTTATATTATATAAAATACCTTATGTAAAATACTTTTTTTTTTTTTCATTTACTGATAAAATAAGTGTGTAGAACTTGAACAAACTATAAGAAATTAATTTAAAATCAAGAATGTTACGTAAAAGTAAACCATTTATGAGATTTTAAGTAAGTTTAAAATAATTTATATGCAAAGTTAACACGTTTTAAAACAATTATAAGAAACCCTCTCAGAGTTAACGTTTAAAAGCAATCGGTACCAAACTATCAAGATTTTATCAGCATAGCAAAATTGGGCGATATTCCATATAAATATGCATTTTGGGGATTGTTCTATTGGAAATAGTAGAATGAAAACTAAACTACGAAATTGACCCCAATAAAATAAATTAATAGATTAGAATAAGATAAACATTTCGAACTGAACGGTGGATAACCTATTAGTCGGGGATTTCATTCTATCACTGTGTCAAGCGTTTGATCAAATTAATTTCTCTTTACATGAATATAATACGTCTTGCACTAGAAATTTATGCGAACATACATATGATGGGGAACAGAACAGAGTTCACCACAAATTTTTTCATTTAGTGATAAAATAAATGTGAGGGACCTCAACAAACTCTAAAAAAATAATTTAAAATCTATAGTGTTACTTAAAAGTAAATCATTTATGAGATTTTAAGTAAGTTTAAAATAATTTCTACACAAGTCAACATGTTTTAAAATAATTATAAGAAATCCGCACAGAGCGGACGTTTAAAAGTAATTCATACAAATATTTTAATAAACACCATAAAACATAAGACTATTTCGGTTCGAAAAAAAAAACACGACCCTTCGTCAGGTGAATTACGTAAGCACGAGTGCTGCAAACAAAGCGGCAATGCACCATAGCTTACGTTTCCGACTTGTTTGCAGCACTCGGGCCTACATTATTCGTTTGACGAAGGGTCGTGTTTTCTTCCGACCCGAAATAATTGTTGCGAGTTCTTATATTTTATGGTATTTATCCAAAGTTTTTTACCAATTAATTTCTTTTAAAATAGTTAAATTCTTAATAGCAAAATTGCAGTGGCGTTTCGTGAAAGACATTTTGGGCTAGCTCCTTAGGGATTCGCCTAGAAACAGTTCGTTATCGAAAAAAATTTATTCATTTAATTTACTGTTGAATTGTGACCATATCAACGTTGATTTTTAAAATAAGCGAATTAACCAACAAGCTGATTAAATATCTATATTAATGTACTGCTTTTAGCTACTTTTTTGGATATCCCAAAATGTCATTCATAAGACTGCAAAACTGAATTATTTGTTGAATAAATCTCAGAACTAGAAGCAGCATTGGCTCTTAATAAAATAATAAATCTAACTATTACAAAATTTAAAATTTAATAAATAATTTATTTATTTATTTTTTAAAATTATTTTCTTTTAAACTAAATACAAAATATCGCTTCCCTTCAAGAAAAAGTTTACAAATTACATAAACAAGCTATTCTTTACATTTATTATTTGTATATTTAAGTAAAAGCACCAATAGTGGACTCTGTACCCACAGCTGCCACGGGCGACATTTTTATTCTTTTTGTACCAATGTTTAAGAAAAAAAATTATGTACTTGCTCAGGTAAATCTGCAGTTTGCCTACATAAATTTATTATAAATTTTATATTATGGAAATAGTGGTACGAAAATAATTATAAAAAAATTCGCCTATGGCAGTCCTGTGTAGCAGTAGTTGATCCTTTTAAATTTAAACTGTAAAAACTAGTTTTCAAATTCATGCACATGTCCGATCAGCATTCAGGATTAAAGTTACATTTCTATACTATTAATGTCTGGAATTACAAATATTTACTGCCTTTAGTTTTAAAATACTATTAGTTTAATTGAAAAAAAAACTTCTTACCAAAGTTTTTTTATTATTATTATTTGCTTTGCCTTTGCTTAATTTTAACTAATTTCTTCGAGCTTTTGCTTTCATATGAGTAAAATAAGTGTGCTGAATTCTTTTTCAATGCGAATTTTTTGATTTTGTACTATATTATTTTGTCGGTTCCACTACTCGTACTAAGAAATCTTATCATTATACTCTAATCGGTATTCTATTATGACACTATTTCAATACACATGACAAAGCAATAACCCTTTCTCTTTTAAACAAAAAAGAATTTCATGAAATATTCTTTCTTAATTATAGAGTAAGTCATTCGATAAAGAGCATTTTAAAAGTCTTTATCCTTATTACTAGAAAAATGGCCAGAAATTACTCATCAAGTAACATTAACAGAGCTTTCAGCGATATCTACACATCAGAATAATCATATTTGAAGTTCAAAGTTATATATATATATATATATATATATATATATATATATATATGTACGTATATATAAAGTATATAACTTAATTCGTCTATAAAAATATTGCAATTTTAAAAGTGATTCGATTTTTCCGTATCTGACTTCCCATGATTTATTCATGGGGATATCCCCTTCTTCTCTTTTAGTATGGGGATATCCTCTTCTTCTCCTTTAACTCTTTGGATTGTTATGCCACAATAATTTGGAATAATACAGTCCCTTACTACATGAATATAACTCTCATTTACCATTCTTTTTTTTTTTTTTTTTTACAAAAAAATATAGGAATAAAAGCGTATTTTTATATACAACATAAACATAATTTAGCATATAACATACGAAATATAAAAAAATATGGAAAAAATTAAAAAAATTATATGGAATAAAATATGAAACATTCTTAAATTCTTAAAAAAATTACGAACTCATCGATATAACATAATAAAATTTTTAGATATTTGAAATTTCATATTTTCGATCGTCCTTTAATATTTGAAGTAACTACAACGAAAGGATCTAGAAGTATAAATTATTCAATAGATTAGCATAAAATGGTAATTTAAATGTAAGCTTTTCGAATTAAAAGAAATAAATTTTATAGATTTTTTAGAAACATGTTTATGTATCTGAAGTCAGAGTTTTGAAATAAATACATTTATAAAAAATAAGTAAAAGAAAATATTTATGTTTAAATTCACCGAAAATTTAAGTACTGATTTTGTAATTTCTAGGTAATAATCAATAGAAATGTTTTATAGGGATTCTGTCATTGGAAGATAGACAACTCGGGTTTTTTCTTTCTCTCTATATGTATGTATATATGTATATATACTTTAATTTGAATGTTTATCTGGCGACTGTTTTAAAATGGATACCATGTATATATATATATATATATGAATAGATTATCAATGAATAAAATAAATTATCAATGAATAATATGAAATAAACCCACAAAATACATTGAGATCTTCATCAGGGGTGCCCCTCAGTGTAGGGGTGAAAGAGAAGTTTCTGAAAGGACAGTAGCAATTAGCTGATTAGACTCCTTAGCCCCCAACTTCTCACTAAAAAGAAAAATACCATTAACTGAGAAGAAATCTGCCATACATATAATTTAAAAAAAAAAAAAAACAATTAAAAAATTACAAAAATTACAAAAGTAGTACAATTACAACAAATTAATATATATGAAATATACTAGAATACAAGAAATTACAAAATACAATAAAATGAAATACAATAAAATGAAACCCCCCTAATAAACAAGCCCTCTTAGGCCAACGGAGCTACTCGTCGGTACTTAAATATCGCCCTTGATTTAGGAACCAGAACAAACCGAAAGAGGAAAAAACTTGAAACACTCGGTTAAAAATTGAGACGGTTAACAGTTAACTTGCAAACCTTTTCTTAAATCTTCAAGAGCATATTTTAAATCATCATCATCATTGCAAATAGTGCGAATTCTTTTAAACTGAGTGAACATGATATTTTTCAAAACTTTTCTACTGATATTTGAAAACCAATTGGTGAGACTGTATCAAAATCTTTCCTTTTCTCGTATAAACCAATACGCCATTAATTCTCCTTTTTTGTGTTTCTTATCTTTAAACTCATAAATTCTTTACAATAGTTATATATATATATATATATATATATATATACATATATCAAAGTACCTTTTTCATATTCAAATCGCGATTACAATGAACAATATTATACAGACTATACATAGTATTTACTATGAAGTAATTTCTTATATTTTATTTTATTTACCCGGACGACTATAAGAGGATAGCAGTTCCACTTTAAATATAGTACTACTATAGAGTAGTCTACGTGATATCTGAAACCCGAATAAACTACTACGTCAGAAACGCCAAAGAAAAATATTGCAAATGCATGCAGCTGTTTCGGTAGCCTAAAGCGTACCGTCTTCAGTGCAAAAAGGATTCTGAATCAGTAGAAGTGCTCGTATATATAGGAGAAGGGCCGGATTTAGTTCAACCAATTGGTTTCTTGTTTGCGGACGTAATTCATATGTTCTTTTAGACGAAATTTAAGACTGCGTTTAGTTTGGCCAATATATGATAAACCACACTGACAGGAAATACTATAAATGCCCCAAGAATTATGCATATCAATGGGATCTTTTAACTGAGAAAAGGTGAGTTTATTGGAAGGCGGAAATATTTTTTTTTAAATCATATTGTTTGAGAATTTTAGCTACGGTTTGACTGGATTTAGGAAAATAGGGTAAGACAATACTGATATTAGAAGAGACTGATTTAGTAGACGAAATACGAGGGAGTTGTAATTTTTGGATAGCTTTGTCTATAATGGAAGTGTCATAACCTCTGTCAATTGCAATGGCTTTCAGGTATTTAAATTCAGATTTTAATAAAATAGGATTTGAACAAATATTAAGTGCACGGTTTGCAAAAGTATAGAAAGCAGCCATTTTTTGGTTAGATGGGTGACATGAACGCGCATGGGGAGGAAGGGAGACAGCAAAATTTTTCCGACAGACGGTGGTTAAAAATCCATTTACAGTGCGAGAGACGAGGGTATCAAGAAATGGAAGGGAGCCATTATTTTCAATTTCATATGTAAATTGGATATTATTGTCAATTGAATTTCAAGTTTCTAAGACATGGTCAATATTGTGATGAGATATGTCGATAAGCGTGAAGGTGTTGTCAACGTAACGGGTCCAAAAAGGAAAAGATATTTGCTTAAAAAGCTTGCTTTCGAAATAGTGCATGTAAATATCTGCGAGAATCGGGGAGAGAGGGGAACCCATGGCTAAACCTTCAGACTGACGATAGAATTTATTTTGGAAAGAAAAAGTGGTTTGTGATAAACAAATGCGGGTAAGAGAGATTAATTCTTGTATTTCAAAAGATGTTAAATTTCGTCTAAAAGAACATATGAATTACGTCCGCAAACAAGAAACCAATAAATCGGCTATTTCTAAACATTGCTGGGAGGAAAATCATAATTTTAAATTTAATTCAGCTAAAATAATTTGCAGACCTAAATCCATTCAGGAACTCGATTTCTTTGAAGCTTTTCATATTTATAAAAATTTTAAAAACCTTGTAAATTGTGATTTCGCTGTTCCCTATTTGTCTGACTGTTGGAAATTTTATATTCAGTCCACATTTTCTTAATTTTTCTACTGTTTACACAGCTAACTTTCCTAAATTCCTATTGGCCACTCTCCCCACCTTTCCCGTAATCCTATTGGTTGAACTAAATCCGGCCCTTCTCCTATATATACGAGCACTTCTACTGATTCAGAATCCTTTTTGCACTGAAGACGGTACGCTTTAGGCTACCGAAACAGCTGTATGCATTTGCAATATTTTTCTTTGGCGTTTCTGACGTAGAAGTTTATTCGGGTTTCAATATTCCAACGCCAAGTCTCCTGTTATTATGTGATATCTACTATATCTTGATATCTACTTGATATCTAATATAGTCTTGATATCTACTATGTTATCAAGATTAATTTGATGAAAAAAAAAAAGATCCATTACAAACGCACTATTTGAATTTAAAAATTGGGGTACTTTATAGCGTCTTGTAAGCACCGTTCACTTGAAGCAACTTCTACCCGGGTAAATTGACCCGGTAATTTAAAAACCAGGGAAAATACGGAGTCCTATTTTAAGCTGTTTGCACTATCAACTCCGGTTAAAGAAATCGCAATCTGCACTATCCGTTTTTTTTTTTTTTTTTTTTCTTTCTGATTGGCTGTTAGTTAAACTGACACATGAGTTTCGGTGTAAACGAAAGAAGTGAAGCCACGCGAAATAATACATTTGTGTTTTTAGTTTTTTGTTAATTTTCTGTTTTACAGGATCTGAAAATAAAAGGCTTACATACACTATTTAATTTTAGGGTTATATATATTATATTACTTTTTAATAATAAGATTTAACTTTCTATTAAGCTGTAAATATTAATTCAATAATACAGACAAACCAATCCAAATTTAATTCACTTATTCAAAACTTGAAAATTTCAGTATCATTTTTTGTAGAATCAAGGTTATATAATATTCATTAGAAGTTTTATCATTGATATTATTTTAAATATTAATATTGTTAATAATATAGGGAAATGAAAGAATTTTTATATTACTTCTATTAATATTATTATTATTATTAAACAGATAAGTATTAATTGAAATACAAATAATTAAAATACTTTAAAATTAATGTGAATATACACTAATTAGAGCAAATTACTTATTAGTACAATAAATTAAATATGCATTATATAATAAAATAAAAAAATAATAATTTAGATTTTAATACCTTAAGTATTTAAAATGATATTACTATATTAATGGATGAAAAAAAAAACAAGATGCTTTATTCATTTCTGATTGTTTACTAATATATGTCAAGAAAATAGTTTCCTAATACGACAGATGCCAGGGAATTTCTCTTTTAAATCTATTTAACATACGCATAATGAAAGTATTATTTTAAAATATAATCTTACTTTAAATAAATGACATCCATTTCTAGATTATAAATACCAGAAAGTCGCCTAATAATGTGTATGTGCAGCTTATTTTACCATAAATAATATGGTGTATCACTCACACGACTTTCTCTTACCCTGAAATTTAATACTATAAATACAGGTTGGAGATTAAGAGGTTAAGATAACGAGTTCTGTTATGAAAACCTGTGTTAAATCAATTCAAATTAGGCTTCATAAGAGTTTTACGTAATAATTAGTTCTCTGTGAGGGGGGCTACAGCCCCCCTCATCCCCCGTTTCATTACTGCACCTACATTTATAGAGAATTTAAATCTGTTTTTAAAATTAAAAGTTCTCTTAAAATTATTCAGACAATTTTCACACGAAACATTCATTGAATCTTATTAGTCTTGATCGAACTTTTCCAGCAACAAACTTATATTAATTTGAAAAAACAACATTTGGATCTACTAAAATTATTCGTTTTTAAGTTACTCTGACAGATACAAGCAAAGATCAAACGTTAAAAAACTTGACTTCGGTAGTCAGGAACCCTCAAAAAGTGTAAATATTAAAAAAAGGCGACAAACATTCATCTTAAAAATATATATTACATACCATCTCTATGAGGAATTCATTTCAATTTCTGAGCAACTTTCCTGGATATAGTAAATTATCATATCAAAGCACTTCCACTAACAATAAAAAAGAACGTTATCGCTTAAATATTTGCAGTCCTGTCTATCTTTTGAAGATTATGTTCAGACCACATGGTACACCTAAATATAATCCTATAGTAATAATACACGGCACAACCTAAAATACACTTCCATCAACTTTCAGCTATTGTTGCACTATAATCAACTACTTTTACGTAGCCCTGTAAACGAACAGTGAATGATTACCCTACCATATCCTACATGATACATTTTTTTACGCATATAAAGACTATATATCCATTTCATTTGGTTTGGTGCAGTCTATAGGTGTTAAACTCTATTAACCTGCAATTTCTTCCATTAGCGTAAAGTTTTTGTATTCTCTTGGGTGTCCCTGTACAAGAATCACTTGGTTCACCTCAACGAAAAGCTTAGTGTAGCATCCCTATATCATACACATTTAGAATGGAAAGTTGGATTTTTTTATATTATTTGTTCTTGAGATATGCTGATAATAGACACACAGGCCATTCACTAAAAAACATGATTTCCGTGTTCAGGGGACATCAAAACGTGAGAATACATCAGAAACTCACGTTCGAAAATTTGACCCTAAAACAATACTTTCTATACCTTTTGGGTAAGAGAAAGTAAAAACTATAGAACCGAATCTTGTTTTTTATCTATCTGATAGAATAAAAGTTTGAACAATAACATTCATAAAATACAAAAGCTTTAAAACAGTTTGTGGAAAAATACTAGAAATTGCGAACAATAAATCTTAAATTAATATTCAAACCTAAAGAAAAGAGAATGAAAATTCATACGGTACGCATTGATTATTAACACTTTCCAACTGTAGGTACTTCATATACCGTATGACTTTCAACGTTCTTTGCCTACATTATCACACAACGGTAAGAGAAAGACTGAAAGGCGTACAAATATACTACCAGTATACATAATCGCTCTTAAACATTATTGGAAAGTATTAGAAATGCTTAACTCAAAAGAAAATGCACCTGTGTGACTTTAAATACAGTCTTTAATGTATCTGAATATTTTAGTGTAGCCCGTAAATCTGAAGGTTAACCATGTCATATTCTATGCAAAACATTATCTTAGAACATTAACAGTAAATTTCGATTTCTTCATCATTTTTGCTGTAGAAAGTTATTTAAATGTGATTTATTAAAATGTGTGCCTTAAAACGCAATGCATGGTAATTTTTTTTTGTGTACACGTACACAGACCAGTTGTACACAAACTATTAATGCCAATTTATAAAGGAAACGTTGCATGGTGAACTTTAATAACATATATCAATTGTTAAAAATTCTTAAAATATTTAAATATTTAACGCTAGGTACGGGCAGATAAAAAGATGGGCTGTGGGAGAGACAGATACATAATGTGAAATCATATTTACATTTAAAAATATTTATAAAGTGTTAAAAACGTTTAATATTAGCGAAAATGCACCTCCAGCGAATTTTCAAAAATAGCCCTTAAAGTAATTAAATATGTGACCCTGTAAATATAATGCTAATCATACGGTATTCTTTTTCATAAAGTATTCTTTTGTGCATATGAATATCAGATTTCAATTTCTTTGAATTTTCTGCAAAGTAAAGGTATTAAAATATGGTTTATAGAAATATCTCTCATAGAACACAATGCTTTGAAATACTTCGGGATGTCTCTGTACACAAACCAGTAGAGATATTCGCACCATTTTCAATAGGGGAACATCCTACATTGAACTTGAGTTACATATATCAATTTCAAAAAATTCCATGAATATTTACGGGAGTTACAGTACGGACAGGTAGACAGATGGACAAACAGAGAGACAGACGGTCAAACAGAGAGACGGACGGAC
Organism: Salticus scenicus; assembly: GCA_963930645.1. NCBI lineage: Eukaryota > Metazoa > Arthropoda > Arachnida > Araneae > Salticidae > Salticus > Salticus scenicus. Next base: position 243,945,498 of record OZ005656.1, read on the forward strand.
AGACAGACAGACAAGCAGACAGATGGACAGACAGATAGAAAAACCAAAGTCATTAATACTTTTCAACCTTGTTGGAAAGTGTTAAAAAAATAGGGAAGGAGAGAACATGTTGAGCAAATAAAAATTTATTTTAAAATCCATGTTTGTACGCATGTTTTTTTCTGTCTTTGGCATTTACTTAAAAATAAAATGCAAGTTTTTTGGTATTATTATACGCATTAAACACATAACAAGAAAAGAAAAGATGAAATGTTCCATATTGTAGATAATACTTAAAATTATTTATTTTAAATGAAATTTTTTAAATAACACATAAAAAGTTAATAATTTTATTAAAACTCCATAAATAAATTTCCCTTTGGCAGTTTAAATCCTTATGCATGTAAAATGATTCAATTATTAAGCCGCCATATATGTTCTTTAGACTTGTTCCATTACTGTATTCATTTGCATTATAATAAAATGTATAATTACTATGTATCTATAATCATCTCCTACTTCTCCCGGCCTCTTGAAACGGCTTATATTTACCACTAAGAAAGAAAAAGAAAAGAAATGTAGTATCGAGATAGAATTATGAAATAGAATTTTAAAATAAGAATGGAAAAATAATACTATACATACAGTGTATACACTTTATATTATATATTGAATTTCTTGTATATTGTATATTAACTACATATGCTTATATACAATGGACAGATTTTAAAATAGTTTTTTATAGTTAATTATGTAATCACTAAATCATCTACAAAATTTGTTCCACATATTTTCAACTCATATACACGATTAAGAATATTATTCATCTATACCACTGAAAAAAATTGCAAGATCCCTTGTAATATAAATATTTCCAGGAAATTTATCAAACGTTTGTGATAAAACATTTTATTAAAATCTTTATGGAAGGTCAGTATTTATATTTTGTTACTAGATATAATTTTCAGAGTTCTATATACAATATCGATATCCCAGATTTTAAGTTTTATGATATCAGAAATAAACTTTTTGTGATTTTTTGCGTTAAACAATATTGTGATATTCGAAATGCCTTGATTATTTTCGTAAATGTAAATTCACTAAAAAACAAATGTTATTTACTAACGTCATTGGTTAGCTTAAAAACCAGCAAGTGAAAATTATAGTTTAAAAAATGCCATTCATTTCAAAACTTGTATATTGTGGCCATCACAAGAGTTTCTTCTATATTTTCTTACATAAATTCACTCAGTCCAAACCATTTATTAAAATTATCTGATACAATGATGAATGCAAAAAATGTGAAACAAGATTTTCATCTTAGTAAAACTAACTCTAAATTTTCAAAGAAAGACATTTTTTTCTCTATAAATAACATACTAAAATATGTGTTTTCATAATGGTTATAACTTATTTCACGTTTCGTACAGTTTTATGCCATAGAAATTCAGATATAGCCTTCCTGTTCTCGTGAGAAATTGCAGTACAGCAGCGCCATCTTTTGGCAGATATGCATACAAATTGAATCAGAATAATATCTAGCAATGGCCTATCAAGTTTTGTTTGATTATACACAGTAGATCTGGAAACAGATCCTTTCTTTAAATTACGAAAACTCTATACAACAGCACCACTTATTGGGAAGCTAAAAACAAAATTTGTCAAACACTAATTTATATCAAAATGCATCAGTATATAATTTTACGTGAAATTCTGAGCCAAAGATATAGAGAGATATCTGAGATATAGTCTGAGATATAGTTTCTGAGATATAGTCACCACAATGATTTGCGACAGAAAGACAAATCGACAGCAGACATTTTCCAAAAAAGGCAAATCGTTTACTGGACAGCAACGAACACGATCTGACCACATTGAGGGCACGAGCTCTGCAAAAAAATGCGTTGGTGCGTTGCCGCTTTCTTTGTAATTAATTAATAATTATTTATAACTTTGCAACTAATTCTTTGTAACTAACTGCCTAACTAATCAACATGATTTAGAGTCGTACCTTCTTTCGACCTGAAACAATTGCTGCAAGCTATTGCATTTTATGGTGTTTATTCAAAGTTTTGTATTTATATCTGCCCTACAGACGAATGCCGCATATATTTTGTAATTTCGGATTTCCTTTACCTCAAAACGTGTAAAGAACGTCAATAGAACAACGTCGAATTTTTTTACGAATACCCATATCTTCAGTAGGATGAAGACTTAAAAATTACGTCGATTTTCCTTACAATGATCCCAGTGTATTTTTATTAAACCTATCAATACTAGTTTCTCTTTATAAAAAGAATTAGCATATTTCTAGGTTTCTAACTGAATAATGTATTTTGTTCCATTTTCATAATGTTTCCTATTAAGAACATTAATATTATTTTTTTTTAGTCAAACTGTTTCAGCCGTTTGACAACATTCTTTGCATTATTTTATTCATTTTCCTGTGGATGAAGTGCATAGAAGAAGATAAGTTTTACCACAAACATACGCGTATAATTATGTTTTGTTTTTGGAATAAGACTGATTGACTGCACTAATGTCGTAGGCCTAAAGAGGAACGTCCTCCATGGGAGTCTTTTTAATGGGTTCTAGCCCGCATTTATTCAAATATCGGAGAAAACCACGAAAAACTCCAAAACGGCTAGATTGACGAGTGAAGACGATCAAAACCGGCACCTCAAGTTTACCAGCTTTGAGCGCAGAACACCTTGGCCGCTGGTAAGCCCATGCATAACTATGAAATAAATATATTCCTATGTCAGTATAGTACGATCTTTCATTCATTCATATTTCAAAACGAATTTTTCCACCTTTTCAAAAAAAAAAATTATATATATATATATATATATATATATATATATATATACATATATGTAAGTATATATATATATATATATATATATATATATATATGTCAAAATTTTTAAATATATATATATATATTTTTTTAATAATTTTAAAATTTTGTTAAAATTTCTTTTGTTATTTAACAATTTATCATATCCTAATTCTTAAAAATAAAAAATAAATAATTATTATAATAGCATCGGATAAAATATACCAAAAGTCGAAAAATATTTTACTTGAAAAAAACAAAACAAAAAAAACTAAAGGTTGCTCATTTTAAATGAACATGAGCAAACCTGAGACCTAAAAAAAAAAAAAATAAAATAAAAAAATGCAAAGATAAAAGAGTTAAGATAAAACAGAACAAATTAAAAAAGAATATCTTATGAATATAAGATAACTTAAATAGTCATTTGTACTTAACTTTATTATATGTCGTTTAAGCTAAGATTCGTAATACATTTATAATGAAAATTTAAAGTTTCTATGAAAAATTCACAGAGTATTGCTTTCAAAGTTAAAAAATTTCTATTTTATAGCTTAAATGTATTCTAAATAATTTTAAAGTTTTTTTTTTTTTTTTTTTTTTCACAGCAAAAGTTTAAATAATAAAATCTTCAATCTGAAGTCTAATAAAGCATGAGGGTACAATTATATTAGCGTGATTAGCATGATTAACTTACTCACTTGATTAACGTGACACTAAGAAGTTAATCTCAAATATAAAATATTTGACGATCACATAAAGTAATAAGTTATCTTAGAAAGCGAAAGGAATACAATAGTTTAAGCTTATTTTATTTGATAATCTGTTAACATTTTTTATTGAAATTTAAACATTTATCAATTTAAATGAATAATATTTTAGACATTTACACAATGTCGAAAAATGTACCTCGTAATGCATAAGGTGGTAAACGTGTTACAAATTTAGTACATTTTGCGATATCGTTTTCTCTTTTTTAGATTTATATGCATAGAATGGAGTGGAGTATATATTTAATAATAATAATACTTACTTATATTCAGATATTATTTATATTTGAAATATAATTTAATTGCATCCATGTTTAATTTAATATTTTTGTATATTATTAAGTACATTCTATCATTCACAATATGAATTTGAAAAGAAAAGAAATTGTTTACAATTTTAGCTCTAATAAATTCCAGAGGAAATCAAAAAATATCTTTTAGATTCCCGTTTTTTTTTTTTTTTTTTTTTTAATTTATAATAACCCCTTTTTTTATGTGACTACATTTATCTTAAAATGCAACCTGATTTTTAACTCTGGTATCGATACAACATATTTTTACTGCAAAAATCAATTTAGTATGTAAAAACCCACTCGAATAAATTTTTACTTCCATTACCCTACTACCGTAGTATTTTTTAGTACGGTATTACCGGATTTACCGAAGTATTGTGTTTGGTCCAAAATTTCGATATCGAAATTTCACCTTATTTATACGTTTTAAGGTCCCCTGAGTCCAAAAAAGTTGTTTTTGGCAATTCGTCAGTGTGTGTGTATGTGTGTATGTATGTGTGGAATCTTCTGGATATCACATCTCCGAAACTAATAAAGATAGAATCACAAAACTTCAGAATTAAGACAGGTCTGGTGTACAAATGAATTTTCCAAAGTTTGGTGAACATTGAAAAACCGGAAGTGGGACATCGGAGACCGAAAAGGGACCATAAGTCCGTATCTCAAACAAAGGTCTAACGATTTTCTTCAAATGTGCTATATAAACATTCTATTAGATGTCCTTTCGAATGATACAGTTGGTTGGTTCAGGTAAATTGATAGGCGCCCTGTATAAATAGCTCAATTTCAGGTCTTGCAAGCGCGTTCCTTTAAAAACGGCTGTATGGATTTTTTTCAAAATCGCCATATTAACTCACTTTTAAATATCCTTTTGTATGTAATTATTGTTTTCCGGTCAATTATTGATTTTGTATTGATGATTGTATTACGTTGTTATTAGAGGAAAATTAACAGTCTTCTTGCTTACGAAGGTCATTTTCAAATCTTGGAAATTTATGTTTCAAAAAATAACTCTACCATTTTTTTCTCTTATTTTATACCTCGTTATATGTAAGCTTCGTTTTATATGTCTTTATCAGTTTCTCTGACCGGAAAAATTTTAGGTTTCTACTTCTTTAGGTCAGTTTTATGTTTTGTGATCACATTATCTCTCAAAAATGAATATAATACGTGTAATAGTGGGTAATGGAAGTCGTGTGGTTGTTTCGCACAAAATTTTTTTTAACGATTTCTCAAAGAGATGTAAATTAATAAAACATGTACCATTTACACGCCTGGTAATATTTATAATTTATTCCGTTGTGCTGTTAGTTCTGCCTTTTTTTTTCACACCACCATAATTGTATAGAAATTTACTGCAATATGTAATTAGGACGGGATAAGAAGAAAAATGCTTTTAAAATATACTGGTGTGTAATTAAATTTGACAGCCAGTAATTGCAACACATAAAGATAAAGTAGTAATACAGTAATTGTTTTCATATTTAAGATTAAAATTAAAATTAATCATCATTTATATAAAATAACTGCATGTCTAGGAATCAAATTAAATAACTTTATTTTTCCCAAAATTTCTGTTTATATAAAACTGATGATTTGATTATTAACGAATTTATCGTTAATTATGTTGAAAACGAAATTTACAAAATGTCCTTATATTAAACCATCTAACATGACATTTTAAATATAAATAAGTTTCATGCATAAGCATACTATTTATTCACATTGGAATTGTCTGATTTTCATAAGTTTACACGCTCAGATTTAAATAAATGTCCTCTATATTATCCAGAATGGATGGTTGGATTTTACGTCGCACTAGTGCTGCGCAGATGGGCAATTGGTGACGGTCTGAGACACACCCTTAGAGGTGGTCCGGAGACATGCCATCACAATTTTGATCCTCCAAGAAAGGAATGGCTCTCCCGCTTCGGTGACCCCCAGAGGTATAATTTTTGATGGGAACATGGAGGACATTGCAGCCACGACAGATTTTACGTCCACCAGCCACCATTAGTGTACACGACGGTCTTTGGCCGGCTCGAGTACTTAACCCGTAATCTTCCAATTACGAGGCCGGCGCTCTACCGACTGGGCTATCGCGGCCCCTCTATATTATCCAGAAAATTAATGTTTCAATTTTATATAATACAGTGTAATATGATACAGTCGATAAAAAAAGTATCCGAACTCTAGTAAAAGTTCTTATGCAAAAAAAGTAGAGTTAATACTGTTTTGTCCTTATCGAATCATGTTCTTAGCCAGTCTAAGAAAATGATTCGATAAGGATTTATTTAACAAAACAATTTTAACTGTACTTTTTTTATATAGGAATTTTTGCTAGTGTTCGGATACTTTTGTTACCGAATGTAAGTGACGTACTTTTATTTTTATTGGAAAAATAATTAAGCTTTTTTTAATAATAATAATCAATATCTTATATCTAAATATTAAAACCTAAGCTAAAATTATTTGAAATTTGAAAGAGAATTTAAAATTTTTATTTTTAAAAATGAGATTAAAATATTATTCTATGAAATTATGATTTTTTTTTCAGTTATTAATTTTAGCTGAAATTTTTTATTATATTTTCTCTGAAAGAAGCCAACAAAGTTATTTTATTTATTTATTTATTTTATTTATTTATTTATTTATTTATTACATCCATCTAAAATATTTAACACTGAGAAACAATTCTGTAACTGACATCAGCAATCTAAAATATGGCTCTAGAAATAATAGTTCCATGTCATCCTTATAAATTCTAGTCCCTTTTGAAAGCGAGTTCTAGAAACCGCAATTAGAATTTTAAAGCGTTTGTCTATACTATCGAGTTCAAACTTATTTAAAAATCTCTAAGAATAAATGCGAATACAAGAGGCGAGTTATGCGCATAAGGCACAGCAATAAACTGAATAGACGAAATGATCCAGAACTTCTAGTTTACACATTTCTAGATGGTGAAACAATATTCTGATTATTCCGAATATTTTCAATCTTTTGTATTGCCAGAAATTCTCGCTTGATTTTCAAGAATTGGGTAATAAAACAGGATTATAGTTTCTGAAACCCACCTCTTGTAGTCTCATTTATTTGCGGAGATTTTTAAATAACTTCGCCCTCGACAATATAGGCAAATGCTTTTGAATTCTAATAGGGGTTTCTAGAACTATCTTTTTCCAAGGGACAAGAATTTGTAAGGATGACATGGAACTAATTTTTCTAGAGCCACAATTTAGATTCTAGATGTCAGTTACAGAATTTTGTCTCAGTGTAGCCACACAGAATTAGCTGCATAGTTTTGGGTGCGTATTCCGTTTTTAGTTCATGTACAGGGATACGCCAAAGTTTTTCTTATCATTACGGCCTATGGACATAATTTGTATGTACTGCAATAGCGGCGGTAAAAATACCATCCCCTGATTTACCAGGAAATTAGTACACATGTCTAAGCGCAATACAAAAATAAATGTATAATTTTTGGTGTCTGTATTGTATATGTTTCGTGTAAAGGGACACACCAAAGTTTTTCTAATCATTACGTCCTATCGTCAAAATTTCATTTTAACGCAATTTAACATGGTTACACTGCATTGAAAAAAATGAAATTAATATACATTATGCATATGCTTAAAAGCATGTTTAGAAAATGTGTGGTTAGACTTAATAATTAATATACAGGATCTTACAAAAGTGTTTCGAAAATGTCACGTAGTCATCCAAATTATATCATATTTCGAACAATTATTTATGAGCTACATAGAATAAGTTGTATGGTTTTTACACTGTTAAGAATGGTTTCTCAAAAATGAGCAAAATTGTCACAAAATAGTTCCGAAACAAAATATACTTAAATTTGAAAACACATGTACTCATTTTTGAGTATATTGACATGCTCAAAAATGGGGACTTTTAGATTCTTAGTGGGCAACCCCATTTTTTGAGCATTTCAATATACTCAAAAGTAAGTAATGGGATTTTCAAATTTAAGTATATTTTGTTTCGGAGCTATTTTGAAACAATTTTGCTCATTTTTGAGAAACCATAACATTGTATACAATGCTCATGGCTCGTTTAAACGGACATAATTTCATGACAATAGAATCTATTGTTAGATTTTTATTTAAACGCATATTATGATGCATTCAACATAATCGTACTAACATGCATTATTAAGATGCTTGAAAGCTTTTTTTCTCATGAAAAAAATGCATGTATAGACTAAAACATTTACAGGACCACACAAAACAATCCCGATGTCATTCGGAAACAATACAAATGATGAGTTGCAAAGAATTAGTTGTATAGTTTTTAAAGGTGCAAATAATAATTCTGGATGGTAGAGAGAGACACAAAAGAGTTTCAAACCATTACGATCTATGAGCAAAAGCATGTTTTCTGTCAAAAACAGTAGGCGTAGAATTGGTAATTGGTTTACAGGGTTACACAATACATTTTCGATATGCTACGCAATTATTTGGCTAATATGTTATGCAATTATTTCGATATGTTATGCACTTTGGTACAAGTATTTATGAGTAACAAGGAGTAAACACTGGGTTCTGAGTTACAAGTGAATATATACATGCTCATATATATGCAGACAGATATATGCAGACAGATATAGGCAGACAAATACAACGGGGATTGAGACGGCGGCAAATCCCTCAGAAAAATGTCTTGTTATGTAGTGAGTGAATCATATATATAAAATATTTTAAATAATATAGTATAAAGGAAAATGATTTAATGAGAAATGAATGATGCAAATAGGACGTCGAGGTTCCTGATCTGCAGACCCACTAGTATTCTAATTTTATTCATACTGATTTATGACACTCAGAAGACAGTGTCTGAAAGGAAGAATTCACAAGAAGGACCTCGAACTTGAAAAAATCAATTTCCCAGACTGTATAACGTTAACATAGATAATACTTACAAACAAGTATAGTTATTTACTAGCATAAATCCGTCGAATTCGACAGTCACATTATTGACTGAAATGTTTCAAAAATTGTCGCATCACTATTTAAATGTATTTCACGTTAAAACATCTAAAATAATTTACGACATTTCACTTAAAATAAGAAATTCGGAAAAATGCTTATAAATAGAAATGAACCTTAAATTTGTACGATTTCATATCTTTAACTCGATTTTGTTTGAATTTCTATTTTTAAATAAAAGCATTGCAAAAAAAAAAATAATCATCTGTAACAAAAAAATTACCTCGAACCAAACAAAACTCTGATTTGTGTCCCCGAGACCTGCGGCAGCGCATACGCCGGCCGCTAATAACATAAAAAAATTAACCTGGAACTGAACGAACCCGCCCGGTGTTTCCCAGGCCCATGATACCTTAAATGAACCTTAAATTCATATGATTTTATATCTTTAACTCGATTTTGTTTGAATTTCTGTTTTTGAATGAAAGCATCACGGAAAAAAAAAAAAAAAAAAAAAATCAGCTGTAACAAAAAAAAAATTACCTCGAACCGAACGAAACTCTACCCTGTGACCCCGGTGCCCGTGGCAGCGCATACGCGGGCCGCTAATAATATAAAAAAATTCCAAAAAATAAATCTGGAACCGAATAAACCCACCCGGTGTTGCCCGGGCCCATGATAATAACCTTAAATTTGTAGGATTTTATATGTTTAACTTGATTTTGTTTGAATTTCTATTTTTAAATGAAAGCATCACGAAAAACATTATTAGCTGTAACAAAAAAATTACCTCGAACCAAACGAAACTCTACCCTGTGACCCCGGTGCCCATGCCAGCGCATACACGGACCGCTAATAACATGACAAAATTCCCCAAAATTAACATGGAACCGAACGACCCCGACCGATGTTACCCGGGCCCATGATAATAACCTTAAATTTGTATGATTTCATATCTTTAACTCAATTTTGTTTGAATTTCTATTTTTAAATAAGAGAATCGCGAAATAAATAATCATCTGTAATAAAAAAAATTACCTCAAACCGAACAGAACTCGGGCTCGTGACCCCGGTGCCTGCGGCAGTGTATATGCGGGCCACTAATAACATGAAAAAATTCTCAAAAATTAACCTTGAACCGAACGATCCTTTGACTCGTGTTTCCGCTGCCTGTGGATGCGGCACCGTCTAACAGGCATGCTACGCAAAATTCACTTTCCTCCGCCAGGGCGCACAGTATGTTGTATACGAACATCACCAGTTGCCTTGAATTTCCAAGACCTTTTAAATAAGGTGCCACATGGTGGTGTCAACTGCAAAATCCTTTAGTTGCACTTTCCACCACCAGAGGGGGGGGGTCACAGTGTGTTCTGTACAAACATCACGAACGGTCAGGAAATACTGCGCTGTATACAAACATCCCCAATCTACATGAAATTTCAAGACCTTTAAAATGAGGTGCTACATGTGTGGGTCTAGAACGGATTTCCCTCTCAAACTAATTTCCCTCCCAAAAAATTGAAAATTCCAAAATCGCAAAAATCGATTTTTTATTCTTCAAGTCTAGTCCCCCCCATGTACAACTTCTTCTCCGTGAAGTAATTTGGAGCTGAGTTAAGCTCGCAAACATTTTTTTAACCCCTACTCCCCAGGCGTCGGGGATGGGGGGACCATTCGACTTTTTTTTATTTTTCGCTTTTGATGACAAATCTACAGACCATGACCTTTTTTTTAGACACCTCAACCAAATTTTTACACCTAGCCGTTCTCTCAGTTTAGTGGAGACAGACAAAAACATGTTTCAAATTAATATATAGATACTGCACATTTAGTGAGACATTCGGAAGTAGCCAAAACTAAAATATAGGAAATATTGAGCGACAATTAAAAAATATAGGAAAAATAGGAGATTTCATAAATATTATAGGAAATACAGGAAATATAGGAGCGCTGCGAGGCCTGGAAATGTGGTAGTCGTTTTCGCTGAATATTTTCACTACTCGTAATGCTTTCCAACAATTGATTTCAAATGCCGCCCGATAGCTAATAGCAATTGGCGCTGCTGTATGCGGACATTATTTTGTGTTATGTTGAGCCGCTTAATATTGTATGCACTATGGTCTATTAGTTTCATTTGAGTTTTAAGAAACTGCCAGATTTAACAACTTTCTACTTGTAGATATTTTTTAATGTAAAAGAATACATGTATAAAAGGGAAAAATGCATAAAAAATAAAAGTATTTTTAAATATCCTCTTGACATCATAAGAAAATAATTTTTGTATTCTGAACATCTGGCTAACCATACCTTTCGAATGGTACCATTTCCAACCCTCTACTTCCATAATTAATATGTTAAAAGTGTACCACAAATTTTATGCTTACCTAATAATATATATAATTGAGAAAAATCGTGCAAAGAAATGGAACAGCTTCAGTATAAAATCCCTTTGCAAAATTTTCAATTTGGTAATGTTTCGGTAATGGCAAATTTTTAAAGTTTCTTGCCAAGGTTTTTCATTTACGCAATTGCGATAGCCATTTTTATTCATTACTGAAATGACGATAAAAAGTCACTGAAGGGTCCCTAAACTAAAGCTATACCACAGTAATTTTAAGAAATGAATATAGTAACCTATGCTAGGGAATGAGATACCGTGACTGTATGTATTTATATGGAAGAATAGATTAAAATATGTCCTGTCGTACTAAATTAAGTTCTGTTTATAATGAATGTAAAAAGTATTTACTTATTATTTTTAGAGAGCGGAGAGCGGTCAACCAAAAATGACAGCAATTTGCATGGGTCACCAGCCTATGTCATAATGCAACATCCCAAATTTATCATTAGTTTTACGTTTAATATTTTTATTTCTGTAAAATATAATTCAAACGCTCTTTCTTTTGTACTCACTAACATGACTTCTGTAAATTTATGTTTTTTAAATTATGGTTGTACTTTAAATATTCATAAACCTGAATTAAATATATAATAAGGATTGGAAAATTATCTCAAATATTTATGTTTGTTACCTAATTATTTAAGCTGCGAGCCATTTTTGGTTCACAAATAATGATGCTAACATACGTAAGTATCTATCACATTTGATTTATTTTCAGTTGAATTATTTTTCAGAATTTAATATAAATCAAAGTATTTCAATGATGTACAAATAAGCGCAGTTAATTCAAGGTTCGTATTAGATAAGAGGGTGGGATTGCGAGAATCTTTGAATATTTTGGAAAGTCTCACTGAAAAATATATCATAAGGATTTCCCCCTAATTTTTTCACATTGCTCTATGAGTATTTCATCATATTTTCAATTCAGTTGGGTAATATATTAATTGCTTTGAAGCCTGTAGTGATCTTTTTTAAAAACTTCTATAAAATTTCTTGATTAAAAAAAAAAAAAGAAAGAAAGAAAGAAAAAGAAAAAAGAAAAAGAAAAAAAAGAAAAAGAAAAAAGAAAGAAAAAAAAAGAAAAAAAAAGGAAATTAAATACTTACTTACATTACACAAAATAATTACATAAATTATGTAATTATTTCAAAATTCTTCTTAATTATAAATATCTGTTAAGAGGATATATGAAGTGTGTATTATAACAACAAACAACTACGAGTGTGTATTATAACAACTATGAAGTGTGTATTATAACAACAAACAACTAAGTTTGAAAGCAAAAAATTGCAATGATTATACATTAAATAATTTAGATTATTCCAGTTACTGCACTTTTTAAGTGCTCAAAATAAAATTGAAAATAAATTTTAAAACTGATTAAGTAGTAACATGAGCAATTCCTTCTGCGTTTCTTATGAAAATTTAGATCCTAAATCTTGAAGAAGTACCTCTCCTTAGCCAAAAAAGGGGAAAGAAAATTAACATTTAACTTTTTTTTAATTGTTTAATTTGCAATTATAATTCTCTATAAAGAAGTTTTCAAAAAGTAAATTATGTTATTTCTCACTTTAATTTCAAATATCTCACTTAATTATTATTATTATTATTATTATTATTTATTTTTTTTTTTTTCAAACACAATAAGATTTTTTTTTTCCTGTTTTTATGCGTTTATTTAAAATGTTATTGTTTACATTTTATTTTCTACTGCATCTATATCTTATTTAGTATATTCAAAAATTATATATGCTTACGATATTCGCGAGATTGTACCTGATGGAAATTGGTTTGTGCATTATCATTATTTCAAAAAATAATCTACATTAAGCAGGGGTGTTGAGAGCGTCCAAGAATGCAAAAAGAAATTCATGCGCTAAAAGTAATCCATCAAGTATATAAACATAAAACAATAACTTTAGATTAAATTTATTCATACTATTATAATAAAATTTCAAAAATAAACGAAATAAATAATGGGAGTAACTAAAAATAAAAATACTTATTTTCGGTGCAATACAGAAATATTGATAAAGCTCGATGCAATTTTGATCAGGTGCAATCTCGCGAAAATTGTAATAATCTAACATTTTGAATATACTATATGCACACAAAACATAAAAAATGCTAATAGTAATATTTCGTATAAATATATACAAAATAGTAAGAAGGTTAAAATTTTAACAGTAACATTTCATATAAACCTATACAAATGTTTACAGGAAAGGAACACTATTTCTTTCGATACTATTACAATAATCTAGAATTCAAAGTATAAACTTTAACTAAGTAAAAGAAATAAGATAATAACAAAAAAATAATAATGCATACACACCTTGCTGTTTTAAAAAAATAGAAAATTGGGAAAATCTAACCCAGTATTTACAAATTAATCTCACTGATCACCGTAAGCCACGCCACGATCTCGTAGCCACAGAAGGCATGAATCAAATTCGTTTTCTGATTGGTCCGTGGGTTCAGGTTTCAGAGATCGTTTGTATCTAGGTGTCCAAAAAGGCACCTCAGCGATTGGTCACTGGATTCCTCTAAAGAAAGGAACAGCCTTCGCGCATGCCCAGATCATGCGATTTTGGTCTTAAAGAAATAGATTTGTGTTTAAATATAATAGATAATTATTAGTTACTGAAGAAGTTTAAACTACGTATGATTTCGATTTTAATTTATTTTTGCTGAAAAAATGGTTTTAATACTGTTATTTCCAATGGCGATAAATACATTAAAAGAATTATTGGCTATTCATGTAATTTGTGATGTTTCTCGAAATCCGCAAACAGAAATAAATCCGAATTAAAAAGTTGTTAACATGCGTCATGTTTAAAAATTATTAAATCATTATATCATTACTGTACTTGAACAGCATAGTATTTACTAGCAACTCTCATACACATCAAGTTTTGTATAATTATATTCAACAGAAGCTGAGACACAGCCTTTTCGTAAATGGGGGATATTGCAGCATAACAACACTACCTTTTGTACGATGTGCACTTAAATTCAATGAAAATTTTTTAATTAAAATATCCATCTAACATACCATGTTTTATTCATTTATATGTTATAGAAATTGAGATACTGCATCCCTGTGCATGAGAAAAATTGTTCTATAATAGTCCCTACTCTCTTCCGATATACAAACAAATTTAAAAGAATTATGACACTAGCCATCTCACAAGTTTTGGCAATTACATTCATTGTTTTGTTCATATACATCGTTTTGCGCAATTATTTCCAATAGAAACTGAAAAGCCTTTCTTTTAATGGGGGAGATCGAAGCATAGCAGAGTCACCTGTTTGCAAGTTGAAACTCGTGTGAATTTCAGTGCTTTATTTCTTGTGAAGTTATTTCAAAATTTTAGTCTTACACACACACAAGGCACACTTGTAGAAAGTAAGTCTAAAATTTGTCAAATCATTTTCGGGAAAAATCAAAACGTGTAACTGGAAATTGGACGTTTTAATGTAATCATTCATATATGCATATACCGGCTGTCCCTTAAGTTTGTAGGAATTTTAAAAATTCATAACTATTGAACGAATTGATAGAATGGAACACGGTTTGCCCAAAAATCCTTCTCGTGAAGGATTTTTTTTTTTTTTTTTTTTTTTGTGTAAAGAATTTTTTGCAGACGATAGTTAGACAAATATTTAAATATTTCGTACGGATGTGGAAGAAAAATATGCAAATGAAAGTCCTATAAGTTGTACAAATTTGCGATTAGAACAGTTTATCTCTTATTTTGCCTCCTACTTGTGCATACATGAGGTTTTAATTGCGATGTTGACTTGGTGAATAAAGCGTTATGGGTGAAGATGTTTTTCCTCAAGTGAAAACCGACGACTGAAACTGCAGTTATCAGTATTATAAGTCGTTTGCAAACTATAATTTGTGGTGACAACGGACAAATGGAATAGGCTTTATATGCCTGTAAGCATTTCCATGCAAATAAGTACAGTTATCCGTGAAAATGATCTAGTCACGCACAGTGCCCTCTATCGACAAATATCTCAATTATTATTTCTTCTTTACCAAAAGGGAAAAAAATACCCCTTCACGAGAATTATTTTTTCTCAAACCGCGTTTAATTCTATGAGTTCATGTAATAGTTATGAATTTTAAAAATGTCTACAAACTTATGGGACACTCTGTATGTATATATATATATATATATGCGTGTGTGGGGGTGTATGTCTCTTAGTCTATTTCATAAAAGTGGTTCGAAACAGTACAATATCATGAAACAGTTGTAAAATGCTATGAAATATTATTGTCTGGTTCATTTATTTAGTGAAACAACGTAGAATAAACAACATTTAAACAACAATTAGATGAATAAACACTTCATGATAACGGACTGTTTCGAGCCACCCATATGATGATAGTCAAAACGTCATTCATGAGATTTATACATATGTTACCGCTAAAGTGCAGAAATCAGTTAATCTGCAGATTAGCTAGGTAATCTGCACATTAACTTGGATGATCCGTTAAAGAGAGAAAGATTGTTTTATTTCTCAAATTACCTAGGTAATCTGCGAATTACCTAGATGATTTGCACATTACCGACTAGACACTCGTTAATCTGCACATAACCTACTAGGCACTCGTTAAAGTGAAAATAAGATCTTTGGGGCAACAACAGCAACGTTTGCAGTCACGAGGTTGTATTTTCCCACATAGGTTGAGTCCAATAATAACAATAGGTATATACTTAGTTCCATAATATATAATTAACAAAGATCTTTTATTTAAAGAAATTAGTTACTTTCTTTTTCCCACGTAAGTAGGGGCTTTGCTTATTTTTGGGTATTCACACGTTCAAATTTACCACATATCATATATTGACCTGCTGATTCTAAATAACTAAAAAGGTTTTTCCCACATAGGTTCGGGTCAATGTAAAAATTATTGAATTTACATAGGTTAGGGCAGATTTCCTTTTTTAGGTTTCTTTACATAATAACAATATTAACTTTTCAATACATGTTACATAAAGTAGTTTTCATAAGCTTACACAACTTTTACTAATCACACATAGATTAAAAGCTATATTTCCAATATATATCTTTATATATATATTTCTTCTGTGCGTGTGTATGTCACTGAACTCCTCCTAAACGGCTGCACAGTGGTCGGAATTTCAAAAAAGCTGGCCAAAAGTCGAAATTAAAGAAAACAAGTGAAATTGTGATGTATATATATGTTTTCGAGGTCGCTGAATCCGAATCTGACATTGGTTTTTTGAAAACTTCAAAGGCAAACTCAAAAACAAGATGGCGGATCCAATATGGCAGACAAAAAATTAAAAAATTAATATAAGATGGATAATTCTTACATTAAGTGGTTTTTGAGGGCACTGAATTCAAATTTGACGTTAGTTTTCATAAAAAAAGTGATATTACACTCAAAAACAAGATGGCGAATCCAATATGGCGGATCAAAAATCAAAAAATTGATAGATGAAGGATAATTTTCACATTTAAGGGTTTTTGAGGGTGCTAAATTCAAATTTGATATCAGTTTTTATAAAAAAAAGTGATCTTGCACTCAGAAACAAGATGGCGGATCCAATATGGCAGACCAAAGTCCAAAAAATTAAAAAATTAAATTAAAAAGTAAAAATTAAATTAAAAAGTTAAAACGCTTTTACACATACAGGGGCAGGCGGGGGCACCCAATTCTTTAATGGCTGAATAAAATGGACATCCCTTAACACTCTCCACTTTGAATCAATGCGGGATCTTGCGAGATAAAAAAGTTTCCATACTTTGAAACTTTTGGTTATGTTATAATTGAGGTTAACTTCAAAATTTGATGAAAAAAAAATACTCACTTGATGAAAAAAAATAGGAATACAGCATAAATATTATCTACTAACCTCCACAATTGTCGGCCATATTTTGTTGAATGTTGTTGTTGCGAAATTTTCCGAGAAACACTATTTGTTTAACTGTTAAAATGCATTAACAATTAAAAAGAAAAAATTGTCACGTTTTCCGCCAGCCTACACTTAGAAATATGTAGATAGAATAAATTTTCCACCTCACAGTTTCATTCAGTGGCTCCCTCTGAAGGTATTTCCGCGGTACTTACGTCTAAAAACGCGCCTAAATTTTTCGACTTTTGGCCAGCTTTTTTGAAATTCCGACCACTGTGGGCTGGACTGAGTTTAATGAAATTTTTTGTGTGTCTTCAGGTGGATTCGAGAATGGTTTAGATTTACAAATGAAAGTTGTAACTTAATTAGTTCTTTTTTAATTAATTTTTAACCAACTTTTTCACCTAGATGGCGTGAGTTGTCGAAAACACGATGTCAGAATTTATTCAATGTTGAAATGAAAAATTAATTTTTAACCGTATCTTACGAAGTGTTTAAAATATTTTTTCAGAATTAATATTTTTAGAATCGTAACCGTATCTTACGAAGTGTTTAAAATATTTTTTAACACGCTTTTATTAGCTTCACCTGTATGTATGTATGTATGTATGTATGTTTGTTTGTTTGTAACTTCTCTGGGAGCAAACAAAAAATTTATATTATAAAAAAAATACTCGCCCTACGTGAACGTTGTGGCGTAGAGGTAAGATGCCTCGCTACGAGCCTAAAGGTCCAGCGTTCGATCCCCGTTAGGGGAGATTTTTTAAAAATGGTTTTTGTTAATTCTAAGTTATTTTAGTTAAAGATTTAAATGTATGTAAATATTACGGTGTGTCACTCACTCGATTTTCTCTTACCCTGAATTTTAATACTAAGATAGATAAATTTTGCTTTTTAGTTCACATTTCTATAAAAGCGTGTTCTTTAATTTTTTAAAACCATAATATTATTCAAAGTTAATATTTTAGAATCGTAAACACGATGTCAGAATTTATTTAATGTTGAAATGAAAAATGAATTTTTAACCATAAGTGTTTAAAATATTTTTCCAACGTTAATATTGTTAAAATGTTAAAATTAGTTAAAATGGTATATTCTTTTAAAAAATTCGTCGATATCCGACGGAGTTATTTTATGTTAAAATGAAAAATGAATTTTTAGGCCATTATTATTTGTGCAGATGGAAAATGTACTAAAAGTTTTCCGAAAAATTTCACGATCACAAATGTTGACGGATATCCAATATATCGTCGAAGAAATCCCGATAATGGCGGACAATCTTATCATCTATGGCGGTCATCTATGTCAACAACATAGATATTGACATTGATAACCGTTGGGTGGTCCCATATTCGCCTCTGCTGAGCAAAACATTCAATGCTCATATTAATGTTGAGTTCTGCAGTTCAGTGAAGAGCATCAAATACATTTGCAAGTATATGAATAAAGGCAGTGATATGGCTGTATTTCGAGTTGAAATTACCAATGTGAATGCTCCTCCGGTGAATAACAACGATGAAGTAACACTTTACCAAATTGGCCGGTACGTCAGCTCCAATGAAGCTGTTTGGCGTATCTTTGGTTTCCCAATTCATGAACGGGATCCAGCAGTTCTTCATTTAGCCGTCCATCTTGAAAATGGCCAGCGCGTATATTTCACGAGCGAGACAGCGATTGATCGTGCTATACATCCACCAAAAACTACACTCACCGAATTTTTTAAATTGTGTAATCGTGCGGATGCTTTTGGTGCTTTTGCACGGACATTACTCTATTCAGAAGTACCACGCTATTTCACATGGGCTCCAACAAAAAAATGGATGCCCCGCAAGCAAGGCTCGCCGATTGATGCATGTCCCGGTTTATTCAAATCAAACACCTTGGGACGAGTATTTACAGTCAATCCAAGGCAGATTGAGTGCTTTTATCTTCGACTGCTATTGGCTAATTTCATCGGCCCTTTGTCATTTCAAGATTTACGTAAAGTGAATGGACAACAGTATCCAACGTATAAAGATGCATGCCTTGCACTCGGATTGCTGGAAGACGACAACCAGTGGGAGTGTATGCTTGCTGAAGTAGGACTGAACTGTACAGCAAAACAAATTCGTCCACTATTCGCTATAGTGTTGACTACATGTTTCCCGGCCCGACAAGAGACATTATGGGATAATCACAAAGATTCAATGACTGATGATATATTGCATCAACATCGTTCACGGTGCAACGATCTAACGATAGTATTCAGTGACGCTATGTACAATGAAGCATTGATTGCTATTGAAGGTCTTTGCATTATCATTGCCAACTTAAAACTCGGTCATTTCGGTATGCATTCAACAAATCGAAATGCATCTGATTTAATAAGCACTGAATTGAATCGTGAACTACAATACAATACTGTAGAAATGGCAGCGATTGTTGCTCGCAATGTCCCACTAATTAATGAAGAACAAAGAACCATTTACGACCGCATCATGCTCGCAGTTTTGGCAGGACAAGGTGGATTCTTTTTTTTAGGGGGTGCACCAGGTGGAACTGACAAAACATTCCTTATTTCGCTAATTCTCGCCGAAGATTCTCCAATTAGATTGGCATTTGCAATGACTATCAATAAGTCTCAGGGCCAAACGATGTCTGTCTGTGGCTTAGATTTGAGCACATCATGTTTTTCACACAGACAATTATACGTGGCTCTCGAGTGGGCAAACCATCCAGTTTGTTTGTATTGGCGAAAGATGGGATAACAAAAAGTATTGTACACTCTGCTGCATTAAGGGATTGATATTGTTTTTTAGTAATATTGTTATAAGTAGCGATATGTATATAATTTTAAAAAATCAATTTTAATAAATTAAAAAAATAAATGATTAGTGTTTTGTTATTTTTATATTCTTTCACCGTTCACAGCGCTCCATACATCTTCCACTTATATACCACATCCTTACACACTTACAATAAGTTAGTTATTTTTTTCTAGCAAAATATTCTCTAGAAATAATTTATATGACAAAACAACGTTTGTCGGGTCAGCTAGTATATATATATATATATATTTTAAATACCCGCATATTGGTAATTCTCAACTGAAAATTCCAGTATTTAACAAATATTTCAATCGTTTAAAACTAACCCTTTAGATATTGCAATTAATGGAGCATAGTGTAAAAAAAATGAACATGCTTGATTACATCACAATGTGCAGGTAAAAAATTTGCAATAATCTTGTACTCAAATTTCAAGTGTGTTGGAAATAAATACGTGCTTGAATTTTAGAAGAGAGTGTTGTAATTTTAGAGCACGCCGTGTTGTATTTTTTACTTTTTTCTATATGTAATATAGAGAAAGTATTGGATACGTGAAAATTTTCGACCTCCGTTTTTTGATGCATTTACACGTTTTGGGATGTCCAGAACACGAATTAATAGTTTTTAGAAAATGTCTGTCTGTCTGTCTGAATCACTTTTTTGTGAACGCTGTATCTGGCTGTATGTGGGGTAAATTTTGAAGATGGGTTCTTTCGAAAGATCTCGTCAATACCTTTAAAATGAATTGTTGAACTATAAATTTGTGATAATTTAAAACAAAGTTATCGATTTTTTTTACTTTTAACAACAACAAAAAAAAAAAAAAAAAAAAAAAAAAAAAAAACTTAGAAAAAAAAATCGTTTATATATATATATATATATATTGTTACTGATTGAATATGTATAGAAAAATATAGAAGAAAGTCTTGGGGTGGCCACAACATACTAGTTTTTTTTTTTTTTTTCATTCATTCGGGAAAAAAAAAAAAAAAAAAGGTTAATTTTTCTTTTACCTTTTCTTTTCTTTCTCCCTTACTTATTTTAATCGGTATGTGTTTTACTTTATTTGCCTTTAAAGTTATATTTGTTTTAATTTTTTTATTTATTTATTTAATCTTTTTTATTCTGTCAATAAAAGTTTGAAAATGTTGTGGAGAACGCGACGCCATGATCTTAATTTTAAGTTGACTTATAGTTCACTTAAGGTTGAGATCATGGCGTCGCGTTCTCCACATTGGCGCTCCACGTTGGGCGCCAATGTGGAGAACGTAACTTATCCATCCTCATTTAACTTTAAACTTTCGATTGGAGGTTGAATGCTGCCAACTTACTTATTTAACTTTAGATTGACTTGGAGCTGTAAATGAAATTCTTAATTTATGAAGAAATGACAGAGTCCAAATATATAACATAAATGAGCTTTAATTGAGAATAAATAAGAAGGGGGGCGCTGGACTATAATAACATCTAGTAACTTACGACTAAAAATGGGCAGTCCTCTTAAATACTTTGATATTAATAAATAACCCCCGTTACTTTACTTAATTACTCACAAATGATCCCAACCACTTTTAATCACTTTCATTAACTCACGAGGTCAAGTAAGCTTTCGATTAGCAGGAGGATTCCCTGACACTGCTATCTACTCGACTTATCCAACTATATCCGCTCCTAACACTCCAAAACAATCTTCCTTCCAACTAACTTTAACCCCTCTCCAACTGACTCTCAAAAGCAATCTTCTTTCTCTTTTTATACTATTCAGTTTCGAAAATATTAGCGTATTTCAATTTACAATTTTAGCTTAGGATCGGCACTAACTTTATTACTCAAACGACTTGTATCCTAAAGCAGCAGATTCACGTTTTACCCGCAAAGTGCGAGTTTTAATTGTAGCACTTTGCTATACCTGACAATGTTATGCGTTTTTAATATGAAATATAATATTTTTAATATATTTTTATATTGGAATGTTATAATTGTAATCCAATAATGATTTCTTTTCAAAATAAAAATATTTAACCATTTATATTTTAAAAAAAAGAGTTTTATTGACAACTTATATTGCTATTACTATTTTTTAAAAAAATATACATCAATTTTTAATTCGCTAAATAAATATTAAATGAGACAAATCAGAAGCATTATTTTAGAAGTACTTCAAGTAATTAAAACTGCCTAAATTTTTTTTAGAACGCATGAAAATTAAAATGGCAGTTTTCCAATGCTTTATTAAACTATATTTTGCATCATACATCTGTAGAAGTTTATCAAATATATTAATTTTACAATATATATATATAACTTTATTAACACATTTTTTTGTAATAAACTACAACGAAATTATCTGAAAAAGCGGACAAAATTAAAAAATAAAAATAAAAATAAAATTATAATCATGATATAAAAAATATTAAAGGAAACTCGAAATTGTAAAGAATTAAAAAAAAAAAAAAAAAAGAAAAAAGAAAAAAAAAAAAAAAAAGTAAAGCTAAAAATTGCTTAAAATTTTCATTTTAAGTATTAATTAAATAATTCCACAATATTGAATGCTATAATATTTTTGAAAGTTAAAAATTAATACATAATTTTTTTTTCAGTAAGTTATAGTAATTTAAATCAATTTTAAAATAAATTAGTTTTAAAAAGTTCTGATTTAACAGTTTTATTTCGATTACTTAAATACTTACTGCGTTGTAAATTTAATATATATAATTCAAAATGGAATTTTACGCAAGAGAGCTTTAATTTAAGATTAGATTTCATTAATAAAACGCAGACCCTTATAAAACTCATATTGACAGAATTAAAAAAAAAAAAAAAAAAAACAGAAGAAATAAAATCAAAATTAAAACATTTATAACTTACTTGTTAATTTAAAATTTTCGTTTGTCATAATAAGAAACCTAATCATGGCTTCGATCCTCCACGTTTTGCGTTTACCATTTATCATAGCGGAGCGGAAGGGGAAGGCGTAGCAAACATTTAACCCTTTGCACTCGGGGCTTTTATCGTGTGGCGCGCCAGCAACTCGAGACGTTTCGCAGCCTTTTTGACGAATTTCTTACCAGTAACTTAAAATCATTACACACAAATTAATGTAAAAAAATTTTATATTTTAACATTTTATATATCTTTACGCCTTTATAAACATAATTTTTTAAATATTAGTCTGTAATTTTTCTGTTCATCATACTTCCATGTAACTATTCCCTGCTTGTCGTGACAAGTATTACAATAATATGTCGTTTGATCCCTTTTTCCAGGTTTATTTCTCTGAGAACAGACATTGCAGTCCTTTCTAACTCTTCTTAGAATATTGTGCAGCTTTCCATTCAAGCGGATATCTTCGGAACCTGAGGTTGAAATCAATGCTGGATCACGTGGCTGGCGAAAATCTCCAGTCAGTTGGTTACTAATGTTTTAAAACATCGCAATGATTATACAAAGCATAAGATTATACAGAAAGAGAGTAGGGAACCGCGTCGAAGAAACTAAACGTAAGCAGTTACTGTCGCGCATCGAGTTACCGCAGCAAACTCAGTGGTAAGCGAGAATGACCTCTCGAGTTGCGGCATCAAACCACATGGTGAGTGAGAGTCACCTCTCGAGTGCAAAAGGTTAAATGTTTTAGTTTATGTTTGAAGCTCATTTGCGTATCTGTATCACATTATTGTTTGACGTCATAGTGAATGTAAAAAAAAAAAAAAACTAATGCGCGAAACAAACATTTGAACTGTAATGATACAGAAGCCGCTAATATGCAGATTACCTAGTTAAAATGCGGAAAATTCAAGATTCCGCACTTTAACGGGTCATTTTAGTTAATCTGCGCATTAGCTACGTAATAAAGGATATATAAAGGATATATTAAAGGATTTCGAGATTTATCGGTAACATAAATATATATATAATTAAAGGAAGGGTTTGTCTGTATTCAAGTTCCGAGTACGCAAGTATGCAAGTTTGTATGCAAGGCTGTCCGACTGTTCTTCTATACGTTCAGCCCCTATTGAACGTAGAAGTACAAAAATTGACTTCCTACCCGAATCAAGAACCTTCCCGAGGGGATAGTGAAATTAGAATTTCAAAATTTTAATTAGTTGCGGGTATATTAAGTAAAACGTTGACCTATGTCAATTAATAAACCTGTCAATTTTAAGCTTAAGATGTGGAAGGAGCGTTAAATGGCTAAATAAATTAGAAATGTCGTTCCAATCACTAAAAATTCAGTACCAAACTAAAGGGGTGATTTTTCTGAATCCAGGAGTGCAAACAGCATTTCGACACAACAATGTGATTTTTTACAATTGACTAAAGTGTAAAATTTAGATGGCAACACTTCATTATTTCATTTATCATTCTTGAGTGCCAGACATGTTGAATGCCTATTTTTTCGGTCGGAAATAATTGCTTTTCAGCCACATGACAAGGTACTGCAAAAATAAATAAATAAATAAATAAAAAATAAAAAATAAAAAATAAATCTGATGTGGATGCCACATGCCTTCCTTGGAATATACAAACTGTTATAAAAATATTGACATTTTTGTGTGAGATAACTGATTCGTAAATAAACCAGCAGGTTCCAATCACGGAAAAAAAAAAAATCCTGAGAAACTGCTGCTTTAACCACAAAAGTCATGATAATACGATTATTTATACTGCTAAACAAATATGCTAATATATAACACATGTACATAAATATAATATATGATATAAAGAAATCCTAAGTTGTCTGTCTTTCCTCCGTAGAATCTGTTTAGGAAATAATTTTATTGATTTACTTAAAAATTGCAAAATCAAAACTCAAATTTTCTGCAAATTTAAGCATTATATATTTGATTTCACTTTTTTTTTTAGATTTTTATTTTGCAATTTGAACTTTAGATACATTGCATGTTTCTGAAAAATCTACAAATTTTTTTTGTTCTATTTTGAAGATTTTACACTTAAATTATGATTTCGGTCTAAATCGTTGAATAATTTATGCTTCTGGAAGCTTTCGTTAATGTTACTACGATTTTAAAAAAGAATAAATTTTCAAATTTCTAACAATTTTTATATTTTATATCGATGAGTGCGTAAATTATTTATGATATCCAGAAAATGGTATGTTTTATTTAATATAATTTGCTCATAAAATATATTTAATCCTTCCATGTAGTATTTTTATATTTCGTTTTTTATATACAAAATAGTTATATTCCTTATGTAAAACACCGCTTTTATTCTGATTTATTTTGAAAAATAATAATAACAATGATAAGGAAAAGGCATGTTTAAACTTTTATTGATGTAATAAGAAATTACATTCTCTTCCAAATTACGGTGACAGGACTATGTAAAAAATTGATCTCAAAACAGATAAAGGGAATATCCCCATGAATGAATAATAATAAATTATAAATGTAAAAATCAAATCTCTTTTGAAATAGAAATATACATATATATATTTATTTATTTATCGATTAATAAAATGGCCTATATTTTATATAAAACATTTTTGAATTTCAAATATAAGTCTTTTGGTGTAAAGATAAAGTGGAAAACACAGATAAAATAGAGCATTGTTATTTTGTGAGTAACTTCTGGACTTTGTCTACGAATAAGTATAAAAGATTTTCATGCTTTATTAAATAACTTAACTTATAATTAAGGAAAAACTTTTCACTAAATTGATTGTTGTTTAAAAGAGAAGCGGTGAATACTTTAAAAAGTTGCTTGCATTGAAACAGTGTCATAACAGAATACTGACCACAGGAAGTATTGTAGAAATATTTCCCAATGCGACCCGCTTTATAAGTTTAAATATATATTAAAAACAATAGAAATATTTTTATACGTAGATATTTTTCTTGCAATCTTAAAGCTTTTGTAGAGAAAAACTGGATAAAACTTGTAAAAAAAAAAATTCTTACACTAACATAAATTTTTAGTGCATAGACTAGGCATAACATTGGAATTAGCTTTATGATGTAAACATTTTAATTGCTATTGTAAATTATAGCTTTAGACTGACTTGAATTCTTTTTGTTGTAATTTAGATAAATTGGGAAAAAGAACTGTATTGAAACTATTTATATACCTAATCATAAACCGTGATATTTATTTAAATAGTGAGTAAATAACTTTATGCTCCAAACGACATTAATTGAAATTTTTCTGTTAAAATTTCCTTGAATTATATCCTTGACCATCTCATCTATAAATTTTGTTTAAATCTGAAATGTTAAAAAGAAAAATTATTACATATTCATTAAGTGATGATGAGAAAATTTTGAACATATTATGTTATTCTTTTTTTTTTTTTTTTTTTTTTTTTTTTACAAAAAAAATGAGAATGATCAGTTATATTTCATTACTCCTATTTGAAACAAATTAGTTTTTGCGTATTCTCAGTCCTTTCCTTGATGCGTTTCCACTATAGTATTACTGTCTTAAAAGTACAGAACAAAACTATTTTTTTTTTGCTATATTAGTAAAATTTTGAAAAAAATTGCCACAATCCATCACTGCTGCTTACTTATTTTTTGACCATCTGACCAGAAAAAATGCAATTTAACTAGACTGAGTAATTATTTACAAACATTCATGATTTTATAAATGAATCACAAAAGGTTTAGTTTTTATAGAAAGTAAGAATTTCTTTAAATTTAAAGTGTTTATCGCCGTTTTCAAAGACTAACAATTTCTCTAATAAAAGTTTTTTGACACTTTATATATATATTTATAAAAGAAAAATTGTAGCTTTCTAGTATTGAGAAGAACCTAAAAAAAATAAATAAATAGATAAAATGACAGCTAAGGAAATTTTAAAAATTGGGTTAAATCAAAAAATTCTCCCATTTTTATATTCTGATGAAGAAATATTAAATTATTATAAAAGTGTGTTTTCAAGTGATGTTCGAACAGCTGTTGATCTTGTGGATTATCTTGTAAAATTTTCGAAAAAATTCTCCAAAGTTTCTTTTATATTCAATGATAAACCTTGCGTCCGTTTTCAAAATGGCACTACTATAGGCCTATGTGAATTAGTATATCGATCGAAAATTGATATTGCTGCAAACAATTATGTGATGCACGAGAAAATAATAGAATATTTTACTTACCCATTTGCACTTACTCATTTTACATTCCTGACTCAAAAACCGGAGTATAAACCACAGATTTTTGGCATTTTTCAAGCATTTTCACCATCTGTTTGGATAGCAATTATGCTAGCTTTTATTCTAATGGCTTTTATTCATTACATTCCGAAGTGGAAATATGCATTCAACAAAATTTTGCTGCACGTTTTAGCAGTATTTTTAAGACAAAGTTCAATTTTAAGGCCTTCAACATTGTCAGGAAATTTGCTTATATACTCTTGGGTTCTTGGAGCGATGTTTTTTTGTCTTGCTTACGATTCTGCATTTCTATCATTTCTTACGATACCACCAACCATTAGAATCAAAGACTTGTCGCAGTTGGCTAGAGCAGTATCAGAAGGAGAATACCGCTGCGTATCTCGTCGCCAACTTAATATTCATAACATGCTGTTAGCGTATGGTAGAAAAGAATTGAACATAATTGGAAAAGACCTTAGTATCAAACACCTAAGTGATGAAGATATCATTGACATTTTTGTCTTCGGCAGAAGAAAGGCAAATTTTGCGTATATCGGAATTAATATGGAACTAGATTTTTTTAATGAAGAAAATAATTTCATCTCTGAAGATCATTTTCTCAATGGTATGACTGCAATGATTTTACGAAATGACTTTTGTTGTAAAAAGCTTCATGAAACATTCGTACATAAATTCATGGCTTCAGGGCTGTATTTTAAATACAGAAGTGACGGCAAATTTCTGGCAAATTTAGAGTCACGACGTTATTCCACAGAATATGACTCCAGTAAAAGGAAATTAACACTTGTAGACCTTGCTCCTGCATTTATAATTTTATTGACGGGTTATATATTATCTTTTCTGGTTTTTCTTGGAGAAATGTATTTAGGTGATAAGAAAGGATCAATATTCAAAAAGAATAATAATAATAATAAAAAATTAAGTATAATTTGTAAAAAAGAATGTGCTTAACGGACGTTTTCTAAACTGTTTTACAGTTTCTCTATCTACTGAGTATTATCGTTTGAAGGTAAAAGTTATTTTGTATCTATCCATGCACCTCACTTAGAGGTATAGTATAAATAACGGCACTAGATTAGTGGTTTGCATTTTTTTTTTTTTTTTTTTTTTACTTCCGTTATGGATTGGCAAATATGTCTCTGATACAGCAAGAATATTACGACAACGCATGCTAGCATCAGTGGAATATATATCCAATTTTGCTTTTGAAATCACAAATAGAAGATAGTTTCACGTGTGTACACTATCTTTGAGACCATCTATAAGTAAAGCAACGTGTTTCTGATGTCATGAATGTGACACTGCAATACGTTTTCTTTGTTGTACGGATGCAACTGTATTGTTTGTTTACCTTATTAACTTTTTTCTTCTTTTTGCTGGCAGTGATATGTCCCTTTACATAACTTTCGAATTAAAATTTTGCAAAATCTATTAGCACAGAATTATGTAGCCAAGATGTTCATTCTTCTTAAAGGGATATTGAACATTTTCTAGTACATCTGACGTGAGATTCTTTCTAGTCACTTATCTATTATATCTTGTTTTCGCGTCGAAAAGTAATCCGAAGCCATTTTCGCCATTTTCATGTAACAGGATTATTACGGAAAATAAGTTACAAATGACGTAAAACATACTTAAGTTCAAAGATTTTTTTTTTTTTTTTTTTAAGTGGATGGTTGAAATTTTACTTACATTTTTCCTAATTAGCATTTTGTGTACATTTTAATAGTTTTCCTATACATAATAATTTTTGTATATATTTTAATTTTGAAAGAAACAATGATTTTTAAATCCTTCAAGGTCATCAGAAACTAAAATGATTTTCCTAGAGCACATATAATTTTATACCATTTCGATGCTTGTAAACTTATATTACATAAGTGAATTTTAAATTAGATTAATTTTTTGTAATTAAAAATTTACAGACGAAATGCCATATTTCTTCAAGTGTTATGGTGAAAAGTTTGTGATTATTCGCCTTTAAATATTGGTCTCAGACACATATTTAACTATTTACCTACAGTGTAAAAAAAATGCAGCCCAAATACAGAAATTCTCTGTAATTTCAGAAAAAAAGGCGTAAATTACGAAAAAATTACGTAGACAAAACGTATTTTACGACTTTTTTTCTGAAATTACAGAGAATTTCTGTATTTGGGCTGCATTTTTTTTACAGTGTATGTACATTAGGAAACCTCACTACATGATATTTTGATTTTGTTAACATTGAAAAAATGTCGTTTTTTACATAGATTATTAAAAATTTCTAACTGTTTTTACTCGTTGAGCGATTTAAATTTGAATGTATTTTGCCTACCTGGTTTACGCAAAGGACCGACAGAAGGACAGAAAGACAAACAGGCAAAATAGCTGAATTCATAAACACTTTAAACGTTGCTGACAAGTTTTAAATATGTTTAATACAAACGGTGATGTAATGCCAGCAATTTACAAATTTAACCCTTAATGTATCTCAATATTCCAGTGTAGCCCAGTGTATCTTAATACTAAAGATTCCGTATTCTGTAGAAAAATGTATTTTAGGCATTTGAATACTAAATGTCAGTTTCGTTTTAGAATTTGTGCAGCATAAATTACTTAAATGAAATTTATAAATATGCGTTTCATAAAAGACAATTCATTGGCATTCTTTTGGGTAACCCTATATACAAACCAACGTAGTTATGAAAACCATTTTAAACAGGGAACAGCGCATTGTGAACTTGAATAGTATATAAAAGAACATGTGAAAATATTTTCGACGCTAGAAGCGGAAAGACGGATAGTCATATGAACCGTTAGACTAATTCAAATAATAATCTCCCTTGAACATTGTTAGAGAAAAGGAATAATAGTTAAACAAAAATGGAACTGCTATTTGAGCAATTAATTCTTAATAACAGACTTTGATGTATCTGTATAATTTGTTCTGCCCTGTATCTGAATGTTGCTCATACCATATTCGATAGAAGAAACATTTTGCATATGAATAATAAATATCAATTTCATTATAAGTTGTTCAGAATAAAGTTATCAAAATATCATTTAAAGAAGGAGTGAGATAGACAGACGAACAACGAACTGAAGTCATATACATTTTTAAACTTTGTTGAAAATAGTTAAATGTGAATTATATGTTCTTCACTTAGGTGAACTCTTTATGTAGGGACTGAAATGCAGTTGAAAAGCCTTTATGAACTAAACAATCGTTTATAAATTGTCTGTACTATCACATAAATGAAATGAAACATATTTATATATATAAAATGACTTACGAAATAACTTTTATGTCATTTGGAAATAATGTGGACGTAAAAACATTGAAAAAAAAATAAATGTAGGAATTAATGTTAAGAACCAACAATTTCCTTATAACACAGGTCTGCTAAATCGTACTTTTCAATTTTTTTTCGGCACTGCGCCAGGTGTCTGTATTGTGTTTTGATAAGCTAAATTCAGAAATGCTTGTCTATCATTCTTTTCACGTAAGGGGTTCTCACAAAGAAAGAATGAACATCGGAAAAATTTCCTTAGAGGCTATAGCAAATTCGAAACAATTATCGTATAACGTACAATCTAAAACAATAAAAAAAAGACGCACCAAGAAGGAGTTATCCGAATAGGACGAAAATTGTTAAATGTGATGTACATGTGGAGAAAACAAATGATTACGGTTCAGAAATTTAGGAGGATTTAACTAAGAGAAAGAGCCTCACAAAGTGAACAAATCAAGAACGCGTTGGCCCCCTTCTGGCCCTTATGTAAGCAGTTATTCGGCTTGGCATTAATTGATAGATTTGGCACATGTCCTCCTGCGAGATATCGTGCCAAATTCTGTTCA
This sequence comes from Salticus scenicus, assembly GCA_963930645.1. NCBI lineage: Eukaryota > Metazoa > Arthropoda > Arachnida > Araneae > Salticidae > Salticus > Salticus scenicus. The sequence continues at coordinate 243,976,398 of OZ005656.1, forward strand.
ATTGATGTGCTAGATTGGCAAAATCCCGAACTGGTAGTAGGACCCTTTCATGATGCTCCAAAAGTCCTCAGTGGTAAAGAGATCCGGTGAATTTGTGGCCAAAATAATGTTGGGCAAGGAAGAAAACAAGCAGTATAAACTATCTTCGTACGTGGGCGGGCATTATCTTCCTTAAAGGCGTACATTATCATGCACGTGTGCAGGCATAATCATGCTCAAAATTTTGTGATATGAAGAACAGCAAAACGGAACATAGAATTTCGTCGACGTACCACTCTGCTTAAAGATGCTGCGGGTGGCAATCAAAGGAGTCATGCTCTGAAATGAAATGGCACCCAAGACCATCACTCCTGGTTGTCGGGCCGTATGGTTGGTGACAGTCAAGTTGGAATCCCCCTTTTTTCGGGGCGTCTCCAAACGCGCCTTCGCTGGTCATCGGGGCTCAGATTGGAGTGGGACTCATCATTGAATGCTCGATATCACTGCAAACGAGCTTGTCAGTGCACAAAGTTTAATAATAGTCTGCACAAGGGGCTCCGTGAGCTCAACCCCATTTGTCTGGGCCGCCTATTAATGGTATTCGAAGTCATGGAAGCACCAGTTGCACAAATTTGGGGCTTTGAGTACCACTCTGACGATTGATCAGTTCTTATATTCTGTCCTATCTCTAGGCCGAACACTTCCTTCTTAACACTACGTTTGGCCATGGTTCATCCATTCCTGTCAATATCATCTAATATCGGCATGGTTCCTATCCAGTTGTCAAACAATTCACGGATTAGACCAACTTGCTTCTTTAGGCCAACTACACACCTCTCTCAAATGTAGACATCTGCGCATATTGTTTGCATACCTGAAAGCGAGGTATAGTTATGATCTATCTGAGTAGACGGAATAAAATTATCAAAGACTTTATAACCTGGAATCTAAATTTCTTCTCTCTAATATCCTGTCAGTTGCGTAGTTAAAACGCGCTGTAGCGTCACATGTTCCTTCACTGGCCACCAACTTTAAAAATTTGCATTTTCCATCGAAACCTGTATGCATGTCAATTTGTGTCCAATTTGCATTACTCCTTGGTGCGACGTTTTGTTGTCCTGGAGTGTATATTAAAATAGAATAATATTTACACATTATCTTTTAAATGTCTTTCCTTACATCGAAGCTCCCTTTAGAGCTTTGTACCATGTACACGGTTTGAGGGCCTTATGGAAGAGGAATTCTCTATGCAGCGTCTAACAATAATCAGCTAACATGTTAACACTCCATCGTTCCTGATACTCAATCCACATTTTTTGGATGTCCTGATGAAACAGCTTATTCTTTACTTACATCATCCAGATTTTCTGGGAAATAACTTAGGAGTTGAATAAGTGGAATATTAAGCTCAAACAATCCAATTTTTGTAAAAAACTGTACTTGATGGAAATTCTTGAACAGATTTTCTTTAATAATCATACAAAGGTACTTCAGAAAAGCACATCATCTTGAAGAAAAAAAATTTCATCGTCGACTTGTATAATGGTTTATAATGTGTACAAATATGTTATAAGAAAATACTTTCAATAAAAGTTACCCAGAATTCAACAGAATAAAATATATATATATATATATATATATATATATTGTTGTTAAATAATTACCAAATAATTTATACTTCATTTTTGTATAATAATTTTGAATTTCTTTGTTTCAGTATTTACATTACTATTTTGTTGTTATGTTTAAACTAAACCAACAGCTGTAATAAAGCATACAGAGCACTTTAATCTAATAAAGCATACAGAGTTTCTTGTAAACAAATATTTTTTACTAGAAGTGATTACTATAATTAAAAAATCAGAAAAACAAGACCAGATAATATTACAAAATATTATCTGGTTAATTAATATTATTAAGTTACTAAATAACACGGATAACTTAAAATTATTACAGTCGGCAGCAAAATTATTGGAGCACACATCCACATTTTTATTTATTTATTTATTTATTTTTTTTTTTAATGCTAATTTTTATCAAATACTTAATTTTTTTTATATATATAAATAGCGTAAGACTATGATCATGATTCGACAATTGTTTACTTAAGAAAACAGTATTAGGTGCACGTATTTTAAACAGGACTTAATGCTAGCGCTTCAATAATTTTGCTGCCGACTGTACATTTCCTTTTCAGTTTGAATGTTTTTCTGTTTGTTTACATAATCGTTAATTGTACACAATCCTTGCACTTATTACTTTCCGAACACTATAGTGAGGAAAGTATTGTAATCATGTCAAAAATCCGAATTTGAGATTTTGATTTTTCTATACGTTTCGAGGTCCAATAAGTCCGTTTTCACTATTTTTGCGATCATGTATGTATATGTGTGTGTATGTGTGTGTGTATGTATGTCTGTATGTCTGTGAGTGAACACGCTAGCGTCTAAACGCTTTGTTCGAATAAATAGAAAGTTGGTACGTATATTGTAAGTCACCATAGTACGAACCCTATAGACTTTGGTGGATCTAGCACTTATAGTTTTTTTACAGGGTCACAAAGAAAAATTCTTTATCATTATGGCCTATGGGACCAAAATCTTAAAAGTGCGATAGCATCTAAGCGCCTTGTTCAATTGAGAAAAAAATTTATACACATTTTATAGGTCACAGATATTAAATCTGTATAGATTTTGGAGAATCTATCACTTATAGTTTTTTTACAGGAACACAAAGAAAAATTCTTTATCATTATGGCCTATAGGACCAAATTTTTAAAACTGATATAGCGATTAAACGCCTTATTAAACTGAGCAAAAAATTTGTACACTCTTTATAGGTCACAGTTGCACCAACTGTATAGATTTTGGTGAATCTAGCACTTACAGTTTTTTTACAGGGACACAAAGAAATATTCTTTATCATTATGGCCTATGGGACTAAACATTTAAAAGTGCGATAGCATCTAAACGCCTTATGCAATTGAACTGAAAATTCATATGAATATTATAAAACACAGTTGCACTAACTTTAAGCATTTTGGTAAATTTAGCATTTATAGGTTTTAACAAGGACACAACGAAAAATTCTTTATCATTATGATCTATGGGCTCAAAGTTCAGTAGCGTTAAATAAAACATCGTGTAATATATGGAGAAAAATGCTCAAACACTCTATTATGGTTTTCTCTCTTTTGTTTGTTTAACAACTCCTCTTTCTTTACCTTATCTACAAAACTGTTAATTACTCAATGTTCGGAAAGTCGAGTGGAGTCACTCCAGATTTTTTTTTTTTTTTTTTTTTTTTATAAAAAATGCAGCTTTTGTGCTACCACCTCCCGCAAAAAAACTCATTAGACGAATTGCATACCACCATGGGTTCAATTTATTTCTGAGACAAAAATACAGATAGCATATCGTCGTCGGATACATACAATGATACATGTCTAGTTTCACTCACTTTTAAGTCTAGAATCCCCCACCGTTTTGTTTTAATCTCTTACAGTTATTTTATCAACATCTTCCTCTTAAAAATGTTCAAAACACAAAACCTAAATTTCACTTGATTTGGAAGCTTCTCGTTTCCTTTTTAAAATCTTTACGTTAGTTAACTTATGAATGGAAATTTCGACGACGACAGTCCTTAAAAAGAAATTTGAGAAGGATGATATATTTTGTTCGGAATAGTTTTATCGCTTTTGTAAACAGCCGATAGTTGCACAAAACTTAAGCAGTATACTTAAAAAATAGCAAAACTAAACAGATAACATTAAATAATTTGCAAAACATTTCCCATAGGCTAATATTGGCACTTAAGATAGTACCAGTAAAGTAGTACCAGATGTGTGACTTCTTAGCCATTTTCGAGCCATTCTCGAACATTGTCCAATTTAGGATTCTGGGAACCGTTTCCAAGAAGGTGCGCCGTCTCGAATGGAATAAGCTAATCCAGTGACTTATTGATATTGTCTCCAGGCACAGTTCTAGAAATTCAACAAACTTATCATGACTGTCATGTCATTACCAATAAGCAGCGCAATATTTCCTAGAATTTAATAGAATCAATGCACAAACTCTTCTAAGCAGCAAATGCGCGAACTCTCCCGCTTCGATAGAAAAGATTTTGCATATTTTTATTCAATAATTATTTATTTTTATACAGAACTGTTGGTGTCCGTAAAGCTAGTCTATACCAGTAGCTTATGAGAAATCTTTTAATTAAAAAATATTTTGTACCGCTGCCACTATATAGAAATTCCTAGAAAATGATATGAAACTTCAAGCATTGATTTTTGAAAACAAGATAAAATAACCACGTTTTTCTTATCCGATCGAAAACATCAACATGCACATTCAAGTCGGCACTCTACTATTGCTGTTGTACAACTACATGGAATAGAGCCCTCACATTTTACACATTGCCTCCGATCTTCTATGTGCGTAATCTTTCATAGCTTTACTTTATTATATATGTTACCGCTAAAGTGCAGAAATCAGTTAATCTGCCGATTAGTTAGGTAATCTGCGCATTAACTAGGGTGATCCGTTAAAGTGAGGAAAATTGTTTCATTTCTCAAATTACCTAGGTAATCTCCGAATTACCTAGATAATCTGCACATTACCTACTAGGCACTCGTTAAAGTGAAAATAAGATCTCTGGTGTTGTAATTTTAGAGCACGCTTTGCTGTATTTGTTTTTTCTTTTTTCTTTTTCATTAAAAAGAAAAAAAAAAAGAAAAAAAGATTAGTTTTCTTTTCTTTTCTCTTCTTTCTTTCTTTACTTATTTTAATCTGCATGTGTTTTAATTTTTATGTCTTTTAAAGTTAAATTTGTTTTAATTTTTTTATTTATTTAATCTTTTTTATTCTGACAGTATAAGTTATATAATACCTTTAATAGCTTTCAATAACTTCTATTTTATAAATCAATGTTAGAATTGTTATACAGTAACGATTTCTTTTCAAATAAAAATATTTAACCATTCAAATTAAAAGAAAAAAAAAGTTTTATTAACAACTTATATTGCTAATGTTATTATTATTTTTTTTAATTATGCACCAATTTTTAATTCGCTATAGAAATATTAATATAGACAAATCAGAAGCATTATTTAAGAAGTACTTCAAACAATTAAAACTGCTTTAATATTTTTTAGAACGCTTAAAAATTAAAATGACATTTTTCCAATGTTTTATAAAATTATATTTTGCAGCGTACATACGTATACCTGTACAAGTTTAGCAAATATATTAATTTTATAATAATAATAATAATAATAATAATAATAATAATAATAAACTTTATTAACACATTTTACGTGATAAACTACACGAAATTATCTGAAAAAGCGAACAAAATTAAAAAATAAATAAATAAATAAAAATATAATCATGATATATAAAATGTATGAAGGAAACTTGAAAGAAACAATATATATATATATATATTATATATTATAATGAGAAATGCTAAAAAATGCACAAAAATTTCATATTAAGTATTTATTAAATAATGTCATAATATTTTTCAGAGTGAAAAATTAAATTTTTTCTGTAACTAATAGTAATTTAAATCAATTTTAAAATAAATTAGTTTTAAAAAGTTGTGATTTAATAGTTTTATCTCGGAAGGAATTAATTACTGTGTTGTATATTTAATATTCATAATTAAAAATGGAATTTCACGAGAGAGAGTTTTTAACTAAAAATAGATTTCAGCATTAAAATGCAGACCCTTATAAAATTTATATTGGCAGAATTAAAAAAGAGAAGAAATAAAATCAAAATTAAAACAATTATAACTTACTTGTTACTTTAAATTTTGTGTTTGTCATAATAAGAAACCTAATCATGCATCGCTTCCTCCACGTTTTGCATTGTTTATCATAGCGGAGCGGAATGGGTAAAAGTTTTAGTTTATGTTTGAAGGTCATTCGCCTATCTGTATCACATGACTGTTTGACGTCATTGTGAATGTAAAAAAACTAAGGCTCGAAAGAAACATTTAAACTTTAACGATACAAAAGCCGCGACTGTGCAGATTACCTAGTTAAAATGCGGAAAACTCTTGATTCCGCACTTTAACGGGTCATTTTAGTTAATCTGCAGATTAGCTAGGTAAACTGCACATTCACGGATTTCGAGCTTTAACGGTAACATATATATAAATTAAAATGTTAAAGTATATGACATATTAATATAATATATACATTACAATATTAATATTACAATATTAAAATGATAAAGTATATTATATATTAATATAATATATATATTACAACGTTAAAAAAAAAAAAAAAAAAAAAAACAGAAAAAGGAAACTAAACAGAAAATAATAATTGACCTAAATTCTTTTGACGCCATCTGTAGGAAAATCCCTCAATACAGGATAAAAACAGTAAGATGCAAAAGCAAAAACTAGCTTATCTCTGTACATCTTACCAAGAGGAAGAAGAATTTATCCACTGCAGTTCTGAATACAAAATTAAAAATTACTTAAATATAAAGGGAAAAAAATAAAACTGCGCAATAATAAAAATTTAGGAAAAGATTGTAAAAAGACTTACCAAAAACTAATGAACATAAACATGGTATTATGAAACATTGAATGATACATCGTATCACGAATAACATAATCACAGGGAAACACCAAATGAGACAAGTCCTCCCGATATATTCGGGGAAGATTAAGTTGGTGTCTTACTTCTTTTCAAGTAGTCACCATTTTGAAACAAAATGGCGGCTACAATTTATTAATGGAATTGCTGGAAATATTGATGTGGCTATGTACCAATAGTTCCAATAGTTTTAAGAAAATTGGTTTATAAATACATTTTTATGCTATTTTAGATTTTCAAATGGCCGGCACTTGAGAAAAAAAGAAAAAGAAAAAAAGCCGATCAAGTTAGAAAACAAACATATCGAATGATTTGTTTTTAATTGATTGTTTTTGAATAAATATTTTGTTATGTTTTGAATATATGTCTTGTTTAAATATTTGTTTTTGAATAGACTCATTTTTGAGATAAGTCTATTCTACAAATTTAGTTCGAATTATTTAGTATTTCTAAAGTTACCTTGTTTACAAATTAAATGGCCGCCACTTGGAAACAAAATGGTGCAGCAAGTTGCTCAATCAATTAATCTAGAAAATTTGTAAGATAAGTCCCTCGTCTAACTTTGAATCGAAGTAAATAATTATTTCAAAATTGATTGTTATAATAAATTCTCAAGTGGCAGCGTTCAAGTAGCTGCAGCTTGAAAACCAATTTGCCACTGAAATCATTTAAGATATTTTAATGATAACTCTACTGCTAAATTTTGATTCGAATTGATTAAGTCTTTCAAAAGTTATCGTGATAACAAATTTTCAAGTAGCCAACTTGGAAATAATAATGACGGAGCAAGTTGTCCAGCGAATTTATCCAGAATTTTGAAATATAAGTTTACTGCGCAACTTTGGTTCCATTGAGTTCTGTATTTTGAAAGTAGTATTGTTGACAAATCTTCAATTGACACTCTGATATTAAATGGCCGCAACTTGGAAGTAAAATAGCGGAGCAACTTGCTTAGTGAAATAATCCAAGATAATTGTTCGATAAGTTCCCTGTCTAACTTTGTTTTGAACTAATTCAGTATTTCAAAAGTTATCATAGTAATAAATTTTCAAGTGCACCCTGTTTTTAAGTAGCTTCAACATGAAAACAAAAGGACGGAGCAACTTGAAGAGCATTAACTTTCTAAGACCCGCTAGAAGTTTAATGCTCTGAAAAATTTGCACTATCCGAGAAATATCGCGGGAATCATCATCTCCTACGTTTCAAACAGTTCCATTTCAATAAACTGGAGTTCTATTTCGGCACGCCTTCCACGCAGTCAACTCTAAAAGATTCAAACACAGAAGGAGGCCGCTCACTACTACGCAGCAGTTTTGAGTGATTTTAACGTCCAAAGAGGGGCTCTGATGACAGTTTTCACAATAGAGTGTGGAATTTTAAAAGAGCCCATATCCAGAGGTTATGCCTCCCCCGTTGTTTATTGCATAAACAATAACAATAACAATAACAACAACAACAACAACAACAAAATAAATAAATAAATAAAAAATCCTACGCGACAGAGGGTAGTTGATTGATAGGATAAAATATAGGCTTCTAATGAGAAAATTTCGTAGGCAGCGGAAGGATGTTTAAATTTTGCGACGAGCTTTTGGAAAAATTAGGAACATTAATTTTTAGTCTGTTAACTTGGATAATACCATTACCGTCATAAATATTTTAATTAATTTAGTTCTTGAAAGGGTACGCTCTAAAATGTTAAAAAGCCAGTTATTGGGTTTAATTGGAGGGTTAAGTAAATGATATGGGACTGTGAGGATTATGCAAATTAAGAACGTTCAGAAGAGCCTTCCTTTCCGCTTTCGCATCGAGAGGTTCTCGAGTAATGAAAACGATATAAGTAGTTTCTGAAAGGTCCATGACCCGTCGGAAAGGTTGGGATTACTGGAGAGAAATCAAAGTCATAATTTTCCACGGGCTTAATGAGAACATAGGTGTAGCACCCTTTGTTTGAAGTATCCCATTCAGCTTGCCATTCTATCGGGAGGTTTGTCAAAAGGGACTTTTGATAAAAGAAGCGGGGAGAAGGACGGAAAAAACGAAGTCCAGATTTTGAGTGGCTATTTTTACCAGCCCATAAGCCTTTTTATTGCCCACAACGCCTCGATGCGCAAAAATGTGGGGGAGAGAAGTAATTTCTTGAAGGTTAATTAAAAGTAATTTAATATCCTTTATGAGAGTGTTTTTTGACAGATGGGGATGTATTGCCTGTAAGACTGAGAGACGGTCAGTGTAGACTGGAACTGAGTAATATTTATTTCTAGCCGCATTAATCTACAGGAGGGCCTGATAGATGGCAAATAGTTCGGCTTGAAATAGCGTTATAGTTCCCAGTCTTGTGGCCCACTGGTGAGTCAAGATCCCATCTGAGAGGACACAGAATGCAGAGACGACTCCGTGTTCAGTCTTTGACCCATCCGTATGCACTGCTACTGGAGCAGAAGGGGAGAAGATCTATTTAAGATGTTGATTAGGACATGCGAGGGATCTGCTGTGTAGTGTATTTGCCAACTGCATATTTTCTGATGTATTTCTGAATTGGGGAAGTGCTCATTTTGTGGTGAAAGTCTACTGTGTTGTAGAATGTTTGTTTTGTGAAATTCAGATTTAACTGTTAGGTAAATAGGTGGAATCCCGGAAATTATTTTCAACTCGTCAGTGAAAATAGTTCTATACCAGTGGAATTTTGTAATAAGAATATTCTTTGAAAAGAGAAGAGTCTCAGCTTTGCTGTTTTAAAAAAATTCCCCCTCCCCTCCCCCTCCCAAAATTCCAGCCCCGTAAGTTTTGATTTTTTCTACAACTACACGATACCAGATCTTCAACATGTATGATTTTATATCCAATCTTTTCCGCGAGTTTTGTAAAATTGTGATAAATTGTTAGTTTTAAATTATTGATATGTGCAATCCAGTTTAGGTTCTTATCTATGAATACTCCTAAGATCTGTGTGCTGTCGACTTGGGAGACACTAAGTCATTGACCCTGATCACCAGTTTTTTTTTTTTGTTTTAGAAACCTGGGAAGAGAAAAGGTAAATCCTGTGTCTTCGCTGCTGAAAGTGTGAGATTGAGTGAGGTAAGCAATTGGCAGAAGGTTTTTAACGCATCAAGGGCCTGAGATTCCAAATGCCTTCTTGATTTACCCGAAAGGATTATCGGGAAGTCATCAGCGAAAGCGAAGATTTCAAAGATTTTTGACGTTATAGGTTCGAGTATGGTGTTTGCGATTAATGTCCAGAGAACTGGACCAAGAAATGAGCCTTGTGAACAGACTTTGTCTTGAGTATGATCATAAAAACAAGGTACATTTTCTAATTGAATTTAAAAGAAATTTTGTATAGAAACGGTATGATAAATATTAATAAGTCTTTTAAAAGGCCGCACAAAAAGTATATGGATAATATCATTATTATTTCACGCATTTTTGTATTTTTGTGTTGCCTTGAATATGGTCTATAAAAGTAAAGTTCTCTGTATGGTGCACAAAAATTAGAATATATATTAAAAAAACCCTCATAATACAACTGAAATTTCTCTTCATATGTATCTTGTAAACTATCTGAGTATCTTGTATGGCCCTATAAAACAATCAATAATAATAACCATGATCTATTCTACAGAAACCGCATCTAGTTATTGCCTGTTAATTATGTTATGTGTCATATAATGACATTAAATGATATTTTAAAGATATAGAATACCGTAGACCTCTTATAGACTACCGTATATTAATATTCAGTTTTCAGTAAATAAATCGGTAGTGCTATTCATTTGAAATTTTTAACAAAAACATGTTTCAATAAACTGAAAAATATATATTAATTTCAAGACGTTATAAAATCATTTATGAAAATTAGAATACGAAAAAATGGATGGACACACCAAATGAAATCAGAAAGATTTTAAATTTGTTGCAGAATGTTAAAATTATACCTGATTATTTCTACATTAGCTAACACATTTCCTAAAAAAAAAATCCATAATATGTAATAATATAATATATTGTCCTAGTTTAGATAAATATCACTACATGTTAATTCACACTTTTTTATTAGGTATCGTGGAATGGTCATATCCTTTAATGAAATGGAGCGAGGTTTGAACCCTAGTCAGACCTACTTGTTCATAATGGTTCGAAATTTTCTTTAAACAGTTAAACCTTAAATCTTGGTTTAACGGGCGTTAATGAGCAAAAATAGCCTGTATAGTGATGCTCCAAATCCAGCTAAACCAACCTGTTACCTCAATCTTTTAATAACTTTCAATACATCTTTCTGTCTTACAGTGTTCCAGTTTGCGGGAGGACCCCCTCCATAAGAGGTTCGATTATTAAATTTTTAAACAATACAGCATAACATAAATTGGTGTTCAGTTTAAAATGTTTATTTCGTGCGTTTGAAAGTTTTTAATTGCTGTTTTAAAATAAATGGATCTTTATTTAATTTTTATCCTCTCATCGATATTCTCTTAAAGTGAGAACTTTGACGCTGAAAAATGGATGCCAAAAGTATAGGTAAATTGGTGTAAATCATTACTTTTAGACTTAAATAACTCAGAGATTATTTCAGTTAGAGACACGGGTTTTCATTTGCTTTACTTCTTAGAATGAGAGCAAAATTTTTCTAAATGTAAGATATAGGAAAGAAAGGACCGTATAAAAATTATATTTCGTATTTTAATATGTTTACAGACTGTTATACAAACAAATAACATACTTGAAATATATTCTTTATTTTAATCAGTTTTAAAATCAGACGTATTTTTCTATGATGGTTAGTTTAATGACAGACGTTGTAAATACACTTTGAATCGTTCGATATTATATAATCATGACGCCTCTCGACTTACTGTTTAGGCTATCCCAGAACAAGTAGCTAGTAACAATGTACTATAATAAAATAATCTGGAGTGACTCCACTTGACTTTCCGTACATTGAATAATTAACGGTTTTGTAGATAAAGTAAAGTAAGAGGAGTTATCAAATAAACAAAGGAGAAAATTATAATAGGGTGTTTGAGTATTTTTCTTTATATAGTACACGATGTTTAATTCAACGCTATTTTACCGAACACCTAGGTTATAATGATAAAGAATATTTTGTTGTGTCCCTGTAAAAACCTACAAATGCTAGATTTACCAAAATACTTACAGTTAGTGACTTATAGTATTTCTATAAATTTTTAGCTCTATCGGATAAGGCATTTAAACGCTATCGCAGTTTAAAATTTGAGCCCATATACCTCAATGATAAAGAAATTTGCATTTTGTCCCTGTAAAAAGAACCATAAGTGCTAAATTCTCTAAAGTTCATAAAATTTGTGTGACGGTGATGTATAACATGCATATAAATGTTCAGTTCATTTAAATAAGGCGTTTAGTCGCTGTCGCACTTTAAATAATTTGAGCCTATAGGTCTTAAATGATGAACAGTTTTTATTTGTGTCCCTGTAAATCTCGTTAAGTGCTAAAGTCACCAAAATCTATACAGTATGTGTTATAGGGGCCAATAACTCGTATATAAATTTTCCACTCAAACGGGTAAGGCATTTAGATGCTATCGCACTTTAAATAGTTTCACACCATAATTATACAGAATTATTCATTGTGTACTTGTAAAAAAACTAGAAGTGCTAGATTTATCAAAATCTATCCAGTTCATGCAACTATTATCTATAATATGTGTATATATTGTTTGCTCAGTTTAATTTGGCGTTTAGACGCTATCGCACTTTTTAAAATTTCGTCCCATAGGCCATAATTATAAAGAATTTTTCTTACTATCCCTGTAAAAAAACTATAACTGCCAGATTTTTCAAAATCTGCAGATTGAGTAACTGTAATCTATAATATGTGTAGAAATTTTTTGCTTAATTGAATAAGGCTATCGCACTTTCAAGATTTTGGTCCCATAGGCCGTAATGATAAAGAATTTTTCTTTGTGTCTCTGTAAAAAACCTTTAAGTGCCAGATTCACCAACATCAATAGCGTTCGAGCTATGGTGACTTGCAACATGCGTACCAACTTACAGCTCATTCGAATAAAGCGTTTAGACGCTACCGTGTTCACTCACACACATACACACACACACAAGCGCACATACACACATACATACGCACATACATACACACATTCATGCCCACACGTACATACATCATCCTAAAAATAGTGAAAACGGACTCAGAATACTTCAAAACGTATAGAAACATCAAAATCTCGAATTTGGATTTTTGACATGATTACAGTACTTTCCTTACATATGTATGCTCGGAAAGTAAAAATTATTAATAATATTGATTATTACATTTATTTTATTGATTATTACATTTATCATTACATTTATTTAGCAAACAATGTAGAATTACTATATTTGAGAAGCAAGTTAGTTGACAAAAATCTTCATGATAAAGGAATTCTGCACTCACACACACACACACACACACATGTATATACTAGCAGACCTGGCCACGCGTTGCTGTGGCTAAGTATACGTTGAATTATAGTAAATTATTCAATACAGTCAAATCATAAATTTACGAATAAAGTCGAAAACGTTGTAGCCGATGTAAAAACCTACGGGATTGAGATTTGAACCTTAGGTCAAAATTTGGAAGCTATTGATAAAAATTTTCGTAGAATTGATATTAAGCACAAACTAATTTTATAGTAGGGTCTTATAAATTTTAATGGAGAAGTGTAGAGAAGAAATATATCATTTCTAATGCTACTTAGAATAAAAATGCTAAAATGAATAATATATAAATTAAATTATATTAAAATTCTATTAAAATAAAGCTATAAAAGAAGCAAATGATTTTAAAATCAATTTTTATGGAGGAGTGAATCATAATATGTGCTATTATGGATAATTTTATTACAAAATGATCTCATCATTTGAAATATTTTAAACATAGCAACAGCTGTAGTTAGAAAAAGAAAAACAATATGGCTAAGCCAGAAAATAAGTAAATCTGATAAATATTTTAAAACTTTAAAATATGATATCTTTTGAAATATTGGACATTTAAAGTAAATACAGGTATCATTTTAAATAGACAAAGATTTTGGAAAAGATTAATATATTTACGAAGTGATGAGAATATTTTGAGTGGGTTAAAATTTTAATAGTAAATACAAGTTAATCCAGATGGGAAACATTGAATATTAGGATAAGTATAATTATAAGATAAAAAAAAAAAGAAAAACTTTTTATATACCATGCTTTTAAATTTTCTGTTGAAGTGATGACGTCACCGACCGTCTGTGGAGTCATGAAAAAGATTTCCTATGGAGTTTTTGTAAAAAATTATTAAAAATCGAGGAAAATTGATAAATCGTATGAAATGAATTAGTTATCGAGTGCATGCGTTAGATTAAGTTGTTTTTGCTGTAAAATCGACAAAATTTGAATTTTAAATGTCAAAACTCTAGAAAAAAAATGGCGAACTTCCATATTCGATTGAAAGCATAAACATTTCATTTCAAAGAATGAAATTTACAAAATAAATATCCAACTAATATGCTAATTAAAAGGAAAATGATAAATATTCTATCATAATTTGAGGTCAAAATTTTTTCAAATGTCTAAATAAAGTATCTGATATAAGATACTAATATGTTGCAGCGGAATAGATTTCATATCTGTCATCCTTGGCGGAAAAAAAATAAATATCGTCAAATTATCTGACGAACATATGTAATTCCTTTCAAAAATCATAGTTATTTTAACAACTTATATTAAGACAGTAAGGAATAATATGAAATAATATTTCGTACAATAAATATTACGAAAATATATATCTGGCATGTATATTTTCGTTTTTGATCGTCAAATACAAAAAAAAAAAAAAAAAAAAAAAAAATGCTCAGGACGACAGAGTTTTGAAATTTAAAATTAAAATTTTGTCAATTTGACAGCAAAATATATTTTTTTACAAAAAATTCATTAGGCGAATAACATAGGAAATCTTTTACTTGGCTCTAAACACGGTCAGTGACGTCATTTGTTGTGAGATGCATAATTTAACTTTTCATATTTTTTTAACGTTCACGTTTGATTAAATTTATTTATTTTTATGTCCGAAGAAAATGAACTCATATTTTTTTTTTTTTTTTTTTTTCAACAATTAAATTTATGGAACTCACAGATAATTGTAACCATTTGTCATATAATAAACAAATAATTTGCAATAAAAAAAATATTGTGACTAAGAATATAAATTGAGATAAATCTATCCTTTCTCTGAAGTTGGACCAAACTGCACAGAGTTTGCAAAATTTCATTAAAATCGGTTCATTAGTTTAGGAGTTCATCGCGAATAAACATCGTGATCCGAAATTTATATATATATATATATATATATATATATGAATTTTTGGCAAATTTTGTTTAAAAAATGGAACTTTTAAATATAATAGAAGAGGTTGCAGACGAAAAGGTAAAATTAACATCAACAACGATATCTTAAAAGCTTTGGATTCAATAAATAAGGAAAATATTAAATTCTGTGATATAAATATAATAAAAACCAATGTTTTCAGTATGAAAAATAAAGTTATAAAGTGATTTATTGGAAATAAATTGAAAAGCTATTGTTTTAAAAATATTGTAATTAAAGATTTTGTTTTGGATTTGTTTAAATATAAAATTGGTAAGCATGATTTGGATAAGGAGGGGAATTCGAAAGAACACCCTCTGGAAAATTTGGTTTTGTCGTTCAGAGATGAAATTTTTGACTCCATTAAATTAAAAAAAGTTTTGAAAGCTTGTAAAAGTTTATTTCCTTTAAAAAACAGTTTTAATATAAGGATTGCTAATAGTTATAATAAAACTTTAAAAAATCTAATTTGCAATTATAATCAGTATAGTAAATGTATTAGTTTAATTAAAGAAGATGAATGTTACTGCTATTCAAATAGTTTCAAAGACTTTATTGATCCATATTATGGTCATATTATCTCAGGAAATTTAAATATAATTGAAGATGATAATTTAAAAAGTATTATGAATTTGGGATCAAGCTATAGGATGAATTTTAATTATAGCAATAAAAAAAATATTGATTTTATAGAAAAAGATTTAGACATTTTTATTTTAAGAATTTCCTATGAATATAGCTGGCCTTTTGAAGATTTTGGACAATGGAAATTTAAATTTTTGTACCTTTTTGAGAAACAATTACTTTTCCTTAGAAATTATTATAGTAAATTTAATCTTGATGAGTTTAAGTATAGTGCTGAACTTTAAAAAAAAGTACTGAAAATTTAAAAGATAAATTTATTATTGCTACAGTAGATAAAGAAAATAGCAATTTTGTAATTATTTGTAAAGTTTTTATAAAAATCTTCTTTTAAAGGAATATTCAAGTAATAGTTCTTTCAATAATAAGTTAACTGACCACCCCTCTATTATCAAAAAACGTATATTGGCCTTTGATAAAAAACTAAATTTAAGCAGAAATTGTTTTAATTTTCCGTATCTATTCGTTACTGTAAAATTTCATAAAAATCCAGTTAAATTTCGTTTTGTTACCTGTGGTACTAATAGCTATAATGATAAAGCCGGTAAAATCTTATTTAAATATCTAAATTCAGTCTTAAAAATTGATAAATTCTGCTAATGATTGTAACATTATAAACAATAACCAGAAAGTTATGGAATATTTCAAGATTAATTCAGAAAGCATTACTTCCGTAAATACCTATGATTTTTAAAATTTGTTTGGCAGTTTTCCGCACAACTTGGTAATAGAAGTTTTTGAAAGCATTTATGATGAATTTGGCAGTTACTTAAATTGTGATAAAAATTACTGAATTAATCTTCTCAAGTTCTGTATTTTTGAAAACGTTTTGTTTAACAGGAAAGATTACTTTTTACAGCGGAGGGGGATCCCAATGGGAACGAGTTTTTCGAGTGCTTTCGCAAATTTATTTTTATATTTTTTCGAAAAAAAAAATTATAAATATTACTTTCTTGAGCTATATTGATGATTTAATTGTTTTCAACTGTAATTGTTCCGAAAATATTTCTGAAAAAATATATCCTAAAGAATTAATTTTAAACCGTACAGATACTGATAAAATTTCTTTCCTAGATTTAAATATAAAGAGAAATGAAGATAAATGGCTCATTGGATTATACGATAAAAGAAAGGATTTTAATTTTAAAGTTAATAGTCTTACTAATTGGTTTTCAAATATCAGAAGAAAAGTTTTAAAAAATATTATGTTTGCACAGCTTAAAAGAATTCGTACTATTTGCAATAATGAAAATGATTTAAAATATGTTCTTGAAGACCTAAAAAGTACCTTGCAAATTAGCTGTTACCAGTCCCAATTTTTAACTGTGAGTTTCCAGAGTTTTCCTATCTCGGTTTGTTCTACTTCCTCATTCAAGTCGATATTTAAGTACCGACGAGTAGCCCCGTCGGCCGAAGTTAGTTGTTTATCAGGTGAAGATTTTTATTTTATTTCATTTTATACTTTCTTGTTTACCTTCAGTAATTCTTTATTGTATTGTGTATTTTTTAAAGGAAATGTTGTAATCTTGTCACTTTTGCAATTTAGTAATTTTATAACTTTTTTAGTATTTTTATACATTATATATATGTTTGATTTCTCTTCAGTTATTGGTGGTTTTCTGTTTGGTGAGAAGCTGGAGGCTAAGGATAGTTATTAGCTTATTGCTACTGTCCTTTCAGAAACTTCTAGTTCACTCCTACACTGAGGGGCTTCCCTGATGAAGATCTCAGTGTTTTTTGGGGTTTAATTTCATTCATTTGTTTATGTATTCCTACATTTATAATCCTGCGTCTAAGTTTTGCATTTCCTTTCCCTGCAATTTTGCGCATAGGTTTGTAATTCTCCTTTTGGTTTTTCTAATCTGTAAACTTATATATTTATAAATTCATGTCAATAGTTATATATATATATATATATATATAAAGGAAATAGAAAGAAAAATAGAATTGGCTATCTTCCATTGGTAGGGTTTTTTAAAGAAATATCTATTGATTTACGTGAAAATTACAAAATAAGGACTCAAACTTGTGGTGAATTTAAGCATTAAATATTATATTTCACTTTTATTTTTATATATATAAGGGTATTTATTTTAAAATTCTGACTTTATATAAACATGTTTTTAAAAATGCATAAAATATATTTCGTTTATTTAGAAAAGCTTATATATATATATATATATATATATATCGCTAAACTATTGAATAATTTATTCATCTAGAGCTTTTCGTTACAGTCATTTCAAATTTGAAAGGACTGTTGAAAATATGAAATTTCAAATATGTAAAATATATTATTGAAATATATCGATGTATTGTGTTACATCTATTTTATGTTATATCGTACGAAAATGGTTTAAAAATTTTAGAATATTTAATGTTTTATTCCAAATAACTTATTTAGAGGATATCTGAAATCCTTCGATTTTTGCTTTATTTATTTATTTATTTATTTTATATCTTTTATATATTTTTTTATGCTGTACAAAAATATATATAATATATATATTTTTGTACATTTATACTTTTATATTTTACTTTTATTATTTTTACACTTTTATATATATTTTTATGCTGTTTTTAATATTTTTATGCTATATAAAAAAAGTAGGCTTTTATTCCTATTTATTTTGCTTGTAAAAAAGAAAAAATATATAGTTGTATAGCTTGTATTGGTGTAATAAGAGGTTGTATTAGTCCAAATTATTGTGGCATTCCAATATAAAGAGTTTACTGAAAAGAGAAAAGGGAATATCTCCGTGGATGAATCATAATAAGTTAGACGCGAAAAAGAATGAAAAAATATTAATAATAATAATCTTTCAAATCGCAAGTTTTTTTTTCAAATAAATCAATAATAGTTTTATAAATTGTACTCCATATAATTAAACTTTGAATTTCAAATAGACTCTTTTGATGTGAAGATATTGCTTAAAGCACTGATAAAACAGAGAACGGTTATTATGTGAGTATTGTCTGGCTTTTTTCATTAATATGGATATAAGACTTACAAAATATATTTCGCTTCATAACTTAATCTGTATTTTAAAATATATATATATATATATATATACACATATATGAATTCCTTTGTTTTTTAAAGGATAAGTAAATTGATTCAAAAACTTGCGTGCATTTAAGTAGTGTCATGATAGAATACTGATTAAAGCAATTGAAACATCGAAGAAGTATTTCGTAATAGAATCCGCTCTAGATGTATATATATATATACGTATATATATACAGGGTGAGTTTGACATAATCTGCCAAACGAAAGAAGGTGATAGAACAGCCCATGGGGAGCATAAAACGCCATAGAAACCCTGTCCTATCTCTAAACGTTTCCGAGTTATGGTAGACGTAAGAAAAATCTGTTTTATTCCATCCCGTCTGAAAAAACACACATTTATGAGCTTTCTGAAAAACGTACATGCAAAATAAGCACATATTTCGAAAGAGCAGAAAAACTCCTATCGGGTGACACCATTTACATCAGGATATATTAATTTGACGGCGAGCTACAAGCGCTAATACATTGGCGAAGTTTAAAATCGAGTTGTCACCAAATTCTTTAACCGGCAATTCTGCAAACACCGTTTAAGCTACAATCGGTCAAATTTACCAAAATCTTCTCCATTCCACAAGCTTTAGAATGAGCCCACAATAAACTACGTCGGTGTTCTAGTTCAGGAGAAATTTAGCATTTTGTTTGAAATACATCACTGAAAACGGCATTCGTCGAAATTCGGCAAACGAAACGATGGTGAGTAAATGGAACGTATGCAAATTCGTGACTATCGTGACTCTTAGTGATATGCAGATGTATTCCAACCTTCCTGTGTGCGCATCACACTCGCAGGTACAAAAGACGAGTCAATCTGTAACAGCTCATTAGCTCGTCAGCTTCTTTTACGTTTTATGCTGCCTATTGCTTTAGCATTTTCTGGACTTTGCCTGAGCTCGGCCGATTCCTTTCACGCTGCTCTCACGTCTACTTACTCTATCTTAGTTCGTACTTAGTATGCTTTTCTACATTGGTACGAATTAACCAAGTTGGTTCTTATTCCGTAGCACATTTTTTCTTCTACTTTTGTAAATTAATATTGAAATTTTATCCCTTTTTGTTTAACCTTCTGAATTTTATTTTCAATTGAAGTCATCACAGGGATCAAATTGTCATATTTTCCAACCTGTAAACAGATATGCCTATTTTTACAAATGCAAAGCACGCGGATATGCATTTTGTGTATGGATTTTGCGATGGTAACTCTCGGAGAGCCGAAGAAGAGTACCATCTATGTTATCCACATCGTCGTGCGTCCAACGTGCCGTATTTGTTGTAATTCATCGAAGGCTTAGGAAGAGTGGGTCGTTCGGTGTGGTGTACGAAAGGGGCCATGGTCCCTGCTCCACCACTCGACCGTACTCGACCGAATGGAGGAAAATCCAAATATGAGTTCACGCATACTTGCGAGAGAAGGTGGAATCTCCCAAAGTAAAGTAATGAATGTTTTGCGCAAAAACCAGTATCATCCATACAACTTCCCACCGGTACAAGAATTACGCCGCTCAGATTTCCAAAAGCGGGTAACATTCTGCCGCTGGCTTTTAGAGCGAGATATTAAGGAACACCATTTCACTAAGAATGATACTGTGGACACATGAGTCCCTTTTCACTCGGGATGGCATGTTAAATTTACATAACTGGCATCATTACGCTCAACAAAATCCATTTGTAACACGAAACTCATCGTTCCAGATGCGATTCAGCTTAAATGTTTGACTTGGAGTGGTTGGCGATCACTTGATAGGTCCACATGTGTTCCAAGGTCATCTGACAAACAATACATATTTGAAGTTTCTGGAACATCATGTTCCAGGATTACTTGATGTCATTCCTGTAATCATTTTCCAGCACGATGAGGCCCTTGCACATTCTTCCAATGCCGTTTGGGACTTCTTGACTCAGCTGTATCCAGGATGGATTGGTCGTACTGGACCAATTCCTTGGCCACCTAGATCGCCAGATTCCATTACATTGGACTTCTATGTTTGGGGTTTCCTGAAGCAAGAAGTTTACCGCACAGAAGTTGCCAGTTTACAAGATTTAAGCAGCCGGCTCGGTGATGCAATAATAAAATGAGGGATGAGCTTTCGCTAAGAGCTACTGTGGTTTCCGTTCGTAAGCGGGCAAGGGCATGTATCAGGTGTAGGGGTGATCAATTTTAGCAGCAGCACTAAATTTCACACATCCTCTCAAATGCATATCTGTTTTAATCATAAACGTGAGATACGTCATTTTTTTGCATATTTCTTTGTGAAAGATGCGTCATTTTTTTTTTTTTTTTTTTTTTTTGCATATTCCTTTGTGAAAGACGTAAGAAACTTCATACTTCTTTTGTTTCCATTCCATTGTGTTTGTAAACTTAATACAACTGTTACTTTTCTTGTTTGTCTTTAAAACTTTCTTTTTTGCCTCTGACAAAACAGCGGGCTGAAGGCGGACATGAAATCAGGAACGACCATGGCACCCGTTAGTCTCCTTCTCGACGAACGTCGAGTTCAGTGATGAATGTATTTCAAACAAAAGGCTAAATTTCTCCTGAACTAGAACACCGATATGGTTTGTTGTGGGCTCATTCTAAAGTTCGCGAAATGGAGAAGTTTTTGATAAATTTGACCGATTGTAGCTTGAACGGTGTTTGCAGAAATGCCAGTTAAAGAATTTGGCGACAACTCGATTTTAAACTTCGCCAATGTTTTAGCGCTTGTAGCTCGCCGTCAAATTAAGCTATCCTGATGTAAATGGTGTCACCCGATAGGCTTTTTTCTGCTCTTTCCAAATATGTGCTTATTTTGCGTGTAAGTCTTTCAGAAAGCTCACAAATTCAGACGGGATGGAAAAAACAGATTTTTCTTCTATCTACCATAACTCGGAAACAGTTAGAGATAGGACAGTGTTTCTATCGTGTTTTATGCTCCCCATGGGCTGTTCTATCACCTCCTTTCGGTTGGCAGATTATGTCAAACACACCCTGTATATATATATATGTATATATATATGAACAATGCAATGATTTTATTTGGACAATATTTTGTTGCAGTTTTAAAGTGTTTGTTACATAAAAACTTGATAATCCTCGTCATTTTTTCTAACTTTAAGAAAAAATAAATTGTGGCTTAGCATTAAATTTAATTCTATTTATTGTAATATAGATAAAATCCGACCGAGCTGTATTTTTAAGCATATACCGCGACCACTATTACTCACTTGAAGAGTGAAGAGTAAGTAAATTACATTATGTTCTTTTTGAAAAGTAACAATTAATTGGACAATTTCTGTTAAAATTTCATTCAATAGAATAAAATGCATCTTCGTCTATGAATCTGATTTCTAACAGAAACTTTATAAGAAAAATTGTTATACATGTACGGAATGATGGCGAGAAAATGTTAATCAAATGTTATATTTTAGTATACATTTTATCCAATGTAAAAACTAGTATGTTGTGGCCACCACAAGACTTTCTTCTATATTTTCTTATACAAATTCAATAACAATATAATATATATATAAATATATATATATATATATATATATATATATATATACGATTTTTTTTTTGTTGTTAAAGGTAAAAAAAAATCAATAACTTTGTTTTAATTATCGCATATTTATAGTTCAACCATTCGTTTTAAAGGTATTGACGAGACCTTTCGGAAGATACCCATCTTGAAAATTTACCCACATGCACAAAGTTTTTTTTTTCTAATTAACTACTACTATTATCAATAATTCATATTAATTTTACAATCACAGGTTGAGAATAACTCTCATTATGTACATTTATACGAAATTTTGTCCTATACTGCCATATTAAATATTTAGAAAAAATACGATCACAGAGCCACATGATGAACGATTAATCCCTAAATCTAATCAGCACCAGTTTATGTCAGGAGCCAACTAAATACCAAGTTTGGTTAAATTTCATTTAAAAAAAAAAAAAAAAAAATCGATAACATTGTTTTAAATTATCACAGATTTATAGTTCAACCTTTCGTTTTAAAGGTACTGACAAGACCTTTCGAAAGATACCCATCTTGAAAATTTACTCCCCTCGAGGGGGGACTTCCCCCCAGAGGGGTGATGACAAGGCTCCTACACATACAAAAAAATTTTCCCAGTTGACTATCTCTATTATATATAATTCTTGTAAATTTCATAATGATTACTACAAAATAATTCTCTTTATGCACATTTATACAATTTTTTTTCTATATCACCCTGTTAAAAATTTAGAAAAAGCGGGATGGCAACGCAACCTGTGAGATAATTTTTACCAAAAGTTGATAGGCACTAATTTATGTTAAGGTGCTACTACATACCAATTTGTATGAAATTCTGTGAAGTAGTTCCTGAGATACAGTTCCCCAAAATTTTGTCACACACACACAGAGACTGACAGACAGACATTTTCAAAAAATGGTCAAATCGTGTTCTACAGCTCTCAAAACGTGTAAATCCATCAAAATTCCGAGGTCGAAAATTTTTACGAATCCAATACTTTCTTCTATTGAATATAGAAGAAAGTAATTATGATGAAATATGTTAGTTGTTATGTAAAATTTCTGTCAGCGTGTTTTCTCCATAGCATACAGATAAATTTTCGCAATTTCTCTGCAAGATATTTTTTCATAATATAAAAGAACTTTTTATTAAATCGTGATGAATGTTTTATATCATTATTAGATTTAATGATTAGGTTAGTTAATGAATTAATAGCCTTTAGGATAACAGGTTTGATTTTAATTTTAATGTTATTAGTCTGATTAATTGGCCTTTCAAGATTGTGATATAATATTCTGAATCCTTTGTATTGTGAAGAAAAATTCTCTCTTGATATTCTAGAATTCTGTCATAAACCAAGATTATAGCTGCAAAAACTCGCCTTTTCTATTTGTATTTATTTGCAGAGACTTGTCAAATAAATTTACCTCCATAATATAGGCAAACGCTTCAGAATTCTAATAAGGCTTTCTGAAACTCGCTGTCAAAGGGGGCTAGAATTTATTAGAATGACATGTAACTATTTTTTCCAGAGCCACATTTAAGATTCTAGATGTCGGTTACAGAATTTTTTCTCTGTGTGCCATAGCTTGAATGGAACATTTTGTAATTTGTTTTCAACTGCGAGATTTAATAGTTATTCTTATTTTGTCTTAAAAGGCATCGGTAAATGTTTCTTTATACCTGTGTGGGAAAGATAAATCCCACAATATTCAAATTTGTGAATAATAATGCAACCCCTTGTAATGTAAACCCCGTACAATCCTTTCTATTATTTAAATGATTTTTGTGAATAATAATTCAACCCCTTGTAGTATAAACTCCGTACCATCCGTCATAGTATTTAAATGATTTTGGTGAATAAAAATTCAACCCCTTGTAATATAAAACCCACACAATCCCTTATATCATTTAAAAAATTTGCTCTTAATTAACAACTCTGAAGGCCACTTATCACATAGCCTGAGGAAGTGTAAAACTTCAAATTCCAATTAAAAAAAAAAAAAAAAAAAATGTGGAGAAGGGGGATTTTTGCAAATTTCGACAAATAATTTAAACTTCAGGCCAATCAACAATGAGCATAAACATAAATGAAAAAAGCCGTCCAAACAAAAAAAAAAAAAAGAAAGAAAGAAAGAAATATACGCCATACGCCCCTATCAAGCAAAAAAAGAATAAAAGAAAAGAAAGAAACTGCGTGGGTCCGAAAGAAGAGGGGACATTCTGGTCACAACCTCATGGAGAGAAAAGATGCGGCAGTAGCCTTGTCCTCGATCCCGTCCAACGAAGTGACACCTACCACGAGCACAACTTCCATTGCCTAGAGGAGATGGCTTCCTCTTGATCCAAGGTTCCAGATAATTAATCAAGGTTCCAGATAATTAATCAAGGTTCCAGATAATTAATCAAAAAAGAAAAAACATTTATGACCAACCACACCAGTATTCTCAGGTGAGATTTGATTACATTGTTTTATCTAGGTGGCGATCCTTCTTTTTTTTTTAATAAAAAAGAAAACAAATAAATAAAAAATAGAGCCTTTTAAGCTTATAATAGAATGAACATATTTAAGATAAAATTTTCTGTACTTGGATTAGTAATATAATACCTTAAATAAATATGAAATTACAATAAGCGATATCTGTAATTAATTCGAGCTATTCTCTTTTTTTTTTTTTTTTTTTTTTTTTTTTGTGTGTGTGTGTGTATGACTACTGGTTTGATAAAGGCAGATAAGATAGAAAATATGACCTGCTTTTTAACTTAAATTTATTGGCCACTGATATCGCTATTCATATATTTACTATTGATCTTTTTTTATTTTCACTTTAATAATTTTTACTTTAATTAAAAGAAATATCTCCGCCAATAACTAGGAGGAAGATTAGGCTTTCCGCGGAACGCTGTAGATCACACCTTAGTTATCTGAATGGAACGCTGTAGATCACGTTTTAGTTATCTGAATGCCCCTCATCATTTTATTGATTCATTTAATGAAGTCCTATCCATTAATTAATTCATGTACAAGGGAGTTAAATTCTAAAGAAGAAAACCAATTCTTATGTGTCACAATAATCACTATATAAATAATTCCTATGTGAAGAATATAATTCCTATCATCTGTTTAAATACATAGATAAGTGCATTTGTGTATGCAAGTGTTTTTAAATGCTGATGTTTAATGTAACAGGGATTGGCAGTACTACTTGTTTCCTGGCACTACTTGGAGTTGCAGTCTTTCCAGTTACAGAATCTGTTTAACAAAAAAGTATTGATTTAATGGAAAGTTGAAAAAGGTGGGACTAAAATTTTTGGCACATGTATGTATTAAATATTTATTAGATTAAAAAATTTGTCCAGATATCCAATCTTTACAAATATAATATGTTTTTGAAAAATCGATACATATATATTTTCGTTTATGTTGCAACGTTTTACATTTAAAGTACTATTTTAAGCTGAATTACTGAAAATATTATAATTCTGCCCTTTTCTGTTTTTATATTGATTAAAAAATGAGAATGGAGAAACTTTATTGATGTAAGAGAGATTTGATGTCTTTTAAATAATTGCACCAGTACTATGCGAATAATTTACCCCAGTAGGGCAAACGGAATGTTTCCAGAAACATATCATAATATATTGGAGATCTGAAAACATAATTGCATGTCGTATTGCAATATTTTATACAGCTCGATTAAAAGTCATGTATCTTAGATTATAATGTTATGTATATTGCAATATTTTATATAGATAACAAAAAGTCGTGTATTACATTTTATGGATGCAATTTAGTTAAACAGTGATGCCCAAACAGACTGCGTTAAACAAATGCAGATGTACACTGTTTCTGTATAAATAACGGGGCACATTCGATTTTAAACATTACTAGCTGGAACCCGTTGAATTCAACGATCATTTTATTGACCGTAATGTTTCAAAAATCTTCGCATCATTATTTAAATGTATTTCATGTTAAAACATCTAATATAATTTACGACATTACACTTTAAAAAAAAAGAAAGTCAGAATAATTGCTTATAAATAGAAATACTATATATGACATCACTTTCAACAAAGTACAATCAATGTGACGAAACTGACTCCAAATAAACAGATCCTATCTTTCATTTTCTATTTCGTTTAATACTAAGACTACATGTTAGCTGACCCGTCCGGCGTTTCACGGGCCCATGGTAATAACCTTAAATGAACCTTAAATTTGTATGGTTTCACATCTTTAACTCAATTTTGTTTGAATTTCCATTTTTAAATAAAAGCTTCGTGAAAAAATAATCAGCTGTAACCAAAAAAATTACCTCGAACCGAACGAAACTCTACCTTGTGACCTTGGTGCCTTCGGTAGCGCATACGCCGGCCGCTAATAACATAAAAATATTCCCATAAATTAACATGGAACCCAACGAGTCCGGACCCATGATACCTTAAATGAACCTTAAATTTGTATGATTTTATACCTTTAATTCTATTTAGCTTGAATTTCTTTTTTTAAATGAAAGCATCACGAAAAAAATAATCAGCTGTAACAAAAAAAAAAAAAATTACCTCGAACCAAACGAAACTCTGCCTTGTGACCCCGGTGCTTGCGGCAGCGCATACGCCGGCCGCTAATAACATAAAAATATTCCCAAAAATTAACCTGGAACCGAACGAACCTGCCAGGTGTTGCCCGGGCCCATGATACCTTAAATGAACCTTAAATTTGTATGATTTTATACCTTTAACTCGATTTAGTTTGAATTTCTATTTTTAAATGAAAGCATCGCGAAAAAAATAATCAGCTGTGACCAAAAAAAAAAAAAAATTACCTCGAACCGAACAAAACTCTGCCTTGTCACACCGGTGCCTGCGGCAGCACATACGCGGGCCGCTAATAACATAAAAAAATTCCAAAAAATTAACCTGGAACCAAACAAACCCGCCCGGCAATGACCGGGCCCATGATAATAATCTTAAATGAACCTTAAATGTGTATGATTTTATATCTTTAACTCGATTTTGTTTGAATTTCTATTTTTAAATGAAAGCATCACAAAAATAATAATAATAATAATAATAATAATTAAATCATATGTACCAAAAAAAAAAAAAAAAAAAAACCTCAAACAGAACGGAACTCGAGCTCGTGACCCGGTGCCTGCGGCAGCGTATATACAGGCCGCTAATAACATGAAAAATTTCTCAAAAATTAACCTTGAACCGAGCGAACCTCTGACTCGTGTTACCTCTTCCTGTGACTGTTGCACTGTATAGCAGGCATGCATGCTACACACGCGCTGCAAATTCCACTTTCCTTCACCAAGGGGTGCAGTATGTTGTATACGAACATCACCAATCGCCTTGAATTTCCAAAACTTTTCAAATAAGGTGTCACTGGTGGTGTCAACTGCAAAATCCTTTAGTTGCCCTTTCCACCGTTATGGGGCACATCGTGTTCTATATGAACAACACGAACGGTAAGGAAATACCAAGACCTTTAAAATAAGGTGTAACATGATAGGGTCGACTGCAAAATCTCCTAGTTCCATTTTACACCACCAAGGGGTGCAGTATATGGTGTACGAACATCCCCAATCAACATGAAATTTCAAGACCTCTATCACCAATCGCCTTGGATTTCCAAGACCTTTCAAATTAGGTGTCACATGGTGGTTTCAACTGCAAAATACTTTAGTTGCACTTTCCACCGCCAGGGGGCGCAGTGTGTTCTGTACGAACATCACCAACGGTCAGGAAATACCAAGACCTTTAAAATAAGATATAACATGATAGGGTCTACTACAAAATCACCTAGTTCCATTTTTCACCACCAGGGGGCGCACTATATTGTATACAAACTTCCCCAATCAACATGAAATTTCAAGACCTCTATCACCAATCGCCTTGGAATTCCAAGACCTTTCAAATAAGGTGTCACATGGTGGTGTCAACTGCAAAATACTTTAGTTGCACTTTCCACCGCCAGGGGGCGCAGTGTGTTTTGTACGAACATCACCAACGGTCAGGAAATACCAAGACCTTTAAAATAAGATATAACATGATAGGGTCTACTACAAAATCACCTAGTTCCATTTTTCACCACCAGGGGTCGCACTATATTGTATGCAAACATCCCCAGTCGACATGAAATCTCAAGACCTTTAAAATGACGTGCTACATGCGTGGGTTTACAACGGATTTCCCTCTCAAACTAATTTCCCCTCTTCCCCCCCTCCAAATCTACTTTCCCCCTTTTCCCCCCTTTAAAATCGAAAATTCCAAATTCGCAGAAAGAGATCTTTTAGTATTCGACTCTAGTCCCCATATGTACAATTTCTTCACCGTGAAGTAATTTGAAGCTTAGTTAAGCTCGTAAACGTGTTTTTAACCCGGGGGGAAACGGTTTTCTCCCCGGGGAGGGAAACCGTTCCACTTTTTTTTATTTTTCTCTTCTCATAGCACATCTACAGACCAAGACCTTTTTTTAGACACCTCAACCAAATTTTTACACCAAGTAGTTCTCTCAATATAGTGGAGACAGACAAAAACATGTTTCAAATTAATATATAGATGACAAATAAATCGAAAATCTACTGAGAAATTTTCTTAAAACTTCAGGCGTGTGAATAATATGTCATACATCGCATATTTAATGAAACTTTTTGCCCCGAAAGCGAAAAAGTGACTAGTAAAAAAAAAATAAAATAAATAAATAAAATGCAATGTTGTGGATAAACTTGTAAAATATATTGCTTGAAATGTGTTCTGGCGGTATCATCTGATTATCAGGTTGGTTGGTTGGTTGGGTTTTACGTCGCTGTAGTGCTGCGAAGAAGAGCAAATGGCGACGGTCTGGGACTCACCCCTAGAGGTGGTCCGGAGACACGCCATCGCAATTTTGATCCTCCATGGAAGGGATGGCTCTCCAGCTTCGGTGACCCCCAGGGGTATAATTTTTTATGGGAACATGGAGGACATTGCGGCCACGACATATTTTACATGCACCAGCCACCATTAGTGTACACGACGGTCTTTGGTCGTCTCGAGTACCGCACCCGCAATCTTCCAATTACGAGGCCGCGCTCTACCGACTGGGCTACCGCGGCCCTCTGATTATCAGGATTCTTCTTCTTATTTGTATTCTTTATACGGGATTGACGCCAATATTTCTTAATTAAAATTTGTAAAATTATTATCACGCTTTTGATTGTAATACGCAGAGTATTAAACCCAGTACAATGTCTCTTTTAAGAATAACATGGCATATAACATTAGATATGACATACTATAATCAGGATATAAAAGTATTAAATACTTAATGTAATATGAGCATTTTTGCTAAATAACCTTTAACTGCGCATACGAAAGATTTGAAGAAATTTCATTTGCAGAATTCATTAGTCAAATGTATTGAGTTACTAATATGGAATCTCAAAGCAAATATCTCAAAAATATGAAAAGTTACCGTTGACAGAATAATTGAACTTCAGTCTTTCTAAAAAGTGCAAATGTATAAGGCATCTTACCTAATATTTTATTTTGTTTCAATGAGTTGTAATATAGGATGCATTGATTATAAATAAATATTCTTAAAATCCCCGTGTCAAGTTTCCAAAAAAAGGAATGGCATTTGGTTTAAAATCCTTGGTATTTACATTTATTTTTTATTTCGTTTCATTTCATTTCATTTTTTACTTTTTCAAAAAAAAATTTTAAATAAAACTATATATCTTCACAAATATACGTGAAAGTCTCATATAAATGAATGTATATGATTGAAAAAATCCCCATAATCACATGTAGCATTTCAAGCATTACTTTTACAGGGTGATCCCCAATTTTTTTTTTCTTAAAATTTTATCAGCCCTTCTTTCGTTTTCGGGGCAAAACTTTTGCTTAAATGAAAAAAAAAAAAAAAAAAAAAAAGATTTTTAAACACACCAAATTCAGGATAACTCGTAAGTACTTAGTACTTTTCCAGATACTTTACAAAAGTCTGAAATTGAAAGTATTCAGCCATTTATGGAGAAGTAATGTAATTCCAACCATATCCCGTGATCGCATTTCTTCTCTTTAAGAGTAATGAGTGAGTAAATACCATCATGTTTAGATCAAATGTTCCGTTAACTGAATTTCTGCTTATACATTAGATAGAAGAATGCATTGATATTTCTCATTGAGTTACAAGTATTCTAAAAAAATGGGGGGATATAATTTTTTTCTAAAGTTTTTAATCTTGAATTTAAATACTATTTACTAATGTTCTTTAATATAATATTCCAATAAATCTAAATAAATAAATAAATGTTATACTGTTAAAAAAAATCTGGAGTGACTCCACTCGACTTTCCGAACATTGAGTAATTAACAGTTTTTTAGATAAAGTAAAGAAAGAGGAGTCGTTAAACAAACAAAAGAGAGAAAACCATAATAGAGTGTTTGAGTATTTTTCTCCATATACTACACGATGTTTTACTTAACGCTTTCGAACTTTGAGCCCATAGATCATAATGATAAAGAATTTTTCGTTGTGTCCCTGTAAAAAACCTATAAATGCTAGATTCACCAAAATGCTTATAGTTAGTGCAACAGTGATTTATAATATTCATATAAATTTTCAGCTCAATTGAATAAGGCGTTTAGATGCTATCGCAGTTTTAAAAATTTGGTCCCATAGGCCATAATGATAAAGAATTTTTCTTTGTGTCCCTGTAAAAAAACTATAAGTGCTAGATTCTCCAAAATCTATACAGATTGAGTATTTGTAACCTGTAATATGTGTATAAATTTTTTGCTCAATTGAATAAAGCGTTTAGATACTATCGCACTTTTAAGATTTTGGTCCCATAGGCCATAATGATAAAGAATTTTTCTTTGTGTCCCTGTAAAAAAACTATTAGTGCTAGATTCACCAAAATCTATAGGGTTCGTACTATGGTGTCTTACTATATACGTACCAAATTTCAGCTTATTCGAACGAAGCGTTTAGACGCTAGCGTGTTCACTCACAGACATACACACATACATACACACATACATACACACATACATACACACATACATACACACACACATACATACATCATCGCAAAAATAGTGAAAACGGACTCATTGGACCTCGAAACGTATAGAAACATCAAAATCTCAAATTCGGATTTTTGACATGATTACAATACTTTCCTCACTATAGTGTTCGGAAAGTAAAAATAAAATAAATTACACTGTCTTAAAGTTACCCCCCCATTTCCCAAATTTTATGTTATATATATTTTTATAGGAGTAATTTAATTTACTTTTACTGTATTACGGTCAAAATTGTATTGTTAAGTAAACGTTAAACGTTAACCTTCATGAACTATGAACTGTTTTTGAATAGGTTACGTAAATTGAAATTTATATGTTGCATAATGTAAAATGTTAATTATGCTATATTATGTTCTCGAATTATCTAGTCTTTTTTATGATACAAGTGTCTCATAACTTACTAAACCACAATAACATATTTTATTTTTGTCTATTTTAAAAATATTTATGAAATTATTGAATTTCACCCTGAGAAACAGATAAAAAGGTAATGATAAAATTTTATTTTAATTTATAAGAGAATTGATAAAAAGTGCAATTTTATAAAATATCTTATAATTTGTTTCTTATTTTTTCTGAGTTTTGTTTTAACAAGCAACAATTTTATTCTAGTTATTAGATTAAAAAAGTAAGGATATTTCATGTTTTTATTCTAGTTTTTAACTTATTATAGTTGACGATATTTCAAATATAAATATTTTCTGACCAGTATACTTAAATTTTCTACAGATATCATATGGTGCAAAAAAATTCCTTATTACTGTTCTTTACTTTTCTTCTTTTTTTCTGGAGTTCTGCTTTTGTACTTTTACAAAAATATATACTTTTAATATCCTACTATTTGCCTGCTAAAGTAAAATATTTTTTTGAAGAATTTTCTGTTTATATAAAAATATTTTGTATACTATATGTATATCATAATAAAATATAAATATAAATTGGAAACATAACCTTTACATACAAATACATGTATATAAATATTTTTTGTTACGAATTTGCAAATAGTTGTAGTTATTTTTATGTAAATTCATTCAAAGAGGTTTAGACAGTTTATAAAATGTTCATTTTCTGTATTTCTAGTTTATTTTCGCGATAAAATAGCTAATTTTCCCTTAAAAGCACGCTAAAAAGCTTTAAGAAGGCAGGTAATGGATTTAGTGCCAAATTTAGCGACTTTTTCCCTCCTTGGCAACTTTGGCGAGAAAATCCTTATTATCTATATACCAAATATTAAAGCTTTAATTTCATTGCTGACGAGTTTCTAGAATTTTTTGTATTTTTCTACACGGGTATTTAAGGATTTGCTTTGCGCCAAATCTGTGAGTCTCCTTTGAGTGTCGCCAAATGCTTTCATTGCGACTGAAAGAGCTCTGAGCTGCTTTGATTGCAGCCTTTGTGTGTATTAATACTCTGATACTGTCTGTACTGTGAATTTGCTGTTGACAGCTGTTACGTAAGCTGCGTTTACTGGTGAAAAGGAAATTGATACTTGGTTCATAAACCTGTATTCTTCTAAAATTTTCTGTAAATAATGTTTCCAGCAAGATTCGCTTTTCATTCTCGGACATCTCACGAACCCCCAAGTACGCAATTATACCAAGTACTATATATATATATATATATATATACACATACATACATACATATATGTATATACATATATATATATATATATATATATATATATATATGTTGAAAACACTTTCAAACATTGCATTATATGAAAGCAAGTATTACATTGAGAACTATAAAAAATGAATGAAGTTGACGAAAAGAAAAAATAAGTAACCCGATATTGAAGCATACAAATTCACCACTTTTTCAAGGGCACTGAATGAATGCTGTATGCAAATTAGGTGATTTTTATGTCATGCTGTATGAAAACTGCTAAACATTTGCAGCATGCAATGCCGGAGGTCACCTAAAAGACTTGAAAAAAATTTCAAACAATATGTGAAAAAAAATAAGAAGTTGGAAACAAACTAATGAAAGGGAAAAAAACAAGAAAGATCTAAACATATTAAACCTCAAGCACCAATGTTTCCATAATAAATTAATGAAGTGGAAAAACTATGAGGAAAATAAACTTTTCAAACATAAAACACCAATCCCTTCATAATAAATCAATACTAAGGAATTTTAATAAAACTAAATTTAAACTTTTTTTAGTTTTGAAAAGCATGCCTAAAAAGGTAAAACACTCCACAACAGCCCTGAGACCGAAAACAGTCAATGCCACAGTTAATAAGGGAAATGAAATCATCTACTGAAAGATTAAGTAAAATTATTATTAGTTTAAATTTTAGTGTAATTAGGTTCTTCTAATTTTTAACAAATAAACCTTAAAGTTAAATTTTAATAATAAAATTAAATAATTTAATTTAATTTGAATTTATTACAGAGAGTAATTTGAGTTACGTAAATTCGCAATTAATAACTATCATGTAGAGATAAATGTGTTTTATGGATTCAAAAGATCACGTCATAGAATTAGTGTCATCTGTTGAGTGAAAAAAAATAATGACCCATTTTTTTCCACAATCGCTCTCAACCAGCCAGCCAAACAACACCACTCATCCTCCGTAATCAAGCATCTACCCACCCAACCTCCACCTATATATATATATATATAAAACAGATGTCCCATAAGTCTGTAGACATTTTTTAAATACATAACAATTGAAGGAATTGGTAGAATTGAACGCGTTTGCGGTAAATTTATGGTCATGGAGGGGGATCTTTTTGGGTAAAGAAAAAAGTATTAGTAAAAGTTTTCATTGAAAGAGGGTGCTGTACGTTTAGCAAATCACAAAATTTCATGAAAAACTATATTTATGTGCATGCAAATGCTCACAGGAATATAAATTATATTCTATGTGTCCGCTATCACTATAAATTACAGTTTCCAAACGCGTTACAAGACCTCAAACTTCAGCTGAAGTCGGTGATTCTTCGCTAAGAGAAAGTATTTTAACCAATAGCGCTTTAGCCATCAAGTCAACATCACGATCAAACGTTCATGTATGCACAAGTCGGAGGCAGAATAAGAAATAAGATGTGTTAATTGTAAATCAGTGAAATTTATAGGGCTATGATTTGAATATTTCTTGTTAAGAGTTCGTGCACCTCCTCTATTGACGAAAAATTTAACTATTTTTATCTTTACAAAAAAAAAAAAAAAGAAAAGAAAAGAAAAGTAATTTCTCCTTCAAGAGAATGATTTTTTCTTCTTTTTTTGCAAACTGCATTCAATTTTATCAAATCCTTCAATTACCATGATTTTTCTAAATGTCTACAGTCTTATAGGACACCTGGTATGTATGTATATATATATCTATATATATATATATATCTGGAGGTCAAAATAAGATGATAAATTTTGTTATTGTTTAAATTAATACAAATTTATTTTAGATACATTTATACCTTTCATGGCTTCAAGCCTTAACATTTTGGTAATGTTATGTTTGTATCGTTGTAATTGACGTTATTGAGTTTATTTTCAATGCTTTTTAATGAAATAAAATTTGATTCCTTAAAAATACAAATAATTAAGACAATATCTGAATTAATCAGAAAAATTGTACCCGTATTACAGTAGAAATTTTTACTAAAATCAGAGAGAAAGCTATAGAAAGTAAATGTTTCAAAATATTCCTATTTCCTATTCTAATACTTGGTAATTTGCAAAAAACGAAGTTATTTGATATTAAAAAAATGACACTTTTAATTAAAATACCGCTGAGTTCGTGTAATTACAAAAGCTCAACTATTGCTGTGCATTTATTGCTCTTGCAGAACTTTAATTTCATTCTTAATTAAAAAGTTTCAATGAGAGATAAAGTTTAGTATTTATCAATAGCAGAATTAATATATTAAGGTCTTTTACAAAGCAATTTGTATTCGAAATGAAACAATTCAGCTATTCAACTATTCCGCAATGAAATAGGAAAATGTTATTTTGTCATTGCGGAATTAAAAAATATAACAAATAAATGACAGTATTCTCTAACAAATTTATCCTGATATCAATTGTGAGGAAAAATGTCTTATTATATTTTATTTGCAGCTTTTCTATAAAACAAACTGTATGTGCTTCAAGATTACTAGAAATAAAGAAATGGATTTTATAATTTTGCAATAAATCTATCTATTCTCATTTTCTTTGGAAATAAATGAGGTTAGGGCTTTGAATGCTTTAGGTATTAAACTTTTATGTGCATACTTTAGATATTAAAATTTTATGTGGTAATACAGAAATATGTGTAAAAGGAATTATTTATTAAAAGAGTATTTTTGTATGGATATTTTGAAAATGACAAAAATATAATTAAAGAGTTTGCAAAAATCAGATAAATTAAAAACGTTCATTAAATGTTATTAATATAGAGTATTTTTTTTTTTTAAAGGAAAAAAAGTTTTTTAAATCGCTTTTTAATATTGAATATTTTATTTTAACGTTAAATTATGAATCATAACAGAATTATGAGAACGTTTCTTAAAGTAAAGTAAATTATTGTTTTAAAAATAGGCATATTTAATGTCAGTGGTATGTTGCATGTCGTTAAATAATAATAAACATGAAATAAAAATCATGCTGCGCTCATTGATTATTAACATTTTCCATCTGTACGCAATTGTTGCATCGTATAATTTTCAATATTCTTCGGCTACGGTATCACAAAACGGACAGAAAAATGGACTAACTAAAACCATAATCACACTTAAACATCATTGGTAAGTGCTAAAAATGCTTAATGCAAAAGAAAATGCAATCCTTGGGTTTTAATTGAAGCCCTTCATGCATCTAAATATTTTAGTGTAACTCTGTAGATTTGAAGGTTAACCATATCGTATTCTACAAAACATTGTTTTAGTATATTAAAAATAAATGACAATTTTTTATATTTAAATGTGATTTAGTTAAACGTCTGTCCTAAAACATAATGCATTGGAATTTTTTTAATTTATCTGTATCCAAACCAGTTTACAAGCCCGATTAATGCCGTTTAAAATAGGAAAAATTCCATAGCGAACTTGACTATCATATATTTAAAAAAAAAAAAAAAAAAAATTGTTAGAACGTGTTAAAAACGCTTAATGTGAACGAAAATGCAATTCCAGCAAATTTCCAATGATATCCCTTAATGTAACTGAATATTTTTGTATGGCCCTGTAAATCTTTATGCTAATCATACTATATTCTATAGAACGATTTTTTTTTTTTTTTTTTTTTTTTTTTTTGTGCACATAAATAACATATTTTAATTTCATTAAAATTCGTGCAAAGAAATACATCTCATAGAATGCAATGCTTTGAGATATTTTCGGGTGTCTCTGTACACGAACTAGTGGTGGTATTTTCTCCTTTTTCTATAGAAAACATCAAATAGTAAATTTGAATACCATATTTAAATTTCATTAAGATTTGTGTAAAGTAAAGATATGAAAATATGGTTTATAGAAATACCTCTCATAGAACGCAATGCTTTGGAAAACTTTCGTGTGTCCCTGTACACAAGCCATTTGAGGTATTTACTCCATCTTTAATAGAAAGGCATCCGATGGTGAACACGAATAGCATATATATGTTTCGAGAAATTCCATGATTATTTACGGGAGTTAAAAAGCGGAGATACAGACATACGGACAAATACTGAAACACAGACAGACAAACCAAAGTCATTAACACTTTTCAATCTTGTTGGAAAGTGTTAAAAAGAAATAAGTTGAAGTAGTAAGAAATAAGTTGCCCACTTCAGAGGGCTCTAGAATCCGTCCTATTGCTCCAAATGACATAAAATTTTAAATACAGATAATTCAAGTGTTGCGCTTGACATTTATTTAAAAAAAAGAAAAAAATTAGTACAAAATTCCGCCGGTAGGTTGCGCTGTAATACACATATCCATATTTAATATGCGTGAAAAATATGCATGAAAAATAAAGTAACATTAATAAAACTTCTCAATATGATACCCTTTATGTTCAACAATGTGCTGTAATCGCATAATCATATTTTCAACAGCTGACCGGAGTAAGTCTGCCGGAATATCTAAAACATGGCGCCGAATGCTGTCCTTCAGATCATACAGAGTTGATGGTTTTTGACTGTAGATGTTGTCCTTTATCCAAAAAATAATGCTAATAGGCATGCGCTGAAACACAAATGCTGTTTCTGATTTTGAATATATACAAATAAGTACCATTTGTGTTATAGCGCCATCTATCAACGGATTTTTTTTTTTTTATTTAAAAAATTTCAATGGCATCATTTAAATTATCTGTAGTTAAAATTTTACCTCATTTCGACCAATAGGATGGATTCTAGAGCCCTCTGAAGTGGGCAACTTATTTCTTGCTAACCCTGTATATATAGTGCATAAAAAAAAAATTGGATTCTAATAAAGTTATAAAAGCTAAACTCACGAAATATATACGAGTAGAGCTTATTGTTATTCGAATTATCAAACTAAATATGTCTATAATGGATCAAGTGAAATTTTTAATATGTGAGAACTTTTTGCAAAGTGACCTTTTCGCAAAATTAATGACAAAAATACAAATATTTTAATATTTTGAAATAATAAGTAAGATCTTTACAGACAATAATAATAAGAAGAAGAAGCAGGGTTGCTACACAAATCAGAAGAAAAAATTCCCTGAGTTTTCCCTGTCTCTTTTAGAAGTAAAATAAATGACACGCAATCATGCTGCATTAGAATCTAACATGTTTACAAGTCAATTGAACATATTTAAGGTATATTAATTTTATTAACTTACTGTAGTTGGGGAAAAAACAATAAATGATTCATTATAAAGCACTGAAATTATATATATATATATATAATGAAAAAAATTTCCAATATTTTAAAAAAAAAATTCAAAATTCCCTGAATTTTCCCTGTTTTTGCAATAAATTTTGAAATTTCCTGAGTTTTCCCTGTTTTTTAACACATTTTCAAATTCCCTGAGTTTTCCAGGTACCGTAGCAACCCTAAGAAGAAGAAAATAAAACTTCTTTTTTTTTTTTTTTTTTTTTTTTTTTTGTTTGTTTGTTTGAGCACATTTGCTATTTTTCCACATTTAACAACAACATTTTGCTAATTGCTACTGTACTATTTAGGGGCTTGGCCCCTTTGACCTGACATCACTAAAGGTTTCATATAAAAGCTAATTACATTTTGTACTTGTAAATTGAATTGAATTAGGTTTACTCACTAAAATATATAATCAAGCAACAATTCTTATCGTTTTTATACATTTTTCTAGATTTAAAATCTTTAATTTGCGTTTGCTAATTTTGCATTTTTTCAATGAATTTATGTTTAAAATGTTAAATCCTCTACAAATATTTAAGAAAAGACATATTATTATTATTATTATTTTTTTTTTTTTTTTTGTATGTTTAATAGAAAACAGTTAATTAAAAGTATTAGGGATGAATTTTGAAATATCTTTAACAGGAAAATGTTAAAAATAAAACTATAATCAAAATCATCTTTTTTTTTTTTTTTTTTTTTTTCTTATAGGCATGCGCTTTTTAATTTTCTTTTCTCAAAAACTAAATAATCAATTTCAAAATGTATCCCTTATTCTTTTAAACAAATTTTATTAAATATCCTGAAAAATATTAAGTATTTTCTTAAATATTTGTAGAAATTTCAGCATTTTAAAGATTATGAATTTATAAAAACATGCAAACAGAGAAAACGCAATTTAAAGATGTCAAATCCGTAAAAAAAAAAAAAAAAAAAAAAAATTGTCTTTGCCTGCTAAATAATTTTGTATTTGGTGGTAGACCACCAAAATGCAGAATCTTATTTGTCCATCTGCCACAAATACGCATATGTTGCATTAAAATTGCATTTTCATGAACTTTTTGGAAAAAATATAAATACAATTATTTACAATTTCGTAACAATATCAACAATTGATATTATGAAATTACCTTATTAAAATCTTAATAATAATGACCTTTCTTTTTCTTTCTTCTTATTATTTAAAAATTAATTACAATAAAATAAATATTACTTATTAAATGATTTGAAAACTTCAGATTTTCAATTTATAAAATCCCTATCGGTCGGAGAGACTTATATGAAAGTTTTAGAGTAGACACAGTTGTATGATTTTCTTTCTAAAATAATAAATAAATAAATAAAAATAGGAAAAAAATTTTAGTTTTAAATTATAAGGCAGTTTAATTTATGTCAACTACCTGATCTGTATAAAATACAAAATGTGATATCGCATCTACGTTTTAAATATCAACATATCTAGTGCTGATAAGGGAACTTTATAAAAGAAACGAATAGTATCATTGTATCAGTACTTTTAAGAGTTAGATATTGTACAAGTACGGAAAATTCTCTAGGAATGTAAAAAATTTATTTCGAGAAACAAAGTTATGATTGTATATTTTAATGCTTGAAATGTTTTAAGAATTATATGAAACAAATAAACAACAACAAAAAAATTCAAAATTCATATGAATTATTCCCTGAATGTATATTTTATCGGACAAACCCAATATAGTAAACTTTATAAAAAATTAAATGGAAATATAAGCTTTTATACCTATATGTATCGTTCAGTCCCTTAAGAAAATCATGTAATATTATAGTGCATAAAGCTGCCAGCTTTATGCACTGGCAGCTTTATGAGTATTTAAGCGTATGGATGTATTTAAGAGTATATGAGTATTTAAGAGTATATGAGTATATGAGTATTTAAGAGTATATGAGTATTTAAGAGTATGAATGCTAGCATTTTCTGCTGAACATTTGCTGCACTGTCGAAACTTTTTTGTGCTGTAGATTTTCGAAATTGCTGTAAAACGTTTTCTGACGATAAACTGCCGTTGCTGTAAACAGTTTTCAGCCTCTACAATTGATCTATGAATCTCGAAGTGTCTGGTCCGATTTAGAGTTGTTCCCTGGCTGTTATTTCCAGTCTTTTGGGGGTTAATCTTATCAAATTCTATCTTTCTTCATACTGATTAAGTAAAGACTCTGTCTCTTGACTTCGAATCAAGCGTACAAATCGAACATATATCTGTGAACCGGAGGATATCCTGTTCATTTTGTGAAAAGACATACCACCATGTTTTTGATGTGCTACAATGAAATATATTTGCCATGAATATAGAAAATGGACATAATTTTATTTTCAACTGTCTTATCTACTTTAAAATGACTGGTCACTAGTGCGTTAATAACTGGTCTCTAGTGCGTAATGCTTTGAAATAAAACAAAAAATGCATATTAAGGACACATCAATAATTCTTTTTTTCAAAATGGACACAGTGTCCTTTACCTCCGGGATACGGATACATGAAATAATAAATAAATGAATGAAAAATAAATGAACCCCAAAACGTAATAGTTAAAGGAATGCGTATTTATATTATCATTATTTAAATTATCAAACTAAATACTTTTATAAGGGATCAAGTAAATTTTGTAACACTTCAGAATATTTTGAATATTGAATTGCTCTTCAAATTAATTGTAAAAAATATCTAAATCTTTTTAAAAAAAATTAAAATAATAAAGAAATTTAAAGACGATATAAATTTGCAATTTAATGGTGTTACTTTTTATAATTTGTTATTGTGCCTTATTCAACTATAAAAAAAAAAGAAAAAAAATTTACTGCACATTTGAAAAATGTAATAATACTCATGTAATAGGACAACACATAAAACTGGCAATTTGTATGCTAGAATACAATCTAGCATTCTTGCAACTAGTTTGTGGTGTAAATGTTCAGTATTGTTGTAAACTGTTTGTTGCAAAAATATGTTATTGCTGTAAATTTTTTGCTGCTAAAACATGTTGTTACTTTAAACTATTGTTCTTCAAACGATTTTTCATTAAAAAAAATGTAAATGAAGAATAAGTAACAAATTAGAAAACCCTAAACATTGATCTCGTTTCTTACAAAAGTTTTTCCGTTTTTTTTTTTTTTTTTTTTTTTTTTTTTTTTACACTGTGTTTATTATGTTTAGCAAATTAATGAGAAATATCGAAATTATTAATAGATTATCAAACAAAGTATGCTTAAACTTGCATATTTCGCAGGCTCCAAGATAATACATAACTGGAAGTAATCTTTAGAAGCTTTAAATTAGTGATTAATTATTTAGTGTCACGCTAATCAAATGCTTTATTAAACTTCATTTTATGGTTCATTAGTCTTCAAATCGGAGCCATTAAATTTTGCAGTAGAGGGAAGATTTCAAACTAATTTGAAAATTTTTATCTTGAAAATTCAAAATTATTTACTCTTCATACAATTGATGACAAAATTTATTTAAAGATTTTGAAATTTCAGTGTATATCTTATTTTAAATTGTGCATAAAACTGTTACGCACATCATTTTAAAATACCTCTTTTCTAACGAAAATGAATATCTGCTTGTCTTTTGAGCTTTCTATCATTTATTCATTTTTTTCTTTCTGCGTTTTAATTCATCTCTTTTTGTGTTGTAATTCAATTTTATTAACTACAATTTCTTTTTTTTTCTTACTATTTTTATGTCTTTAAATGATAAAGACTACTATTTTATTATTATGTTGAATATTTTTGTGTGCTCCTGTAAATCTAATGCTAACCATACTGTATTCTATAGAAAGCATTCTTTTGTGCATATGAGTAACATATTTTAATTTCATTAAGATTTGTGCGAAGTGAAGTTATTAAAATTTGGTTTATAGGAATACCTCTCATAGAAAGCAATGCTTTGGAACACTTTCGGGTAGCCCAGCGTACAAATCTGAGATGGTATTTACTACATGTTCAATGGAGAACTTCAAATAATAAACTTGAGCAACATATTTCAATTTCTGTAATATTTATGTAAAGTAACAGTAATAAAATATGGTTTACAGAAATACCTCTCATAGAACACAATGTTTTGGAATACTTCCGGGTGTCCCTATACAAGTACCAGTAGAGGTATATACTCCGTTTTCACATCCGATATTGGAAAATAATATACATCAGTTTCAAGAAATTCCAGGAATATTTCCAGGAGTTACAGCGCGGACAGACAGACAGACACACAGAAGTCATTAACACTTTTCAACCTTGTTGGAAAGTGTTAAAAACGGGCAAAGTTTTATCGTTTACACCTCTTGTGTTCATATATCTCAGTGTTCCATATCCAAGTTCGTATATCGCAGTGTCTGTTCTAGTGTTCATATATTTATAAAAACACTGAATGTTTTAAAATAACTAATGTAAAAGTAATTTTGAACGTGATTACACTAGGCACATTTAATAAATTCTAAAACGCTAAAATGTTATTTTTAGTTTCCCACCATACTATAGGTATGGGGAAATTAGGTAATCGGGAAAATTTTAGACCTCTTTTTTTTTTTACTTTTTTACATGTTTTCAGGTGTGAGGAATCCAAAAATATCAAAATAGGTATGGTGTTCGTCTGTAGGGTATCTGTTAGTGTGTTAGTATGTTAGTCTGTGTACACAATATCTCACGAAAAAATGATCGCAGAGACGTCGAACCAGTTTTAAAGTATTAGTTATGACACTGGCAAGAGCTCTAATCATTCACAACAATCTAATTAAAACACTTTAGAAGTTATTCGAAATTTATGATTTTCTTAACGGGAGAATATGGCAAAAATTCACATAAACGTGCATAAAGAGAAATATTTTTATCGTAAAGATTCAAAAACAGCTTTTAATATCAGTTTTTATGCCGGAATGTGCATCGTTAACTAGAAACATTCTACTTTGAAAATTTCGCAAATTATTCGAAATTTACGATTTCTTAACATGGTAGAATACAACAAAACTTCGCATAAATGTCCCTTTTAAGGGATATTTTTATCGTAAAAATATCAGACTACTTTTAAAATATTATATAAGATGCTGGTATAAACATCCTTTCCCATGAATTTTCCAATTTAAAATATTCGGAAATCACTGGATATTTACGATTTACTTAATATGACGGAATAGGGCAAAATTTCCCAAAAATGTCCACTTTGAGGGCAATTTTTATCGTAAAGATATCAGAACACATTTAAAATATCGTTTGAGATGCTGGTATGAACATACCTGACTACGAATTTTTTTATTTAAAAATTTCTTAAGTTATTTGGAATTTACGATTTACTTAACAGGACAGAATAGGACAAAATTGAGCATAAACGTCCATTTTGAGGATCATAAATATATCAGACAACTTTAAAATGACATTTATGATACTTGTTTGAACATGATTGACTACAAATATGAGGAAAAATTCTTAAGTTATTCGAAATTTAAGATTTTATCACCATAGCAAAATGGGACGCTATTCCATATAAATATGCATTTTGGGAGTTGTTGCCCTGACAATAGTAGCAAGAAAACTAAACTACGAAATTA
Source organism: Salticus scenicus (assembly GCA_963930645.1). Classification (NCBI taxonomy): domain Eukaryota; kingdom Metazoa; phylum Arthropoda; class Arachnida; order Araneae; family Salticidae; genus Salticus; species Salticus scenicus. Next base: position 244,020,068 of record OZ005656.1, read on the forward strand.
ACCCCAATAAAATAAATTAATAGATTAGAATAAAATAAATATATCGAACTTAATGGTGCGTAGACTATTATACGGGGATTTCTTTCTGTCACTGTGTCAAGCATTTGGTCAAATTCATTTCTCTTAACATGGATATAATATGTTGTGTACTAGAAATTTAGGAGAAAGTACATTTGATGGAGAACTGAGCAAAGTCCACCTATGCCAACAAGTTTACTTTCTCAGTTATAAAAAAAAAAAAAAATCTTTTGTTTGGAATTTCCGAAACTGAGTTTTTGATATATTTACACGTTTTCAGATTGCTTAATTTAAAATAATCTGGTGTGCCACGCACACGACTTTCTCTGTTACCATGAAATTTAAAACTATAAACATGTTGCAGAATAAGAGGTAAGATAACACGTACTGTTATGTAAACCTGTGTTTAACAATTCAAATTAGGCTTCGGAAGAGTTTTATATGATAATTAGTTCTGTTTGAGCCCCCCAACCCAACGTTTCATTAATGCACCTACATTTATATAGAATTTAATTCGGTTATATTCTGTTTTTTAAAAAATAATTTATCAAAATTATTATTTAAAAAAATTATCTTTTATGATAATGCAGACGATTTCCATATTTGAGAAGTAGTATGACACTAAATATTTAAAAAAAAAAAAAAAAAAGTTGAATTTATTCTCAATTTATTACATTTAAAAAAAAAATAATTAAAAATGAAAAAAATTCGATAACTTTATTTTAAATTATCACAGATCGATGGTTCAACAATTCGTTTTAAAAGTATTGGCGAGCTCTTTTGGAAGATACCCATCATGAAAATTTACTCCCCTCGAGGGGAAACTCCCCCCCCCCCAGGAGGGGAGGCGATGCTCCTACATAAACAAAAAAAATTTCCCAGTTGACTATGTCTACTACAAAAAATATATATTCGTTTCATTTGGTTTAGTGCAGTCTATAGATGTTAAACTCTACTTACCTGCAATTTCCCCCATAGACGTAATGTATTTGAATAATTTTGAGTGTCCCTGTACACGAACCATTTGCTTCATCTCAACAAAACGCTGACTGCAGCATCCCTATATGATACACATTTAGAATGTCGAGTTTGGAATTTCTTCTACTATTTGTTCTTGAGATATGCTGATAACAGACACACAGACATATACACAGACCATTCGCTAAAAACATGATTTTCGTATTCAAGGGACTTCAGAACATGTAAATATAACAAAAACTCCCGTTCGAAAATTTGACCCTAAACAATACTTTCTCGACCCTATGGGTAAAAGGAAGTAAAAAGAGTTTTTAGAGGCTAGTCTATGTGTCTATTCGTCTGTTTGTGTGACTTTTATCACTGTAACTCAAAACAAATACTATCAGGAAGTCCAAACGCGGTAGTCTTAGTTTGTAAAACTGCTTAAAAAAATTTTTGAAAATAAAATTTTTGAAGAATTCTATAAGTTCGCAAGCAGGGACATCCAAAAGAACTGACGTACATTATGTCTATGAGGAAATTTTCTGTTATGTACAGTTTAACACATTTACGTTACCCTAAAAATGGATATGAACAGAAATTTTTCATATTTGTTAAAAAAAAGTTTTGTATAGAATATGGTAAGGAAATAATTTATCATTCATCTACAGGATAACACAAAAGAGAGGCTGAAAATTGTTGGAAAATGATTTCATGTTATTTTATGTGTTTTAATATTGGGCTAAATTTAAGTAGACTATATTGTGTGTATACATGGTTTATAGATAACATACAGTGCTAACCAAATCTAAGCAGAAACAGTCTTTCCTATAAAATGCAGTTGTTGGAAATCTGTAATAAATTTGACCAAGTCCCAAAAAAAAAAAAAAAAAAAAAAAAAAAATGCTTAGGTATCAGATTTACTTTTTTATACGCTTATGACAAAGTAATGTTTGCAATCTAAATTTAAACGCTGATTTCTTTATTATAACTACGCGTTTTGAGATTTTTTGTTATAACTACACTTGTGGAAATTCAACTCAACGTATACTTACAATTTAAAAATATAAACTGATAAAAATATGGGGCGAAAAAATCTACACTGCATCGTAATTCCGTACAAATTAACAAAGTAACAGCGTTTCATAAAATGCGTGTATTGTACTATAATACAGATAAATTGACAATCAAACGCACACAAACAAACATCGCGTATAAAATCTGAAATCATACTTTATGCATTACAACATTTTTATATACGTTGAAAACCAGATATTGATAATTTTTCGAAATTCTAATATTTAATGCTTACAAATTTAGGAGAAAAAAAAATCAAAGAGTAGAATAGGCACGAATAAAATAGAGGAAATGAAAATTATTCTCTTTATCTTCTAGAATTGTCAAATTCAGGCGAATTTTATAGCTAAATATCGCAGTAATTCTCAGGAATGACTACAAAACGTGCGATAATCGAGCGAAGGGTTTTTTGAAATCACATTTAAGATTACATGTATTTTTAAAATGTAATCTAAATCCACCACATTTTTAAAATCCGCTTGTTCCGAATTTCGTTTTGAAATAGACTTTGGAAGAAATAAAACTTTGAAAGCCACTTTTAGAGTCTGCTAGCTGAGTCGTAAAATTAAACTTTCTTTATACAAGTAGAAATATTTAATGCTTTCATAAAAATAGGATTTATTTATTTAGACACTGTAAGTTTTTCAAAAGAAAATATACTTAAAAAATTGTTTATTGTATAACGAAATCTAGAACCTCATTTAAAAATGAAAAATGCATCAATGAAAAGTTAGAATTTTTATAAGTAGTTGGGATACTCAAAACTATAAATTTTTGAAAGTTCTAATGAAACTCAAATGTAAACTATTTATTATAGCAACACATACAGGTTGATTCAAAATTAGTGTGACCAATTTCAGAGTATCACAAATTTTTATTGAATTAAGTTATTTACATAAAATTTTCAATGTAATTTTCTTTAGCATAGTACATTTTACGTAAATTTTAGGCCAAGCTAAAAGAGCTTTTTCGACCATTTTTCGAGGCATTTTTTCAACTTCCCCTTTGATTGCTTTTTGAAGCCCTTGAAGTGTTCTTACTTTACGTCTACTTAATTGTTTTTTCAAGTATCCCCATAAAAAATAATCGCAAGGAGCACAGTCAAGGGATGATGGTACCCATTTCTGAGGAGGAAGAAAATTTATTTTTTTATTTTTAAGCCATTTTATAGTTGATTTTAGAGTATGACATGGTGCAGAATCTTGGTGAAAAACAAAGTTTCCTTGGAGGTAAAGATGTTTACTTTCTTTGATCGTGTGCTTCAAAATTTTAATCTGATAGTATTTAGCATCAAGTTTAGCCTTTGATTCTACAAAAAATGGTTTTGTTAAGCATTGTGAGGACATTCCCATCCATACCATAACACCTGACGGCCAACTTGCTTTTTGCTAAACAGTTGCGTCTTTGCGACCCTTTTCGGGTGAAATATGTTGTATCATCGTTTTGCCAGTTGTGAATGACAGATAAAACAGTGCTTGATCCGATGCTATCCATGTTTTGTATCTTCCTTTGCGTAACATTAAATACAGAGACCGAAACGTTTTATTAGTTTTTCGTCTTTGCAGACATTTGATGACAGGCTGGTTTATTTACATTTTTATAGACAATTTTCTTTATCTGACGACAAATTGTCGATTGCGATACCTGTATTTTCTTTGCTAAAGTTCTTTGAGGCAGAGGATTTTCTACAACGATAAGTCTTTTCAGCTTCTTTTTTTCTTTATCTCCAACGACTTCCTTTCGTCCAAATTTTTTCCCTGGAGCTTTTGATTACCAGGCAAATTTTATTTCTTTTCGAAGTTTAGATAGTAATCCATTAGAAAAAAGTCTTTTCTGATTTTTAAATGCTTTATTTATAACAGAATTTTAGCAATTATCCTTCAAAAAACTTTAAAATTTCGTTTCGGGTTGGAGGATGTAATTTCGAAACCATAATTTATTCCCACTAATAAAAATAGCTAGTTTATTAATTTAAATGTCTCACTTTTAAAATAAAACTGGTGGTAGAGCGATTAAAATTTACCATAAATAGTTACATGCTTTTAAAATTGGTCACACTAATTTTGAATCAACCTGTATGTTCTTTGCACGAATGTTAAATGTGAATAATACACGGAATTTAAAAAGAAATTTAAAAAAGAAATAGGGAAATAATAAAATAATAAAGGAATGCTGAAAACTTGCCCCTAATAAAATCTTTCTTTTCAAAAACTACAAGATATTCTTATATTAGAAAGCCTTATTGAACCTAAAAAAATAAAAAGATTCCACCTTACACTAAAAGAAAAAAATAAAGTAGTTTTTACAGCAGAATATGGTGGCCCCCATATTGTCAGCAGATTCTGCGGTTAAATAAGACAATGTACAGCAGAAACATATGTAAAGATACACTCTTTTACAGTTATTTCTGTTGTAAATTACTTCTTTCTAACACCAGAAAGTGCTGGCACCCATATTGCCAGCACATTCTGCTGTAAAAAGTACCGTTTTATTTTACAGTGTATAAAGGTTTTTATTAAGCTTTGTACATTTTAAGATGTATGTTTATTAAATTTTTTACTTACTACGTAATTGGTCATTTTATAGTATTTGTTTATCTCTGTTTTAGCTGTTTAGGTTAATTTACTAAATTTTCCTACTTTACTATTAAATACTGCTTTTCCATGATTTCTACAAAAAACTGCTCTACCATTGCGTATTTTATTGTTTTGGTTTCTTTCATTCTAAATAATTCAACATTAATACAGGGTGTCCATAAAAGAATGTCCCAGTTTCAATGGTCTATTATAACAGTTTAATTTAGACTATTTACAACAAATCATACATCAAATTGAAGTTAAACTAGCCTAGTTTTTCTTTCAAAGTTCAATATGTGCACCTTTAGTTAAACGGCACACATCCATCCTGTAGTCCAATTCTTCTCACACTTTGGTAGTCCCTTGCTTCTTCCTTTACAAACATATCCGGTTGTTTCGACGCGGATGTTTTTGCCACATGGGGGATCACATTTAAACTTTAAACGCACGTTGAACTGAAATTAAATTGCAGATTGACTTTTAGAAAATTGCAGAACACAAAACGCTTTACTCTCAGGAGTCGCTGTTTTGCGTATGTGTGCTGCGAGCGAAAAAACAACAAAGCAGTACTCGCGCATACGCTTATCTAAAACTGTTTGAGTTACTCTTTAATTGTGAGCTTGAACCAACACTCCAAAACGCTTATAGTTGATACTATTAAGATTTATAAATGAGACATTCTTTTAAGGACATACTGCATTTCGCTGTCTTTCAATACAAATTTTGTTTAATTGTGCATTTCATGATTAACAAAGTTTTTCTTCCTTATCTTTATTCGACTTTAAGTTTTTTTTTTTTTTTTTTTTGTACACATTTAGTGCATGTTGTTTCTTGTATATGCATTCCCAAGCAGCACTTAAACGTCCTCTGAACGCTAAAAATTTTTTCTTCAATGAAGTTCAGCTGGAATGTGTTATAGACTACCTGTCTACCAGGAAGACGCTCTATAGCACAGTAGAAACGTTCTGAGACCGCTCTACATGTACATTGTCATAATGTTCTAAAACACGTTTTATGCACGCTCAAAAATAGTGATTAAGTATATTTTGGATGATTCGAACCTTTTTTGTAAATCGTTTTGACTATATAAAACTGCTACAAAATATGAAATAAAATATCTACTGAATAATAACTTCGTAACAGCGTTTCATTTAAAGCATGTATTGCATTATAAAACAGATAAATTCACAAACAAATGCACACACTGATCATAAAATTTCAATTCATACATTATACATCCCACATTTGTAAATCCTCTGATAACCGATTATCTAAAATATTTTTTTGAAATTCTAATATTTTTTACATATGAATTTAGGAAGAAACAGTGAAATAATAGAATACACTCAAATAAAACAGAGAAGAAATAAATTGTTCTCCTTATCTTTTGAAATTGTAAAATTCAGGCAAATTTTACAGCTAAATATTGCAATAATTCCAAGGAATCATTACAAAACGTGCGATAAACGAGAGAAGGATTTTTTGAAATCACAGTTAAGATTTCCTGAGTTGGTAAAATGTAATCTAAATCCACCACATTTTTAAAATCTTTTTGTTACGAAATTCGTTTTGAAACAGACTTTGGAAGAAATAAACTTTGAAAGCCACTTTTAGATGTTGGAGTGAGTCGTAAAAATGTGCTTTCTTTATACAAGTAAAAATATTTAATGCCTTGATAAAAATAGGATTTATTTATTTAAACACTCTAACTTTTTCAAACGAAAATATACTTAAAACTAGTATGTTGTGGCCACCACATGACTTTCTTCTATATTTTCCTATGAAAATTCACTCAGTAAAAATAATTTATTAAAAAAAATTATTTAAAAAAATTATCTTCCATGATAATGCAGATGATTTCCATATTACAGAAGTAGTATAACACTAAATATATATATAAAAAAAAGTCAATTTCATTGTCAATATTACATTAAAAAAATTAATAACTTTATTTTAAATTATCGCAGATCTATGGTTCAACCATTTGTTTTAAAGGTATTGGCGAGCTCCTTTGAAAGATACCATCAGGAAAATTTATTCCCCTCGAAGGGGCATTTCCCCCCAGGTGAGGAAGCGAGGCTCCTACATACACAAAATTTGGTTCCCAGTTAATTATCTCTATTACAAAAAATATATATTCGTTTCATTTGGTTTAGTGCAGTCTATAGACTGCAGTCTATAGTCTAAAGTCTAAAGTCTATGCAGTCTATCGACATCTTCATATTTTATTGATGTTTCGAAACTTGATAGAATGTAACCAATTGTATCCTTTGCACTCGAGGGCTCCATAGTCAAGCCGAAAGGCCCGTTTTAGGAGTTCTTCTAAAAACAATAATGTTTGTGACAACAAACAAACAAACAAACCAAAAAAAAAAAAAAAAAAAAACAAGTCCTTCCGGCTTATTCGGAAGGGTAGGTTGATTTCTTTTTCCTTATCAAGTATCCTCATCATTTTGTTTCAAAATGGCGGCTTTCTTAACGAATTAGTAGAAATATTGATGTAGGCTATCTACATGTGGAGTTTTAAGCAAATCGGTTCATAAATACCTTTTTATGTGAATGTAAAATTTTCAAGTGTCCGGCACTTGGAAACAAGATGGTGGGTCATGTTGACAAATATATTAAATGTATTTGTGAGATAAGACTAGATATAGTTGGAATTAATTCAGAATCACAAAAGTCATCCAGTTGGAAAATTAAATGGCTGCCACTTGGATGAAAATAGCAGAGAAAGTTGCTCAGTGAACTAATTAATCTAAGATACTGTTGCAAATTTGAAAATAATTCTTTTTTTTTTTTTTTTTTTTTTTTTTTGTAGAAATTCTTTCAAAGAGGCTTAGTAAGTTGATTAAATGTTAATTTTCTGCATTTCTAGTTTGTTTTAACGTTAAAATAGCCTAATTTTCCCTTAAAAACGCATTAAAAAGCTCCAATATGGCAAGTAATGGATTTGGCGCCAAATTTGGCGATTTTTCCACTTGTCGACTTTTTTGGCGACTTTTGGCGAGAAAATCCATAGTTCATTAATAAACTTCATTGAGACACTTATATAGTCTAAGTATACATCAAAATTCAAACAAATTCGGAATACGCTTTTTACAATTTGAATTTGAAATTTTCAAGTGGTCACCACTTGAAAACAAAATGGTGGAGCAACTTGGTTAAGAAACTCATCCAAGATATGCATAACACAAGTTAAGACACTGTCCAAAATTCGTTCGTTTTGGAGTATTATTTCGGAAGTTATCGGGATTTTAAATTTTCAAGTGGTAGCCTGATTTCAAGTGGCCCTGCTTAACTTAAGATATCCGCCACTTTATTAAAAATCTGGTGTGAAATAACCACACGACTTCCATTACCCACAATTACATGTATTATATGGTATTATATGCATTTTTTTTTTTTTTTTTTTTTTTGAGATAATATGATCAGAAGACATAAAATTGACCTAACAAATTATAGAACCCTAAAATTTTTCTGTATGAGAAACTTAATACATGAGTAAAGACATATAAAACAAAGTTTACATGGCAAGTTAGAAAATAACAGAAAAAATGGTTGAGTTATTTTTTGAAACACCAATTTCTCAGATCTAGAATTAACCTGTCTAAGCAGGATGGCTCTTAATTTTCCTGTAATAACCATGTAATACACGAGAAAGGATATCTAAAACAGATTTATGTAACATTTTTCAAGAACATCGTTAAGGCCGTTATTGAGATACAGGCTTTGACCAAAACTTGACAAACTCAATTGTTGACCAGAAAACAACAGTTACATACAAAAGGATATCTAAAAAATCCGTACAGCTGTTTTTAAAGGAATGCCCTTGGGAGACCTGAAATTGAGCTATTTATACAGGACGCCTATCAATTTTTCTGAACTAACCAACTATATCATTCGAAAGGACATCTAATAGAGTGTTTATATAGCAAATTTGAAGAAAATCGTTAGAGCCGTTTTTGATATACGGACTTACAATCCCACTTCCGGTTTCCGATGTCCCACTTCCGGTTAAACTCAATTATTGACAGGAAAACAACAATTACACACAAAAGCATATTTAAAAGTGAGTTAAAATGGCGAGTTTGAAAAAAATCCGTACAACCGTTTTTAAAGGAATGCCTTTGCGAGGCCTGAAATTGAGCTATTTATACAGGATGCCTATCAATTTTCCTGAACTAACCAACTATATCATTCGAAAGGACATCTGATAGAGTGTTTATATAGCAAGTTTGAAGAAAATCGTTAGAGCCGTTTTTGAGATTCGGACTTACGGTCCCACGTCCGATTTCTGATGTCCCACTTCCGGTTTTTCAATTTTCACCAAAATTTGGAAATTTCATCTGTACACCAGACGTATTTCAATTCTAAAGTTTCGTAGCTCTATCTTTATTAATTTGTGAGCTATAATAGCCAGAAGATTCTCCACATACATACATATATACATACATACATACATACACACACACACACACACATACATATACACTGGCCAATTGCCAAAAACCACTTTTTTAGACTCAGGGAAACTTAAAACGTGTAAATCAGGTGAAAACCTGATATCGAATTTTCAGGCCGAATACAATACTTCCATTACCTACGGTAGTAGGGTAATGGAAGTAAAAATGGCGGATACGTTCATTAATAAACTTCATTGAGACACTTATACAGTCTATGTTTACATCAAAATTCAAACAAATTCGGAATACACTTTTTACAATTTGAATTTGAAAATTTCAAGTGGTCTCCACTTGAAAATAAAATGGTGGAGGAACTTGGTTAAGAAACTCATCGAAGATATTCATAAAACAAGTTAAGGCGCTGTCCAAATTTGCTTCGATTTGGAGTATTATTTCGGAAGTTATCGTGATTTTAAATTTTCAAGTGGTAGCCTGATTTCAAGTGGCCCTGCTTAACTAAAGATAGCTGCCACTTTATTAAAAATGGCGGATACGTTCATTAATAAACTTCATTGAGACACTTATACAGTCTATGTATACAGCAAAATTCAAACAAATTCGAAATACACTTTTTACAATTTGAATTTGAAAATTTCAAGTGGTCTCCACTTGAAAATAAAATGGTGGAGCAACTTGGTTAAGAAACTCATCCAAGATATTCATAACACAAGTTAAGACGCTGTCCAAATTTGGTTCGATTTGGAGTATTATTTCGGAAGTTATCGTGATTTTAAATTTTCAAGTGGTAGCCTGATTTCAAGTGGCTCCACTTAACTTAAGATATCCGCCACTTTGTTAAAAATGGCAGATAAATTTCATTAATAAAGTTCATTTAGAACCTTATGTAGTCTAGATTTACATAAAAATTCAAGCAAATCTTGCTTTAAATACGCTTTTTACAATGTGGGTTAGAAATATTCAAGTGGCTGCCACTTGAAAAAAAAAAGTTGGAGCAACTTGGTTAACGAACTCATTCATGATATTTATAAGATCAGTTCACTATCCAAATTTGGTTCGATTTATAGTATTATTTCGGGAGTTATCGTGATGACAAAATTTTCATTATAGATAGATAGATAGATAGATAGAGAGATAAACGAAGTGATTGCAATAGGTCGATTTCTAAATAAATCAACCTAATACGCTTTTTACAATTTGAATTTGAAATTTTCAAGTGGTCTCCACTTGAAAACAAAATGCCGGCGCAACTTGGTTAATAAACTCATCTAAGATATTTATAAAATAATTTAACACTCTGTCTAAATTTCGTTCGATTTGGAGTATTATTTCGGAAGTTACAGTGATTTTAAAATTTCAAGTGGTAGCCTGATTTCAAGTGGCCCGCTTAACTTAAAATATATGCCATCTTATTAAAAATAACGGATAAACTTCATTAATAAACTTCTTTGAGACCTTTATGTGGCCTGTATTTACATCAAAATTCAAGCAAATCTTGCTTTAAATCTGCTTTTTACATTGTGGGTTTGAAATTTTGAAGTGGCTGCCACTAAATAACAAAATTTCAGAGCAACTTGGTTAGCGAACTCATCCAAGATATTTATAAGATCAGACCACTGTCCAAATTTGGTTCGATTTGGAGTATTATTTCGGGAGTTATCGTGATGACAAAATTTTCATTATAGATAGATATATATATGTATATATATATATAGATAAACGAAGTAATTGCAAAAAATATTTTGCGTATACGCATTTAATCCTTCAAATGCCGTTTGCGCATATACATACTTGCCAACATCCTAATTCATATTCCGTAGTGTTGTTAGTCCAGCCCTTTTTTTCACACCAGTAAATTTTTAGAGTAATATTTTCCAAATGCAATTACTATTAAATAAGAAAAAAAATACTCTAAAAAGATACTGGTGTAAAAACAAGGCGGGGCTAACAATACTACGGAATATTAATTAGTATGCTGGCAATTATGTATATATGGCAGTGACATTTATCGCATCGATTACAGGGAATAAAATTTTAATCACTTAAACAAGAATAATTAAAATTATTTTCGTAAATACAGTAAAGTTTTAGAGACATGCCGAAGGCAGGGATTACTTTTCAAAGTAGGATGGTTGAGTCTAGGGTTTAAGACTGACTGACTAACGCTAGGGTCTAAGGCACTATATGTGGAATGCCCTCAGTGGTCGCTTTTCTAATGAGTTCTAACCCATATTTACGCGAGTTTCGGAGAAAATCATGGAAATTTTCGAACGGCTGGGTTGATAAGTGTGACCTGAGACCGAATCCGGCACTTCCCATCTACCAGCTTTGAAAACACTCGAATGCTGGTGGGCCTACAAAACAGGTGTTTGGTGTTTGGGATTAAGGGCGACTGACTGCACAAGGGTCCTAGGCCTGAAGGGGAAATGCTCTGTGGTCTTTCTAAGAGAACCTAACCCGTATTTACGCAAGAGAATAACAGAAAATTCTGAACAACTAAGCCGTCGAGCGCGACTTGGGGTCGAACCCGGCACCTCACGTATAAATGTTTGAGAGCAGAACCGCTCGGCCTCTGGTGGGCCCTTCAAAGTAGGAAAATCCATCGAATGCAGAGGATTAGAGAATATAATAAGAGAGAACGTATCTTTTAATTTCACTTTTAATTTTCTAAAATAACTTGCTCATTCACTCATGAAGTTAGATAATCTATATTATTTTAGAAAGAACGGACAAACATGAGCGGGAAAGAAAAAAAAATTATAATGGAAAAGAAAAAAAATAATTCATGAACTGATGTTTTACTGAGCAATAAAATTGATACAAATTATCTCATAGATTAAAAAACCTTTTTCAAATCATAGAATTATGTAATAAAACACACAGTGTTCAGTAATGTGAAATGTTTCAGGCTATTTTGATATTTCATAATGCAACGGAAACAAATTACACAGCATAAAAAATTAAGAATTTATAAAATTACCTCTAAATGTATTGTTCAAACAGAAATAAGTATCAACTACTAAATTATTTTTAATAGCCTTCGGGCACATGAAAAAACCGTCTCAATAATTTCAGTATCTGAATAAGATCTCATCTATTAGAAAATTGTTTCTATTGTTTTATTATCTTTCTTAAGACTGCCTCGAGTATTTTCTTTCATTTATAGATCTTTTTGTATAACGGATGAAAAAGAAACGAAAGTTATTTTGATCTGATAAAAGGTAGTCAAAGAAAAACATTTTTATAAAAGAAAGAGCATGGATTATATATTTCAGAAAATAGTTTTTACTCCATTATTGATTTGCGTGGGCAGCTCACACTTTAGTTTTAACATTAAATTTTAATCAACTAGATACATTTAGGAGTATCTAAAGATTTTTGGTATTTTAAATTCCATATTAATTTTGAATCCATGAAATACATTTAGTAATACCTAAAGATTTCTGTATAATTCAAAAAGTGTAATAGGTTTAGTATTTACCTGTTTCTATTGAATTACTAACAAAACAAAACGAAAAAGAACAACAACAATAAAAAATAGATGCCATATTTGTCTTTCTGATATATATATATATATATATATACATAGATGTAGATGGATAGACAGACAGATAGATAACGTAATATCTGAAGGGAAAGCAATCTGATATGGACACCACATGACTTCCTTATGCACTCATTGGAGTATAAATGTTGCTATGAAAACATTGACATTTATGTGTAAGGTAATTGATTCTAAAATAAACAGTCAGGTTATAGTCCTGCCTGCCTACAGACATTTCTCAAAGCAAGCAAAAGTTAAATTAAATTAAATTAAATTAAATTAAAAATTAAAAATAAAATAAAATAAAACTGCTACTCCAACTACAAAATTCACGATAATAGGATTATATATACCACTGAGACGAATATAGTAGTGTTTTTTGTTGTTGTTGTTGTTTAGGAATAAGTACTCCATAGCTTATTACAGAATCTCTCATTGGCAAATGCACAGCTTAGACTTAAATTAAAATCATTCACGTATAGATGGACTGCTTTTGTTCTGATTGGTGAAAATTAGTGGTGACAAACTATTTACCAATACAATTAACGCCGTTAATATTAAAAAAGGTTTATTAATTGTGGCTATTCTGAAACATTATTTGCTAATTTAATCGCTAATCTCGAAAGCAGCCAAGTTTGTAGCCAATGCAGATTTTGGCATAGATTTTGGTGATTTGGCGTCTAACTTGCCGACATGGCGACCAGATTTGGTGAAACTTTGTAGTTTAAGGTTTCCAAAGTTTGGAAGTTCTAACTTCAATAAGAACAAGGTTTTGGAATTTTCCGGAAAGATTCATTCGTTTATAGCGCAGAATTAAATTCTTCGAAAGTTCTATAAATGAATAAAAAATAATTTAAAAAAAAAAGAGTAATTGGTGATTTTTGTAAACAAGAACTTGCCTCTACCTTTACATGCTAATTTCTGTACGGTCTTACGGTAAAAGTGGAAATAAATGGTAGCTTTTTCATTTCTACGAAAGTGGTCGTTGTTTTAGCGTCAAATTAGGCATTCAAATGTGGCGAAAAGTGTTAGTCAAGTATTTACAAAGTTTGGAAACTCTATTTTCATTAGGAGTCGAGTTCTAAAATTTTTTTAATGATTCATTGGCTTCGAGCACATAAGTATCTTGAAAATTCTATGAACAACTGGCATTACTCTTGATGTATTCAATTTCCATTTAGATTTCGAAATTTTCGGTTGTTCTTGAATAAGAGAAATTTTTGCTCTATAGTGCACTTAACAATTTTTATTAGGTTCTGTTGTAAGACTGGCTGTTTCATTGGGTTATTTTAAGAATGTTCATAGATTACTGATTTTTGTGAAACAAAAAGAAAAGTTTTATTCAACTGTTTCCTGAATATTTATTAAATAGTGTGCATTCGTGGACTAAAACCTGCTTACATGTTTAAGAATTACATTCTACACTCAAAAATGTCAACAACTTTTATAACAATATCATTATGGTCTCTATCTATGGGCTGAATAATCATTAAATAAACTGCATTCATCACCTAGAACCTTCTTATGTCTTTAAGAATTAGTTTCTAGGCGCCAAAATGTCGACAGCTTTCATAACAATATCGTTGGCTGAATATTCATTAAATAAAGTGCGTTCATAGGCTCCAACCTGCATATGTCTTAAGAATTACTTTCTACATGCAAAAATGTCGACAATTTTCCTAACAATATCATTATAGGCCCTATCTACGGGCTGAATAATCAATAAATAATCTGCATTCATCGCCTAGAACCTTCTTTTGTCTTTTAAGAATTACTTTCTAGACGCAAAAATGTCGACAGCTTCCATAACAATATCATTACGAGCTCTATCATTAGCATCTTTTAAAATCTCTATGATGATAGGTCATATATATTGGCCGAAACCTTTGTGTTTTTGGTGATTATGAGTGTAATTTTCATAAATATCTTTAAAACGAAAAGTCACCGAAAGACCAAAAAAGTAAGTGCACAACTATATGTTACGACATACCTATATACCAATTTGTAACGTTCTATGTCCAACTTTTTTAAGTTATGAGAGATACACACTCAAATCCGTACATACAGACGTAACGAAAAATCGTGTAAAATCGTAGATGTCTCTAAAACAAGAGCTCGTATTCAGACCAAATTTGCAGGTGTACAATAGACATCATGCTACTCACAAATATAAATTTTCAACGCATTTTTCAACTTGTTCTCAAAGCAGCTAGAATTTCTGTTATCTAATTGCCCAAGAACCCACTGTTTGTTTCTGGGTACTTTTCAACACTTTTCTCTAATAATAAACTTTAAAAAAATTATAGTCTTATTTTATGAGAAAAACTTCTATCAAAAATTAAACAAACAAACAAACAAAAAAAAAAAAAAAAAAAAAAAAAAAGGCAATATGAATTCCGATCTTATATAATCTTTTTCTTAATTTGTTTTATCAATATATGGCAATAAAAAGCCCAAAAATTCGTGAGGAGTGAGATAAAAAATTATTTTTGTATAACCGAATTAATTGCCGAAACGTCAGTGGAGGCTTCTCTGTAGTATTGAGAAAATTTTTGTATATATTCCGCAAATATTTGTACACATACAGTAATACAAAATCTTTTGAATACACCATTGAATATTAATTTTTAGACTATGAAAATCTTTCATTGATAAAAGAGTTAATAGTTTTGTTAGTTTATGAAGAAACATCAAATATATATATTTCTTTAAAATAGAATTAGCTTAAATTTTTTTTTAAATATATAACCTTCCTCCTGCCAGAAATTGTTAGAGAAAATAATTTTCCTGTTTGTTGTTTGCATTAGAAGAGGGAATGGCTCGATGTTGTGAATTTCTGTTTTATTTTATGAAACAATTTTAATGTAAAGTGAATAAAATGCGTCTTAGAAATTTAAAATTTAAATAGAAAAAGTATGATAAACGAAATGATATGCTATATTTATGTTTTGAAAACAGCTTCGCAATCTTGAGATATTATTATTTTCCTTTAAAAGGCGAAAAAATAATATTAAATTTTTTAATATAAAGAAAACATATTTGATAATTTGTTCAAATATTCAATAAATTTTCTATTTTGCTTTATATCTAACGTATTTTTTTTTTACGTTTATATACTCTGTTTGTTTTCTGAATATTCATTTTCAGAAATGAAGCTGTGGTTTAAACTCCTTTCTCAGCGTATGCTCTTCGAATATTAACAGTGGTTGTTTAAAATTTTTTGGTAATTTCAACAGGCTTTTATTAGCTTCACCTGTATGTATGTTTCTATGTTTGTAACCGCTCTGGGAGCAAAAAATCTATATTGTCAAAAAAAGACATTCCGTACGTGAACGCCGTGGCTGTGAGGTAAAGAGCCGCGCTACGAACCTAAAGGTCTAGCGTTTGAGCCCAATCAGGGGAGATTTTTTAAAAATGGTTTTTGTTTAATTCTAAATTATTTTAGTTAAAGATTTAAATGTATGTAAATACTATGATGTGTCACTCACACGATTTTCTCTTACGCTGCATTTTAGTACTAAGATAGATATTTTGTGCTTTTTAGTTCACATTTCTATAAAAGCGTGTTCTTTATTTTTTTAAAACTATAATATTATTAACTTACAGCTTGGATCAAACATTCGTTATGAAAAAGAAGTTTAAATTACTTAAATTTTGGGGAATCAATTTCATTCATCTGAGAAATAATTTACAAAGTATGTTTTACAGGGATTTTTTATCTTCAACTATTCAGCTTGTTTGAATGGAAATAATAAATAGATAAATATATGTAATCGACACACCCTGCACAAATCATTGAAAAAAAAAAGTACTCTGTTAAAAATGAAGTACCCAAACACGAGTAAACAAATATAATCATTTTTAAATTATTAGTTCGTTTTAAAAAGGAAAGTTTGCTTATATCCTTTATTAAATATTGTATGTTGTCAAATTGATAGTTGTTCACTTTATAATAATTTATCATAAATATACTGAATAAAAAAAAAATAATAATAATAAAAGAAAGAATTTCTACATGCTTAAATGGAAAGAGTCCAAAACCAAATTTTATATTCACTCTAATCTTCAGAAACATATTTCGTAGCGATTTTACAAAGATAGAACTGGTATGAGGATGAACACAATAATGAAACTAGAATGTTGTGGCCACCACAAGACATTCTTCTGTATTTTCCTATGCAAATTCATCCAGTAAAAATAATTTATTAAAATTACTATCTAAAAAACCCATCTTCCATGATATTGCAGACGATTTCCATACTAGAGAAGTATTATAACAGTAAATATCCAAAAAAGTCAATTTTATCTTCAATATTGCATTAAAAAAAATCTGGAGTGACTCCACTCGACTTTCCGCACATTGCGTAATTAACAGTTTTGCAGATAAAGTAAAGAAAGAGGAGTTGTTAAACAAACAAAAGAGAGAAAACCATAATAGAGTGTTTGAGTATTTTTCTCTATATATTACACGATGTTTTATTTAACGCTACTGAACTTTGAGCCCATAGATCATAATGAAAAACACTTTTTCGTTGTGTCCCTTTAAAAATCTATAAATGCTAGATTCACCAAAATGCTTATAGTTAGTGCAACAGTGATTTATAATATTCATATAAATTTTTAACTCAATTGAATAAGGTGTTTAGATGCTATCGCACTTTTAAAAATTTGGTCCCATAGGCCATATATGATAAAGAATTTTTCTTTGTGTCCCTGAAAAAAAACTCTAAGTGCTAGATTCACCAAAATCTATGCAGTTGGTGCAACTGTGACCTATAACATTTGTACAAATTTTTCGCTTAGATTTTTCGCTCAAAGGGCGTTTAGACGCTATCATACTTTTAAAAATTTGGCTTTGTAGATCATAACGATAAAGAATTTTTCTTTGTGTCCCTGAAAAAAACTATAAGTGCTAGATTCTCCAAAATCTATACAGATTGAGTATCTGCGACCTGTAATATGTGTATAAATGTTTTGCTCAATTGAATAAGGCGTTTAGATGCTATCGCACTTTTAAGATTTTCGCCCCATAGGCCTTAATGAGAAAGAATTTTTCTTCGTGTCCCTGTAAGCAAATTATAAGTGCTAGATTCCCCAAAATCTATAGGGTTCGTACTATGGTGACTTACAATATACGTACCAACTTTCAGCTTTATCGAACAAAGCGTTTAGACGCTAGCGTGTTCACTCACAGACATACACACATACACACATACATACACACACATATACATACATCATCGCAAAAATAGTAAAAACGGACTCATTGAACCTCTAAACGTATAGAAACATCAAAATCTGAAATTCGGAATTTGATGTGATTACAATACTTTCTTCACTATAGTGTTTGGAAAGTTTAAAAAAAAAAAAAAAAAAAAAAAAAAAAAAAGTTAGAAACGAAAAAAAATCGATAACTTTATTTTAAATTATCGCAGATGGATGGTTCAGGCATTCGTTTTAAAGATATTGCCGAGACTTTTTGATAGATACCCATCATAAAAATTTACTACCCTCGAGAAGGGACTTTCACCACAGCGGGGAAGGCGAGGCTCCTACAAACAGAATTTTTTTTTCCCAGTTGACTATCTCTATTATAAATAATTCTTTTAAATTCCATGATGATTATTAAAAAATAATTCTCTTTGTGCACATTTACATGAAATTCTGTCCTATACCATCATGTTAAAAATTTAGAAAAAGCGGGAGGGCTACGCAAGTTGTTGGACAATTTTTATTAAAAGTTGATAGGCACTAATTTATGTCAATGTTTAACTACGTACCAATTTGTATGAAATTCTGTGCAGTAGTCCCTGAGATATAGTTGCCACAAAATTTTATCACACACACACATACACACACAGAGACAGACAGATGAACATTTTCTATAAATGGTCAAATCGTGGTCTACAGCTCTCAAAACGTGTAAATCCATCAAAAAACCGAGAAAATCTTGCCATTAGATCAAGGTCATACTTGGTCTCGAAATCCGCTATACCACGTTTAAAGATGTATTTATTTGTATTTAGAAGATTTTTACGAATCCAATACTTTCTTCTATTGAATACAAAAAAAAAGTAAAAATATATTTGGAATAATAGGATTGTCAGAGGACGCCACTGCCAACTTCGCCTTGACTTAGAACGCTTGTATTTCTTAACCCTTTGCAGCGCAAAACAATTTGGATCATTTAAATTATACTGCCACCGGAATTCATGAACTAAATTAAACTAAAAGAAATTTTAAATTTCAAGGTTAAAAAAAACTGCTTTATCCGATGTGTTATAAACGTAAATTTTTGCTAAAAAATTTCCGGGATGAATTTTTGCAACTGGATCTTAAGTTTTGCGTCCTTGCAGCGAGGACACCGCGCGTTAAGGGGTTAAAAGCATTGATGTATTCGAAAGGAACAAAATAAAGGAAAGTAAGTTTCAAGATTTTATTGAAAATTCTGAAAGTAAGCATTCCCTGTTTAATAATTTTAAAACTATTTATGTTATGCTTATATAAGAAATTTGTAAGATAACCCTTTTATTTTTGAAACTCTCAATTTCAACTGAAAATGGTTCAAAAATAAGAATATGATGTCTCATTTTTTAATATGATGTCATTATTGAATATGATGTGTCATTCTCTAGCATTTAAACAGGAAATAACTCAAAAATGAGTACATGATGTTTGATTTTTCAGAATTTATATACTCAATAACGAACAAGTGATATTTTCATATTCGAGTACATATGTTTCAAATATCGTTTAAATGTGTGACATATTCAAAATTGACAAAACTTTATTCTATTCTCGGAAACCATTTTTTTTTTTCAGTTTACTTTTATTTATAATAAACAAGTACTATTAAAATGTGTTGCGCCTTTTCAAACGAGTTCCTTATGAAATGTTTCGAACATGATGAAATTCGAGCTAACTGACAAAACGTTAGTGAGGGTCTAATTGAGGGATAAGTCTATTTGTTCAGACTTAAAAAAAAAAAGATTTTTGTGTCAAAATGTATGTCTGCGATAGCAATCAGAAAAACCATGCAGTTGACTTGAAATTTTACTAGAAATATTTATAGATTACATGAAACTATATGTATAGTTTTTTAGTACGACAGGACTATTTCTTTTAGACAGTGATTTTGCGTTGTCACACATTTTATATGCTAGGATGTCTGCCAATATTCAATTTTACCATTTAATTTTTTAAACTATTTTAAAATATTTAGAGATTTTATTGAAAAACTCAGCAATTGTGAAAATTCATTTTAAATAGTTTAGAGTATAAGACTGAATTTTTTAATACTAACTATATGAAAAATACCAGAGCCGAGAATTGAACCCAAGCCCTCCACTTAACGTGCGGATGTACTTCCACTGAGTCATCCTGTTTGTTAACCATTTCGACATTTCTCACATAATAACCGCAATGACCCCGTATCTGTAAACCGTTAAATCTGCGTTTACAGATACGGGGACCTTGCCAACGGTTATTATATGATAAATGTCGAGCTTGTTATTAGCCAGGGTAGCTAATATTTTTTTTTATTATTATTATAAGATTGCAATATATAAATTAGTCCTGTCGTACTAACTTAAATTCTGTTAAAGACAGAATTTTCTTTCTTTCTTTTTTTTTTTAATTTATGTAAATTTTATGACTTGTGTAAAGGTGCACAAAAATCATTTCGACAACATTCTGTATATGGGTGGCATTTCCTACTCGTCAAATATTTGTAATTAAGTAATTTAATTTTATCCTTATAAAATTAATTTATCTACAAACCTCAGCAACAAATATGGAGCTAGATTTTTTTTTTTTTTTAGCGCGAATGGATGTTGATTATCTCATTGAGTCGAAGATTTTATGGAGAATGTATGCCTATTTTTACTTCAACGGTAAAGTTAATAGGCAAAATTGCCATATATATGACACAAATAGCCACTAACTGTAGCTCAAGTAAACTGTTTCTCAGCAGTCGATAAGATCTCGATTTTGTAGAAGCTTACATATCTATAAAAATCATAAAAATATCATTAATTGTGATTTTGCTGTACCCTTGACTGTAAAATATATATATATATATCATGTGAGATTACGGGTAAAGCCCGCGGCAGCAGAGATTCCAGACAATGGCTATAAAAAAAAAGTTTGGACCGTAAATTAAGTATATAATGACCTTAAATTATGGTACGTGCCCGTAAAAAAAAAAAAAAAAAAAAAAAAAAAAAAACATTGTGTCCGTAAAATACTTTTTTTTTTTTTTTTTACGGGCTTTGTCTGGAATCTCTGCTGCCGGGATTTCCCCGTTATCTTAAGGTATAATTTTTAACAGTGTTTTTTCGGATTGCTGGAAATATTCCATAAAATCCACATAATCTTGATTTTTACATAGCTTTCTACATTCCAATTTCCTATTGTCTAACACCTACAATCTTTTATTATTATTATTATTCTTGTTGGCTGCTATCCTGACTCTACAAATCGTTTCCTTATCTCTATATAACATCAATAATTCACCTCATCATTTAGCACTGATGACAGAACGCTTTACGCTACAGAAACTGCAGTTTCCCTTTAATATTTTTACACTGGCATTTTCCACTTTTTGTAAATATTCATATATTTTGTTCAACGTCAAGTCTGGTTATATATTTTAATTAAAACACTGATTTGTATATCATCAGTCGTTATTTATTTATTTATTTATTTATTATTTATATATATCATTGCATAAAATTTTTGTTTGAGCATTTTCAAACCATTGGATCTTTCCTTTGTAAAGAGTCAGCTTACAGAGTGGAAGTAAACCCGTAAAATTGATTCTTTAAGGTAATTAGAGGCCGTCGAAAAGTTTCCGAGTTAGTCGATAGATTTTTATAGATAATATTTCTTTTCATTTATAGAGTGTATAATTAATTATGCTTTCTTACTTTCTCTTATATATGTACGCAAAAGATATTGTGTTCTGGGAACTTTTCGTACGCTTGTTTTTATTTAATGTACACGTTTTCAGATGTCTTCAACAGGATTTGACCATTTTTAGAAAATGCCTGACTGGGCATGTTTATCATGAAATTTATGTACGCTGTATCAGTAAAAGAAATTTTACCGAAATTGGTGTTTAGTTGGTCCTTGATCTAAACTGGTGCTGATTACATTTAAGAACCAATCGTTTAACAGGCTATTATCCAATTTTTGATAATTCTTAATATGGCAATATAGGACAAGATTTCGTGTAAATGTACATAATGAGAGTTATTTTTATTTTTTAATGCATAATAATAATAATAATAATAATAATAATAATCTTTATAATAGTAATAGTTAACCAAAAATGTTTTTTGTATATCAGGGGACATTGCTCCATCCCTCAGGGGGAACACACTCTTCCTGGGTGTAAATTTTTATTATGGGTATCTTTTAAAAGAACTCGTTAGTGTCTTTTAAAAGAATGGATGAACCATAAATTTTGTTGGTGATAATGATATGATCCATAATATTGATAATGATATAATGATAGTAATAATGATAGTAATGGTAATAATGATAATGATAATAATGATAATGATAATAATGATAATGATATGCATAAAATGAATGGTTGAACCATAATTTCAAAAAAAAGATATGTATTAAAAGAAAAAAAAATACCCTCAGATATAAATATATAATTTAATTTCTTTCGATAGTTACTATTATACATCTCTTAGATGGAAATCGTCTGTATTCGCTATGGAATATAATTTTAATAAAAACCTTGTATAGGAAAATATAGAAACATATATGTTTATTTTTCACTATTTGTATCACTACATAAAATGCACAGGCTAAATGTTAAAAAGTAATTAATATTAATATTAAAATTTATATTAAATTCTATTAAATTTTTTACATAAAAAAATAATCACTAAATTAATAATTAAAAACCATAATAAATAATAAAAATCCATAATTAAATTTTTTTGTCTTATATACTCTTAGTCAGAGAAGTCGCATTTAGAATTTTCTTTTTCAAATTGAGGCACTTCGGAAGAAATTTATACGCCATCGGAGAAAAAATGTTGTAACTCTGTATTTATTTGTGTACCTACTTTTCTCTATGGCGTATTATTACTCCAATAAATAACGTAAAATAAGATACAAAGGATCGTTCTTTTTACTAGAAGCTAATATATGTGCTTCGTGAACAAATTATGTTTGCATAAAAACATTGTTTTCCAATATTTTAATCCCTTTTATTAAACTTGGTGAGAAGGTTCTGGAGATTTAAGATTAAATTTGTATTTCACTTAAATATTTGTCAATTAAATTTGTTAATATATGAATATATATAATCATTAATATATATTCATAAAAGTGAAAAAACGCATATAAAATGATAAATTATTGATAATGCTGATAAATTGTAGGTTTAAACGTAGAACGATCTTTTAAATGCTAGCCGATAATACTTAATTTATCGAATCCCACACACAAAAAATGCAAAACTTTAAATTTATCCTGTTTTTGCTTCTTGAAGGTCACCTGATTTGATTTTATACGCTCTTTTAAAATTTTGTCTAAGTTTTTGTGTACAAGCTTGTATTTACAGGTTTATTTAAATTACTATTCAGATGTTCAGTTTTCTACATTTAATAATTAAAGATTATTATTCTATAACCTCTATTATAACCTATTATAACCTCTATTTTAATATTGAACAATTAATATAATACATTTGTTATCTAAAAATTTATTTCGAAAATAATAAGGTATCACTCTTATATATTTCCTGTACATTTTATCACCGTAAATCAAAGATAAGAAAAATTAAATACAGTAACCGCCGCTTAATAAATTCACTGTTTAATGAAATCAGCCGCTTAATCTGTTCAAATTGCCTGGACCGGAATGAAATCAATGCAAATTACTTTTAAAACCGCCGCTTAATAAAATCAGCATCGCCGGTTAATAAACTCAAAAATATCTCCTCAGCAACCAAAAATATCCTTTATGCACACTAAAAAAAATTTTTTATTTGCATTGCGATTTTTTTTTTTTCTAGTTCTTATTTTAAAATTACAATAATTCATAAGATTTGAACGAAAAGATTTTATATGTACAAGAACAACGTGAACTTTTGGTAAAGTAATGATGGTTTTCCACAAAGGAAAGTGTATGGGACCTTGGAATGCGTTTAATTTATTTATATCGAAGAAACAATTAATTAATTATCAATCAAAAATTAATTAATATTGTTTACTAATTCCATTATTCGTCTCCTTTTGAGGTTTCTTTCAAAATTCAGGGAAGTAATACCTTTTCCTTATGTGCAGGAATGTTCGCCGTATATAAAAATCAGCCGCTTATTAAAATCACTTTGGTACTTTAATTGCCAACTGTACTTTAATTGCCAAACCGTCAGTGAAGGCCTCCATGCGGAGACACAAAAGGATTTTGGGTTCTGTCTGTGTGTCTGTCGCGCGATAACAGAGGCAAAAATCAACCTACTGACTTGAAAATTGGTCACATGTTCACTATACTGAGAAAATATATATATATATATATATATATATATATATATATATACACTAAGCGACAAAAAAAAAAAAAAAAAAAAAAAGCCGCACTTGGGTATTTTCACTTTTACCTTCTACAACCACGAATTTTATCGTTTAAACGCAAATTTTCGAGCAGATTTTATTATGTTGTCCTCAACATACACTTTAGCTTTGAGTCCTGTGTTATAAACAAAATGCAATTGTCAGGAAAATTGTAATTTTAGAAATTATTTCAAAAATGGTAAGAATAAGGCAGTTAACTGTGCCACAAAAAGTATTAATTTTTGGTTGAAAATCAAAAAATATTTTAATACGTGAGATGACAAAATAATTAAATGTTAATGAAATGTTGGTAAAATGGTTTTTAGCAAGATATAAAATTTTTTGGTCGTTTAAACTGGAAATTCAGCTTTAGGCAGCCATGTTACTCATCCAAGCGAGATGACCGTAAGTTAAAAAGCCATTGAGTGTAAAATCGGTTTGTATTACATTTAAAACATAAAATAGATTCAGGAAAAGTGTTTAGCAGCATAATTTCTTTAATTACAGTGCATCAACTATTAAACAAAGCAGGTTTAAATGACAAAAAAATTGAAAAAAATCCACATCTTAATTAAGAGAATTAGGAAAGCAAGGCCTCAGATGGCTAAAAAAATTAAAAAATGGTTAGTTAATTATTGGACAGAAATGGTTCTCTTTGTTGAGTCAAGTTTAACTTATTTCGAGCTAAAGAAAACAAGCAGATCTGACAACGAAAATATGACCGACTCAATGAAAATCGCACTTTTAAAATAGTGACACATTCTCCGTACTTTATGGTACTTAGGTGCATAATTTTTCAAACAGTCGGGCAAATTTCTATGCTCAAGGAATCAATTAACTCGAAATAAAACACAATCTTCATAAAAGTGGTGCCTGACCGACAATTTTGGAGATATCCTGTACACTTCCGCAAACAGCATTTCAAGATGATAATGCACCTTACTGCACGGCGTCTGTGGTAAGTTTATTCACTTCAAATTGTTAAAATTTTCTATCCATTCCCATTACAACCTATAATTATGTATCTAATCACATCTTTTTTTCATTTTAAGTTAAATCCCACAAAGGATATAGTAGAATTTCTTCTTTACCAGACATGGAAATAGTCCAAATCACGATCCGCTCGAAAATGTTTCATCTGTAAAAAGGCAAGGGAAAGGGGAGAGGATTCGAAAGTTGCAGCCTACAACTCTGCCAGAACTAGAAAAAAATATTTGTGATATTTGGCACTTTGAAATTTCTGAGATTCATATTAAAAGACTGTATAAAACTATGCCATTGCGCATTAAAGCAGTAATTCCATATAAAGGTGGAATTAATCCAATGCAGAATACATATTTTTAATAAAAAATTGCTTAGCTGTAACAAATAAATAATTTTATTCCATATATTAAAATATAACTTGTTTCAATTTTTAATAAAATCACACAACCAACTGTGGAAGAAAATCATATTTATTGAAATTTCATTTTTCCGACTGAGTGAAAATAATGCCTGGACCGGAACTCGAACCCCGGATCTTTGAATTACAAGGTCAAGGCTCTACCAATTGAGCTATTCAGGCCGACATCCCGGTCAGCATTACTCACCCAAACAACCTTTTTTTGGGCAGAAACAATCTGGTCTATCATTTAGATAGCTCAACAGAAATAAGCCGCAGGATATGGAAAACACCATTAAACAATGGGAGAATGAAATACAATTAATAAGATCACACAACCAACTGTGGAAGAAAATCATATTTATTGAAATTTTATTTTTCCGACTGAGTGAAAATAATGCCTGGACCGGGAATCGAACCCCGGATCTTTGACTTACAATGTCAAGGCTCTACCAATTGAGCTATCCAGGCCGACATCCCGGTCAGCATTACTCACTCAGAAAACCTTTTTTTAGGCAGAAATAATCTGGTCTATCATTTAGATACCGCAACAAAAATAAGCCGCAGGAAATGGAAAACACCATTAAACAATGGGAGAATGAAATACAATTTTTAATAAAATCACACATAACATTTTCACTCAGTCGGAAAAATAAAATTTCAATAAATATGATTTTCTTCCACAGTTGGTTGTGTGATTTTATTAAAAATTGTATTTCATTCTCCCTTTGTTTAATGGTGTTTTCCATTTCCTGCGGCTTATTTCTGTTGAGCTATCTAAATGATAGACCAGATTGTTTCTGCCTAAAAAAGGGTTGTCTGAGTGAGTAATGCTGACCGGGATGTCGGACTGGATAGCTCAATTGGTAGAGCCTTGACCTTGTAAGTCAAAGATCCGGGGTTCGAGTCCCGGTCCAGGCATATTTTCACTCATTCGGAAAAATAAAATTTCAATAAATATGATCTTCTTCCACAGTTGGTTGTGTGATTTTATTAAAAATTGTATTTCATTCTCCCATTGTTTAATGGTGTTTTCCATTTCCTGCGGCTTATTTCTGTTGAGCTATCTAAATGATAGACCAGATTGTTTCTGCCTAAAAAAAGGTTGTCTGAGTGAGTAATGCTGACCGGGATGTCGGCCTGGATAGCTCAATTGGTAGAGCCTTGACCTTGTAAGTCAAAGATCCGGGGTTCGAGTCCCGGTCCAGGCATTATTTTCACTCAGTCGGAAAAATAAAATTTCGATAAATATGGTTTTCTTCGACAGTTGGTTGTGTGATTTTATTAAAAATTGTATTTCATTCTCCCATTGTTTAATGGTGTTTTCCCTTTCCTGCGGCTTATTTCTGTTGAACTATCTAAATGTTAGACCAGATTGTTTCTGCCTACAAAAAAAAAGGTTGTCTTAGTGAGTAATGCTGACCGGGATGTCTGCCTGGATAGCTCAATTGGTAGAGCCTTGACCTTGTAAGTCAAAGATCCGGGGTTCGAGTCCCGGTCCAGGCATTATTTTCACTCAGTCGGAAAAATAAAATTTCAATAAATATAACTTGTTTCTTTCATATAATAAATCATTATAGAATACAAAGTGTATGGCTATTGCGTTATGTTTAAAAAGAAAGTTTTATGCAGATTTTTATAAAGTACTTCGTAGTGCAATAAAGCGAATTATTAAATTGAAAATGCACAAAGGTATCATTTCATTCCTTTGGTATTATGAAAAACAAGACAGTTTTATTTGTTTCAAGCATCAATTTTAAAGTTATTACAGATAAAAAAGGTATAAGTCATTTTTTCTGCAGTACGGTAATTTTTTGCCGCTTAGTGTATATACAGCCTTCCTCTAGAATGAACAAGAGGCCATTTTCTAAATCCCTTAACTAGAAATATATCTTTCCGAGCTACGCGCATAAGGCACGCCAATACACTGAATAGATTAAATGATCGAGAGTTTCTAGTTTACACATTTCTAGATGGTGAAACAATATACTGAATATTCAGAATAATCTGAATCTTTTGTATATCGAGAAATTCTCGCTTGATTTTCTAGAATTGTGTCATAAACCAAGATTATAATAGCGGAAACCTGCCTCTTGTAGTCTCATTTATTTACAGAGATTTTTAATTAACTTTGCCCTCGATAATATAGGCAAACGCTCTAGAATTCTAATAGGGGCTTCTATAGCTCGCTTTCCAAGGGGACCAGAATTTATAAGGATGACATGGAACTGTTTTTCTAAAGTCACAATTTAGATTCTAGATGTCAGTTACTTTTCTCAAATTAGCCACACAGAATTAGCTGTATAGTTTTGGGTGCGTATTCCGTTTTTAGTTCATGTATAGGGATGCACCAAAGTTTTCCTTATGATTACGACCTATGGATACAATTTGTATGTATTGCAACAGCGGCCGTAAAAATTCCATCCCCTGATTTACCTAGAAATTGGTACACATGTTTAGGCGCAATACAAAAATAAATGTATAATTTTTGGTGTTTATATTGTGTATTTTTCGTGTATAGGGACACACTAAAGATTATTTATCATTATGGCCTATCGTCAAAATTTCGTTTTAACGTAATTTAACACGGTTACACTGCACTGAAAAAAAAATGAAATTAATATACATTATGTATATGCTTAAAAGCATGTTTAGAAAATGTGTTGTTAGACTTAATATTTAATATACAGGGTCTCATAAAATTGTTTCGAAAATGTCACGTTGTCATCCAAATTATATCATATTTCGAACAATTATTCATGAGTTACATAGAATAAGTTGTATATTTTTTACGCTGTTAAAATTGGTTTCTCAAAAATGAGCAAAATTGTCTCAAAATAGCTTCGAAACAATATATACTTAAATTTGAAAAACCATGTACTCATTTTTGAGTATATTGACATGCTCAAAAATGAGGATATTGGGATTCTTAGTCATTAACGCCATTTTTGAGCATGTGAATATACTCAAAAATGAGTAATGGGATTTTCAAATTTAAGTATATTTTGTTTCGGAGCAATTTTGAAACAATTGAGAAACCATTTTAACAGTGTACTAGCGTATACAATTCTCATGGCTCGTTCACACGGACACAAAAATAATTTCGTGGCAATAGAACCTATGGACAGATTTTTATTTAAATGCATATTATGCTGCATGCAACATAATCGTATTAACCTTCATTATTAAGATAGGCGAAATGTATTTGAATTCTCTTGGGTGTCCCTGTACACGAACCATTTTCTTCATCTCCACGAAAAGCTTAGTGTAGCATCACTATATGATACACATTTAAAATACCAAGTTTGAACTTTCTGGTCCTATGTGTTCTTGCGATATGCTAATAACAGACAGACACACACACACACAGAGACCAACCGCTAAAAACATGACTTTCGCATTCGAGGGACCTCAAAACGTGTAAATATAACAAAAACCCACTTTCGAAAATTTGACCCAAAAACAATGCTTTCTCCACCTTATGGGCAAGAGAAAGTAAAAAATCTGGTGTGAAACAACCACACGACTTCCATTACCCACTATTACGCGTATTATATGCATTTTTGAGAGATAATGTGATCAGAAAACATAAAAGTGACCTAAAGAGAAAATCGTTAGAGCCGTTTTTGAGATACCAACTTTTATAAAAAATCAATTATTGACCGGAAAACAATAATTACATACAAAAGGATATTTAAAAATGAGTTAATATGGCGAGTTTGAAAAAAAATCCTTACAGCCGTTTTTAAAGGAACGCGTTTGCAAGACCTGAAATTGAGCTATTCATACAGGACGACTATCAATTTTTCTGAACTAACCAATTATATCATTCGAAAGGACATCTAATAGAGTGTTTATATAGCAAGTTTGAAGAAAATCGTTAGAGCCGTTTTTGAGATACGGACTTACGGTCCCACTTCCGGTTTCCGATGTCCCACTTCCGGTTAAACTCAATTATTGACAGGAAAACAATAATTACATACAAAAGCATATTTAAAAGTGAGTTAAAATGGCGAGTTTGAAAAAAATTCGTACAACCGTTTTTAAAGGAAGGCCTTTGCGAGGCCTGAAATTGAGCTATTTATACAGGACGCCTATCAAGTTTCCTGAACTAACCAACTATATCATTCGAAAGGACATCTAATAGAGTGTTTATATAGCAACTTTGAAGAAAATCGTTAGAGCCGATTTTGAGATACGGACTTACGGTCCCACTTCCGGTTTCCGATGTCCCACTTCCGGTTTTTCAATTTTCACCAAAATTTGGAAATTTCATCTGTACACCAGACATATTTCAATTCTAAAGTTTCGTAGCTCTATCTTTATTAGTTTCTGAGCTATAATAGCCAGAATATTCTCCACATACATACACACACACACACACATACACACTGACCAATTGCCAAAAACTACTTTTTTGGACTCAGGGGACCTTAAAACGTGTAAATCAGGTGAAAACCCGATATCGAATTTTCAGACCGAATACAATACTTCCATTACCTACGGTAGTAGGGTAATGGAAGTAAAAATTGTTGGCTATTCATGTAATTTGTGAAGTTTCCTGAAATCACCAATCAGAAATAAATCATAATTAAAAACCTGCTAACATGCGTCATGTTTGAAAATTATTAAATCTTATACCATTCCTATACTTGAACAGAATAGTATTTACTAGCAGCTCTCATACAAATGAAGTTTTGTGTAATCATATTCAATAGAAGCTGACATACATTCCTCCCGTAAATGGGGGATTTTGTAGCATAAAAGCACTGACTGTTGGGCGATGTGCACCAAATTAAATGAACATTTTTTATCATAATAGCCATCTAACATATCAAATTTTATTCATTTATTTGTTATAGAAATTGAGATACTGCGTCAAAAAATGTTCTATAATAGCCACAACTCTCTTCCGATATACAATCAAATTTAAAAGAATAATGATACTAGCCATCTAACAAATTTTGGCAAGTAAATTCATCGTTTTATGCAATTTTTTTCCAATAGAAACTGAAATGCATTTCGGTTAATGGGAGAGATCCAAGCATAGCAGAGTCACCTGTACAGCGATTTGCAAGTCTTGTGAAATTCTGTGCTTTATTTCTTGTGAAGCTATTTCAAAGTTTTGGTCTTACACACACACAAGGCACACATGTAGACAGTAAGTCAGATATTTTCTAAAATTTCTTTTATCATTTTCGGGAAAAATCAAAACGTGTAAATCCATCTGAAACTGAAAATCGAAAGTTTTAGTGTAATGATCCATATATACATATACCGGGTGTCCCATAAGTATGTAGGCATTTTAAAAATTCATAACTATTGAATGAATTGATAGAATTGAACGCAGTTTGCGAAAAATCCCTTCTCGTGAAGGAATGTTTTTTTTTTTTTTTGGTAACGAATAAAGTATTGTTAATTTTTTTGTAGACGATAGTTAGAGAAATATTTAAATATTTCGCACGAATGTGAAAGAAAAATATGCAAATAAAAGTCCTATTAATTGGATAATTTTTCGATTAGAATAGTTTATTTCTTATTTTGCCCCCTATTTGTCCATACATGAAGTTTTAAATTGCGATGTAGGCTTGGCGAATAAAGAGTTATGGGTGAAGATGTTTTCCCTCAGGTAAGATCCGCTGATTGAAGCTGCAGTTAGCAGTATTACAACTCGTTTACAAACTATAATTTGTGGTGACGACGGTGACACGTGGAATAGGATTTATATGCCTGTAAACATTTGCATGCGAATAAGTACAGTTTTTTGTGAAAATCTGTGATCTGGTCACGCACAGTGCGCTCTATCGACAAATAACTTTAATATTACTTTTTCTTTACAATAAAAAAAAAAAAAAGAAAAAAAATCCCCTTTCACGAGGCTTATATGTTCTAAAATCGCGTTCAATTCTATGAATTCATTCAATAGTTATGAATTTTAGAAATGTCTACAGACTTATGGGACACCAGGTATATCGATCTATCTATCTATCTATCTATATCTATCTATCTGTCTATATGTCTATCTATCTATCTATCTATACATACATATATATATATATATATATATATATATATATATATGTGCATATTGGTGTATGTGTTTACCTCGACTAACGGTTTGGTCTATTTCAATACAAGTGGTTTGAAACAGTGGAATATCATGAAACAGTTATAAAATGTTATGGAATATTATTGGTTGATTCATTTATTCAGCGAAACAATGCAGAATTTACAACATTAAAACAATAATTAGATGAATGAACCCTTCATGATAACGTACTGTTTCAAGCCACCCATACGGAGATATTCAAAACGTCATTTATGAGACTTATATATACATATGCATAATTAATGGAAGGGTTTGTCGGTATGCAAGTATGCAAGTCTGTATGCAAGTCTATCCGACTCTTCTATACGTTCAGCCCCTATTGAACGTAAAAGTACAAAAATTGACTTCATTCCCGAATCAAGAACCTTCCCGAGGGGATTGGGAAAACAGAATTTAAAAATTTTAATTAGTTGCGTAGATATTAATTAAAACAACCTATGTGAATTAATAATCCAGTCAATTTTGAGCTTAAGATGCAATTAAGGAGCATTAAATGGCTAAATATATTAGAAATGTCGATTCAATCATTAGAAATTCATTTCGACATGACAATTTGATTTTTTACAATTAACTAAAGTATGAAATTTAGATGGAAACACTTCATTATTTCACTTATAATTTTTCAGTGCCAGACATATTGGATGAGTAATCTTCCGGTCGGAAATAATTGCTTTTCGACCACATGAAAAGGTATTGAAAACAAAAATAATCTGATGTGGGCACCACATGACTTCCTTGGAATAGATATATTGTTATGAAAATATTGATATTTTTGTATGAGGTAACTGATTCGTAAAGAAACTAGCAGGTTCCTATCACGAAACAAAAAATGGAAAACTGCTATTTGAAACACAAAAGTCATGATAATACGATTATATATACTGCCAAACAAATATACTTGTATATAATACATGTACATAAATATATTATATGACATAAAGAAAGCTTAAGTTGTCTGTCTTTCATCCGTAGAATCTGTTTAGGAAACAATTTTATGGATTTACCTAAAAATTACAAAATCGAAACATAAATTCTCGGCGAATTTAACCATTAAATATTTTATTTTACTTTAAAAAAAAAAAGAAAAAAAAAAAAGATTTTTATCTTGTAATTTGAATTTTAGATACATTGCATGTTTCTGAAAAAAAAAAAAAGAAAAAAAAAAAAATATATATATATAGTCTTATTTTGAAGAGTTTACACTTAAATTATTATTTCGCGCTAAATCGTTAAATAATTTATACTGCTGGAGACATTCGGTAATGTTACTACGATTTTAAAAAGAGAATTTAACAGATAAATTTTCAAATTTCTGAAAATTTTTATATTTTATATCGATGAGTGTCTAAATTATTTATGATATCCTGAAAATGGTATGTTATATTTCAAATAATTTCTCAAAAATATATATAATCCTTCCATGTAGTATTTATTTATTTCGTTTTTTATATACAAAATAGTTATATTCCTTATGTAAAACACCGCTTTTATTCTGATTTATTTTGAAAAATAATAATAACAGTAAGGAAAATGTATGTTTAAACATATTGATGTAATAAGAAATTACATTCTCTTGCAAATTATGGTGCCAGGTCTATGTAAAAAATTGAGCTGAAAAGAGATAAAAGGAATATCCCCATGTATAAATAATAATAAATTAAAAATGTAAAAATCAAATCTCTTTTGAAATAGGAATATACATACATATATTTATCGATTAATAAATGTCATATATTTTATATAAAAAAGCTTTTAATTTCAAATATAAGTCTTTTGGTGTAAAGATGAAGTTAAAAACACAGATAAAATAGAGCATTGTTATTTTGTGAGTAATTTCTGGACTTTGTCTACGAATAGGTATAAAAGATTTTCATGCTTTATTAAATAAATTAACTTATAATTATGAAAAAACTTTTCACTAATTTGATTGTTGTTTAAATGAGAAGCGGTGAATACTTTAAAAAGTTGTTTGCATTGAAACAGTGTCATAACAGAATACTGACCACAGGAAGTATTGTAGAAATATTTCCCAATGCGACCCGCTTTATAAGTTTAAATATATATTAAAAACAATGTAAATATTTTTATACGTAGATATTTTTCTTGCAATTTTAAAGCTTTTGTAGAGAAAATCTGGATAAAACTTGTAAAAAAAAATTTCTTACACTAACATAAAATTTTAGTGCATAGACTAGGCATAATATTGGAATTAGCTTTATGATGTAAACATTGTAATTGCTATTGTAAATTATAGCTTTAGACTGACTTGAATTTTTTTTTGTTGTAATTTAGAGAAATTGTGAAAAAAAAAACTGTATTGAAACTATTTGTATATCTAATCATAAACCGTGATATTTATTTGAATAGTGAGTAAATAAATATATGCTCCAAATGATATTGATTGAAAAATTACTGTTAAAATTGCCTTCAGTTATATCTTTGACCATCCTCTCCTCATCTATAAATTTGATTTAAATCTGAAATATTAAAAAGAAAAATTATTACACATTCATAAAATGATGGTGAGAAAATTTTAATCATATTATGTTACTTTTTTTTTTTTTTTAAATATAAAAGTTGAGAATGATCAGTTATATTTGATTACTCCTATTTGAAATGAATTAGTTTTTGAATGTTCTCATTTCTTTTCGTGATGCGTTTTCACTATAGTGTTACTGCCTTAAAACTACAGAACAAAACTATTTCTTTT
Organism: Salticus scenicus; assembly: GCA_963930645.1. Taxonomy (NCBI): domain Eukaryota; kingdom Metazoa; phylum Arthropoda; class Arachnida; order Araneae; family Salticidae; genus Salticus; species Salticus scenicus. The sequence continues at coordinate 244,054,440 of OZ005656.1, forward strand.
GTTATTTGAATATAAATTGCAGTATAAGATTAGTTGCTACATTAGTAAAATTTTGAAAAAAATGCCACAATCCATCTCTGTTGTTTACTTATTTTCTAATCATCTGACCAGAAAAAATTCTACTTAACTAGACTCAGCAATTATTTACGGACATTTATGCTTTTCTAAACGAATCACAAAAGTTTTAGTTGAGATGAACCTAAAAAAATTAAATAAATCGATAAAAAGTCAGCCAATGAAATTTTAATTATTGGGTTAAATGTAGTAATTCTACCTTTTTTAAATTCTACTGAAGAAATCTTAAATTTTTATAAAAGTGCATTTCATCCTGATGTTCGAACAGCTGTTGATCTTGCGGATTATCTTGTAAAATTTTCAAAAAAGTTCACCAAAGTTTCTTATATATTCAGTGGTAAACCTTGCGGCACACTTCCAAATGGCACTTCAATAGGACTATGTGAATCACTATTTCGATCGGAAATTGATATTCTTGGAAACAATCATGCGATGAGCGAGCACGTTACAGAATATTTTACTTACCCATTTACACTTGCTCATTTCACATTCCTGACTCAAAAACCGGAGAACAAACCACAGATTTTCGGCATTTTTCAAGCATTTGCACCATCTGTTTGGATAGCAATTATGCTAGCTTTTATTCTAATGGCTTTTATTCTTTACATTTCGAAGTGGAAATGTGCATTCAACAAAATTTTGCTCCATGTTTTAGCAGTATTTTTAAGACAAAACTCAATTTTAAGGTCTTCAACATTGGCAGGAAATTTGCTTATTTACTCTTGGGTTATTGGAGCGATGTTTTTTTGTCTTGCTTACGATTCTGGATTTCTATCATTTCTTGCGATACCACCAACCATTATAATCAAAGATTTGTCACAGTTGGCTAGAGCAGTATCAGAAGGAGAATACCACTGCTTAACTCGTCGCCATTTTCATATTGAAGACATAATGTTTACGTACGGTAAAAAAGAATTGAACATAATTGGAAAAGACCTCAATAGTAATTCCCTAAGTGATAAAGATATCATGCACATTTTTGGCTACAACAGAAGAAAGGGAAATTTTGCATATATCGGAAGTAACATCAAACTAGATTTTTTTAAAAAAGAAAATAATTTCATCTCTGAAGATCATTTTCTCGAAACTATGCCTGCAATGTATGTACGAAAAGACTTTTGCTGTAAAAAGCTTCATGAAACATTCGTACATAAATTCATGGCTTCAGGGCTGTATTTTAAATACAGAAGTGACTGTAAATTTATGTTTGATTTGGACTCGCGACGTTATTCTACAGAAGATGACGCCAGCAAAAGGAAATTAACACTTGTAGATCTTGCTCCTGCATTTATAATTTTATTGACGGGTTATATTTTATCTTTTCTGGTTTTTCTTGGAGAAATGTATTTTGGTGATAAGAAAGGATCAATATTCATAAAGAAAACTATAAAGAAAAAGAAATTAAGAATAATTTATAAAAAAGAATATGCTTAACGGGCAATCTTTAAACAATTTTACAGCTTCTCTATCTATTGATTATCATCTTTAGAAGATAAAAGTTATTTTGTATCTATTCATGCACCTCGCGTAGTGGTATTGTAAAATGAACGTTACAAGGTTAGTAGTTTGCGATTGTTTTTATAACTTCTGTTATGGGTTGGCAAATATATGTTTCTGATACAGCAAGAATATTACGACATCGCATGCATGCATCAGTGGAAAATCTATCCAATTTCGCTTTTGAAATCACAAATAGAGGATAGTTTCACGTGTGTACACTATCTTTGAAACCGTCTACAAGTAAAGCGACGTGTTTTTGATGTCATGAATGTGACACTGCAATACGTTTTCTATGTTGTACGGATGCAACTGTGCTGTTTGTTTAGCTTACTACCTTTTTTCTTCTTATTCGCTGGCAGCGATATGTTCCTTTACATAACATTCGAATTAAAATTTTGTTAAATATGTTAGCACAGAATTATTTACCCAAGATGGTCTTTCCTCTTAAAGGGAAATTGAACATTTTCTAGTACATCTGAAGTGAGATCCTTTTTGGTCAATTCTCTACATTATCTTATTTTCGGCGCCGAAAAGTAATCTTAAGCCATATTTGCCATTTTCATGTAACAGTATTATCACGAAAAATAAAGTATTACACATGATGTAAAACATTCTTAAGTTCACAGAAAAAAATTTTTAAAGTGGATGGTTGAAATTTTACTTAATTTTTTCCTAACTAGCATTTTGTGTACGTTTCAATAGTTTTCCTATACATAATAATTTTTCTATATACTTTAATTTTGAAAGAAACAGTAATTTTCAAATCCTTCAATGTCATCGGAAACAAAAATGATTTTTCTGGAGCACACATAATTTTATACCATTTCGATGCTTGTAAACTTATGTTTTATAAGTGAATTTTAAATTAGACTATCTTTTTTAAATAAAATTTTACCAACGGAATGTTTTATTTCTTCAGGTTTTCTAGTGAAAAGTTTGTGTTTTTTTGCATTTGAAATATTGGTCTATTGGACACATATTTAACTATTCAACTATGTACATTAAAAAACCTCACTACACGACATTTTGGGTTTGCTAACATTGGAAAATTCTCTTTTCTTTTACATAGATAATTAAAACTTTCTAACTGTTTTTACTTGTTGAACGATTTAAACTTGAAAGTATTTTGCCTACGTGATTACGCATCGGACCGACAAAAGGACAGAAAGACAAACAGGTATAACAACTGAATGCATAAACAATTTAAACATTGCTGACAAGTTTTAAATATGTTTAATACAAACGGAAATGTAATGCCAGCAATTTCCAAATTTAACCCTTAATGTATCTCAATATTCCAGTGTAGCCCAGTGTATCTTAATACTAAAGATTCCGTATTCCGTAGAAAAATGTATTTTAGGCATTTGAATACTAAATGTCAGTTTCGGTTTTGAATTTGTGCAGCATAAAATTACTTAAATGAAATTTGTAAATATGCGTTTCATAAAAGACAATTCATTGGCATTATTTTGGGTAACCCTGTATACAAACCAACGTAGTTATTTAAACCAGTTTAAACAGGGAACAGCACATTGTGAACTTGAATAGTATATAAAATTTGAAAGAACATGTGAAAATATTTACGACGCTAGAAGCGAAAAGACTGATAGTCATATGAACAGCTAGATTAATTCAAATAACAATCTCTCTTGAACATTGTTTGAGAAAAGAATAATGATTGAACAAAAATGGAAGTGCAATTTGAGCAATTAATTCTTAATTACAGAGTTTGATGTATCTGTATAATTTGTTCTGCCCTGTATCTGAATGTTGCTCATACCATATTCGATAGAAGAACCATATTGCACATGAATAATAAATATCAATTTTATTATGAGTTGTTCAAAATAAAGTTATTAAAATATCATTTAAAGAATGAGTCGGATAGACAGAGAGATGGTCAGAAAAACGAACTGAAATCATATACACTTTTAAACTAGTTAAATGTGTCTTATATGTTCTTCCCTAAGGTGCACTCTTTAAGTAGGGGCTGAAATACAGTTGCAAAGTCTTTATGAACTAAACAAACATTTATATAATGTCTGTACTATCGAATAAATGACATGAAACATATTTATATATAGAAAAAAAAATGACTTACGAAATAACTTTCATGCCATTTGGAAAGGATGTGGACTTAAAAAATTAAAAAAAAAAAAATAATGTAGTAATTAATGATAAAAACCAGCAATTTCCTTATAACACAGGTCTGCGAAATCGTGTTTTTCTATTTTTTTCTACACTGCGTCAGGTGTCTGTATTGGTAAGCTAAATTCAGAAATGCTTGTCTTTCATTCTTATCTCGTAAGGGATTTTCTCAAAGAAAGAATGGACATCGGAAAAATTTCCTCAGAGGCTATAACAACTTGGAAACAATTAATGTATAACGTACAATCAAAGACAATACAGTGCGTGTCGAAATGATAGGTCCACCAGTAAAAACGAAAGTTATGTTGGTAAAAAAGATTTTATTGTGTACAAAGTACTATTTTATAAACTACATTACTTCATTCAATGTAAAATAATACATGAATAATATACAAATAATAGGAATAATAAGAAAAACAAAAATTACATGAAAAAGCTGTTTCAAAAAGATAGGTCCACTGAACCAAACATCAAATTAATGTTGAATTAATAAGAAATTTTGCCACCTTGTTTCAGAATAAGCTCATAAATCCTATTCGGCATGGTTTCTATAAGTTTTTGCAAAAACGTTTTCTCGATTTTTGACCATTCGGAGTAAAATAGCCTTTTTCAAGTCTGCAGTACTGTTGTAATGCCTTCCGCCTGCATACACCGCTCTTGCGAGTATACCCCACATGTTTTCTACCGGATTCAGGTCGGGGCTGCAAGGTGGCCAATCGATAACATGTACGCCCTTACCCAAAAACCATTCGAAAGTGGACTTTGTAGTGTGCACAGGAGCATTGTCCCGTTGGAACATGAAGACTGGGCCCCCAATGTGCTCTGCTTGTGGAAAAAAATATTGTTCAAACAGCTGTTGATAGCCTGCAGCATTCAAACGATTGTCTACAAATGCTATATCAGTTTTTCCTGCACCTCTGAAGCCGGCCCATACCATAATGGAACCACCACCAGCTTGCCTCTTTGAGAATATCTGTCTATCGTTACGCAGATCGTACCAGTAGTACAGCCAGCCATCTGGACCATCCAGGTTGAATTTCTTTTCATCACTGAATATCACACGATGCCAATCTTGTTTCCAGGACATCACTTCATGTGCGAATTTCAATCTCTTTTCTTTGTGCATTTTAGTCAATTTCGGAGCTGCTTTCCTCTTCACGTAAACTATATTGCCGAACTTCTTTACCACTCTATGGACTGTAGATTTATATATTGGAGGGTTTTGTTGTCTGGCCACAGTGGATAAGCTCATATTTCCAGATTTTAACTCCTTTAGGATAGTCCTTCTTTGTCGGGGTGTAACGTTTGATGGGCGGTCAGAAGATTTTTTACTGCCATAAGCATTTCTAAGTCGCAAATAATTATTTACAACATTATGTGATCTGTTTAAAAGTTTACCTATTTCTCTATTCGATTTTCCACACGTTTTAAATGCATCAATTTTCCCTGCTCAACCAGCGAAAGACTGCAACGACGACCCATTTCGTTTGATTACAACGTGATGTTCAAATCTGTTTAAATACCGCCACAGCAGCCAGCATAATCCCGCAGTAAGACTAAGCAACGATATTTATGCAAATTTTTGGGAAATAAACGTGATTGGTGCAAAATTTCTGTAGGCGGACCTATCTTTTCGAAACGGTCTGAAAATGAAAATTTGCATAAAATAAAAAGGAATTATTTATTTTTAAGGAATTTCTTCATAAATAGTTATAACAATTACTGATTAATTATCTCTACCAAAAAGGTAATTCTTATTCTCAATTAAGAGTTGAAATTTTGAAAAATGCGGGTGGACCTATCATTTCGATACGCACTGTAAAAAAAAAAAAAGACGCACCAAGAAGGAGTTATCCGAATAGGACGAAAATTGTTAATTGTGTGATGTACATGTGGAGAAAAACAAATGATTACGTTTCAGAAATTTAGGAGGATTTAACTTAGAGAAAGAGCCTCACAAAGTGAACAAGTCAATAACGCGTTGGCCCCTTCTGGCCCTTATGTAGCAGTTATTCGGCTTGGCATTAATTGATAGAGTTGGCACATGTCATACTGCGAGATATCGTGCCACATTCTGTCCGATTGATGTGTTAGATTGGCAAAATTCCGAGCTGGTTGTAGGAACCTTTCATGATGCTCCAAACGTCCTCACTGGTAAAGAGATCCAGCGAATTTGCAGGCCAAAATAATGTTGGGCAAGGAAGAAAACAAGCAGTATAAACTGTCTTCGTGCGTGGGCGGGCATTATCATCCTTAAAGGCATACATTATCATGCACGTGTGCAGGCAAAATCATGCTCAAAATTTCGTGATATGAAGAACAGCAAAACGGGACGTAGAATTTCGTCGACGTACCACTCTGCTTAAAGATGCTGCGGATGGCAATCAAAGGGGTCCTGCTCTGAAATGAAATTGCACCCAAGATCATCATTCCTGGTTGTCGGGCCGTATGGTTCGTGACAGTCAAGTTGGAATCGCCCTTTTTTGGGGGCGTCTCTAGACGCGTCTTAGGTGGTCATCGGGGCTCATATTGGAGTGCGACTCATCATTGAAAACAGTTCTACTCAATTCAGTATCATTCCAGGTCGAACGTTCCCGACATCACTGCAAACGGGCTTGTGAGTGCACAAAGTTAAATAACAGTCTGCACAAGGGGCTCCGTGAGCTCAACCCCATTTGTCTGAGCTGCCTATTAATGGTATTCGAAGTCATGGAAGCATAAATTTGGAGCTTTGAGTACCACTCTGACGATTGATCAGTTCTTATATTCTGTCCTATCTCTAGGTCGACCACTTCCTTCTTAACACTACGTTTGGCCATGGTTCATCCATTCCTGTCAATATCATCTAATATCGGCATCGTTCCTATCCAATTGTCAAACAATTCACGGATTAGACCAACATGGTTCTTTAGGCCAACTACACACCACTCTCAAATGTAGACATCTGCGCATAATGTTTGCGCGCCTGAATGCGAGGCATAGTTACTGTCTATCTGAGCCGACGTAATAAAATTATCAAAGAATTTATGACCTGGAATCAAAGTTTCTCTTCTGTAATATCCTGCCAGTTGCGTAGTTAAAACGCGCTGTAGCGTCATATGTTCATTCATTGGCCGCCAAACTTTAAAAATTTGCATTTTCCATCGAAACCTGTATGCATGTCAATTTGTCTCCAATTAGCATTTTTCCTTGGTGCGTCGTTCTTTTGTCCTGGAGTGTATATTAAAATAGAATATTACTAGATGGAACCCGTCGAATTCGACGATCACTTTATTGACCGCAATGTTTCAAAAATCGTCACATCATTAGTTAAATATATTTCAAGTTAAAACATCTAATATAATTTACGACATTTCACTTAAAAAAAAAGAAAGTCTGGAAAATGCTCATAAATAGAAATACTATATATGACATCACTTTCTACAAAGTACTACTGTCAATGAGACATCAAACTGACACCAAATAAACAGTTGTTATCTTTTATTTTCTATTTCGTTTAATACTAAGACTACATGTTAGCTGACCCGCCCGGTGTGCCCGGGCCCGTGGTAATAACCTTAAATGAACCTTAAATTTGTATAATTTTATACCTTTAACTCGATTTTGTTTGAATTTCTGTTTTTAAATAAAAGCATCACAAAAAATAATCATCTGTAACAAAAAAATTACCTTAAACAGAACGGAACTCGGGCTTGTGACCCGGTTCCTGCGGCAGCGTATATGCAGGCCGCTAATAACATGAAAAAATTCTCAAAAATTAACCTTTAACCAAACGAACCTCTGACTCGTGTTACCTCTGCCTGTGGCTGCTGCACTGTGTAGCAGGCATGCTACGCACGCGCTGCAAAATCCACTTTCCTTCACCAGGGGGTGCAGTATGTTGTATACGAACATAACCAATCGCCTTGAATTTCCAAGACTTTTCAAATAAGGTGTCACTGGTGGTGTCAACTGTAAAATCCTTTAGTTGCACTTTCCACCGCCAGGGGACACAGCGTGTTCTTTACGAACAACACCAACGGTAGGGAAATACCAAGACCTTTAAAATAAGGTGTAATATGATAGGGTCGACTGCAAAATCACCTAGTTCCATTTTTAACCACCAGGGGGTGCCGTATATTGTATACGAACATCCCCAATCAACATGAAATTTCAAGACCTCTATCACCAATCGCCTTGGATTTCCAAGACCTTTCAAATAAGGTGTCACATGGTGGTGTCAACTGCCAAATCCTTTAGTTGCACTTTCCACCACCAGGGGGTACAGTGTGTTCTGTACGAACATCACCAACGGTCAGGAAATACCAAGACCTTTAAAATAAGATGTAACATGATAGGGTCTACAGCAAAATCACCTAGTTCCATTTTTCCCCACCAGGGGTCGCACTATATTGTATACAAACATCCCCAATCGAAATGAAATTTCAAGACCTTTAAAATGAGGTGCTACATATGTGGGTCTAGAACGGATTTCCCTCTCAAACAAATTTCCCCCCTTTCCCTTCTTCTCCAAATCTAGTTTCCCCCTTTTTCCCCCTTTAAAATCGAAAATTCCAAATTCGCAGATATTGATTTTTTATTATTCGACTCTAGTCCCCATATGTACAATTTCTTCACCGTGAAGTAATTTTGAGGTTAGTTAAGCTCGTAAACGTTTTTTTAACCCGTTTCCCCCCCCGCGGGGGGGGGGGGGACCGTTCAACTTTTTTGTATTTTTCTCTTTTCATAGCACATCTACAGACCAAGACCTTTTTTTAGACACCTCAACCAAATTTTCACACCAAGTAGTTCTCTCAATATAGTGGAGACAGACAAAAACATGTATCAAATTAATATATAGATTTCAAGACCTCTATCACCAATCGCCTTGGATTTCCAAGATCTTTTAAATAAGGTGTCACATGGTGGTGTTTGCGGCAAAATCCTTTAGTTGCACTTTCCACCGCCAGGGGGCGCAGTGTGCTCTTTACGAACATCACAAACGGTCAGGAAATACCAAGACCTTTAAAATAAGATGTAACATAATAGGGTCTGCAGCAAAATCACCTAGTTCCATTTTTCACCACCAGGGCCGCACTATATTGTATTCAATAGAAAGTGATTTTTTAGTATTTGACTCTAGTCTCCATGTGTACAATTTCTTCACCGTGAAGTAATTGGAAGCTCAGTTAAGCTTGTAAACGTGTTTTTAACCCAAACGGGTGGGAAACGGTTTCCCACCCGTTTCCGCGGGGGGGAAAACGGTTTTCCCCCCAGGGGGGGAAACCGTTCGACTTTTTTTTATTTTTCTCTTCTCATAGCACATCTACAGACCAAGACCTTTTTTTAGACACCCCAACCAAATTTTTACACCAAGTAGTTCTCTCAATATAGTGGAGACAGACAAAAACATGTTTCAAATTAATATATAGATTTACACATTATCTTTTAAATGTATTTCTTTACATCGGATCTCCCTTTAGAGCTTTGTACCTTGTGCGCGGTTTGAGGGCTTATGAAAGAGGAATTCTCTATGTAGCGTCCAACAATAATCTGCTAATATGTTAACACCCCATCGTCCCTGATGCCCACTCCACATTTTTTGGATGTCCTGATGAAATAGGTCTTCTTATTCTTTACTTCCATCATCCAGATTTTCTGGGAAATAACTTAGATAGGAGTTGAATAAGTGGAATATTGAGCTCAAGCAATCCATTTTTTGTAAAACACTGTACTTAATGGAAATTCTTGAGCAGACTTTCTTTATAATCATACAAAGGTATTTCAGAAAAGCACATCATCTTGACGAAAAAAAATTTCATCGTCGACTTGTAAAATGGTTGATAATGAGTATAAATATGTTATAAGAAAATACTTTCAATTCTAAGTAACTGTTACTTAGAATTCAACAGAATAATATAGAAAAACCAAATATTATTTTTTTTTAACTATTACCGAATAAGTTTAAACTTATTCATTTTTGTATAATATTGTCGGATAATTTTGAATTTATTCGTTTCAGTATTTTCATTTCTATTTTGTTGTTATGGTTAAACTAAACCAACAGCTGTAATAAAGCATACAGAGCACTTTAATGTAACAAAGCATACAGAGTTTCTTGTAAACAATTATTTTTTACTAGAAGTGATTACTATAATTAAAAAATCAGAAAAACAAGACCAGATAAAATTACAAATATTATCTGGTTAATTAAAATATTAAGTTACTAAATAACACGTATAACTTAAAATCATTACAGTCGGCAGCAAAATTATTGCAGCAAACATCCACATTTTTATTTATTTATTTTTTATTTTTTTTTTATGCTAATTTTTATCAACTACTTAATTTTATATATATATATATATATATAGCGTAAGACTATGATCATGATTCGACAATTGTTTACTTAAGAAAACAGTATTAGGTGCACGTATTTTAAATAGGACTTATTGCCAGCGCTTCAATAATTTTGCGGCCGACTGTACATTTCCTTTTCAGTTTGAATGTTTTCCTGTTTGTTTACATAATCTTTCATTGTACACAATCCTTGCACTTATTACTTTCCGAACACTATAGTGAGGAAAGTATTGTAATCATGTCAAAAATCCGAATTTGAGATTTTGATGTTTCTATGCGTTTCGAGGTCCAATGAGTCCGTTTTCACTATTTTTGCGATGATGTATGTATGTGTGTGTATGTATATATGTATGTATGTCTGTGAGTGAACACGCTAGCGTCTAAATGCTTTGTTCGAATAAGCTGAAAGTTGGTACGTATATTGTAAGTCACCATAGGACGAACCCTATAGATTTTGGTGGATTTAGCACTTATAGTTTTTTTACAGGGACACAAAGAAAAATTCTTTATCATTACGGCCTATGGTACCAAAATCTTAAAAGTGCGATAGCACCTAAACGCCTTATTCAATTGAGCAAAAAATTTATACACATTTTATAGGTCACAGATATTAAATCTGTATAGATTTTGGAGAATCTATCGCTTATAGTTTTTTTACAGGAACACAAAGAAAAATTCTTTATCATTATGGCCTATAGGACCAAAAATTTTAAAAGTGATATAGCGACTAAACGCTCTATTAATCTGAGCAAAAAATTTTTACACATGTTATAGGTGACAGTTTCACCAACTGTATAGATTTCGGTGAATCTAGCACTGACAGTCTTTTTACAGGGACACAAAGAATTATTCTTTATCATTATGGCCTATGGGACTAAACTTTTAAAAGTGCGATAGCATCTAAACGCCTTATGCAATTAAGCTGAAAATTTATATGAATATTATAAAACACTGTTGCACTAACTATAAGCATTTTGGTGAATTTAGCATTTATAGGTTTTTACAGGGACACAGCGAAAAATTCTTTATCATTATCATCTATGGGCTCAAAGTTCAGTATCGTTAAATAAAACATCGTGTAATATGTGGAGAAAAATACTCAAACACTCTATTATGGTTTTCTCTCTTTTGTTTGTTTAACACCTCCTCTTTCTTTACTTTATCTACAAAACTGTTAATTACTCAATGTTCGGAAAGTCAAGTGGAGTCACTCCAGATTTTTTTTGTAAAAAATGCAGTTTTTGTGCTACCACCTCCCGCAAGAAAACTCATTAGACGAATTGCATACCACCATGTGTGCAATTTATTTCTGAGACAAAAAGACAGATAGCATATCGTCGTCGGATACATAGAATGATACATGTCTGGATTCACTCACTTTTAAGTCTAGAATCCCCCACCGTTTTGTTTTAATCTCTTACAGTTATTTTATCAACATCTTCCTCTTAAAAATGTTCAAAACACAAAACCTAAATTTCACTTAATTTGGAAGCTCCTCGTTTCCTTTTTAAAATCTTTACGTCAGTTAACTTATGTATGGAAATTTAGACGACGACAATGCTTAAAAAGAAATTTGAGAAGGGTATATATTTTGTTTGGAATAGTTTTATCGCTTTTGTTTAAACAACCGAGAGTCACAAAACTTAAGCATCATACTTAAAAAATAGCAAAACTAAACAGATATACAATAACATTAAATAATTTGCAAAAAATTTCCAATACGCTAATATTGGCACTTAAGATAGTACCAGTAAAGTAGTACCAGAGGTGTGACTTTTTAGCCATTTTTGAGCCATTCTCGAACAATGTCCAATTTCGGATTCTGGGAACCGTTTCCAAGAAGGTGCGCCGTCGCGAATGGGATAAGCTAATGCAGCGACTTATTGATATTGTCTCCTGGTACAGTTCCAGAAATTCAACAAACTTATCATCCTTGTCATGTCATTACCAATAAACAGCGTAATACTTCCTAAAATTTAATAGAATCAATGCACAATCTCTAAACAGCAAATGCGCGAACTCTCCCGTTTCGATAGAAGAGATTTTGCGTATTTTTATTCAATAATTATTCGTTTTTATGTAGAACTGTTGGTTTCCGTAAAGCTAGTCTATACTAGTAGCTTATGAGAAATCGTTTAGTTAAAAAATATTTTGTACCGCTGCCACTATATAGAAATTCCTAGAAAATGATATGAAACTTCAAGCATTAATTTTCGAAAACAAGGTAAAATAACCACGTTTTTCTTATCCGATCGAAAAAATCAACATGCACATTCAAGTCGGCACTCTACTACTGCTGTTGTACAACTACATGGAATGGAGCCCTCTCATCTTACACATTGCCTCCGATCTTCTATGTGCGTAATCTTTCCTAGCTTTACTCTATTATATATGTTACCGCTAATGTGCAGAAATCAGTTAATCTGCAGATTAGTTAGGCAATCTGCACATTAACTAGGTTGATCCGTTAAAGTGAGGAAAATTGTTTCATTTCTCAAATTACCTAGGTAATCTACGAATTACCTAGATAATCTGCACATTACCTACTAGGCACTCGTTAAAGTGAAAATAATATCTCTGGTGTTGTAATTTTAGAGCACGCTGTGCTGTATTTGTTTTTTTTATTTCATTAAAAAAAAAAAAAAAAAAAAAAAAAAAAAGATTAGTTTTCTTTTCTTTTCTTTCTTTCTTTACTTATTTTAATCTGCATGAGTTTTAATTTTTATGTCTTTTAAAGGTAAATTTGTTTTAATTTTTTTATATATTTAATCTTTTTTATTCTGTCAATATAAGGTATATAATATCTTTAATAGCTTTCAATAACTTCTATTTTATAAATCAATGTTAGAATTGTAATACAGTAACGATTTCTTTTCAAATAAAAATATTTAACCATTCAAATTAAAAAAAAAAAAAAAAGTTTTATTAAGAACTTATATTGCTATTATTTTTTTTTTTTTTTTTTTTTTTTTTTTTTTTATTATGCACCAATTTTTAATTTGCTATAGAAATATTAAATTCGACAAATCAGAAGCATTATTTAAGAAGTACTTCAAATAATTAAAACTGCTTTAATATTTTTTAAAACGCTTAAAAATTAAAATGACAGTTTTCCAATGTTTTATTAAACTATATTTTGCAGCATACATACGTATATCTGTACAAGTTTAGCAAATATATTTATTTTATAATAATAATAATAACAATAATAATAATAATAATAATAAAATTTATTAACACATTTTACGTGATAAACTACAACGAAATTATCTGAAAAAGCGAACAAAATTAAAAAATAAATAAATAAATAAAAATATAATCATGATATATAAAATGTATAAAAGAAACTTGACAGAAAAAAAAAAAAATAAATATTATAATGAGAAATGTTTAAAAATGCACAAAAATTTCATATTAAGTATTTATTTAATAATGTCATAATATTTTTCCGAGTGAAAAATTAATACTATTTTTTTCTCTAACTAATAGTAATTTAAATCAATTTTAAAATAAATTAGTTTTAAAATGTTTTGATTTTATAGTTTTATTTCGGAAGGAAATAATTACTGTGCTGTTAATTTAATATTTATAATTAAAAATGGAATTTAACGAGAGAGAGCTTTTAACTAAGATTAGATTTCATAAATAAAATGCACACCCTTATCAAATTTATATTGACAGAATTAAAAATAGAAGAAATAAAATCAAAATTTAAACAATTATAATTTATTTGTTACTTTAAATTTTGTGTTTGTCATAATAAGAAACCTAATCATGCATCGCTTCCTCCACGTTTTGCGTTGTTTATCATAGCGGAGCGGAAAGGGTAAAAGTTTTAGTTTATGTTTGAAGGTCATTCGCGTATCTGTATCACATGACTGTTTGACGTCATTGTGAATGTAAAAAAAAAAACTAAGGCTCGAAAGAAACATTTAAACTTTAACGATACAGAAGCCGCTAATGTGCAGATTACCTAGTTAAAATGCGTAAAACTCTTGATTCCGCACTTTAACGGGTCATTTTAGTTAATCTGCAGATTAGCTAGGTAATCTGCACATTCACGGATTTCCAGCTTTAACGGTAACATATATATAAATTAAAATGATAAAGTATATGACATATTAATATAATATATATATTACAATGTTAATATAACAATATTAAAATGATAAAGTACATGATATATTAATATAATACATATATTACAATGTTTAAGGAAGGAAAAAAAAAACCATAAAAATGAAACTAAACTGAAAATAATAATTGACCTAAAAGTTTTGACGCCATCTTTAGAAAAATCCCTCAATACAGGATGAAAATAGTAAGAAGTTTAAACAGCTACTAGCAAAAGCAAAAACTAGCTTATCTCTGTACATCTTACCAAGATCAAAAAGAATTTATCCACTGCAGTTCTGAATACAAAATGAAAAATTACTTAAATATAAAGGGAAAAAAACAAAACTGCGTAATAATAAAAATTTATGAAAAGATTGTAAAAAGTTTTACCAAAAACTAATGAACATAAACACGGTATTATGAAACATTGAATGATACGTCGTACCACGAATAACATAATCACTGAGAAACACCAAACACCTCCCGACATATTCGGGGGAGATTAAGTTGGTGTCTTACTTCTTATTAAGTAGTCACCATTTTGAAACAAAATGGCGGCTACAATTTATTAATGGAATAGGTGGAAATATTGATGTGGCTATGTACCAATAGTTCCAATAATTTTAAGAAAATTGGTTTATAAATACATTTTTATGCTATTTTAGATTTTCAAATGGCCGGCAATTGGGAAAAAAAGAAAAAAAGCCGATCAAGTTAGAAAACAAACATGTAAAATGATTTGTTTTTAAATGGTTGTTTTTGATAAAATATTGTGTTATGTTTTGAATATATGTCTTGTTTAAATATTTGTTTTTGAATAGACTCATTTTTGAGATAAGTCTATTCTACATATTTAGTTCGAATTATTTAGTAAAGCTAAAGTTACCTTGTTTACAAATTAAATGGCCGCCACTTGGAAACAAAATGGTGCAGCAAGTTGCTCAATAAATTAATCTAGAAAATTTGTAAGATAAGTCCCTTGTCTAACTTTGAATCGAAGAAAATAATTATTTCATAATTTATTGTGATAATAAATTTTCAAGTGGCAGCGTTCAAGTAGCTGCAGCTTGAAAACCAATTTGCCCACTGAAACCATTTAAGATATTTTAATGATAAGTCTACTACTGAATTTTGATTCGAATTGATTAAGTATTTCAAAAGTTATCGTGATAAATTTTCAAGTAGCCAACTTGGAAATAATAATGACGGAGTAAGTTGTCCAGCGAATTTATCCAGAATTTTGATATATAAGTTTACTGCGCAACTTTGGTTCCATTGAGTTCTGTATTTTGAAAGCAGTATTGTTAACAAATCTTGAAGTGACAGTCTGATTTTAAATGGCCGCAACTTGGAAGTAAAATAGCGGAGCAACTTGCTTAGCGAAATAATCTAAGATAATTGTTCGATAAGTTCCCTGTCTAATTTTGTTTTGAACTAATTCAGTATTTCAAAGGTTATCACAGTAATAAATTTTCAAGTGACACCCTGTTTTTAAGTAGCTTCAACTTGAAAACAAATGGACGGAGCCACTTGAAGAGCATAAACATTCTAACGCCCGCTAGAAGGTTAATGCTCTTAAAAATTTGTACTATCCGAGAAATATCGCGGGGATCATCATCTCCTACGTTTCAAACAGATTCATTTTAATAAACAGGCGTTCTAATTTAACAAAATTTCCACGCAGTCAACTCTAAAAGATTCAAACAAGAAGGAGGCTGCTTACTATGCAGCAGTTTTGAGTGGTTTTAACGTCCAAACAGGGGCTCTGACGAGAGTTTTCACATTACAGTGTGGAATTTTAAAAGAACCCATTTCTAGAGGTTATGTCTCCCCCCTTGTTTGTTGCATAAACAACAACAACAAAAAAAACAAGAAAAAAAAAATTCGGTCGGATATAAAATCCCACGCGACAGAAAATTTCTTAGGCAGCGGAAGATAGTTAAAATTTTGCTACGGGACTTTGGAAAAATTAGTAACATTAATTTTTAGTTTGTTAAACTGGATAATTCCATTACACTCATAAAGATTTTAATTAATTTAGTTCTAAAAGGGGACGCTCTAAAATGTTAAAAAGCCAGTTATTGGGTCTGATTGGAGGGTTAAGTTAATTATATGGGACTAAGAGGGACATGCAAATTAAGAATGCTCAGAAGAACCTTTCTTTGCGCTTTCGCATCGAGAGTTTCTCAAGTAATGAAAACGATGTAAGTAGCTTATGAAAGGTGCATGACCCGTCAGAAAGTCTGGAATTGCTGCTGGAAACAGATCAAAGTCATAATTTTTTACAGAGTTAATGAGGGCATAGGTGTAGCGTCTTTTGTTTGAAGTATCCGATTCAGCTTGCCATTCTATCTGGAGGTTTTGGAAAAGGGACTTTTTGATAAAAAAAGAGGGGGGGGGAGAAGATGGGGGGAAAAAAGCGATGACCGGATTTTGTGTGGCTATTTTTACCAGCTCATAAGCCTTTTCATTGCCCACGACGCATCGATGCACAGAAACGTGGGCCAGAGAGGTAATTTCTTGAAGTTTAATTAGTAGTATTTTAATATCCATTATGAGAGGCTGTTTTGACCAATGGGGATGTATTGCCTGCAAGACTGAGAGACTGTCACTGTAGACTGTAACTGAGTAATATTTATTTCTAACCGCATTAATCTATAGATATAATCTATAGATAATCTATCTCTTACAGATGGCAAATAATTTGGCTTGAAATAGCGTTATAGTTCCCAGTCTTGACGCCAACTGATGAATCAAGATCGCATCTGAGGGGACACAGAAAGCTGAGCCGACTCCGTGTTCAGTCTTTGACCCATCCCTATGCACTGCCACTGGAGCAGAAGAAGAGAAGGCATTAGTTAAGGTGTTGACTAGGACACATGCGAAGGATGTGCTGCGTAGTGAATTTGCCAATTGCATATTGTCTGAGGTAATTCTGAATTGGGGAAGCGTTCATTTTCCGGTGAAGTTCTACTGAGTAGTAGAATGTTTGTTTTGTGAAATTCAGATTTAACTGTTAGGTAAATAGGTGAAATCCCGGAAATCATTGTCAATGCGTCAGTAAAAATAGTTCTGTACCCCTGGAATTTTGTAATAAGAATATTCTTTGAAGAGAGAAGAGTTTGAGCTTTGCTGTTTTAAAAAGATTTCCCCCTAAAATCCTGTCCCGTAAGTTTTGATTTTTTCTACAATTATACGGTACAAGATCTTTAACATGTTTGATTTTATACTCCAACTTTTTTCAGCGAGTTTTATAGAATTATTATTAATTTTTAGTAATTTAAGCTTTAAACTGCTGATATGTGCAATCCAGTTGAGGTTCTTATCTATGATTACCCCTAAGATTCGGGTACTGTCAACATGGGAGACTCTAAGTCCATTCACCCTGATCACCAGTTTTCGTTTTAAAAACCTGGGAAAAGAAAAGGTAAGAGCCTGTGTCGTCGCTGCTGAAAGTCTGAGATTGAGTGAGGTAAGCATTTGCAGAAGCTTCTTAACGCATCATGGGCGTGTAGTTCCAGATCCCTTCTTGATTTGCCCGAAACGATTATCGTGGAATCATCAGCGAAAGCATAGATTTCAAAGATTTTTGAGGACATAGGTTCGAGTATGGTGTTTGCGATTAATGCAAAGACCCTTGTGAACAGCCATTTTCTTGAATATGATCATGAAAACAAGGTACATTTTCTAAATGAAATGAAAGAAATTTCCTACAGAAACGGTATGATAAATGTTAATAATTCTTTTAAAAGGCCACACAAAAAATATACGGATAAAATCATTATTATTTCACAAATTTTTATATGTTTGTGTTGCCCTGAATATTGTCTATAAAAGTAAAGTTCCCGATATCGTGCACAAAATTTGGAATATATATTAAAAAAAAAAAAAACTCATAACGCAACTGAAATTTTTCTTCATTCATATCTCGTAAACTATCTGAGTATCTTGTATGGCTCTATAAAACAATAAGTAATAATAATACTTAATACTTACAAAACTTTGATTAAACTCCATAAAATGCAAAAAACTCGCAACAATTGTTTCGGGTCGAAAGAGCACACGACCCTTCGTCAGGCGAACAAAGTAGGCACGAGTACAGCATTGAAAGCAGTAACGCACAAACCCTTTTTTAGTGAAAAGCGATACCATATAAAGTCGAATGTAAATTCAAATACTGGTTGGAGTAGAATTATAAAATAAACTAAGAAAATAAATAAATAAAAAGATTAAAATATATAACAAAATCTAAATATCTACCTACTATTAAAATTAAACGAAAAACCAAGTTACTTGAGTAATTTCCAAGCATCAGAGAAAAATGGAGTGGAAAAAATATTATTAACAAGATTTTTCGAATTTTTAAATATGTAAAAAGTTTCATGGATATCTAAATGGGAGAACAGACAGGAGATGAAATTATGTTAGTTTTGGAAGAATCAAAACGATGACCATGAGCCCAGCAGCGGGAAGCAATAGAAGATTTGAAAATATCTTCATTATGAACACTCCGACGATGCTCATTTATTCTGTACTTCAAACGCTTCCCAGTTTGTCCAATATAACCTAAATTTCACGACGAACACGGAATTAAGTAAATGGCAGAACGGTTTTCAGTAGGAATGGTATCTTTAAGAGAAGATAATCACTCCGACGATGCTCATTTATTCTGTACTTCAAACGCTTCCCAGTTTGTCCAATATAACCTAAATTTCACGACGAACACGGAATTAAGTAAATGGCAGAACGGTTTTCAGTAGGAATGGTATCTTTAAGAGAAGATAATTTAATTTTCTTGACAGGTTTGTAAATTACTTTAAAACCAAACGTTGAAAGAATTCTAGAGATTTTTAAAAAAAGTGAAGAATAAAAGTGTAAAACAACAGGGATGAGAGTGTGATCGTTCGATTTTAGAACAGAACGTTTAAGATTCTTAAATTTAAATAAAGCTTTATCGATAATAGAGGGGTTATAGCCACGAGAAAAAGCAAGAGATTTTTAATAATAAATTTCTTTCGAAAGATCAGACGGATCAGAACAAATGTGTAAGGCACGAAAAACATAAGTATAAAAAGAAGACATTTTCTGTCTAAAGGCGTGATTAGAAAGAACATGTGGCGGGAGAGAGACAGAGAGTGATTTTCTAAAAACAATAGTTGAGAAACGATCCTTGTCTTTAGTCACAAAAACGTCAAGAAAAGGTAAAGAGCAGTCCTTTTTAAACTCAAAAGTGAACTGAATGCATGGGTCAATCGAACTAACCAAAGAAAGTAAACTGGATAAATCGACATCAGGGGAAACAAGGACGAAAGTGTCGTCCACATACCTAAACCAGTGAGGAAATTTCAATACACCGAAGAGTTTTTCTTCAAAATAGTGCATATAAATGTCGCAAAGCAAAGGAGAGAGAGGACTGCCCATTGACATACCCTCATTTTGGGTATAATAAGTACCATTAAAGACGAAGGCAGTTTGCCTGATACACCAATGGACTAAATTCCCAAGCTCCTCAATTTCAATAGAAGAATAATGGAATTCACGTAATCTTCTCTCTAAACAAACCCCAGCACCTTGAACAGGAACATTAGAAAAAAAAGGAATTTGACGTCCAAAGAAATCATAGTATAGTTAGAGGGAGAGATACATTTAAGTTTGTCCACAAAGTCGTACGAGTTTTTTACAGTATGAAGGTTACTAGAAGTTAAATGAGAAAGAGATCTTGAAAGAAATCGAGTAAGATTATACGAAGCCGTACCAATATTAGATACAAAAGGCCGAAATCAATAATAATAACCCTGATCTATTCCACCGAAAACGCATCTAGTTATGGACTGTTAATTATGTTATGTGTTGGTAATATAATGATATTAAATGAGATTTTAAAGATATAGACTACCTTAGACCTCTTATAGACCAGGGGTGGCCAACCCGCGGCCCGCGAGGAGACTAACGATATTTAAAGTTTGACAACTTTGGTTAACCAATCAAAAATTAATAAATACGTTCTGACTTTTCGAAGTGAAAATACCTTTCAACGATTATGGTAGATAAAGAAGGAACTGTTGTAATGGAATGTTATAAGATCCATTATTCATTCTTTTTATTATAGTTTTAATATATAGTCTAATTTTTTTTATCAATTCTATTGTTAATTTATGAATGAAAATAATTTAAATTAATGTATTCTTCTCCGAATTTTCACCCTGCCCTTCTCCGAAAAAAATATATACATACATGAATCATATACTCACAAACATATATACACATATGCATATGTACAGTCATAAAATAATAATAATAATAATAGTAATAATTTCCTCCTCGACTAATTTCGCCGTAAATCATCGTAGAAACTAGCAGCTGATGCCTAACGATTGGTAATGACATCTAATTTTTAATCCAAAAAGCTTGTCGAAATTGCGGGTTGCCTTAAAAAAAAAAAAAAAAAAAAAAATGAAGATGATGCCAGTTTTAATATGTATACATCCTTAAGCAAAATCTAACTAAACCGTCTAAACTAGGCCTTATTACTAATCGATTGGCACCAGTCGCAAGTCTCTATATTAATTTACGGCGGAATTAGTCGGTAAAGGAGGGGGGGGGGGTATTTTTTTATGACTGTACATACAGTGTGGCCCGAATGAATAAAATATATTTCTAATGCGGCCCACCAAGTGTTTTGGGTTGGACAGGCCTGTTATAGACGACCGTATATTAATATTCAGTTTTGACTAAATAAATCGGTAGTGCTATTTATTTCAAATTTTTAACAAAAACGTGTTTCAATAAACTGGAAAATATAGGTATATTAATTTCAAGACGTTATAAAATTAATTATGGAAATTAGAATACGAAAAAGTGGATGGACACACCAAATAAAATCATAAAGATTTGAAATTTTTTGAAGAATATTAAAATTATACTTGGTATTTTCTAAATTAGATAACACATTTCCTAAAAAAAAAAAAAAAAAAAAAAAAAAAAAAATGTAATATATAATAAAATAATATGTTGTCCTAGTTTAGATAAATTTCACTAAATGATAATTCACACTTCTTTATTAGGTATCGTGGAATGGTCATATCCTTTAATGAAATGGAGCCAGGTTTGAATCCTAGTCAGACCTACTTGTTCATAATGGTCCGGAATGTAAAATGACAATGTTTGAGCAGCCAATTAGTTGAAAGAGACTTTATGATAATGAAATTCTACACTCACACACACACACACACACACACACACACACACATATATATATATATATATATATGTATGTATGTATGTATAATGGGATAATTTTACATGTTTTGTTAGATATTGTCCATATTTTATTTTATCCTCTCATTTCTTTTGTATGCTTTAAGTTTATTTGGCGTCCGCAATTATATGTAGTAAGCTAGAGAGTTAAAATAACTTTTTTTTTGTACGCTGAAATAACATCTTTAATCCTGTAGCAGTCATGTCCAGAAAAATTAGAGTCAATAATTAATCAACTCAATTAACCACTGTTATTTATTTAAATAATATATTCTTGGAGTTTTCTAGTAGGTGAAGAGGCCAGTACAAGATTTTAAATTATTACATTATAAAAGTCTTTATCGCAATATGAACAAGATCCATCATAACTTTATTTAGCACAATTATCACGAAAAAAGGCAATATTTCAATGATGCAAGCACCTTTATATGAGGGGAAAAGGAGACGAGACGAGGGACTGTTTCCCCTACTGCCGTAATGTCACGTGAACAAAAAGGGGGCTTTTTAATTCTTCTATTGGTTTCTTCCCTTTCAGATAGGGCGTTGACCAAGTCTAAAAGAACATTTTTGGTCTGGGGGAAAAAAGACAATTTGGAAGAAATACGTTAGAATAATAAAAACAAAAAATAATTTCCCTAATGGTTATTTTTAATAAAGTGGAAATGAAAGTTTTGATTTGCAAAGAACAAATTTGAATCGTTATTAAAGAATATATTAATTAATATAAAAAGACCTAATTAGAGGATTTTTATACTACATCCCCCCCCCCCCCCGCCAAGTTTGGGAGGTAGAAAAGTCCGCCTTCTCTTCTTTTACAAAAACATTTATGGTAAATGTAAACAATAACACAATATATAAGTATATAGGTATCATCAACATAAAATAAAATGCTGAATATAAAAAAACGCAGAAATAATATCAAAATTTTTGTCAACTATTCGCATAGTAAATTATACAAAACGTCAAATTATAAACAATTATGATTGCAAAAACCAAAAAAAAGCCATTCATTATAATATAGAATACAATACATACAATGCAATATAACATCAATACTAAACATTAGTAATAAAAGGATGGTAATAGATGCAATTTAATTAAGCAAAAATATACCCAAAGTAAAAATGCAAAAACACAATTCAAAACTATACATTCGAAAATTCTTTATTCATGTGAGAACCTCAATCTTTCAGGTGTATTATATTTTCTCAACCTTGAAACATGAACTATCTCATTTTTTCCCTAGTGTGCACATTTGTTATTTAATAAATCTTCCAATAAATCTTCCTTGAAAATTCCAAAACCTTGTTCTTATTGAAGTTAGAACTTCCAAACTCTGGCAGCCTTAAGCTACAAAGCTTCGACAAAATCTGGTCGTCATGTCGTCAAATTAGACACCAAATCGCCAAAATCTAAGCCAAAACTAAAATCTGCATTGACTACAAACTTGGCTGCTTTAGCGATTAAATTTGTTAGCAAATATTGTTTCAGAATAGCCACAATTAATAAACCTTTCTTAATTTTAACGGTGTTAATTGTATTGATAAATAGTTTCTCGCGACTAATTTTCAACAAAGAGAACAAAATCAGGCCATCTATACTCGATTGACTTTCTTTGAAGTCTAATCTGTGCATTTGCTAATGAGAGATTCTGTAATAAGCTGCGGAGTACTTATTCCTGGAAAAAAAAAACTACTTTATTCGTCTCGCCGGTATATGTAATCATATTATCATGACTTTGTAGTTGGAATAGCATTTTTATTTTATTTTATTTTATTTTTTCATTTCATTTTATTTTATTTTGTTTTTGCTTGTTTCAGAAATGTTCGTGGGCAGACAAGACTGGAACCTGTCTGTTTATTTTCGAACCAAGTACCTTACAACAACATTTATACAAGGAAGTCATGTGGTGTCCATATCAGATTTCTTTCCCCTCAGATATTACATTGCCTATCTATCTATATTTATGTCTATATATATATAACACAAAGACAAAGACGGCATCTTTTTTTTTTTTTTTTTTTTTTTTTGTTAGTAATTCAATAAAAACAGGTAAATAGTAAAACTATTAGACTTTTTGAATTATATAGAAATCTTTATGTATTACTAAATATATAATGTGGATTCAAAATTAATATGTAGTTTAAAATACCAGAAATCTTTAGATACTCCTGAAGGTATTTAGTTGATTTAAAATTAATATTAAAACTAAAGTGTGAGCTGCCCACGCAAATCAATAATGGAGTGAAAATTATTTTCTGAAATATATAATCCATGCTCTTTCTTTCATAAAAATGTTTTTCTTTGACTATCCTTTTATCACATCAAAATAACTTTCGTTTCTTTTTCATCCGTTACACAAAAAGATCTATAATTGAAAGAGAATACTCGAGGCAGTCTTAAGAAAGGTAATAAAACAATAGAAACAATTTTCTAATAGATGAGATCTTATTCAGATACTGAAATTGTAGAGACGGATTTTTCCTGCGCCTGAAGGCTATTAAAAAATAATTTAGTACTTAATATTTATTTCTGTTTGAATAATACATTTAGAGGTAATTTTATAAATTCTTATTTTTTTTCTCTGCAAGTTGTTTCCGTTACATTATGAAATGTCAAAATAGCCTGAAACATTATACATTACTGAACACTGTGTATTTTATTACGTAATTATATGATTTGAAAAAGGTCTTTTTGAACAGTAATCTATAACTATCAGCTAATTTGCATCAATTTTATTGCACAGTTAAACATCAGTTCATGAATTAATTTTTTATCTTTTCGGTAATATTTTTTTTTTTTTTTTTTTCGTTCCCGCTCTTGTTTTTTCGTTCTTTCTAAAATCATATAGATTATCTAACTTCATGAGTGAATGAGCAAGTTATTTTAGAAAATTAAAAGTGAAATTAAAGGATACATTCTATCTATTATATTCTCTAACCCTCTGTACTCGAAGGTTTTTTATATTTTGAAGGATCCACCAGTGGCCGAGCGGTTCTGCACGCAAAGCTGATAAATGTGAGCGCGTACCGGGTTCGATCCCAGGACGTGCTCTTCTGCTTAGCTGTTCGGAATTATCTGTAATTTTTTCCGAAACATGCGTAAATACGGGCTAGGTCCTCTTAGAAAGACCCCCCACGGAGGGCACTTCTTCTTCAGGCCTAGGACACTTGTGCAGTCCGTCGACCTTAATCCCAAACACCAAGCCTCTATTTTGAAGGCCCACCATCAGCCGATTGGTTATGTGCTTAAATCTAGTAGATGGGAAGTGCCGGGTTCGATCCCAGGTCACATTCATCGACCCATCCTTTCGAAGTTTTCCGTGGTTTTTTCGTAACTTGCGTAAATACGAGTTAGGACCCATTTAAAGACAATCACGGAGGGACTCCACCTATAGGCCTTAGACCGTACAATCAACCATCCAATTTTGAATAGTAACCGCTGTCTTCTACCGTGTCTCTAAAACTTTACTGTATTTACGAAAACAATTTTAATTATTCGTGTTTAAATGGTTTAAATTTTATTCTTGTAATCCATGCGATATATGTTACTGGCATATATATATGCGCCGACGGCATTTGCAGGATTAAACGCAGATACACAAAATCCTTTTTTTTTCTTTCCTTATTTGTTTGTTTTCTTTAATATTATTGTTTTTAAAAGAACTCCTAAAACGGGCCATTCAGCTCCACTATGGAGCATTCGGGTGCAAAGCATAAATGTGGCTACATTCTATCAAGTTTCTAAACATTAATGAAATTTAAAGTATCGATAGATACACGTCAGTGTTCATGGAAAAACTTAAAATAGTTAAATAAATATTCAATAAATAATCTTTTTTTTATTTTTTTCTAATCAACTAAAAATAGTATTTAGCAATAAAATATCAGAATTTATTAAAATAACATAATCAGAGAAATCCGAGAAAAACGAATGCCATAAAATGGTCAATTAAGTGATATGCTGAAACGAAAATTAAACAAAAGAAAATTGTAAACAGCCACAATTAACCCTTTGGCATCCCCAAAGCTCTAAAACGCATTAAACACTGTAGCCAAACATTGTAGAGACTATTTCATTCAACTTTCACGGTTAATTTTTATGGGTGATATTTGATATAAACAAGAAAGAAAAACCATGCAGTACGTATTGATTAGTAACACTTTCCAACTGTAAGTAATTGTTGTATCGAATAATTTTTAATATTCAGATATTTAATTCATCAACCTGGAAATTAATTTTTAACAGAATGGAGTAGAAGGCCAACTATGATTTTTTGTCAACTATGTGAAAAATACCAGAGCCGGGAATCGAACCCCGGGCCTTCCGCTTAACGCGCGGATGCTCTAACCAGTGAGCTACCCTTGCTGATAACAAACCTTCTATCAAAAATTAATTTCCAGGTTGATGAATTAAATTTCTGAATTGAAATTTCGTGGCCGTTTGGAGTTATGCCATATTCAAAATTTTGTCACTTGATATAACTGCTTTAATACAGACTCGGTGACCTTGCCAACATAAATTATGTGAGAAGTGCCGAGGTGGTTATCAGCCAGGGTAGCTCAGTGGTTAGAGCATCCGCGCGTTAAGCGGAAGGCCCGGGGTTCGATTCCCGGATTCCGGTATTTTTCACATAGTTGGTAAAAAATCAGCCTTCTACTCCATTCTATCAAAAATTAATTTCCAGGTTGATGAATTAAATTTCTGAATTGAAATTTCGTGGCCGTTTGGAGTTATGCCATATTCAAAATTTTATCACTTGATATAGCTGCTTTAATGCAGACTCGGTGACCTTGCCAACGTAAATTATGTGAGAAGTGCCGAGCTGGTTATCAGCCAGGGTAGCTCAGTGGTTAGAGTATCCGCGCGTTAAACGTAAGGCCCGGGGTTCGATTCCCGGCTCTGGTATTTTTCGCATACTTGGTAAAAAATCAGCCTATTACTCCATTCTATCAAAATTTTTTAATATTCTTTGTCTACGTTATCACACAACAGACAGAAGGACTGAAAAATATACAGATAGACTAATTGATTTTAAAATTACTCTTAGGCATTTTGGAAAGTGTTTAAAAGGCTTAACGCAAAAGAAAATGCAGCCATTAGATTATAATTACAGCTTTTGATGTCTCTGAATATTTTAGTGCAGCCCTGTAAATCAGAAAGTTAATCATATCATATTCTATACAAAACATTATTTTAGAATATTTTAAATTTTTAGTTACAGATTACATTTTAATAAAAAAGAAAAATACCCTGCAGTGATTTAAAAAAATATTTTATTAGATGCAAGTTTTCAGCATTTTATTATTATTTTATTATTTTTATTTCTTTTTAAATTTAGTTTGTTTCCTAACACTTAGTTGCATTATTCAAATTTTACATTTGCGCGAAGAACAGATATATGTTGCTTGTTTAATATTATTCATACTTTAGAGTTTCATTAGAACTTTAGAATATATATATGTTAGAGTAACCCAACTACATATCAAAACTCTGTCACATGCATTAATATATTTTTCATTTTAAAATAATGTTTTATATTCCGTTATGCCGTAAATATTTTTGTAAGTATATTTTCTTTTGAAAAAGTTACAGTATCTAAATAAAAATAAACCCTATTTTTATCAAGGCATTTAATATTTTTACTTGTATAAAGAAAGCTTATTTTTGCGTCTCACCTCAGCATCTAACAGTGGCTTTCAAAGTTTTATTTCTTCCAAACTCTGTTTCAAAACGAATTTCGTAACAAAAAGATTTTTAAAATGTGGTGGATTTAGATTACATTTTACCAACTCAGGAAATCTTAAATGTGATTTCAAAAAAATCCTTCTCTCTTTTATCGCACGTTTTGTAACCATTCCTTGGAATTACTGCGATATTTAGCTATAAAATTTTCCTGAATTTTACAATTCTAGAAGATAAAGAGAATAATTTTTTTTCTTCTCTGTTTTATTTAAGTGTATTCTATTCTTTCACTATTTCTTCCTAAAATTGTAAGCAAAATAATAGAATTTCTAAAAATATTTAAAATAACTGCTTATCAGAGGATTTACAAATGTAAGACTTGAAATTTTTTGAGCGATGTGTGCATTTTTTGACAATTTTTCGTCTTATAGTGCAATGCACTCTTTAAATGAAGCGCTGTTACAGAGTTATGATTAAGTGCAGATTTTTTTTTTTCATATTTGTTTGCAGTTTTATACCTTCAAAACAATTTATAAACTATTCAAATCATTCAAAATACATTTAAACCCTATTTTAGAAAGTGCATAACACGTTTTTTTAGAACGTTATGACAATGTGCATATAGGAGTTCTCAGAACATCTCTGTGGGACTAACGCTGAAAATTACACGCCTATTGAACGTTCTTTGAACCGTGCTATAGAACGCCTTCCTGGTAGACAAGTAGACGTTTATAACACGTTTCAGCTAAACTTCATTGAAGAAAATCTTCTTAAATTTCAGAGAACGTTTCAGTGCTGCTTGAGAACGCATATACAAGACACAACATGCACTAAATGTATACACAAAAAAAAAAAAAAAAAAAAAAAAAGAAACTTAAAGTCAAATAAATATAAGGAAGAATAACTTTGTAAATCATGAAATGCACAATTAAACAAAATTTGTACTGAAAGGCAGTGAAATATTAATGCTAAATTATTTAGAATGAAGGAAACCAAAACAATAAAATGCGCAATGACAGAGTTTTTTGTAGAAATTATGCAAAAACAGTTTTTAATAGAAAAATAGGAAAAATTTGTAAATTAACCTAAACAGCTAAACCAGAGATAAACAAATACTATAAAATGACCAATTACGTAGTATGTGAAATATTTAATAAACAGACATCTTAAAATGTACAAAGTTTAATAGGCAGCTTTATACACTGTACAAAAAAAAAGTACTTTTTACAGCAAAATATGCTGGCAATATGGGTTCCAGCACTTTCTGATGTTAGAAGGAAGTAATTTACAACAGAAACAACTGTAAAAGAGTGTATCTTTACAAATGTTTCTGCTGCCTTATTTGACCGCAGAATGTGCTGGCAATATGGGTGCCACCATATTCTGCTGTAAAAAACTTTTTTCTTACAGTAAGGTTTTTTATTTTACCATGTTTTTATTAACTTCGATTCTTGTTTGTTTGTTTGTTTGTTTGTGGGTTTGTGGGTTTGTTTGTGTGTTTGTCAGGGACAAATCTTGCAATCGATTTTTAACTAACTTCCCGACTAGCTAGATATTTGAAATTTTCAGGACAGCTCACAACACGGTGACAATACATTTTTCTAATAATTTTAGTCAACTATTTCTAGTCCCGGTGCCTTCGGCAGCGCTTATATGATTCGACAGAAAATTTATTTAACTAACTTCCCGACTAGCTAGACATTTGAAACTTTCAGAATAGTTCAGAACACGGTGAAAATGCATTTTCTTAAAACCTTTAGCCAACTGTTTCGGGTTCCTGCTGCCTTCGGCAGCGTTATCAGTACAAAGCTTGCAATCGATTTTTCACTAACTTTCCGACTAGCTAGACATTTGAAACTTTTAGGACAGCTCACAACACGGTGACAATACATTTTTCTAATAATTTTAGTCAACTATTTCAGGTCCCGCTGCCTTTGGCAGCGCTTATATAATTCGACAGAACATTTATTTAACTAACTTCTCGACTAGCTAGACATTTAAAATTTTCAGAATAGTTCAGAACACGGTGAAAATGCATTTTTTTAATACCTTTAGCCAACTGTTTCGGGTTCCTGCTGCCTTCGGCAGCGTTATCAGTACTAAGCTTGCAATCGATTTTTCACTAACTTTCCGACTATCTGGACATTTGAAACTTTCAGGACAGTTCATAACACGGTGACAATACATTTTTCTAATACTTTTGGTCAACTACTTCAGGTCCCACTGCCTTCGGCAGCGCTTATATTATTCGACAGAAAATTTATTTAACTAACTTCCCGATTAGCTAGACATTTGAAACTTTCAGAATAGTTCAGAACACGGTGAAAATGCATTTGTTTAAATACCTTTAGCCAACTGTTTCGGGTTCCTGCTGCCTTCGGCAGCGTTACCAGTACAAAGCTTGCAATCGATTTTTCACTAAATTCCCGACTAGCTAGATATTTGAAACTTTCAAGATAGCTCAGAACACGGTGTTAATACATTTTTTTAATACTTTTAGTCAACTGTTTCAGGTCCCTACTGCCTTCGGCAGCGTTCATATGATTCAACAAAAAATTTATTTAACTAACTTCCGGAGTAGCTAGACATTTGAAACTTTTGGAACAGTTCAGAATACGGTGAAAATGCTTTTTAAAATATTTTTATCCAATTGCTTCGGGACCCTGCTGCCTTCGGCAGCGTTTCCAGTACAAAGCTTGCAATCAACTTTTAACTAACTTCCCGGCTAGATAGCCATTTGAAATTTTTATAATAGCTCAAAAGACGATAGCAAGGAATTTTAATACTTTTATCGAATTGCTGGGGTTCTGGCTGCCTTCAGTAGCGTTTATATGATTCAACAGAAAATTAAAAAACATGGTTTATAAATTTTTTTTATCTTATAATTATTTTTAGGTTCAATAAGACTTTCTAATATAAGAATATCTTGTAGTTTTTGAAAAAAGGTTTTATTAGGGGCAAGTTTTCAGCATTCCTTTATTATTTTATAATTTTTCTATTTCTTTTTTAAATTTATTTTTTAATTTCGTGTAAACATTTAGTTTTCAAATTTAACATTCATGCAAAGAGCATATCTGTTGCTATAATAAATAGTCTACATTTGAGTTTCATTAGAACTTTCAAAAATTTATATGTTTGAGTATCCCAACTACTTATTGGGAGTACAAATTAATTCGGTCCGTTTTCAATAGATGGCTCTGGCTGATTTGTTTACTGAATAATGATAGATGTTTTTTGCATTGTTAGAAAGGTTTGACCTTTGTCAACCATATTCAGTCAACGAAGCTTCGAGTTTTATACAACAACATTGGTTTTTTGAGCATTCAATATGTCGAGTTTTGTGCTAAAGAAACAACATTTGCGGGAAGTTTTGATTTTCTTTTTTAATTGGAAGAAAAGTGCCGCTGAAGCGCATCGATCGCTTGTGGAAGTTTATGGTGAATCTGCGCCATCTGATAAATCATGTAGAGAGTGGTTTCGACGCTTCAAAAATGGTGATTTTAGTGTCGAAGACAATGAGCGCCCGGGCCAGCCGAAAAAGTTCGAAGACGCCGAATTGGAGGAATTGCTCGATCAAGATCCGTGCCAAACGCAACAAGAGCTTGCAGGATCGTTGGGAGTCACTCAGCAAGCAATTTCCGTGCGCTTAAAAAAAAATGGGAATGGTTCAAAAGCAAGGAAATTGGGTCCCATACGAGTTGAAACCGCGCGACGTTGCGCCCCATGTGGCAATTGTCGTTAAAAATTACTTGGAAACGTTGAAATGGGAGGTCCTACCCCACCCGCCGTATTCGCCAGACCTTGCTCCTTCTGATTATTGGTTGTTCCGACGGATGCATCACGATTTGGCTGGACACCGCTTCACTTCTTTCGAAGAAATTCAAGAATGGCTCGATTCATGGTTTGCGTCCAGAAAGGACTCATTTTTCAGAGATGGAATCCGAAAATTGCCAGAAAGGTGGACAAAAGTTGTGGCTACCGATGGACAATACTTTGAATAACATGTTTTTTCATTTTGATAATAAATAAAATGTTTTTTTAACGAAAAAAAACGGACCGAATTAATTTGTACTCCCAATATAAAAATTCTAACTTTTGCATTGATGGATTTTTCATTTTTAAATGAGGTTTTATATTCCGTTATACAATAAAGAATTTTTTAAGTATATTTTCTTTTGAAAAATTTACAGTGTCTAAATAAAAAAATCTTATTTTTATGAAAGCATTAAATATTTTTACTTGTATAAAGAAAGTTTATTTTTACGACTCAGCTAGCAGACTCTAAAAGTGGCTTTCAAAGTTTTATTTCTTCCAAAGTCTATTTCAAAACGAAATTCGGAACAAAAGGATTTTAAAAATGTGGTGGATTTAGATTACATTTTACCAAGACATGTAATCTTAAATGTGATTTCAAAAAACCCTTCACTCGATTATCGCACGTTTTGTAGTCATTCCTGAGAATTATTGTGATATTTAGCTATAAAATTTGCCTGAATTTGACAATTCTAGAAGATAAAGAGAATGATTTTCTTTTTCTCTCTTTTATTCGTGTTTATTCTACTCATTCATTCCTAAATCTGTAAGCATAAAATATTAAAATTTCAAAACAATACTCAGTATCTGGTTTTCAACGTATATAAAAATGTTGTAATGCATAAAGTATGATTTCAGATTTTATGTGCGATATGTGTTGTTGTTAGTTTATCTGTATTATAGTACAATACACGCGTTTTATGAAACGCTGTTACTTTGTTAATTTGTACGGAATTACGATGCAGTGTAGATTTTTTTTCCTTATATTTTTCATCAGTTTAAATTATGTAAGGTATTATATTTTTAAATTATGTAAGGTATACGGTGAGTTGACATTCCAAAAAGTGTAGTTATAACAAAAATCTCAAAACGCATAGTTATAATAAAAAATCAGTGTTTAAATTTCGACTGCAAACATTACTTTGTCTGTCATAAGCGTATAAAAATTGATTATCATAACTAAGCAGTGTTTTTATATTTGGTCAAATTTATTACAGATTTACGTCAATTGCATTTTATAGGAAAGACTGTTTCCGCTTAGATTTGGTTAGCACTGTATGTTGTCTATAAACCATGTATACAAGCAATATAGTCTACTTAAATTTAGCACAATATTAAAACGCATAAAATAGCATGAAATACTCTTCCAACAATTTTCAGCTTCTCTTTTGTGTTGTCCTGTAGATGAATGATAAATTATTTCCATTCCATATTCTATACGAAATTTTTTTTTAATAAATGTGAAAAATATCTGTTTATCTCATTTTTTAGGGTAATGTAAAAATGTTAAACTGTACATAACAGAAACTTTCCTCATAGGCATAATGTATTTCAGTTCTTTTGGATGTCCTTGTATACGAACTAATAGGAATCTTTAAAAATCCTATTTTCAAGAAACTTTTTAAGCTGTATTACGGATTAAGACTACCGAGTTTGGACTTCCTGGTAGTTTTTGTTTTTCAGTTACAGTGATAAAAGTCGCCCAAACAGACATAGACTAACCTATAAAAACTATTTTTCTAAATTATGCAACCTAAAAACGTATAAATATATCAAAAACTCAGTTTAGGAAATTCCAGCCAAAAACAATATTTTTTATGTTATAACTGAGAAAGAGAAAGTAAAAATAGCGTTTTAGCGTTTTAGAATGTATTACATGTGTCTAGCGTAATCACGTTCCAAATTATTTCTATATTATTTATTTCGAAAACAATCAGTGTTCTTGTAAATATATGAAAGGATGTAAACAATGACATAGTTTGCTTAAATTGAATTTTTCTTTTATTATTATTTTTTTAATTGTTATTATTCGTTTAGCAAGACCAAACTTAAGAAAGTGCCCCTAACCCTTCATCAGATTACTAATTTTTCTTACAAGGTATTTTGTGAATATTTTACTAAACAAAACGATTTCTGTTTGGCGAAGTATGAAATCGCTAATCTCGTTTTTCTGTAGTGGTTATATCTGAAGGTTTAACAAAGTTAAATAAGCATATTCTGTAGGAACCATAGACGTATTATAAAAATGGACGGGACAATGGCAACCTTTTTCAATGGAAAAGATAACTCATAAAAAAAATCACGTGACTGTTGAACTACAGGAAGCCAAACTGGCCAATATTGAAATTTCCTCACCATGCTCTAAACTCTGCTTTTTCTTAAGCAGATGATATATTTCCTTTTTCTTTGAAAGTTCTTTTTAAAATTTTTACTTCACTTTAAAAGTGAGATTGTTTTGAATTTAAAAAGAAATTTATAGCAAAAAATAGTAATTAGATGTACTTTAAAAGCCCTAGAAGTTATGTAAAATAAGGATTTTATTTCACAGGTAAGATTCTTTTTAATATTTTTTTAAGTAATTCTTTTTATAAAATGTATATAATTGCTATATTTAATTCTCTATATTGAATTAGTTTAAGTATTTTACACCTTATATGATTTCAAAAATGTTCATGATTATTTATGAGAGTTAAAGCCAGTATAGACAAACCGAAGTTATAAACACTTTTGAACTTTGTTGGAAAGTTTTAAAAACAAGGTAAAAATAAATTTCAGCTGCTGTAGTATTTTACAGAAGTTTCGCTTACTGTATCCTTTAATAATTATAATAATAGTATTTATATTCAGAACAAAAAATCATCATTAATGCGATAAAAGCCAGAAAAGATAACCTTCTTTCAGCAGTCACGTGTTTCATCTTTGCCACCTTTACTTATATTCCCTTAATAATGGAATGCTCCATCTACTCTTATAATAGGTCTATGGTTGGAACCGCTTCTATCTCAACCTCTTATGGATAAATTCTCTAATGGAAATCTCTTTGCCTTAATTTTTTTTATTTGTACTAATTTAATGTATCTTCCGATTTGTCACTATTTATGTGTGTGTGTGTGTGTGTGTGAAATAAACTCTGAAAATTAATTTGGGAAAAAACTGAATTTTTCATAAAAACCTGAAACTAAGTATTTTTAAACCAGTGCGCAAAATGCAGCAAATGGAAATATAATACGAAAATAATTTTATAATAAACCGATATCAAATGAAAAGCAATCCCAAAACCGCCATGTATTTTATGAATAAGAAATTTAATGAAATGTGGTGACTAATGACAGTAGCAAGCAATTCTTCATATATATATATATATATTTGTATTTATTTTAATATTTGACGAATTGTTAAATAATACACATTCTAAGGGCAAAAATAATTTTAAGAAATGCGTTGTATGGTAAATGATGAAGCCAGTGTAAGAAGTAAAAGAACTAGTTTTACTTTATTCAATAGAAGTAAATGCTGTATCAGTGGTACCAACTAACAGAAACTTTTATGTTCAATATCGGGCACTAGTTTTTAATTGGGATTTTGAATAGCTGTATCTTTGTCTAATCGTTTATCATATACAGGGTAGCCATAATTAAACTGGCAGTGCCTACAATGTTCTGTAGTGCATTCTGATTGCAAGAATGACACCATGGTTTGTAGAAAGATAAAACAAGACGGGGGACGAAGGATTCCGCAAGAAAAGAAATAAAAAAAGAAATAAAATAAAAATAAATTTCCAAAGTTTACCGCTAGGATAATATGTGATGATTTCGTTTTTTAAGTAGAGATTTTTCGTAATTTATAGTTTAAAATTGATGATTGCTCACTTATTTTAAGAACCGTTTTTGTAGCATTTATTATTTTGAAATTGGAATAATTGTGCTAATTTGTCTACGAGTAAAGGCTTTTTAGAAAACAGCGCCACATATTCCCCTAGCGGTAAATTTTGGATTTTTTTTTTTTTCTTATTTTTACTTTTATTTATTATTTATTTATTTTTTATTTTATTTTTCGGAATCCTTCGTCCTCCGTGTCGTTTGATCTGCCTACACTGTATAGGGCCATTCCTGCGATTCAATCGCGCTACAGAACCTTCGCTGTAAGTACTGTCATTTTAATTATGGCTACACTGTATATCAAAGATCACTTTTATTACGATATTTATTAAATAAAATAGTCTCTACAAGATGGCAACAATGTGTTCGATTCCTAAAAGATTTTGACTTCCGGCTTTCGATGGATTTACACTTTCTGATATGTCTTGAACACGATTTGGGAAACTTAAGAAAATATCCATCTCTGTGACAAAAAATTTCTATCAGCTCTATCTCGAGAACTAATGCACAGAATTTTATAGAAAGTCACATTTGTTGCACTTTGACATAAATTGGCGTGTATAAACTTTTCATGCGTATCACTTAACAGGTGACGCTGTCATCACGGTTTTTCATAAATTTTAATGTGGCGGGGATATACAAAAGGCCTTATAAATGCAGGCAATGAGCATTATTTTTAAACAATCAAAGTGAATTAAAAACAATAATTGTAACAGCCAACTCCTACAGTCCATATGAATATTTTTCGGAAGAACTCCAATGATTGAAACATGCATCTGTGATAATTTGAAACACTTTTTCCTTTTTCTATTATTATTATTATTATTATTATTATTATTTAACAAAAAAATTTTTTTGAATAGTGCCTTTCCTAAGATGTCGTCTATAGAGCACGAAATTTATTTTCTTGTGCCATTTAGGGTTATATTTTTCTGACATGAACAATCATTTGACAGACCATAAAAGTAATAATCGAAATATATAATTTGCACTGCGTGAATTTCTATAAGAAATTATAAAATAAAGTTTTGTAATGGCCATAACATACTAGTTAAAAGTAGTATTTGATAAAAACTAACATAAGTTATATACATCACAGTACAAATTTTTATGATACAATGCTGAAATTGACCCTTATTGATGCTGTATATGACCCTTTTAGATTTTCAGGTCATCTTATTGATTAGAAATTTCTCTATACGGACAGACAGACATAATTTAAGTTTTGTAATTCCTCAAATAAAATACCCTGATTTTTTTTTTTATTATTATTATTATTAAATTTATGCGAATGAAATGGTAGAGGAATTTCCTCTACCATTTTCCTCTACCATTTTTGTGTTTTATTATGTTTCAGATCAATTTTCAAAGAACTGAATTCGATGGAAAATATTTTTGAACACCCTGCATATAATGAAAATTGTAAAGAATATAATTTTAGAAATGTTACTTAAAAATGATGTTCTTAATTTTAAACGTAGAAAATATATTTCTTTAATAGAAAGGATAAAATATATCTCTTTAAAATAACGCTTTCTGATGTATAATTTACGTTAGGTTACTAACATACGTTAGATTATGTTGAAAGAAACAAAAAACAGATAAAATTTCAAAAATTCTTTCTGCACACTTGGTTAAAAATTTGATATATTGCATCAAGAGAAGAATCTTATTGTGTGGTCACCAAACAATTTTCTTTCTTATACTGAGAAGCGTTTCTGTGAAGGAAAATGAAAGTCGAAGAAATATTTCTGCCTTAAAGTATTTCAAATATTTTTATACATAATAGTTTATTTCACTGTACCTTTATCTGTGAATTATTTAAAGAAAAAGATTTAAAAATAAAATGAAAATGTTACCAATTATTTTTTTTTCTGTTGCTCTTACTTTTAGAGAAATAACGTTACCCTCTGTATAAATTTAAGATTGTAACGAATATAATTTTATAAAAGTTACTTTCAAAAACGCATTTTTGTTATTATGATAAGATTCTAAAAGAATTTTCTGTAATACACTGTATGAAAATTCTGTAAAAACAGAAAATATAACATCGGTCTGTATGGGAGTTTGTTGGACCGATCAATATTTTATACATTTTTATGATTATCAGCAGATATCGGTATATATCGGACCCACCAAATTACACCGTATACCGATTTACAGTGTTTATGACGTTGTTAAATTTGATTTCTGTCATCTATGTTTCGATAATTAAAGGTAAATATAAATTTGAAACCAAATGTTACCTTTTCAGAAAATTCAAGATTATCTGTCTAATATCCGGCAGTGTTGGACAAGATTGGTAAAAATTGGATTGGACTGGATAGGTTTCGTCGATATTCAACGATGCTCGTCAATTTCGAGAAATATTGGGAGCACTGGATTAATATTATTGTGCTACTAGAGTACACCTATTGCAGCTGAATGTTGCATGTCGGCACCGATATCACCGACCGAACGTGGATCCGTCGATTTAACCACTAATATTCATTCCGCTAACGATTGTATGATACAGGCATTGAATGACAAATTCATATCTAGCTACGTAGCCTGATTTGCATAAACTATCACAGTATGACCTGTAAGTGTTCTCTCTCTTTTATTTTAGAAATCCTTTTTTAGTACAACCTATACGAACAACACCAATGGTCAGGAAATATCAAGACCTTTAAAATAAGTTGTAACATGATAGGGTCTACTGCAAAATCACCTAGTTCCATTTTTAACCGCCAGGGGGCGCACTATATTGTATACAAACATCCCCAATCAACATGAAATTTCAAGACCTTTATCAACAATCGCCTTGAATTTCCAAGACCTTTCAAATAAGGTGTCACATGGTGGTGTCAACTGCAAAGTCCTTTAGTTGCACTTTCCACCACCAGGGGGCACAGTGTGTTCTGTACGAACATTACCAACGGTCAGGAAATACCAAGACCTTTAAAATAAGGTGCAACATGATAGGGCCTACTACAAAATCAATTAGTTCCACTTTTTACCACCAGGGGGCGCCCTATATTATATACAAACATCCCCAATCAAGATGAAATTTCAAGACACTTAAAATGAGGTGCTACATGTGTGGATCTAGAACGGATTTCCCTCTCAAACT
Organism: Salticus scenicus; assembly: GCA_963930645.1. NCBI lineage: Eukaryota > Metazoa > Arthropoda > Arachnida > Araneae > Salticidae > Salticus > Salticus scenicus. Next base: position 244,092,363 of record OZ005656.1, read on the forward strand.
AATTTCCCCCCTTCCCCTGCCCCCTTCAAATCTACTTTCCCCCTTTTCCCCCCTTTAAAATTGACAATTCCAAAATCGGAGATGTCGATTTTTTAGTATACGAGTCTAGTCCCCCCATGTACAATTTCTTCACCGTGAAGTAATTTGGAGCTGAGTTATGCTCGCCAACGTGTGTTTAACCGTTCGACTTCTTTTATTTTTCTCTTTTCATAACATATATACAGACCAAGACCTTTTTTTAGACACCTCAACCAAAGTTTTACTCCTAGCAGTTCTCTCAATTTAGTGGAGACAGACAAAGACACGTTTCAAATTAATATATAGATATATCGAAATGGACGGTGGATAGTCTATTAAGCGGGTATTTCATCTTGTCACTGTGTCAAGCTTTTGGCCAAATTCATTTCTCTTAACATGTTTTGATATTTCTTGCACTAGATTTTTATGAGAGCTTATATAGGATGGGGAACTGAGCAGAGTCCACCTATGCCAACTAGTAGTTTTTTTTTTTTTCTTTACACGGGAAACTAATCTTTTTTCTGTCTCTATAATCCTATTTCTGTAAAAAGAATTTTTTTTTTCCCCGAGCATTGCTTTTTTTATTATGAATTTTTGAATTTTGCATGATTTTACGACGAACCTAGTTTTTTTTTTTTTTTTTTTTTTTTTTTATGTTACTTTGAAAATAATATTTCAAGATATTTTTAGTGGTGAATATATTTTTAATGGTTTCACTACATTTTAAATCTTAGAAAAGGGCAGATGTCTTTAAACGGTGAAAATGTGATCAGAAACTGGCCATAACTTTGCTTATGATAATTAAGGAAACAATTGCTTTTAAAATTTGTAAGTTTGTTGAGAAAAATTCATAAAACAGTTTTTTTTAATCTAACTATTTCAACTTTTAGAATAATTGCACATTTCTTGTTTCAATTTTTTTCGTTTTTAAGGTTAGAGCGAATTTTTGTAAATCTTACACGCAGAATTACATGCAAATAATGCATTATATGAATCTAAACATATTCATAAATATTAATTCATAGTCTTTTACAATACAAGGAATGTAACTGGAGAAAATAAAAATATTACTAAATAATATAAACTTTTAATTAAATTTGTTTATTAATCCAACAGCTTAATCAAGTTGGATTATTATGTTTTTTTACCTTTTAAAAGTAATTTTTTATGCATTCAATTAATGTGTTCTATAAACTATGTACATTACAATATTTTTAAATATTGTATAAAAAACGTGACATAAAATCCCAAAACGTTTATAAACTTTCTACTTCAATCTTATTTCAATACACTCAGAATGAAAACACGCATTTCTGTACTCCACGAAGTTATATTAACCCTTTCAAAATATCTCGTGTTGTACATTTCAAAGCTTAGTTTTGAAGCATTTTATCCATATTTTTAAATTTCTGTGTTGTTATTAAATATATATATATGAAAACGCATCACTTCCTTTTCTTTTTTTTTCAGTATAAAAGTTCATGTAAATATATATGCATCAGTTAAATAGGGGAAATGTATTATAATTAAAAGTAGACACAAGTATATAACACCATATTCTCCCTTTGCAATAACTATTCCCTCTTGATCAAAACTTGTCATTAAATATTTAAGCCAAAAATTTCAATGATATTAACAGTATCTTTTTTTTTTTTTTTTTTTTTTTTTTTATGAATCAACAGTGTCTTTATTCTCAACAGTATCTTTTATCAACAGTATCTTTTTAAAATATAGAAAGTGTAGTTTTTTTCCTTTTAATTAAAAATTTAATATGTATCAAGAAGCACTCTCTTATTCGGCGTTTCTTTGCAGAGTAAGTAATTACTATAACCTAATTTTGTTGAAAATGTATTATTATATCTATTATTTATTTTATGAATATTATTATTATTGGATGGCAACGTTAGTTAAAAAAAAATCTGGAGTGACCCCACTCGACTTTCCGAACATTGAGTAACTAACAGTTTTGTAGATAAAATAAATTAACATTCATGCAAAGAGCATATCTGTTGCTATAATAAATAGTCTACATTTGAGTTTCATTAGAACTTTCAAAAATTTATATGTTTGAGTATCCCAACTACTTATTGGGAGTACAAATTAATTCGGTCCGTTTTCAATAGATGGCTCTGGCTGATTTGTTTACTGAATAATGATAGATGTTTTTTGCATTGTTAGAAAGGTTTGACCTTTGTCAACCATATTCAGTCAACGAAGCTTCGAGTTTTAAACAACAACATTGGTTTTTTGAGCATTCAATATGTCGAGTTTTGTGCTAAAGAAACAACATTTGCGGGAAGTTTTGATTTTCTTTTTTAATTGGAAGAAAAGTGCCGCTGAAGCGCATCGATCGCTTGTGGAAGTTTATGGTGAATCTGCGCCATCTGATAAATCATGTAGAGAGTGGTTTCGACGCTTCAAAAATGGTGATTTTAGTGTCGAAGACAATGAGCGCCCGGGCCAGCCGAAAAAGTTCGAAGACGCCGAATTGGAGGAATTGCTCGATCAAGATCCGTGCCAAACGCAACAAGAGCTTGCAGGATCGTTGGGAGTCACTCAGCAAGCAATTTCCGTGCGCTTAAAAAAAAATGGGAATGGTTCAAAAGCAAGGAAATTGGGTCCCATACGAGTTGAAACCGCGCGACGTTGCGCCCCATGTGGCAATTGTCGTTAAAAATTACTTGGAAACGTTGAAATGGGAGGTCCTACCCCACCCGCCGTATTCGCCAGACCTTGCTCCTTCTGATTATTGGTTGTTCCGACGGATGCATCACGATTTGGCTGGACACCGCTTCACTTCTTTCGAAGAAATTCAAGAATGGCTCGATTCATGGTTTGCGTCCAGAAAGGACTCATTTTTCAGAGATGGAATCCGAAAATTGCCAGAAAGGTGGACAAAAGTTGTGGCTACCGATGGACAATACTTTGAATAACATGTTTTTTCATTTTGATAATAAATAAAATGTTTTTTTAACGAAAAAAAACGGACCGAATTAATTTGTACTCCCAATATAAAAATTCTAACTTTTGCATTGATGGATTTTTCATTTTTAAATGAGGTTTTATATTCCGTTATACAATAAAGAATTTTTTAAGTATATTTTCTTTTGAAAAATTTACAGTGTCTAAATAAAAAAATCTTATTTTTATGAAAGCATTAAATATTTTTACTTGTATAAAGAAAGTTTATTTTTACGACTCAGCTAGCAGACTCTAAAAGTGGCTTTCAAAGTTTTATTTCTTCCAAAGTCTATTTCAAAACGAAATTCGGAACAAAAGGATTTTAAAAATGTGGTGGATTTAGATTACATTTTACCAAGACATGTAATCTTAAATGTGATTTCAAAAAACCCTTCACTCGATTATCGCACGTTTTGTAGTCATTCCTGAGAATTATTGTGATATTTAGCTATAAAATTTGCCTGAATTTGACAATTCTAGAAGATAAAGAGAATGATTTTCTTTTTCTCTCTTTTATTCGTGTTTATTCTACTCATTCATTCCTAAATCTGTAAGCATAAAATATTAAAATTTCAAAACAATACTCAGTATCTGGTTTTCAACGTATATAAAAATGTTGTAATGCATAAAGTATGATTTCAGATTTTATGTGCGATATGTGTTGTTGTTAGTTTATCTGTATTATAGTACAATACACGCGTTTTATGAAACGCTGTTACTTTGTTAATTTGTACGGAATTACGATGCAGTGTAGATTTTTTTTCCTTATATTTTTCATCAGTTTAAATTATGTAAGGTATTATATTTTTAAATTATGTAAGGTATACGGTGAGTTGACATTCCAAAAAGTGTAGTTATAACAAAAATCTCAAAACGCATAGTTATAATAAAAAATCAGTGTTTAAATTTCGACTGCAAACATTACTTTGTCTGTCATAAGCGTATAAAAATTGATTATCATAACTAAGCAGTGTTTTTATATTTGGTCAAATTTATTACAGATTTACGTCAATTGCATTTTATAGGAAAGACTGTTTCCGCTTAGATTTGGTTAGCACTGTATGTTGTCTATAAACCATGTATACAAGCAATATAGTCTACTTAAATTTAGCACAATATTAAAACGCATAAAATAGCATGAAATACTCTTCCAACAATTTTCAGCTTCTCTTTTGTGTTGTCCTGTAGATGAATGATAAATTATTTCCATTCCATATTCTATACGAAATTTTTTTTAATAAATGTGAAAAATATCTGTTTATCTCATTTTTTAGGGTAATGTAAAAATGTTAAACTGTACATAACAGAAACTTTCCTCATAGGCATAATGTATTTCAGTTCTTTTGGATGTCCTTGTATACGAACTAATAGGAATCTTTAAAAATCCTATTTTCAAGAAACTTTTTAAGCTGTATTACGGATTAAGACTACCGAGTTTGGACTTCCTGGTAGTTTTTGTTTTTCAGTTACAGTGATAAAAGTCGCCCAAACAGACATAGACTAACCTATAAAAACTATTTTTCTAAATTATGCAACCTAAAAACGTATAAATATATCAAAAACTCAGTTTAGGAAATTCCAGCCAAAAACAATATTTTTTATGTTATAACTGAGAAAGAGAAAGTAAAAATAGCGTTTTAGCGTTTTAGAATGTATTACATGTGTCTAGCGTAATCACGTTCCAAATTATTTCTATATTATTTATTTCGAAAACAATCAGTGTTCTTGTAAATATATGAAAGGATGTAAACAATGACATAGTTTGCTTAAATTGAATTTTTCTTTTATTATTATTTTTTTAATTGTTATTATTCGTTTAGCAAGACCAAACTTAAGAAAGTGCCCCTAACCCTTCATCAGATTACTAATTTTTCTTACAAGGTATTTTGTGAATATTTTACTAAACAAAACGATTTCTGTTTGGCGAAGTATGAAATCGCTAATCTCGTTTTTCTGTAGTGGTTATATCTGAAGGTTTAACAAAGTTAAATAAGCATATTCTGTAGGAACCATAGACGTATTATAAAAATGGACGGGACAATGGCAACCTTTTTCAATGGAAAAGATAACTCATAAAAAAAATCACGTGACTGTTGAACTACAGGAAGCCAAACTGGCCAATATTGAAATTTCCTCACCATGCTCTAAACTCTGCTTTTTCTTAAGCAGATGATATATTTCCTTTTTCTTTGAAAGTTCTTTTTAAAATTTTTACTTCACTTTAAAAGTGAGATTGTTTTGAATTTAAAAAGAAATTTATAGCAAAAAATAGTAATTAGATGTACTTTAAAAGCCCTAGAAGTTATGTAAAATAAGGATTTTATTTCACAGGTAAGATTCTTTTTAATATTTTTTTAAGTAATTCTTTTTATAAAATGTATATAATTGCTATATTTAATTCTCTATATTGAATTAGTTTAAGTATTTTACACCTTATATGATTTCAAAAATGTTCATGATTATTTATGAGAGTTAAAGCCAGTATAGACAAACCGAAGTTATAAACACTTTTGAACTTTGTTGGAAAGTTTTAAAAACAAGGTAAAAATAAATTTCAGCTGCTGTAGTATTTTACAGAAGTTTCGCTTACTGTATCCTTTAATAATTATAATAATAGTATTTATATTCAGAACAAAAAATCATCATTAATGCGATAAAAGCCAGAAAAGATAACCTTCTTTCAGCAGTCACGTGTTTCATCTTTGCCACCTTTACTTATATTCCCTTAATAATGGAATGCTCCATCTACTCTTATAATAGGTCTATGGTTGGAACCGCTTCTATCTCAACCTCTTATGGATAAATTCTCTAATGGAAATCTCTTTGCCTTAATTTTTTTTATTTGTACTAATTTAATGTATCTTCCGATTTGTCACTATTTATGTGTGTGTGTGTGTGTGTGTGAAATAAACTCTGAAAATTAATTTGGGAAAAAACTGAATTTTTCATAAAAACCTGAAACTAAGTATTTTTAAACCAGTGCGCAAAATGCAGCAAATGGAAATATAATACGAAAATAATTTTATAATAAACCGATATCAAATGAAAAGCAATCCCAAAACCGCCATGTATTTTATGAATAAGAAATTTAATGAAATGTGGTGACTAATGACAGTAGCAAGCAATTCTTCATATATATATATATATATATATATATATTTGTATTTATTTTAATATTTGACGAATTGTTAAATAATACACATTCTAAGGGCAAAAATAATTTTAAGAAATGCGTTGTATGGTAAATGATGAAGCCAGTGTAAGAAGTAAAAGAACTAGTTTTACTTTATTCAATAGAAGTAAATGCTGTATCAGTGGTACCAACTAACAGAAACTTTTATGTTCAATATCGGGCACTAGTTTTTAATTGGGATTTTGAATAGCTGTATCTTTGTCTAATCGTTTATCATATACAGGGTAGCCATAATTAAACTGGCAGTGCCTACAATGTTCTGTAGTGCATTCTGATTGCAAGAATGACACCATGGTTTGTAGAAAGATAAAACAAGACGGGGGACGAAGGATTCCGCAAGAAAAGAAATAAAAAAAGAAATAAAATAAAAATAAATTTCCAAAGTTTACCGCTAGGATAATATGTGATGATTTCGTTTTTTAAGTAGAGATTTTTCGTAATTTATAGTTTAAAATTGATGATTGCTCACTTATTTTAAGAACCGTTTTTGTAGCATTTATTATTTTGAAATTGGAATAATTGTGCTAATTTGTCTACGAGTAAAGGCTTTTTAGAAAACAGCGCCACATATTCCCCTAGCGGTAAATTTTGGATTTTTTTTTTTTCTTATTTTTACTTTTATTTATTATTTATTTATTTTTTATTTTATTTTTCGGAATCCTTCGTCCTCCGTGTCGTTTGATCTGCCTACACTGTATAGGGCCATTCCTGCGATTCAATCGCGCTACAGAACCTTCGCTGTAAGTACTGTCATTTTAATTATGGCTACACTGTATATCAAAGATCACTTTTATTACGATATTTATTAAATAAAATAGTCTCTACAAGATGGCAACAATGTGTTCGATTCCTAAAAGATTTTGACTTCCGGCTTTCGATGGATTTACACTTTCTGATATGTCTTGAACACGATTTGGGAAACTTAAGAAAATATCCATCTCTGTGACAAAAAATTTCTATCAGCTCTATCTCGAGAACTAATGCACAGAATTTTATAGAAAGTCACATTTGTTGCACTTTGACATAAATTGGCGTGTATAAACTTTTCATGCGTATCACTTAACAGGTGACGCTGTCATCACGGTTTTTCATAAATTTTAATGTGGCGGGGATATACAAAAGGCCTTATAAATGCAGGCAATGAGCATTATTTTTAAACAATCAAAGTGAATTAAAAACAATAATTGTAACAGCCAACTCCTACAGTCCATATGAATATTTTTCGGAAGAACTCCAATGATTGAAACATGCATCTGTGATAATTTGAAACACTTTTTCCTTTTTCTATTATTATTATTATTATTATTATTATTATTTAACAAAAAAATTTTTTTGAATAGTGCCTTTCCTAAGATGTCGTCTATAGAGCACGAAATTTATTTTCTTGTGCCATTTAGGGTTATATTTTTCTGACATGAACAATCATTTGACAGACCATAAAAGTAATAATCGAAATATATAATTTGCACTGCGTGAATTTCTATAAGAAATTATAAAATAAAGTTTTGTAATGGCCATAACATACTAGTTAAAAGTAGTATTTGATAAAAACTAACATAAGTTATATACATCACAGTACAAATTTTTATGATACAATGCTGAAATTGACCCTTATTGATGCTGTATATGACCCTTTTAGATTTTCAGGTCATCTTATTGATTAGAAATTTCTCTATACGGACAGACAGACATAATTTAAGTTTTGTAATTCCTCAAATAAAATACCCTGATTTTTTTTTTTATTATTATTATTATTAAATTTATGCGAATGAAATGGTAGAGGAATTTCCTCTACCATTTTCCTCTACCATTTTTGTGTTTTATTATGTTTCAGATCAATTTTCAAAGAACTGAATTCGATGGAAAATATTTTTGAACACCCTGCATATAATGAAAATTGTAAAGAATATAATTTTAGAAATGTTACTTAAAAATGATGTTCTTAATTTTAAACGTAGAAAATATATTTCTTTAATAGAAAGGATAAAATATATCTCTTTAAAATAACGCTTTCTGATGTATAATTTACGTTAGGTTACTAACATACGTTAGATTATGTTGAAAGAAACAAAAAACAGATAAAATTTCAAAAATTCTTTCTGCACACTTGGTTAAAAATTTGATATATTGCATCAAGAGAAGAATCTTATTGTGTGGTCACCAAACAATTTTCTTTCTTATACTGAGAAGCGTTTCTGTGAAGGAAAATGAAAGTCGAAGAAATATTTCTGCCTTAAAGTATTTCAAATATTTTTATACATAATAGTTTATTTCACTGTACCTTTATCTGTGAATTATTTAAAGAAAAAGATTTAAAAATAAAATGAAAATGTTACCAATTATTTTTTTTTCTGTTGCTCTTACTTTTAGAGAAATAACGTTACCCTCTGTATAAATTTAAGATTGTAACGAATATAATTTTATAAAAGTTACTTTCAAAAACGCATTTTTGTTATTATGATAAGATTCTAAAAGAATTTTCTGTAATACACTGTATGAAAATTCTGTAAAAACAGAAAATATAACATCGGTCTGTATGGGAGTTTGTTGGACCGATCAATATTTTATACATTTTTATGATTATCAGCAGATATCGGTATATATCGGACCCACCAAATTACACCGTATACCGATTTACAGTGTTTATGACGTTGTTAAATTTGATTTCTGTCATCTATGTTTCGATAATTAAAGGTAAATATAAATTTGAAACCAAATGTTACCTTTTCAGAAAATTCAAGATTATCTGTCTAATATCCGGCAGTGTTGGACAAGATTGGTAAAAATTGGATTGGACTGGATAGGTTTCGTCGATATTCAACGATGCTCGTCAATTTCGAGAAATATTGGGAGCACTGGATTAATATTATTGTGCTACTAGAGTACACCTATTGCAGCTGAATGTTGCATGTCGGCACCGATATCACCGACCGAACGTGGATCCGTCGATTTAACCACTAATATTCATTCCGCTAACGATTGTATGATACAGGCATTGAATGACAAATTCATATCTAGCTACGTAGCCTGATTTGCATAAACTATCACAGTATGACCTGTAAGTGTTCTCTCTCTTTTATTTTAGAAATCCTTTTTTAGTACAACCTATACGAACAACACCAATGGTCAGGAAATATCAAGACCTTTAAAATAAGTTGTAACATGATAGGGTCTACTGCAAAATCACCTAGTTCCATTTTTAACCGCCAGGGGGCGCACTATATTGTATACAAACATCCCCAATCAACATGAAATTTCAAGACCTTTATCAACAATCGCCTTGAATTTCCAAGACCTTTCAAATAAGGTGTCACATGGTGGTGTCAACTGCAAAGTCCTTTAGTTGCACTTTCCACCACCAGGGGGCACAGTGTGTTCTGTACGAACATTACCAACGGTCAGGAAATACCAAGACCTTTAAAATAAGGTGCAACATGATAGGGCCTACTACAAAATCAATTAGTTCCACTTTTTACCACCAGGGGGCGCCCTATATTATATACAAACATCCCCAATCAAGATGAAATTTCAAGACACTTAAAATGAGGTGCTACATGTGTGGATCTAGAACGGATTTCCCTCTCAAACTAATTTCCCCCCTTCCCCTGCCCCCTTCAAATCTACTTTCCCCCTTTTCCCCCCTTTAAAATTGACAATTCCAAAATCGGAGATGTCGATTTTTTAGTATACGAGTCTAGTCCCCCCATGTACAATTTCTTCACCGTGAAGTAATTTGGAGCTGAGTTATGCTCGCCAACGTGTGTTTAACCGTTCGACTTCTTTTATTTTTCTCTTTTCATAACATATATACAGACCAAGACCTTTTTTTAGACACCTCAACCAAAGTTTTACTCCTAGCAGTTCTCTCAATTTAGTGGAGACAGACAAAGACACGTTTCAAATTAATATATAGATATATCGAAATGGACGGTGGATAGTCTATTAAGCGGGTATTTCATCTTGTCACTGTGTCAAGCTTTTGGCCAAATTCATTTCTCTTAACATGTTTTGATATTTCTTGCACTAGATTTTTATGAGAGCTTATATAGGATGGGGAACTGAGCAGAGTCCACCTATGCCAACTAGTAGTTTTTTTTTTTTTCTTTACACGGGAAACTAATCTTTTTTCTGTCTCTATAATCCTATTTCTGTAAAAAGAATTTTTTTTTTCCCCGAGCATTGCTTTTTTTATTATGAATTTTTGAATTTTGCATGATTTTACGACGAACCTAGTTTTTTTTTTTTTTTTTTTTTTTTTATGTTACTTTGAAAATAATATTTCAAGATATTTTTAGTGGTGAATATATTTTTAATGGTTTCACTACATTTTAAATCTTAGAAAAGGGCAGATGTCTTTAAACGGTGAAAATGTGATCAGAAACTGGCCATAACTTTGCTTATGATAATTAAGGAAACAATTGCTTTTAAAATTTGTAAGTTTGTTGAGAAAAATTCATAAAACAGTTTTTTTTAATCTAACTATTTCAACTTTTAGAATAATTGCACATTTCTTGTTTCAATTTTTTTCGTTTTTAAGGTTAGAGCGAATTTTTGTAAATCTTACACGCAGAATTACATGCAAATAATGCATTATATGAATCTAAACATATTCATAAATATTAATTCATAGTCTTTTACAATACAAGGAATGTAACTGGAGAAAATAAAAATATTACTAAATAATATAAACTTTTAATTAAATTTGTTTATTAATCCAACAGCTTAATCAAGTTGGATTATTATGTTTTTTTACCTTTTAAAAGTAATTTTTTATGCATTCAATTAATGTGTTCTATAAACTATGTACATTACAATATTTTTAAATATTGTATAAAAAACGTGACATAAAATCCCAAAACGTTTATAAACTTTCTACTTCAATCTTATTTCAATACACTCAGAATGAAAACACGCATTTCTGTACTCCACGAAGTTATATTAACCCTTTCAAAATATCTCGTGTTGTACATTTCAAAGCTTAGTTTTGAAGCATTTTATCCATATTTTTAAATTTCTGTGTTGTTATTAAATATATATATATGAAAACGCATCACTTCCTTTTCTTTTTTTTTCAGTATAAAAGTTCATGTAAATATATATGCATCAGTTAAATAGGGGAAATGTATTATAATTAAAAGTAGACACAAGTATATAACACCATATTCTCCCTTTGCAATAACTATTCCCTCTTGATCAAAACTTGTCATTAAATATTTAAGCCAAAAATTTCAATGATATTAACAGTATCTTTTTTTTTTTTTTTTTTTTTTTTTTTTTTTATGAATCAACAGTGTCTTTATTCTCAACAGTATCTTTTATCAACAGTATCTTTTTAAAATATAGAAAGTGTAGTTTTTTTCCTTTTAATTAAAAATTTAATATGTATCAAGAAGCACTCTCTTATTCGGCGTTTCTTTGCAGAGTAAGTAATTACTATAACCTAATTTTGTTGAAAATGTATTATTATATCTATTATTTATTTTATGAATATTATTATTATTGGATGGCAACGTTAGTTAAAAAAAAATCTGGAGTGACCCCACTCGACTTTCCGAACATTGAGTAACTAACAGTTTTGTAGATAAAATAAAGAAAGAGGAATTGCTAAACAAACAAAAGAGAGAAAACCATAATAGAGTGTTTTTTTCTCCATATATCACACGAGGTTTTATTTAACTCTACTGAACTTTGAGCCCTTAGATCATAATGATAAAGAATTTTTCGTTTTGTCCCTGTAAAAATCTATAGATGCTAGATTCACCAAAATGCTTATAGTTAGTGCAACAGTGATTTATAATATTCATACAAATTTTCAGCTCAATTGAATAAGGCGTTTAGATGCTATCGCACTTTTAAAAATTTGGTCTCATAGGCCATAATGATAAAGAATTTTTCTTTGTGTCCCTGTAAAAAAACTGTAGTGCTAGATTCACCAAAATCTATACAGTTGGTGCAAGTGCGACCTATAACATGTGTACAATTTTTTTGCTCAGATTAATAAGGCGTTTAGACGCTATCACACTTTTAAAAATTTGGCCCCATTGGCCTTAATGATAAAGAATTTTTCTTTGTGTCCCTGTAAAAAAACTATAAGTGCTAGATTCTCCAAAATCTATACAGATTGAGTATCTGTGACCTATAATATGGGTATAAAATTTTTGCTCAATTGAATAAGGCGTTTAGATGCTATCGCACTTTTAAGATTTTGGTCCCATAGGCCATAATGATAAAGAATTTTTCTTTGTGTCCCTGTAAAAAAACTATAAGTGCTAGATTCACCAAAATCTATAGGGTTCGTACTATGGTGACTTACAATATACGTACCAACTTTCAGGTTAATCGAACAAAGCCTTTAGACGCTAGCGTGTTCACAAACATACACACATACACACATACACACATACACACATACATACACACATACATACATCATCGTAAAAATAGTGAAAACGGACTCAGGGGACCTCAAAACGTATAGAAACATCAAAATCTCGAATTCGGATTTTTGACATGATTACAATACTTTCCTCACTATAGTGTTCGGAAAGTAAAAATATATGATACTTGGTCTCGTTTAATCGAGAGCTCGTGTGTATTAAAATTTTGAGAATAAGTAATTTACTGTTTTAGAGCAGTAGGTTTTTCCATTGGGAATAAAGTTTTTTGTATTTTTTAAATGATTTCTCTTTGTAAATAATATTCAACGTAGCTGTGTTCTTTTTTACTGATATTTGAATTTTAAGAAGAAACGCAGTACGTGTTATTCAATTGAGTAGCCGCTTTGAAGATAAAAGTGTGAATATTTCATTTACTGGCGTCCGTAGATAACACTAGTTTTTAGAAAGCAGAAGAAAACGGTGATTTTCTTAAGTAGCTTTAACATTTGTGGCGTCTGAGCGACAGGAAGTAGCAACATGTTTCAAGCAATAAAAGGATTTAAGAAAGATGATTTGATATATGTGGCGTCTGAAATTGGCGAAGAAGTACCAGCCAATGTTACTATTTCAGGTTTAAAAAATATTATAATGAACAATGAAGAATACAAGAAAGATGCTGAATTTGTTCAAGTACTATTAGGAAATGCTGTTGCCGAGCGAAAATTACAAGAGCAAGAAGAAAAAATGAAACAAGATAATGAATTTGAGAAAATGAAACAAGATAAAGAATTTGAATTTGAAAAAATGAAATTTGAATCTGAAAAAATGAAAGTTGAAGCTGAAAAGGAAATCGAGCTCGCTAGAATTCAAGCTCAAAGTCGAGGTGAATCTGTTCCACTAAATTATGTACCTGATTTAAGCAATTCAAAAAGGAAATTTACGTATCCAAGATTGGAATTTAGACAATTTGGCGATGACTTAAAAGATTGGCTTCCTTTTTGGAGTCAATTTGAGCAGGTGCATAAAGATGAAGATATCGCACCGGAAGATAAATTTCAGTATTTAGTGCAAGCCACGGTTGCTGGTTCCCGTGCAAGAGAAGTAGTTGAAAGTTTTCCGCCAACTGGCGCCAATTATGAAAAAGCGATCGAAAGCCTGAAATCTCGCTTTGGAAGAGAGGACCTCTTAGTCGAAGTATACGTTAGACAGTTACTAAAATTAATTATTTCTGTTCAAATTAAGGAAATGTTTTCATTAACTTCTCTGTATGACAAACTTGAATTGTATCTACGTGCATTGGAAACATTAGGTGTAACCACGGATAAATGTGCATCTATATTGTATCCCATGGTTGAATCTTGTTTCCCAGCAGATTTTTTAAAGGCTTGGAATCGTAGTAACATTTCTCATTCAAACACTGATGCTAAAGAGAAGTTGAATAATTTAATGGAATTTCTCAAAAAAGAAGTTGAAGGCGAAGAAAGGATATCTTTGGCAGTAGCTGGTTTCGGTTTAGGAAAGAGCCAAGAGAACAAACCTTTAAAAAGGAAGCAATGCAATTTTGAAAATTTGAAAAGTAAAGTACCTACTGCTGCGGGTTTATTAACGGCCACTTCAAATAGAGAGGTGAAGAAATCTTGCGTTTTTTGTGATGGCAAACATTCAAGTTTAGATTGTTTTTCAGCTCAGAAAATGAGTTTAGCAGAAAAACAAAAAATAATTAAAGATAAGCATTGTTGCTTTGCCTGTTTATCGCCAACTCACACTGTTAAGAAATGCCGAACAGTTCTAAAGTGTGTGATCTGTTCTAAAAAGCATTTTCCTCTAATGTGTGATGTACTTGATTCACAAAAAAGGGCTGTGGAAAAGAAGGAAGGAAAATCTGCAGAAAATGATGTTAGTATGTCCAATTTCAACAAACGAAGTCCAAAGATATTTCTTCAAACCGTGAAAGCCAAATTGGTCTCTGGCAATAAACAGAAAACTGTGAGATTGCTCTTTGATTCCGCATCGCATAAGTCATATATTCTGGAAAGTGTAGCCAAAGAAATGGATTATATACCTATTCGCCAAGAGAAAATGGTTCATTCCCTTTTTGGCGGCGTTATCACTAGCGAGGTCAAGCATAACTGCTATAAAGTGACATTGAAACATTTGAAAGAAAATTTTGGCTGCAATTTCGAAGTTTTGGATCAGTCTACAATATGTGAAAATATTAGACCGGTTTTTAAAGGCCCTTGGATAAAGGAGTTAGAAGAAAATGAGATTAATTTAACGGACATTGGCGTCAAATGTGAAGCAATTGATATTCTCGTCGGAGCTGACGTTATGGGAAAAATGTTGACTGGAAAAAGAAAGGTCTTATCATCGGGTCTCGTGGCTTTAGAAACATACTTAGGTTGGACCTTAATGGGAAAAGTACCGCCTGGAAAAGCCTCGGAAGAAAACTTGGCGATGTCAGTGTTATCGCTATATGTAAATGAAGCTGAAATCTCAAATCTATGGAAGTTGGATTTAATTGGAATCTATGATCCTATTGAGAAGAAGTCCAAATACGAGACTGATATTCAGACTAAAGAGCATTTTTTAGAAACAGTGGCAATTAATAGAGAGGGCCACTATGAAGTTTGTTTGCCATGGGCTGATGATAAGTCGCCTTTACCCGACAACTTGAGTTTGGCGAAGAAACGGCTCGAATACACAACAGCAAAGCTTATAGCGATGAACATGTATGAAAAATATGAAGATGTTCTTCTGAACTGGATTAATGAAGGCATAATTGAGGAAGTTCCCAAGAATGAAGTAAACTCTTATGGCGATTACTTATCTCATCGTGCTGTAATAAAACCTAGTAGCAGCACTACTCCAATTCGCCCAGTGTTTGATGCTTCAGCTAGATTAGCAAATTATCCTTCTTTAAACCAATGCTTGGAATGTGGTCCTAATCAAATGGAACTTATCCCAGATATTTTACTTCGATTCAGAGAAAAAGAATTTGGCGTTATCGCCGACATTAGGAAAACTTTTCTGCAAATAAGCATTCGTAAAGACGACAGAGATTTCCTGCGGTTTTTATGGTGGGAAAACTTAGAAGGAAAGAAACTAAAAGTTTTTCGCCATACAAGAGTTGTTTTTGGTGTTAAATGCAGTCCTTTCCTTTTGGCTGCGGTAATTGAGTATCATATTCGGCGTTGTAACGGATTTGAAGAATCTTTAAAGAAAAGGCTTTTAGAGAGTTTCTACGTAGATAATGTTGTTACCAGTGTTAATGACAAAGAAGAATTAGATAAGTTTATCGTTAATTCTAAAGCTTTAATGGCCAAAGGTTGTTTTGATCTTAGAGAATGGGAATGGTCTGGCGACTGTAATGAGACTAGTTCTAAGAAAGAGACTCAAGTATTAGGTCTTATTTGGAATAAAGAGCTTGATACATTGAAGATTAACATGAAATGGTTAGACAACATTAACATGGAAAAATTACCAAAAAGAACTATGTTGTCTGTCGTCCACAAAGTTTTTGATCCTTTTGGCTTCACCTCACCAGTCATGCTTTGTTCAAAAATAATGTTACAAAAAGCATGGAAACTAGGAACGAGTTGGGATGAAGAGATAACTGGTGAGCTTCATAAAGAGTTTATGCAGTGGTTTCAAGAACTGAAGTATTTGTCTGATATACAGATACCTAGGTTTATTCGAGTATCTTCCGAAGATTTAAGCAACTGCACTATTCACACATTTGTTGACGGAAGCAAAGATGCCAATGGTGAAGTTACATTCCTTAGAGTAGAGGATGCTAATCAAGTTAATTTATTTTTGCTTGCAGCAAAGTCTCGAGTGGCTACGTTAAGAGGTGTAACTATACCTAGAATGGAACTTCTAGCTGCTGTAATTGGAGCGAGACTGACGAATTCGGTTATTGAAGCTCTTGGTTGGAGAAATGTTATGACTCATTACTGGAGTGATTCTACAACGGTTCTTGCATGGATACAACGAGAAGAAAATTGGTCCGTTTTTGTAAGAAATAGAGTGCAGGAGATCAGAAAACTGAGTGATCCTTCATCATGGAGACATATAACGGGGGAGAAGAATGCTGCAGACTTGCCCTCCAGAGGATGCAAAGCAAAGCATCTAGTCTCATCAAAATGGTGGGAGGGTCCACAATGGATGAAAGACGTTTCTGAATTTCGAGCAATGATGGATTTCTCCAATCGCGATTGGAATGAGGAAGAAACTGAAAAGGAAAAGCCTAGGAAAACTTGTATACTGACAAATACTGAAGCTATTGTTGATGAAGATTGGTACTATAGATACTTTTCTAGTTATGATAGAATTATTCGTCTTGTTGCATGGATCCTTCGTTTCAAGCACAACTGCAAGAATTTAAATTGGAGGAAGCATGGTGAATTGACAGCTCCAGAAATTCATGAAGCAGAAATAAAGGTTTTACTTCTAATTCAGAATGAGTCTTTTCCTCAAGAAGACGAAAAGAGATTGAAAACTTTGCATACGTTCAAAGACGAGCTTGGTGTCATTCGTTTGAAGACCAAAATTATTTATCGAAAGGACAGTGAAGATTTTCTTAAACCTATTGTTCTTCCATCAAAACATGAAGTGGTAAAACGGCTAATTTATAAAGCACATGTTGAGAACTGCCATGCTGGTGTCCAGATACTATTAAATATACTTCGAGAAAAGTATTGGATTCTAAACGGCAGAAAGGCAGTGAAAAATGTTGTAGCCAGCTGCACTGCATGCAAAAGATTTCGGTCAAAGAACTTGGAAGTAATCAGTCCTCCACTTCCTGAAAACAGAGTTAAAGATGCTGCAGTTTTTCAGATAACTGGTGTTGATATGGCTGGGCCATTATTTCTCAAGGATAACAAAAAGATGGGTTTTAATTTTTACTTGCGCAGTATACAGAGCAGTCCATTTGGAGCTTGTTTCTTCTGCTTCAACAGATGCGTTCTTAATGGCTTTTAGAAGATTTACAGCTCGCAGAGGAAGATGCTCTACTGTATACTGTGACAATGGTTCAAATTTTGTAGGAGCAGCCAACTATTTCAAGAAACTAGACTGGGAACGCATACGAAAACATGGAGCTGTCAACTCTATTGATTGGAAGTTCAATCCCCCAACTGCTGCTTGGTGGGGCGGTTGGTGGGAGAGATTAATTCGAATTCTAAAAGATCTCTTGAAAAGAGTATTAGGGCTGGCACGTCTCGATTACGAAGAAATGATGACGGTTTTAGCTGAGTGTGAGAAGGTAGTCAACTCAAGACCTCTTACTTACATCTGTGAAGAGGAAGCTGTAAAACCAATTTCGCCATACTTTAACCGTGCCAATTTATTTTCGCCTGATGAAAGGAGTGCTTAATGAATTCAATTCGAAATATTTGTTGTGAGATTGTGCTTTTTATGCTGCTGTTTACATATTTCTATTAAACACAAGATTTTTTTTTAATGATTTTGACAATAATTACCATTACCATACTCAGACTGTGGATAACAGATCACCTACATTTCATATTTTTTTTTATCTAATGAAAGTTTTTAAAAGCATATTATTTTCAAGAGTATGTCATATTAACTTAACTTCAGCTGAAAAAAACTAAAAGATATTCAAATTTTGTTCAGATTGAAGAAGCTTCATAATTAAGAAATTATGTTTAATATAAAACTGAAAGCAATTCAGTTATCTATTTCGCAATTACAATCTATTTGTATATCCGAATTGACGAAAGAATGATCGTCTGTGCTTTTATATTATAGAAGAAATTACATACTTTTTGCTACACATAATGTCTGTGTTATAGACAAAAGAATGTTATAACGTGAAAGTTTTTTTATTAAAAAATAGAATATATTTAGATGTTCTTAAGAAATAACGATTCTAAATTTCTTTTTTAATTTTCTAGCCGGGTGAATCAAAATGACTTTGCCCATGTATTTTTTATTAGCCAAAATAAGGTACGTAGATATCATTTGAAATATAAGTACAATTCTACGTATCTCATGCTGTTTTTTTTCCCATAGTTCGCACACCAATTCAGACATTTGTCCCCTCGCAGTACTAAATTTAATATCCCCCTGTCGTGGAAATTCTTCTGGCTGACTGTAGAACAACCATAAAACTGTGATCTTGGCTATAGAGTTGCAGGTGAATCGCTGTTCTGCCCTATCTTTTAGACAAATTACAGCTGTAAATGTGAGGCCAATATACCCATTCCCATCGGAGACCCTTTCTTGAACCGGCCGGAACTTATCTGTCAGTAGCTCTAATGTACAGTACTGGTGTCAGTTTTGAAGTTGCAGTTATGATTCCTACTTCCACAGTGTATGAAGATGCACAAGGTGCAACCATCAATGCCAACATTGTTGCACACTGCCACATCTGCGGTTACCATCAGGCGAAATTGCCAAAGGATTCTCGATATGGACGACGTTGTTATCCTCCTCGACAATGTGAGACTGCATGTGAGAATCAGAACCAACAATAAGCTCCAATCGTTTTGATTAGAAAATCTAAATCACATACCGCACAGTCCAGGTCTCGGTCCTAGCAATTTCCACGTTTTCTGTTCGCTGAAGCAGTTCCTGACAGGACAACGATTCGCGTGCAACGATAGATCCAAGACAGCAGTTCGACGGTGGTTCCACAATCAACCGGAGAAACATCTCAAATTTTCTGCTGCAATGAGACAAATATCTTAATTGGTGTGCAGACTATTTTTAAAAATAGTGTAAACTACGTAGTACATATATTGGGTGAGTGCAAAAGTTCTACCCGTTTACATTACCCATAAAGAAGAGCAAATAAACGCAAAATGAACAGTACCTATTATTGTGCACAATCCCTATTGATATCTATGTCCTCTTGTAATATTTCTGGTAAGAGATGACTCCCACAGCGGTAAAGTTGCGGCGGTTTCGAGTCAAAAATGTCTTGGATGGCAATTTTCACAACATTAAGATCATGAAAGATTGTCTGACTGAAGGAATTGTTCAACGCACGAAATAGGTGATAGTCAGTTGGTACCAAGTCAGGAGAATAGGGAAGGTGGGGTAAAACCTCCCAACCAAAGCCCAGTAACTTTTGGCGAGTGATGACAGCAGCATGTGGCCTAGCGTTATCGTGATGAAGGATAACATCGCGACGATTGATGAGACCTGGCCGCTTTGCTACCAAATTTGAATGCAGCCTGTCTAACTGTAAACGGAAGAAGGCAGCATTGATGGTTTGGTTGAGTGGCAGGATCTCCCAATGAATTATTCCCTGCACATCCTACCACACACTCAATAACGTCTTCTTGGGACGAAGTTCAGCTTTCGAAGTCGATGCTAGCGTATCAGAAAGGCGACGCACAGTCCTACGACGCTTTACGTTACGGTACATAACCCACTTCTCATCTCCTGTCACAATTCGTGTCAAGAATGGGTAATTTTTGTACTGGGAAAGCAAGGAAACACAGGTGGTGATTCGATCATCCCGTTAGTTAGCTGTCAGGTTATGTGGAACCCAACGATCCAACTTCCTCGTAAAACCCAACTTAACCAGCCGTCTCTCTACCATTGTCTGGTGTACGTTGAAGGTCTCCCCTAATTCTTGCACGGTTGGGTTCGGGTTGTTCCTTATGGCTTGGTCAATATCGTCGTCTCCAACATGTGATGGCCGTCCACTCCTAGCCTGATCTCGGCAGCTTCTGTCTCCTTCCCTAAATTTACGAAACCATCAACGACATGTGCTTTCGTCTATTGCATCCTTCCCATAAACTTGACAAACATTGCGACATGCTGCGGTCCATACTCTTTTTATCGAACTCGCATAACAAACAACATCTTATATGTTCCTTCTCGCTTTCCATGCTACACCCTCTGATATTTTTTTTTTGAGATGATTAACTTTGTGAGACACGATGCGTTTATATGTGAGGCATCCAGACGTTTGATTGGCCAACGATTTGCGTCATTACAATTTCATGTGTGACGTCAATTCCAGTGCAAATTTGCATATCCAAAAACGGGTAGAACTTTCGCCCTCGTCCAATATTTGTAATTACCTGTAGGTAGCTTATTTTATCTAATAAAAAATAGGGGCTAAGACATTCTGACTTGCCCTCGTTTATTCATAAGAGAAAGTACTGAATTCGTAAAAATTTTCAGTTTCTACTTTCAACCGTTTTACATGTTTTAAGATGATCTGAATATGATTTTATCATTTTTAGAAAACGTTCGTCTCTCTGTCTTCCTGTATATGAGTGACAAAAATTTTAATAGATCTAGCTCAAGAACTAATCCATAGGTTTTCATAAAAAATTATATTTAGTTGGATTTTATCACAAACTGGTGTCTATCAACTTTGGTACATATAGCCTAAAAGGTAGCGCTACAATGCTGCTATTTCTCCTACTCCCGGAAATGCTACAACTCAGCTTCTTTTGAATTCAATTACACAATGTTTGATATGTGAGAGGTCCTTTATGAAAATTGCGCTGATTCCAGATGGGCGCACATCTGCCAATAGGTGGCAGTGTTATGTAAATTTTATTCAATATAACCTAGAAGGCTTTATCTCAACTTCTGAAGTGTATGAGAAAACAAAATTTAATATGTGAAAAAGCAATTATGAAAAAGAATTCTGGCTTAATTTGGGTGTATATCGCCCAATGTGTGGTACTGCTGTTGCTCAACTTCAGCGAATTTCCACATGTTTACATCTAAAAATCAATGTTAATTAAAATTGCACCACACTGCATATGTAAAATATTTATTGCAAGAAAATATGCTTGCACATTTGTTTATGTTAATGGACAGTTGATTCTGTTTTATAAAACAATATAGAAGAAAGTTTTGTGATAAAAGTAAACAACATATTAGTTAACAAAAGTGTAAAATTAACGCCAAAGAAGATTCATTCATTCTATTGTTCATGATAATTATAAAATTAACTACTATTGACCATTGACAAGTTGTAAAAAATTAAAATTGTAAGCAATGGAAAGGAAATTAAAAGTGTAAATTTACTCAAGTTAAAGTCTTTTCAAAGACAAACTTTGTCTTTGCAAATACTTCGAAAAGTAAAAGAAAAAAACTTGAAGAATTTTCCCCTTAAGGTATTTATTTATTTTATTTTTTATTTTTCAAGAAGGAAAAAGATCATTTCAAAGACATAGTTCTAAGATACCTTAAAAGGTTATTCAGTCGTTATTATTATAAAATATATCAAAAACAAAAAATATTCAAACTTCGTTTTTTCTTTCTTTGATATTTATAAAAGAAAGTAATAGATAAAAACTTTCGGCTTTGGGTATACTATGAGTTTACACGTTTTGAGGTCTCCCTAAAACTGTTTGACACTTTTATAAAATGCTGTCTGTTACAAAAAAAAATTTGTATGGATATAGATCAAAACTGGTGAAGAACTATATAAAATTTTATATTTAGTTACACATTGATTTAAACTGGACGTCTACTAACATATTGGGCAAACTGAGTAACATGTGTTGTTGTTATGCAGTATTTAGTTTTATTTACAGCATTGCTACATCTCAGCTTCTCTTGTGTATAACTACACAAAGCTTCATATATAAGAGGACTATTAAGAATAATTATGCTGATTCAGTTTTGGTTCATATCAGCTGACAGGTGGCGCTACTATGCCACAATTTTTACTTGTACGGGTAGACGGTGTATCAGCATTTATAACATATAAATGCCCCAAACTTATTATGTGAGATGATCATTATGAAAAATAATGCTTACTTAATTTGGGTGTATATCAGCCAACAGGCTGCGCTGCTATTATTAGGTCGTTGCAAAAGTTCGTGCGGACGCGGATCATTTTATTGCCTCCAAAGACCTATCACCGTGGTATACATTTGTTACCCTAAAAATGGGCAAAGGTTGTAGAAAGTAATGGAGAGTATTTTGATTAAAAATTGTCATTTGATTTGATGTATTTTTATGAAATGAAGCAATAAAAAACCACACAAATTTATGCAACGACCTAATATTTACTTTTGCGATTTTCCATATGGCTGTATTTCAGAATCTATTAGTTAAAATTATACCAAATTGTTTGTGTAAAATTTTTCTTATGAAAAGTTATCATTTAATGTTTATTTATGTTAATCGACAGTTGGGGCTTTTATATAGAACGGTATAACAAAAAGTTTCGAGTTTATCACAACATATTAGTTCTTATAAGTTTGAGAATGATTGTAAAAGATTTTTTTTCATATTTCATGGCTAAATAGGTCATAAAAGTAACTAATATTTATTATAAAAAAAATAAGAAAAAAATTTAAAATGAATGTATTGGGAAAAAGTCAAAAAGCAAACTTACTCAGCTCAAAATTATTTTTATAAAACAAACTTTGATCTTGGAAATTCTTCAAAAGAAAAGACACAAAACTAAAGATTTTTACCCTTAAGGTACTTAAAACTTCTTTTAAGGAGTAAAAAAAAGATCATATTAAATACACGATTGTAAAATGTCTTTAAAAGTTATTCGGCTATTATTATTTTTAAATATGACTGCAGAAAAAAATATTGAAATTGTATTTTTTTAAACTGTAATGCATATAGATATACAATTACATATAGATCATTTTACAAAATGTCACACCCGTAATAAAAACATAAATTCTGAGAACTAAAACAATAGATTTGTTTTGTTATTGCTGCAGAATGTAACGTTGAGAGCTAAGTTATTACACTAGAGCATAAGCAAAGCAATTCTACCATTCAAGCTATTTTTGTTTATTTTTAAAATTTTGAACGCAGGTTACCCGCAAACTCTGACGGCCGTATTCACCATTAACTTTAACTCCCAGTTCAACGCAAAAATTCGAAAATCGTCTAAAGGCAGGGTGCAGCTTTCTAAAAAAATTGACTGTCTCCTTCCGAAAATCCTGAAGATGTACTGTAGATAAGTGAGCTGTTTTGGTAATTTTTAGGTCATATCAGGCCTTCCATTGTTCTTAAAATTTTACACTTATCTTATTATATTATAACCTTAATTTTAAAACAATATTTTTTACAGAATATTTACACATGTTTAAGTATTAAAACATTTAAGAAAAATTCCTTATTGACAACAATGGTGGCAATATAATAAAACGCAAGTAAAATTTCAGAAATGCTGCAAGCCTAGTTATATTTAAAAAATGTTAGCATATGTCTTGTGGGGGCCGTATTGTGGTTGAAAAAATTTACAAAACACTGTGGAACAATTTAGTGTCCGATTGTGCTAGGCAGTTAGCCACGTTCATCGTTTTCATGGTGAAAATAGTATGACCTGTAATAGAAATTTATAAAACGAAATAGCTATAATGGGTTCTTTAGCAGAGTTCACCTATTCCATCTACTTTCGTTTGAAATTAATTTGTCAGACACTATCGTTCCTTAAATGCAAACTCATTTTAAAGAAATAATCTGGTGTGTCACTCACACGACTTTCTCTTACCCTGAAATTTAATACTATAAATACAGATTGGAGATTAAGAGGTACGATAACGAGTACTGTTATGTAAACCTACGTTAACAATTCAAATTAGGCTTCGGAAGTGTTTTATATGATAATTAGATCTGTTTAAGGGGGGCGGAAGCACCCCTGAACCCCCCGTTTCATTAATGCACCTACATTTATATAGAATTTAATTCGGTTATTAAAATATAATTCTGTTTTTAAAAAATAATTTATTAAAATTACCATTTAAACAAATTATATTTTATCATAATGCAGACGATTTCCATATTAGAGAAGTAGTATAAAACTAAACATCCGAAAAAAAGTTGAATTTATTCTCAATATTACACTTAAAAAAAAAAAAAAAAAAAAAAATTTGTTAAAAATTAAAAAATATGATAACTTTATTTTAAATTATGTCAGATCGATGGTTCAAGCATTCGTTTTAAAGGTATTGGCGAGCTGTTTTGAAAGATACCCATCATAAAAATTTACTCGACTCGAAGGGAGACTCCCCCCCCCAGGGGGAAGCGAGGCTCCTACATACACAAAAAAAAAATTTCCCAGGTGACTATCTCTATTACAAAAAATATATATTCGTTTAATTTGGTTTATTGCTGTCTATAGATGTTAAACTCTACTTACCTGCAATTTCTCCCATAGACGTAATGTATTTGAATACTTTTGAGTGTCCCTGTACACGAACCATTTGCTTCATCTCAACGAAAAGCTTACTGTAGCATCCCTACTAGTCCAAGCGGCGGCTGCAAAAAATGGACTTGATAAGGTATGAAGCTGATTTTTTTTCTATAGATAGAATTCATTGTTACAATGAAAATCTGATAGGGTTGCCTGGTCAAAGCCGTCAAGTTTAAGAGAAACAACCTCACTTCCGGTCACAATTTAAACGATTTTCGAACCCCAAAAGGTATAAAGATGAAACCGGTGCTAAAATGTAGAGATTAATATGCTCTTTAAAATGGCATAGGGTTGCCTGGTCAAAACCGTCAAGTTTCAGAGCTCGATAATAGGGGTCAAATTTAAACGATTTTCGAACCCCAAAAGGTATGAAGATGAAACCGGTGCTAAAATGTAGAGATTAATATGCTCTTTAAAATGGCATAGGGTTGCCTGGTCAAAGCCGTCAAGAAACAGAGGTTGCCAGCACGTAAATAGGGGAAGTATTTTACGATTTATTTACCCAAGTAAAAAGTGATTTACCCAACTGTAAAGATGAAGCCAGTGCTAAAATATAGATATTAATATGCTCATTAAAATGGCATAAGGTTGCCTGGTCAAAACCGTCAAGACCCGGAGGTTGCCTCGAAAATAGGTCAAATCTGTCAAGTAAAGCAGTCAACCACAAAAAAAAAAAAAAAAAAAAGGCGAGTTTTGAAGATTTCTTAACGAAGTGTAAAAAAATACGAATAGCATTAACAAAGAAAATGAATAAGGATGAAATTATATGAATATTTGAAAGGTGTAGCTGGTTCCAGAATGTACAGCGTAGGAGTTATTTTAAAATGGCGTATGTTTGCTTGGTAAAATTCGTAAAGAAATAGCGGTCAGTCTCCAAAAAGCTAACGAATATTAAAGGTGTTTAACACAAAGTGAAACACACATGAAGACTATTTAAAAAAGGTTAAACACGAAATGATTAATATTTAAAAGATGAAATTGCGAGCTAAATGTAGAACATACAACACTTTTCAATTTGCTTATGATTGCGCTTCAAACCTGTCAAGGTATAGCGGTCAGCTTAGAAAAGGAAGCGAATTTCAGTATTCGTTTATTTTATTTGTTTAATGATATAAGAGATTTTAAAGCATAAAGAAAATTAAATTATTATGCGTGACCATTCTTTTTCTAATCTGTATAAAACTAATTTCAGCTCACGAGCTCGTTTTTTCCCCATTTTTTAATACTTAAAATATTCAAATTGTGTCAAAGTATTGAGAAGATAAATTCCCTGAAGAAATGTATGCGGCTGCTTTGTAGAATTTTATACGAAAATTTTGGGTTGTGCCGATTTTGTTATATTAAAAATTTGTCAATTTTAGAAAATTTTCTCAATTATTTTTTTATATCTAATTAAAAATAATCAATAATACCTTCTGCAAATTAATTATGGGTACAAATAAAGCGAAAAACATTTTTAAAAAATTGATAAATTTTTCGCGTTTCTTAATATCCATGAATTAATTTATGAAATCGAAATTTGTGAATCTTGCTGCAAATCTGAAATAAGAGGTTTTTTTTTTTTTTTTTTTTTTTTTTTTTTCATTTCATTTAATTATTTATTTTGTATACTAACAGAATTTTTTATTATGAGTTTCTTGGGCATTATTATCTTCATTTCTGTTAACTTTTGCGGGCGTATTTTCTTATCTGTATCCGCATGCTACATTTTTAATTTTTACTATTAATTCGTTGTTTTTATGGGAAATTTTAGAACAGTTTCATTACAGTTTATTTATTTATTTTTCCTTTTTTAAATACATTTTATATTTTTCTTCACATTGTATAAAAAACCCTTCAAAATTAGCTTTTTTTTTTTTTTTTTTTCCCCGAGGCAACCACTATTTCTCGAGATTTTCACCTGGCAACCCAATGATACTCTAAAGAGAATATTATTCTCTATATTTTATAAACGGTTTTATTTTTAAATATGTTAATGTAAGAAAACCGCTAAAACTCGCCCCGCAGACCATTCGCTAAAAACATGATTTTCGTATTCAGGGGACCTCAGAACATGTAAATATAACAATAACTCACGTTTGAAAATTTGACCCTAAAACCATACTTTCTCGGGTAAGAGAAAGTAAAAAGAAATTTATTTAATTACAACACACTGGAAATAAATTCTGTGACTCACGACTAGAAACTAAATTGTGACTCTAATAAAATTATAATGCATGTCATCCTTATAAATTCTAGTTCCATTTGATCGCAAGTTCTAAAAACACCTATTATAATTCTAGAGCGTTTTCCTATTTTATCGTGGTAAAACTTATTTTAAAGTCTCGACTAATAAGTGACAGCAGAAGAGACGAGTTTTAATAACTATAATTTTGGTTTGTGACCCATTTCTGGAATATCAAGCCATAATTTCTCTCAATACAAAGGATTTATAATACTCATAATGTTCTTGTTATTATTTTATCACCTAGAAAAGTATAGACTAGAAATTCCCAACCATTTCGTCTATCCAAGCTATTTGTTTACCTTATAGGCATAGCTCGGAAATCTCTATTTTTAATTTAGTAATTCAGAAAATGACTATTCATTCTAGGTGATGGCGGCATGCTTTTTTAGTGTATTAGATAACATCTATACCGAATATTGTTATTACAACTTTTAATATAATATGGCCGTACGTTCCCTATAAGGCAGGTACTGTACCCTAGATTTTGGGCACCTATTGGGGCACCATTTTATAAGGTTCTGTAAAATAAAATAAAGATTATTCACAGAATAAACTGAATAAATTCTTGAATATTGAAAAATATATTTGAAAATATAGTGATTACTCAACGAACAATATTAAAAAACGCTCAGCAAAAGAGTTCATTATCTCATTTAGGTTAATCTTGAACTGATCTGATTTTATTACTCACTCAGAGCTTTGAAGAAGATTTATGAACACTAAGTGAACGTTTGAGTGAATTTTATTTACATTAGAGACTTAATGGAAACATTCATCAAGCTGCTGATTGATTTAAAAGATAATTTAAAACTGCTTTCTTTGTTCACGGATTTATATTATTACGAATGTTAGGAACTAAAGGAATATGTTCTTTATTTTAATACAGTAATATAAATTGCAAATTACATATCCTTATCTATCTACTCTAAAAAAAAAATTGTATGCTTGAAAGTAATATGTACTCACATTTCGTCACATTTCCTCGAAAAAATTCTAATAAATATTTAGCGGTAAAAAGTGCTTTTGTGATTATTTAAATGTAATAATAATCAATATCATATCATTAGTTACAACATAAGTTAGAATATGCTAATTTGTGTATATGGATTCTGAAATTCCAGAATTTTTCCAGACCAACATAAGTGTAAAATTAGAAGAAAATGGGTCACATGAAGGTAAGTAAACCACTTTAAATTACTGGCAAAACTCTATTAATTAAATAACGCTTCCAACTTTATTATTTAAAATGAGAAAAGCTCTATCTATGTTAATACGCAAACACAACACAGATAAATAACTAAAAGTTATTCTTTTACAAGTAATTTTAAGAGTAATCTGTTAGTCAAATAATCCTTTTAATCAATAGCTTCGATTAACCTACATGTTTCTAATATTTTCACAGACGCCTTATTCTAAACTGATAACTTCTCCTGAAGTATTTGTCTAAAATATTGGTGTAGTTTAGGCAGATGAATTTTAATGTAAACATACATAATAGTGTATGAAAAGAAACAGACTTCTCTCTAAAATTAAGTTCTGTTTAGGACAGAACTATAATTTTTATTTTATTTTTAATTTTACAGACTTTGTCAGAATTAGTATAATATAGATATGTATATAGATATGTATGTGTATGTGTTTGTGTTTGTTTATTTATTTTCAATAACCGAAAAGTCTTTTGACTGATCAATTTCAATATTTCCTTACCTCAGGCTTTATTAAATAGCAACATTTTCAATAAATACATAATATTCCGCCTGCAACGGTTTAAATAAAACTTTCTCAATTTTAAAAGCATCCTTTCGATGTAATATCAAATCGTCATGAAAAGAGAACTAATACTGAAATGCAAGCGGCATTCCTTTCCATATCGTGTTTTCACGGTTTTGTCGATCTCAGCGATTCTTTCCAAATGCGGATAGATTTGAAATTCAGATTTCCTGCCTGCCTCCTCTGCTTTTTTACAGATGAGAGCTCGCGCTTCAAGTAGGAAGATACCGGAAAAGTTTATAGTTTTTTATTTATTTTCATTTTCGAAAAATTCGAGAAAAAGTAAAAAAGTGTAAATAATCATAATAAGAATATAAAATTCTACAAAAGTTTTTGAAATCATTTATTTTAAGATTTTTACTCTTATTAAACTTATTTTGCCTAATTTTAAGATAAATTGAAAAGAAATTATATGCTAATCCTTAAAGATGTTAAAAGTTAAATATTTTGAAATTTTAATAAAATATTGAAAATATTAAAGTTAATCATTTCCTTGAAATGATACACTTCAGTTAATCTCGGGGATTTAAATTCTTCATCCAAGAATAAAATTTCTTTGATTTAATTGTTTTTTTTAACTGTAGCATTTGGTTCAGAAATGTCATGTACGTTAAGTTACCTTCTGGAAACTTTTCAGAAAAATGAACTAATTATATTTTTACTTTCTGAACACACATATAGGCCTAGGTCCCCAGCGTAATCAGTAGACCTTAAACCCTACAATTAATCAACCATCCGAACATACATATGTAAGGTAAGTATTATAATCATGTCACAAATTTGGCTTTAAGATTTTAATGTTTTTATAGGTTTTGAAGTCCCCTGAGCTCATTCTACTATTTTCACGATGATGTATGTGTGTGTGAGAGAGAGAGCGAACACGATACAGTCTAAACACTTTGTTCGAATGAACTGAAAGTTAGTACGTCTGTTATCGATCACCGTATCATGAACTATAGAATTTGGTGAATCTAACACTTGTAGTGATTTTTTTTTTTTTTTAACAGGAAGATGAAAAGAATGCTTTCTCATTATCGCCTATAGGCTCAAGTAATTTAAAGTGCATTAGAGTTTAAACGCCATATTTGAATGAACTGAAAAATAATATACATGTTATAGGTCAGCGTTGCTCTAATAATATACATTTTGATGAAATTAGCACGTACAGTTTTTTTTTACAGGAGTACAACAAAAAATTCTTTATCATTATGGCCTATGCGATTAAAAATTGTTAGAAAATAGTAGTAAAAGCTCTTAATGTAAATGTAAAAGCAATATCAGCTAATTTGCAATAACAGTCCTTTATGTAACTGAATATTTTTGTATGGCCTTGTAAATCTTAATGCCAGTCATACTATATTCTACAGGAAGCATTCTTTTTTTTTTTTTTTTTTTTTTTTTTTTGTGCATGTGAATAACATATTTCAATTTCATTAAGATTTGTGCGAAGAAACTTACTAAAACATGGTTTATAGAAATATCTTTCATAGAACGCAATGCTTTAGAATGCATTTGGGTGTCTCTGTACACAAACCAGTAATGGTATTTATTTTAGTTTCAATGAGGAATATCTGATAGGGAACTTTAATAACATATATTCGTTTCATTAAGATTTGTTCAAAGTAAAGGTATTAAAATATGGTTTATAGAAATACCTCTTATAAAACGTAGTGCTTTGGAATACTTCATCGTGTCTCTGAACACAAATCAGTAATAGTATTTACTCCATTCTCAATAGGAAACATCCGATAGTAAACTTGACTAACGTATATCGGTTTCAAGAAATTCCATAAATATGTATGGGTTAGAGCGCAGACAGACAGACATACAAACCGAAGTCATAAACACTTTTCAGTTTTATTGCAAAATGTTAAAAAGCGCTCTTTAAAAATGCCAGTATTTCTTAAAAAATAAGAAGGAAACAAATGCAATGATGATGCTTAGCATAGCTATATATATGTATATATATATATATATATACATATATATACCATTAAAGATTATAACTTAAAACTCTTCTAAAAAGAGAATGTTTCAAAAATATTAAATTAAAGGAAAAAGAACTTAATATGCAGTTTAATAAGCTATAAAGACTTGAATGTTCTGAAAACGTTAGGGAAGAACAGAACTTTTCATGCGGAATTTCAATATGCAAAAAGAAAAAAGCTACACTGAGAAAAAAAAATATACCGCCTTCATCTAGAATTAATAAGTGGTCATTTTCTAAATCCCTTAACTAGTAATATAGATTAACGAGCTATGCGTATACGGTAAACAAATAACCTGTATAGATGAAATGGTTCAGAATTTCTTGTCTATACTTTTCTAGATTGCGAAACAATATTATGAATATTATGAATATTTTGTATTGCAGGAAATTCTCGTTTGATTTTCTAGAACTGGGTAATAAATCAAGATTATAGTTGCTGAAACCCGCCTCTTGTATTCGCATTTATTTGCAGAGATTTTTAAATAACTTTTCCCTCGAGAATATAGACAAATGCTCTAGAATTCTGATAGGGATTCCTAGAACTCGCTTTCAAAGGGGACTAGAATTTATAAGGATAACACGGAACTATTTTTTCTAGAGATACAATTTGGATTCTACATGTCAGTTACAGAATTTTTTCTTGGTGTAATGCTATTATAGAATACAATAGTATAACACTATTCAAAAAACAAATAAATAGATAAAATCAATCGAAAATGCAAATTATTAGAATATGAAGAACGAAAAAGCAATAAGTAGAGATATTACGAATCTTTCTATTGACAAGTGCTAATACATTTATTGCAGATTACAAAAAACTACTTTTTTCTTTCTTTAAGGAGCTTTGCTTTGGGCATTCCTATGAATTAATACTTTACTTTAAAAATATGTTTTATGTATTCGTGTGAAACACTTTATATGACATACACTGTAACAAATATGTCCTATTTGCTGCTAGAAATTCTCTGTAATTTGAGAAAATACGCTCGACAAAGTAATTTCTTCGTAAATTACGCGTATTTTCTCAAATTACAGAGAATTTCTAGTAGAAAATACGACATATTTTTTACAGTGATATATACGTGCAATAAGAAATTTACCTCATCGACTGCTACGGATAAAACTTAATTGGTCCAAGTACATATACATAAAATCGTATTGCTAAATAACTTAGCGTTACCCACTTTCAGCAAAAGGTGCGTAAACGCACCATTTCAATAAATATATATATTTTTTTTTTAATTAACACTGTGACGTATATTTTTCACTAATTTTATTTTTCTGCTATTTTTAAGAGATCTGAAGACATTTGTAAAATATTGGTAATTGAATTGGAGTAAACATTTTCTGTTGCGAAATTTTCAAAATACGCTAGTTTTCTAACTTTAAATGATTATTGACAAATTAGACTTTTTAAAAATGAATAATTATTCCACTTAAGGTTAATGATATGTTTTTAGAATTGATTAAAGTTGCAAGTTTTGTAAGTAAAATAATAATAATAATAATTTCATAAAAAAATTTAGAAATTTTTATTTAAATTTATTTTTTATTTAAATTTGTTATTTAAATATGCACCATTTTCTTTCTTAAATATCATTTTTAATGCACAAAACATTTTTTGTGTCTTAATAAAATGTATTCTACGCACATTTCATTTGAAAATAATACCACATTTTATAAAATTTCTATTCTTGACCTAAAATGAGTTAAAGAAATGTCAATATGCGGGGTTTACTGTTCAAAATGAGAACATACGCTGGCTATGATGTTTTAATAAATTGTGTGTACAATTTTAAAATAAAAAAATTTTAAGCCAAAGAATTTCTTTCAAATATTATTTAATAATCTACTCTATATTATATAAAATGAATAAACGCTTATGAACATTCAGCTGTGCGATTTCTATAAATAAGGGTATTTTTTATTGAAAGTTGAAGTACTGACAGTTTAAATAAAATGACAGATTTGATTTACGTTCTATTTACAGAATAAACTGTGGACTTGCTTTCATATCTTTCATTTTTTTCCCCTTAAGGCAAGATAAAAATCCAGCTCTGTGAAAGCACTTACTTTGAAGAATATTGATTTTTTCAGAATATATTTCATACTTGAAATATAAAATATATTATAAATTCTATAATATATTTTATTGTAATAATTGTATAATTTGATTTTACCTGTCTTTGTATCTCTCTCTCTCTCTCTTTCTCTTTCGATTTCTCTCTCTTGCATTATATATATTTTCAAAAAGTACAATCTTTACAACAGAAAAAAAAGACATATTTATCAACTACCTACATGTTAGTAGAAAATTTTTGTTGAAAATTTTTGCCCACAAAAGCAATTTCTTTTAACCTTCAGATAAAACGATATTACTAAGAATGTGGAGAATAGCTTTAAAATCACACAGCACAGATAAATTTTGAAATCTTTCCCATATTACGGGATATATATAGTTGAAACTAGTGGAAAATTAAACTGAAGAATTTAAATTAATTATGCATATTTACATTTACATAAGACAAATCCTCATTATCAGAAAACGAAGAAAATAAAGTCATTAATCATACATAAATTATGAAATTCCTTCTCATATTATGGAATATAATCATAGCAAATGCATGAGTAATTAAGAAAATGATTCCATGAATGTTATTTAAGAAGAAAAAATAATGAATTACCTCTAAATTACAAACAGTTTTAAAATATTACGGATTATATTGAGAGTTTGTCAGAAAATAACTTTGAATATTAGATATTCTTATAATTAATCTTAATTTTGTCAACAATTACTTGACTGAATCACAAAGTGATAATTTAGTATTGTTTCAATTTGGGTTTGGTGAGGTTTGCAAATAGAAGAAAATAATCCATGCAATATTAAAAAATCTGAAATTTGATAAAATTAAAAAAAAAAAATGAATTAAAAGTAAAATGTCTTGGTGGAGAAAATAACCGTTATTATAGAAGGCGGTTGATATATAAAAAATATACACAACAAGTATTTGGAAACACAAGCTTTAGATATACAGCTACCCAGTACAGTCAACGTTTCCACTTAACTCAAATTTTGCTATGTATACTGTAGAAAAATCTGGTACTCATAATTTTGACATAATTCTGATACATCGATCAATTTCCGAAAAATCGCTATATTGAGGAAAAAATATTATGTTGAAAAGAACTTATCTTGATTAAAAATTAAAATAAATACCTTTAAAATAATCTATATAATATTTCTCTAACGTGGACCAGTTTTAATTATTTTTTGTCAAAATGATACGATACGCGAGGATAAAAAAAATATATATTTATACATGGACAATATTTAAGCACATGGACTTAGCTCAATGGACTAACAAGAAAAACTGACGACATGTGTCTGATGAGATTATTTTACGAAAAAATATATTTTTAACAGTTGTTTCTTCAGAATCTTTGCAAGCGTCACTTTAAACCTCGCATTATTTTAAAGATATATACAGAATAGGCCAACATGACGACAAAAATTTAAAAGGCGTCGTGGGAGTCCTATATTAAAACTGTACTGCCTGTGGAAGTATGAAAATTGGGTCGTGAAACATGAATTTTTTTTGGAAACCTTTCTTTGAATGATTTTGGTTTCACTATTGTGCAATAATAATTTGGTTTTAATAATAATTTGGCTTCTGGTAAATTAGAATTTTAATCAGGTGGTGAAATTGGTATAACATTTATGAGTTTCAAATTTTAAAGGTAAATTAGAAAAGAAATAAAGTGCGAATATTTCGCACTGGTTTGCTACTACTACTACTAATATTAATAATAACAATCCATACAATGCTAATCCATAATAATAATAGTAATAGTAATCCGTACAATTCAAAGTTTTGTACTTATTACATATTAAATACCTTTTAGTTTTACGATTCCAAAAACATCCGGAAATTACCAAACTATAATAACATTAACTATGACCTTGAGGCGTTTGCGCTCCTGCAAACTCCATCTTAACTTACTTAATTAGATTACTAAGAGAACACAAGACTTTAAATAACAATAACTAAAGTTTATTTGAGCAGATTAATGGGAGGGCGGCCTGGTACTAAAGCTTAGCTCAGTCAGCGTTTTACTTAATCAAAATATATGAATCAACCATTTAAGTAGATAATCTTAAATATCTCACCACAGCAGATAGTCGAAGGTGTAGAGACGGTCACACTCGTACTCCAATACTACGGCTTCACTATGGGACAGAGGATTCCCTTCTGCCCCAGCTTGAACTTTCCGAAAACTAGTAGACACTCACCAACGCTCAACACTACTTAACTTCACACAACTAAATCTCCTCTACTCTACTTTCGATATTCACCAAAATAAGAATCATCTCATTCGCTATAATATCCTCCAACATCCACACCATCTACTAAAACCATCTCTATTTTTATACTTCTTCCTACACCCTCCTTTCACTACATTTCAATCCGTACTTTTAAAAATCACTTCTAATTTAACTAATATTCAAAATCTAAGTCTTTTAATGCAGCACCCTGCCGACACAAAACTATCTCGACCTCAACCGTCACCGAGCCACTGGCGACGGAGTGATTTTAACCGTCCCCACTTCCTACTTTGCTGGATCCAGCTTAATTAAAATAACTGTGGTGACGTTCTGACGTCTCAACCTCACAACCTAATATGCCGAAACAGTAGAAATCATGGCAAATGAGTGTACATGTAATCAGTCAGCATTTAAACCAGAGATGGCGCTAGTCTAATAGAATGATAGGAATTAATAGAGCGAGCTGTCAAAGAATGAAGCAAGTTGCTGAATATGGTCAAATAACTGACCAAAGAGATTTCAAACAAAAAGTATTTAATATTTATCTTTTAATATTAAAAAAGGTTTATTTTATTTTGTTGACTGGTTTCAGATTTTTTTTTTTTTCTTTTCTGTCATTTTAACAATAATTTTATTCAGCTAAACAAATTACCTTGCGTCGATTAATCAAAGGAATATGGTTGAAAGAAGAATGATTTTCATTCGATAGTTCCATAAGCTACGTCATGGATCTCTCTGTAAACAGCCAATGTGTGCAAGATCTGCTGAATCAACAAAACTTCTTGTTTCAATCAACAAAACAATTTTGCTGAATTAAACAAATGGGATTGAATCAACAAAATAATTTTGTTGATTTAAACAAATATCGGTTGAATCAACGGACCAATTTTCTTCAGTTGAACAAATATCCGTTGAATCAACAAAACAATTTTGTTGATTTAAAAAAATATTGATTGAATCAATTTCTATTATTGGCCAAAATTCTAATTATTGGCCAAAACAATTTGGCCGATTCGGTCAGTATTTGTAGAATTAAACAAATATTGGTCAAATCAACAAAGCAGTTTGGTTAAAGAAACAAAATAATTTGTGTTTTAGTGACAAAGTTTTTATTGAGGCTGTACCAAAATAAATAAATAAATAAATAAAATAATTTAACAAATTTTTGTTGTTTTAACAAAACATTTTCTTCTGTGCATTAGAAAATTTCAAACAGTTTACGATACATGTATCATAACACAAAAGAATATGAATTCACTGTTTACCACTCATCAATTTGGATGAATCAAAATATAATTCTAACTATCTCGCACTCAAAGGTATTTAAATGAAATATATTTCAATAGCTTTAATTTAACATCTCACACTTGGAAAAATTAATAAAATATTTACGAAATCCTTTGGTCACAAATAGAGTGTCACCAAATTTTTGTCTGCGATCGCCTAATTTATTGATAATTTGGAGTACCCCAGCTTCAGAAAAGTCTGCAGAAAAACTACCAAAAAAATGCCGACAATCTGAAGTTATTTGGAACAAGAATCATAAAATCTGCATAATAACTGCAGTTTAGAAGCAAAAAATCAGCAGATAATATATTTTTTCCCGATTAACTTATTATTGATCCAAATGCCTTCAAATTATCTGCAGTTTTTTGTAGTTTTTCTTCATTTTTTCTAGTTTTTTGAAGATTAGTTTAAGCTGGGATTTGTGTATCACTGTGCCCAACTTTATTCTATAAAGCACATTTATCATAAATCGAAAGCCAGTTTTCCTGCTGCTGAAAAAGTATCTATTTTGATATTTAAAACAAAAAGTTTTTATTCCCTAAAATTATTAAAATCAGATATTCAACTCATTTTATTCCACTCTCAAACAACAATTTTTACGCTTATATAAGCAAAATTGATAAAATGAATTCTCTAGACATTAAGAATACATTATTTCCTTCTTATCATATAAAATTTCATAACCACTTACGTGAAAGATTTATTTAAAAATAGTAGAAAAATATATTTTTACTTCCCCTTTAAATCTGGGTAACGAAAATTCTTTCTAAAATATACGATAATTATCTTAAAATATATTCAGATCACTTATCTCTAAATTTGATTATGGGCAGCAGCGAATAAATCAGACTTTTTAACGAGAATATCTTGTTTAAATATTTAAATTACTCTTCGTATTTAAAATTTGAAAATTTAATACGCATACTTATGTTTCAATCAATACGTAATTTAATAAAACCTGAATTATGGATTGAGTAAAATTCATGCAGTTATTTTATATATAAAGCTTTTCTTTTCTTTCTTTTCTTTTCTTTTTATTTATTTATTTATTTATTTATTTATTTATTAATGAAGAGGTAATATCAAAAATAATAGATCTCCAATACCGAACTGTTGTAAGAACAAGACCGAAAAATATTTCAGTTCACATATATTGTAAAAACGTTCCAACCATTGCATCGATTAACACTCAATGCATTTTGCATTCGTAATAACATCTTTTTTACCTTCTCTTACCCATATATATGGTAGAGAAAGTATTATTTTGGGGTTAAGTTTTCGAAATTAAATTTTTATTATAATTACACGTTTTCAGGTTCCCTGAATCTTAAAATCAGGTTTTTAGCTTTTGGTATGTGTGTAAGTGCATCAGCATGTCTCAAGAACAAATAGTTGTAGGAAGTCCAAACTTGTTATTCTAATTCTGTATCATACATGGATGCTATAAGAACTTTTCATTTAGATCAAGTAAATAGTTGTGTACAGGGCCATCCAAAAGAATCGAACACGTTACATTTTTGCCCTTCTTACATTAATACATTTTTTCCAGATACAGTTTATCTGTAGGCTGCATTAAATAAAATGAAATGAACATACATTTTTAA
Organism: Salticus scenicus; assembly: GCA_963930645.1. Lineage (NCBI taxonomy): Eukaryota > Metazoa > Arthropoda > Arachnida > Araneae > Salticidae > Salticus > Salticus scenicus. The sequence continues at coordinate 244,130,280 of OZ005656.1, forward strand.
TATGCATAGTAACATGATCGTGTAAAATATGACATGGAAATCATTCCCCATTTGCTTACAGGAATATTTAACCCTCGCTTTCCCAAGATCAAGGCGTTACTGCAGAAAAATTGCTTTCAGGTACCGCTTGGCACATTTGGCGAAAATCACCAGCACCGCGTCTTTTTGTTTCGTTTAGAAGTTGCAACATTCCATTGGTTACGTTTGCTATCTCTGACGAATTAGCGCACTTTTTGATGAGGCGGGCTTAACTAAATTTCAACTTCAAAATGGGGTCAAAATGATCCCATATTGGGAAAGCGAGGGTTAAAACAAGCAGAATATAGTGTAGTCCCCCTCACACAGAATTATTTGCCAAACAAAATTGTTCCTAAATTTTGTTTCAGTTATTATGAACGTTCGTGTGTATACAGTACTTGTTATCTTATCCTTTATTCTGCAATCTCTCTTTATAGTGTTTAAATTCAAGGTAAGAGAAAGTCGTGTCAGTACTATACCAGATAATTTTAATTAGAAAGGTCAAAAAACAACAAAATTTATAAATGTTTATACCTTTTTCTTTATTTTAAGGAAAAACTCTATAATATATTTCTTTTGTGTAACCTTCACGTAGTGATTGCCTTTGTAATGTATTGTCCAAAACCATCAAGTCTATTAAAGTATATTGTGATTTTTACTGAGGCAGTATAACAAATCAAACAAGAGCACTGCAATAGTTTTATTTCTAAAAAGAAAGTATTAATTTTTTTGTTTTATGTAGCCCTGAATACGTCTCAACTTTACATACGAACCATACGATGTACTAAAAGAAATTCGCACTACACTAAAAATTTACTTTGAAGAATTTTATCTTATACCTCATAATGAATCTGAATGGCTATGTATGGTCCCGTTAAACAATAATTTATGCTCACTATGCCTTATAATAACAGGAGACTTGGCGTTGGAATATTAAAACCCGAATAAACTACTACGTCAGAAACGCCAAAAGAAAAATATTAGTGATGCATACAGCTGTTTCTGTAGCCTTAAGCGTACCGTCTTCAGTGCAAAAAAAATTCTGAATCTGGAGAAGTGCTCGTATATATAGGAGAGGGACCAAATTTAGTTCAACCAATAGGATTACGGGAATGGTGGAGTGTGTGGCCAATAGGAATTTAGGAATGTTAGCTGTTAAACAGTAAACAATTAAAAAAATGTGAAGCTTTTTATATTTATAAAAATTTTAAAAACCTTGTAAATTGTGATTTCGCTGTTCCCTATTTGTCTGATTGTTGGAAATTTTACATTCAGTCCACATTTTCTTAATTTTTCTACTGTTTGCACAGCTACACGTACCTAAATTCCTATTGGCCTCACTCCCCACCTTTTGCGCAATCCTATTGGTTGAACTAAATTCGGTCCTTCTCCTATATATACGAGCACTTCTCCAGATTCAAAATTCTTTTTGCACTGAAGACGGTACGCTTAAGGCTACCGAAACAGCTGTATGCATCGCAAATATTTTTTTTTTTTTAGCGTTTCTGACGTAGTAGTTTATTCGGGTTTTAACTATGCCTTATTTTACAGGAAAGGTAGCCTGGTATGTCACTCACACGACTTTCTTGTACCCTGTATTTCAATACTATAAAGATAGATTGTAGCTTAAGTCGAAAGACCAATAAGGTAAGATAATATTAAATCTACTTTCAAAATAGTCTAAAATAGGCTTAGGAACAGTTTGCTTTGACATATAATTATTTGAGTGATGAGAGGGTACCGCCTCCTTCAAACTCCGTTCAACTATAATTTATTTATTAATAATAATTTTTAAAAAATTCAATGCTGTTATTAATTTGTCTTCAAATTTGCCAATCTTGATCAAAGTTTTAAAGTGGAAACCTAATAAGAACTTTAAAATATCAAATTTGAATGTCCTACAGTTATTTGTTTTTAAGTTATGCTGATAACAATTATACATACAGGTCAACTACAGAAAATCGGACCTTCATATTCAGGACACCTCAAAACATAATATTATAAAAAAACAAAATAAAATAATTAATTAAAATAATTAAGAGATCAAAACAGAATTTTTAAAAATCCATTTTTTTTTTTTTTCTTTACAGTATGGGTATGAAAAATTATTTTTTCTTCCTGAGCAGAGATCGTCGACATAGCAAAATCCAGTAAAGAACTTCCATCAATTACATTATATAGAAAAGAAAGTTTAACTTAATTTTGAGTATCCCTGTATATTTTCTATAAACTATATGCACATCTCATTATATAAATAAACTTAGTCTTATATAAAAAAAAGCACTTAACACGAAATAAAATACACTTCAAGAAATGTCCGAGAATAGCCAATTTTTTTTTTTTTTTTCAAATATTTTGATTAACCCTGTAAACGAATGATAAATGGTATCCGTCCCACAATCTATATAAAACATGCTTTTATGCATAAAAAAGAATACATATCCATTTCATTTATTTTAGTGCAACTGTTGTGATGAATTACACAAAAATTAATCACATTGAAAATAAATGTATAATAAAACAAACAGAAATGGAAACTAAATAAATAACCAAAAATAAAAAGCAAGGATTCTATGAAAAGGAATAATGGAGCAGAACGACCAATGAGAAATAAGTGCATAATAAAGTGAGGGGGAACCAACTGCCAATGGAAAAGGTGTTTTTGAACACTCCCAGTAACAAAGAATTAGCATATGCTAATACAAAAAATGAAGAAGGAGCCAAGATGATAAGGACTGGGACCTTTTGCTTCCCTGACTCTCCCTGGAGCCTGACACCGAACCTGAAGAAGCAGATCTCTTCGATGAAACCTAGCTGCGTCTTCTCCGAGATCTATCTCCGGCCGACTATCAGCGCTGGCAGAACAATTGGAATGGAGATATTCTCCATACTTCTCTCCCCCCTTTGCAAGTAATATAAATTTTCTTATTTCTTCTTCTAGAGCATGACTACAAAAATCAAATAATAATAAAGACTTTTAAGATGTCAAGAAGACATACGTAGGGACTATGTCGTAAAAAAAGTGGTATCACATCGCTATGAATATTGTTATCAAAAGCTATTCTAATATTATGTTTATGTTGTGTAAAAAAAATATCCATGCTCAATAATTTAATATTTAAACTAGTAAAATTGTCTATCTTGTTACAGCAAAGTATCAAATCTAAATAAATATTTTTTTACTGTTTAAAGAATCTGTTTTATTTTGCTCTTCTAGTGATTTATTTTATGTAATAATGATTTTAGATATTTATATATATTTTGGGAGAAAATAGGTCTGTTTTAAAGGTAGATTAATAGAAGTATTTGCAATAGTGTCAAAATAATAGTAATAACTTTAATACTTGATAAACAGCACTGTTATAAAATTGTGTTAGGATTTGGGTTGTTATTGAAAGTTCAGAAAGGGTGTTAAAAAATATCACGAATCTGGGCTTTTAGTCATTTTATCACTGGCCATTTAGCACAATTATGCAAATTTTAACAACGCAATGATATCTGGTGGGGCTGAATTTCTGTTTCATTTTTTTTTTATGTTAAAATAGCCTAATTCATCCCAACAGCAACCAATAGATATTACACTCTATTTTTCTACAATTTTGCTCATAGGCATAATGTAATTTAATTATCTAAAATGGCCTTGTACACTAAACATTTGCTTGATTTCAACGAAATGTTTAGTGTAGCATACCTATATGATACATAATTTAAATACCGGGTTTGAACTTCCTGCTACTAATTGTCCTTGAAATATGCTGATAACAGACATAAACACACATGCACACACACACACACAGAGAGAGAGAGAGAGAGAGACCAACCGCTAAAAAGGTTTTTCGTATTCAGGGGACCTTGAAACGTAAAAATATGACAAATTTTGACCCAAAAACAATACTTTTTCTACCATATATATGCGTGGGAGAAAGTAAAAATAAGTTTTTGTATCGCAAGAATATACATAATAATTACGTTTTGTTATATGTAGCACATATGATATTAAAATATTATTTAAATATGTACCTCTTATAGACTGTAATGTAACGGAAATCTGTTGCGAGTCCCAGTACTCAAATCGATAATATTAATTATATAAATTGAATTAGCCCAATCAGTTTTTAAATATTATTTAGAAACATAATAATAGCGTTAAAATTTTAACTATATGAAGCCTATACTACTACTAATAATAATAATAATAAAAACAGATTTACACGTTTATTTTCTTATTTATTTTTTGTTTATGACATAACCAATAAAACTGACATAAGTAATAAATAACAGACATTAAATTCAGACAGACATAAAAACAGACATTTTCAGACATAAATAATAAAACTGAAGTAAAACTTTATCACAATTTAAATTTGCACATGCATTTGGTATAACTGACGTCATTATAGCTTTGCAATTATTAAATAGTATATCATGCTCAAGCTAAAAAATAACTAATTAACTAAATAAAGCAAGATATTTACACATTCATTATTCTACATAAAATTAAATATATTTATTTACAAGAGAAAAATAAAATTGAAATAAATTGATAAATCAAAAATTAAATTTTCGATTTAGACATGTAGTGTATAAATTCATAAATTAAAAAAAAAAAAAAAAAAAAAATGTGCTGCCCAGCATACCAGAGTAAGATGCTACCACAAGTAATGAGGAATTAGACCTGGCATGTCATACCCTAATCTATACGTTATGAAGGAAAAAATGCGCGAGGAAAACTGCCGAATGCAATGTGGCCCCAAAGAAATATTAGTTTGAATCTCGAGAAAGAAATCGCGTGCGTTTAACACTCTCGGGTAAGAAGGTGCCGCAGGCAGTGGAAACCGTGTGCGGAATGGGCATGTTTTGACATGCATGGGTTTTACATACTACGCACGAAGCACAAGGAAAGGGTTCGGCCGAAGGTCGTTTGGATCTTAATAGTGACTAGTTTAAAAATATCCTTTTTCCTCGAGTATTACAATGGTGGACATAATTATAGACACCTATCTAATTTGACAAATAGTGAAAGAAAAGATTCAGAGCTTAAAATGTTTTATCAAATACGTCAAAGACATAAATTTATTCTGTTATCATATATAATTATTTTATAATAATGATATTTTCATGCAATTTAATGAAAAAACTTAAAAACATAATGGACAAAATTATAAGACACCAACCGTTTTTTCCAAATGCAATGGTCAACATAATTAGCAGGCACTAATCGTCTAAAAGAAAATCCTCTAACATGGTTATTCAATATTTGGTGGAGCCGCCATTGTTTTTTATAACATGAAAGATGCTATTCGGCATTGAATCTATCAATTCTAACAAAATATCGTAATACAGTTCTTCCCAAGTACATTTTATAGCATTCTTTAGGTCTTCGACACATATAAACTGCCTCCCATTTCGGTAAACCGCGCGAGCTAAGATCCCCCACAAGTTTTCGATGGGATTTAAGTCTAGGGAGTGAAATGGCCACGGGAGAACATTGATACTGAAAGCCACTTTTTTGTTTCGTGTGATGCATGAATCGTCACGTTATCGTGCTGGAAAGTGTAGTTTCCGCCACAAAGAAGTTCACCGTATATGGCTAGTTGATCATTAAGAAGATTCTTATACTTTTCGGAATTCATTCTTGAATGCACAAAAACAATATCCGTTTTCCCTTGAGCCGAAAAACCAGCCCAAACCATTACTGAGCCTCCATCCATTTGGCGGCTCATTAGTACATGAGGAGACTTCCGTAAATCATGCCAATAATATTGAAACCCGTCAGGACCAACCAGGTTAAACTTTTTTTTATCAGAAAATAACACAGAGTACCATTTGGAGGTCCAGGCCATAGTTTGTTTAGCGAAGTTTCGACGTTCCCTTTTGTGCCGGCTTAGAAGCGGTGGTTTTTTCTTCAAGTTTTTATATTTCACAAAGGAAGCATTATGCAACACCCTGTGAATGGTTCTCCTTGAACAATTCAGTTTCGAAGCATTTTTAATGCATGTAGTGGTCATCTTATTCTGTGTAGCGAGCGAAAGCACATGGCGTCTGTCTCTCGAGGACAAGCAAGGAGTACGTCCAGATCTTTTAATCATCGATCCATTAGTTCCTCTTTTCAAAACATTTCTAATAGCACATCTAGAGCATTTAATAACTTTTGAAATATTATTAATTCAAGCACCAGTTCCATTTAATCTCCAAATTTCGCGAATTTCACTTTCTTTTAATTCTGTAACTCGTGGCATGTTTGTAAATGCGTGAAGTCGGTTATCGTCTGCTTTAGTTAACTGCTGACGTCATAACAGCGTGCAGAAAATTTGCATATTACACATTATTTTCTAAAAAAAGCAGGTGTTTTAATTAAAATGTTAGGGTGTCTTATAATTTTGCCCATGGTATTTTTAATTGTTTTTATTAAACTCTATAAAAATATCATTTCTGTAAAACAATCACGTGTGATAACTGAATAAATTTATGTTTTTGACGTATTTGATAAAACATTTTTAAGCTCTGAATCTTTTCTTTCACTATTTGTCAAATTAGATAGGTGTCTTATAATTATGTCCACCACTGTATTTGACTGATAATGCAAATGCGCGTGGGAAATGTTCTCGAGGAAGAGATCGCGTGGGGACTCAGATCGTACTTTTTTCAAATTTGTTCCTATCTTTAAAATTAATTTTTAAAACATCTTCCATCCTAGTAAAACGTAATGGGGACCGGAAACGAAGGTCTTTCCGCGTACGAAGAGCGCTGGTGTTATCAACTGTCAAAGGCATTAGAGACTCGAACTGAAGTTCGTTTTTAAATTTACTTGCTTTTCAAAAACTGAGTAGCTGATATTTTTTTTTTTTTTAGATTTAGATGTATTGAATAAAATGATACATTTGGATATAATGAGCAGCATAACGATATAATAGTCGTTACTAGATATGTATTTGTGTTTTTTAGCGTCCTTTTTCATCTTATTTTTGAATGTGCGTTTTCCATAAACTAGTCATGTTTGAGAACTTTTTAATATTTCGAGAAATTAAATTACAGCATTAAAGTTGCTAAATGTACAAATCGTACGAAAAACACTTTTACCTAATGAAATTTTAAATTTTCAGCTGCATAATGTAAAAATATATAACCAAAGAAAAAGAAAACATATATTCTTAGAGAATACTAACTTCAAAAAATTTTCGCTGCATAATAGTAAAACGGACTGACATCCTGCTTTTCGAAAGCTTTTAAAGTAAGTAGATTTATACTAATGCAATAAACGAAAAAGAAAATATTTATATATACTATGATACGCTTTTAAAAAATTAATTCTTCACCTACAACGTTAATTTTTCTTATATATGTTTTTTTTTTTTTTTTTTTTTTTTTTTTTCTAAGGAACTTTTGCTTTTGATGAAAGTACTCAGTTTTATTAGATTAATATCTATGCACATTTTCCAAAAAGCCTACAGTCATTAAGAAAAAAAAATATTGTCAGTAAATTTATCTTTTAACATTCAATAAAAGTTTTTATTATTATTATTATTATTATTTCTTGGATTTTAGTACTAAATATAAATATGTAGCGCATATAGTTTTAAATGAAGAATAATTAACATTGAATCAGTATTCAGTTCGGAATTATAAAGAAATATACATATTAAAAGGGATTTTACTTGATAATTTTTTTCTGTTCATCTTTTCTATGACGTTCGTTTTAAAATTCAAAAAGTATATAACTACCATAGCCTCCTAAATTAGATGCCTGTCGCGTTGCTCGTAAACTTGGCAACAGTTCAAGTGGTAGACAGTGCCATCTGGTATAGATTGCGCGACTTTTTTATTCAACAGCTGCCAAAAATTTTTAAAAGTGGGATTTGATATACATAAAAGGCGAACAGAATCGAAGAAACGTCGATTATAAATATCATATATCACTTCTTAAAATTATTGGTGACAATTGAATAAAAAAGTCATGCCATCTATACCAGGTGACGCTGTCTACCGCTTGAACTGTCGCCAAGTATATGAGCAACGCGACAGGCATCTAGTTTAGGAGGCAACTACACTGGTGTTCAAAATTTAAGCAACAACCTGTTTTCTCGTTTTCTTCTTTTTCGCATAATTTTTAAACAAATAAACATATGAACATAAAATTTGGATGGCATGTTCGTTATCATATCATTAACCGAATTTTATATAACTTTAACATAAGTAATAAATTTTAAGCTAATAAATTTTCATTTTTTCTCAAAAGTAAGCTTTGGAAAAAATGAAAAATTACAAAATTTTTAGAAAAGAAAACTTAATGAAAATGGTCATAAGGATGCATTACAGATAGGTAAATATGCACATGCATCCATGTGTCAGATTAAAACCGGATCTTTTTACCTGTATTCCCATTTCTGTTTCTTTTTTTTTTTTTTTTTTTTTCGCATGTTAATAAATTTTCAAAAAATATGCATACAAACAAAAAAAATTGGATACGATGTTCATTATAAAACTATTTATCGACATTTTTATTATTCTGGTGGTGCTCATAGTTTACAAATTATTAATTCTATATTTTTTTTTTAAATTATATTGTAAAAGTAAAAGAAAAGTTAATACAGAAAGTAAAATTGAGATTTAGAGTAACATTTCAAGGTATGTGCGTCTTTATCTATCTGTAATGCATCCTTAACAACACTTTTCATTAAGTTTTCTTTTCTAAAATTGTTGAAATTTTTCCTTTTTTCACAGCATACTTTTGAAAAAAAATAATAATTATTATTATTAGTTTAAAAATTATCACTCATGCTAAAATTATATAAAATTCAATTAATGTTATGATAACAAACATGCCATCTAAATTTTATGCTCATATGTTTTTATTTGTTTAAAAATTATGCGTAAAAGAAGAAAACGAGAAAACAGGTTGTTGCTTAAATTTTGAACACCAGTGTATTTAATACAGTCGAACATCATTAACTTGAATCTCAAGGGGGGATAAAAAATGTGTTCATGTTATCAGTACCTCAGAAACTAATCTTACTTTCAACTGAGACTGTGGACATTGTTCTTGTTAAAAGTAATTCGCGTTAACAGTGTTCACGTTAACGAGGTTCGACTGTACATAGAATATTCTTTGATAAATGTATAATTCATTTATTTTTCAGATGAAATCTTTAAAATTTATGTCCTACAATATTACCGTAAAGTCCTTACTCTATTTCAAAAATTATAAATTCTCAAATTTTTAAGGTAGAAGAAGGAAATAAATGCAAACCGAATTGGAGGAAAATAATAAATTTTATTTATTTATAATTCATTAATATTTAATAAAACTAAATTACTGTACTAAGATTGTTAAGGGGACTTGGCACCACTGAAGGGTTCATATAAAAGTTTATATTTCCATTTAATATTTATAAAATGAACTATATTAGGTTTGGTCAATAAAATATATTCTCATGTAGCAATTTTTATTGTTTTTTATAGATATTTTACAAATCTGAAATCTTAAAATTGTGTATTTTCATTTCGCATTGTTTGAGGATTCGTGATCTTCAACATGCTAAAACTTCTACGGATATGTAAGAAAAGACTTGATTTTTTATTTTTTTAAGTACGACAGGACTATTTCTCTCAATCTGGCATTTTGCGTCGTTACCACAATTTATAATGTTCCACTTCGAAAATACCTGCACTATTTAATTTTTTACTCTATCTTAAAGTAGTTTGTGAATTCCGTAAAAGGTTTTATATCTTTTTCACTTCGCATCGCTGAGGATCGAACTCACAACCTTCAGATTCGTAGTTGTATACTCTGACCACACAGCCAACAGGTCTCGGCTTAACATTGCTTAATTATTTACAGTAGGTTTTTCAGCTTTTTCTTTTTTTTTTTTTTTTTTTTTTTAGTACGACAGGACTATTTCTTTCAATCTGGCATTTTGTGTCTTTACCAATTTATAGTGTTTCACTTCGAAAATGCCTGCCAGTGTCCAGTCTTACTATTTAATTTCTTACTCTATCTTAAAATATTTCGTGAAATCCATAATTTTTTTTTCTTTTTACTTTCCATCGGTGAGAATCGAATTCACAACCTTCAGGTTCGTAGTTGTGTACTTTGACCACAGAGACAATATTTCCTAACTATTTTGACTAGTGTTTTAGTGTTTTCAGGGTTTTTTTTTTTTTTTTTTTTTTTTGAAAGTGTGTTAAAATACAAATATAAGTAATCCTGTCGAACTAAGTTAAATGAAATTCTGTCATTGACAGAATTTCACCCATAGTTTTAAAGCTCGCGAAACTAGCATACATCGAAGTGCTCAGTGCAGATTTTCGGTTGTTTAATAAAACCTACTTAAAAAAGTACGAATGTATTCTACAATGTTATATTAAAAAAAATAAATAAATAAATAAATAAATAAAAATAAAATAAAATAAAAAGTATTAAAAATAAAAAAATACAACAAAAACCTGGTTATATATATATATATATATATATGTATATATACATGCCATTTAACTTTTTTCCTCGAAAAAAAAAAAAATTATTAATAAATTTTAAAATCCCTCCCTAATTTCTTTAGGTACGTTCTATTAAACATTCAAAAAAATATTGTCTTTTCTTAAATATCTGTAGAAGTTTTATCATTTTGAAGATCCCGAATTCATGAAAAAAAAGCATATTAAGAAAACGAAATTCAAAGTTTTCTTATCTTTAAGAAATGTATCGAAAACCATTAGAATTGTTGCCTGAATATATGTTTTATAGAAGAAACCTAATATAGTTCAATTTATGAGTATTAAAGGGAAATATAAGCTTTTATGTGAAATCGTTAGTGGTGCCAAGTTTCCTTAAGGGCCCGCTTCACTCACCGCCGCAGGAAGCCGAAGCTAATGTTATTCTATGGGAAATTTTTCTTTACAAATAACTTATTAACTAATACATATTTTTAAATTCTGTTTTCACATTCTGAAAATTCCCAGCTGTTAAATGGACGGACCTTTTTGAAAAAATTATTTTTTAAATTTTTTTATATTTCATTTTCAAGCTGCAAAATACAAATTTTCAATATGTGAATTTTTTTCATTTTGCAAATTAAAAATTAAAAATTAAAAATTAAAAATTTAAAAAATACATTTTTACAAAAGGTCCGTTAATTTAACAGTTGGGAATTTTCCGAATGTGAAAACAGAATTTAAAAATATGTATTAGTTAATAAGTTATTTGTAAAGAAAATTTCCCCATAGAATAACATTGGCTCGCGCTTCCGGTGACGGTAAGTGAAGAGGGCCGTTAAATGTACAAATTGTACAGGAAAAAAAAATACTTAATGAAATGAAAAACCTACCTTTGCATCATCTTAATATAGAAATATATAAGTTTTCGGAACATAATGCTAAAACGTACTGACATCCTTTTCCTTAAAAGCTTTTAAAGTAAGTGGATTTATACTAATGAAATAAATGAAAAAAAAAGTACGTTCTATAGGTACTGTAATATATGTAGATGCATACAGAGATTATATGCTTTTAAAAAATTAATTATTCAACTCATAGTGTATTTTTCTTTCTTTATTAATTTCGTTGAGGAACTTGCTTTTAATAGAAATATTCCGTTCCATTAAATTAACATTTATGCTTATCTTCCAAGATTTACTTAATGAATAAAATGCGTGTATTTATATTAATATTTTTCAATACATTATCGTCTACCACTCAGTGAAAGCATTTTCAAAAAGTTTTAAGTTAATTATTTAATTTAAAAAGCATTGCTTTTATGAAATACAACGTTATGAATTTTAAACAGACACTTGTTAATGTTAAGTTTAGACTAAGATTATTTATGTAATGCAGTTAAAACGTTAGCAAAAAATAAGAGCTTCGTCTAATGTACTTTATTTAAAGTATATTTCAACTAATAGAGTAAATGACATGTTCAAATGTAAGTAAATAAGCCTTCTTAAAAATAATCTTGTCGATAAATATAAATTCGTGTTACTCCACTTCACATGTCGGGCAACGTTAGAAGTTGGACATTTATTTGGTTAATTTATTTTAATTAAAAATTTAATTTAAAAAATAATTTTATTTATATAAGTACTATACTTCGCCTTTAAAAAGGATATATATACTTTTTAACGTTGAGTTTAGTCTAAAATTTATTTAAAAGATAATTTTCAACTGCAGTCTTACAGCTATCATTTTTATTTACATTACTTTAAATACAGTAATTAAATTAATAGAATACATAAAATTTTGAAAATGTAAAATCTAAGCGTTCTTCAATAAATGTAACTTCATTTCACATCTTTTGAATATTAGAAGTAGTATAATTCATAACTTTTTTAGTTAATAATTTTATTTAAAATAATAGCCATTTAGAAGTAGTCTTTAAAATATAAATATATACATATACTTATAATACATATTTAGTCTAAGATGTATTATATAAAATTGTTAAAAAAAAATAAATAAATAAAATAAATTAAATGTAAAAATTAGTTTATCAGCCTAAATATACTCTACTTTAAGTATAATAAAACTAAAAGATTATATGATAAATAATCAAACACTTTAAAAAATAAACTTGTGTTTCTTTACTTCACCTGTCATATGTTTCAAAGTGGTTTAGTATTCGAAGGGTTAATGTTGATTAATTACACAAGGGTCCAAAGCCTGGGGGGGAATGTCCTCCATGGGAAAGGGGGGGGGGAGGAAAATTTTACTTATCTAAGAGATCGTAGCAAATGCGAAGAAATTGACATTGTTTGATAAATATTCATTTACAATATTCAAAATATTTTGTGCCAATAACTTTAAAAATAGAAATTGTGTATTTTAAATTTAATGAACTGTATTTTCGGTAAACGTATAAACTCAAAATATCGTCTTTTTTTTTTTTTTTTTTTTTTTTTTTTTTTTTTTTTTTTGTTCTTCTTCTCTTCTTCTTCTTCTTCTTTCTTTCTTTCTTTATCCCTTTATGCTTCAAGAAGATTTTCTGAACTTTGAAATACATAACTACAAAACAATGAGAGGCAAAAAAGGGATGCAAGTGGTCTGTTGGACAGGCAGTTTAGGAATTTTCTATATAAGGGCCTCATTACATTCACGTGAGGCCCAGGGAACACATACTTTTGAGTCAAACTCCACTCTTTATTGGAAGAATACTATATAAATGAATGAAGGCATGAATTCGCAGCTTCCTCAAATTAGTTATTTCAAATATATTTTATAACAAATAATTCTTTGTTTGAAAAAAAAAAAAAACAGTCATATAATTAAATAAAGTTTGACTTACCTGGGTTGTCACAGGTAATCATATATGCCATTGGTGAAGAAAAATCCTTTTAATTTATCATCAGATTGTACACTTGAAATTAGATGAAAAAATGCATATATATATATTTAATGGAACTTCTGTTTTAGACCGTAACAACTTCTTTTCCTATAATGAATGTAGATTAGACTGTGAAATCTTACATAATATGTAGATTAATTACTATTCAGGATAATTCACATATTGCTGCATAATAAAAGAATGCCTAGATGTTTAGCCTTTAAATTTATTCATCTTAGACAAAAAAAAAATATTACGATTAAATAGAATAAGAAAATGGAACGTCAGTTCCGAATCAGAAAAGTTACATGACTGAAAAAAGTATTACAGTGTACTCGTAGAGAGACGCGACACATCGTCACGTGATGCGGCAGGTGCACCAAACAATCAGTTGGCGGGAAGCAAAAAACAAAAAGAAAGTCCGGAACATGAAAAACGAAAGTCAATAAAAGTGTTCTGAGATTAAATATCACAACACCCCCTCTTAAGCTCAGAAATTTTTCAATTGTTCATTAATGCATTTTTATGTCTATTAAAATCAGTTTTTGGCAGAGCTTTTGTTAGGGTATCGGCGGTCATTTCTTTGGTAGGTTTGTATTGAAGCTTGATTAGGCCTTCTTGTAATAGGTTTCGCAGAAGATGAAATCTCAGCTGTAGGTGTTTTGTTTTAGAGTGGAATTTATCATTTTCAGCAATCTTGATGGTAGATTGGTTGTCCTGGTACAACACTATAGGACATTGTTGCGGCAAATTTAAATCATCCAGTAGTTTGTTGAGCCACTGTATTTCAAGTGCAGCACTCGCAGCTGCGACGTACTCAGCCTCTACTGAAGACATGGACACACAGGACTGTTTCTTCGAAGTCCAAAATATTGGATTTTTATCCAATATAAATAAATTTCCTGAGATGGACTTTCTATCACTTGGGTCATTGGCCCAATCCGAATCCGAATATGCTCTAAGAACAGGTTCACCAGAGTTACAAAGTTTTAATTTAATATCTTGGGTATTTTTCAAATATCTAATAACCCTTTTAACTGCCTCCCAGTCTTTCGCTCTAGGATTTTCGTTTCTACGGCTTAAGATGCCAACGGCAACACTTATATCAGGTCGCGATACTGTAGAAATGTAAAGTAACGCGCCTATAGCCTGTCTGTACATTGTGTTGTTTGGTAAGAGATTGTCATTATCAGTTAATTTTATATACCCTGGTTCCATCGGTGTGTCAGAGGGCCGTGCGTTATCCAGCCCAAATTTGGTTACAATGTCTCGTATTTTATTATTTTGATCAAGCGTAATTACCCCTTTACAAGGTCTTTCTATATTTATGCCGAGGTAATATTTGGCTTCCTCAAGGTCAGTTAATGGATATTCTTCCCTAAGTTGATTAATTAGTATGTCAATATTGTGATTTTTACCAGCTATAAGTAGGTCATCAACATACACAAGAATGTAAGTTTCTGTGTTATCTTTGTTACGGATATATAAACACTTGTCATGTTGACTTTGTTTAAATCCTAATTTACACAATGATTCATTAATTTTCAAATTCCGCGCTCTAGCGGCTTGTTTCAAGCCATATATCGCTTTCTTTAACTTACATATTTTATTTTCTTCGCCCTGGACAACATAACCCTCGGGTTGATGCATGTATACATCTTCTTGCAAATTTCCATGTAGGAAAGCAGTTTTGATATCTACATGCCTTAGATTCAAATTTTTATATAGTGACATGGTCAAGAAACTTCTTAGAGTGGTATGCGATGCAACTGGTGCAAAAGTTTCGTCATAGTCCACCCCGTATTTTTGAGAAAAACCCTTGGCAACAAGCCTGGCTTTATATTTCTCGACTTGTCCTTGGCTATTGTATTTGGCCTTGAACGCCCACTTACACCCTACTACTTTGGTCCCTGGTTGAGCGTCAACAATTTCCCAAGTATTGTTTTGTCTGAGTGAATTCATTTCGTCGAGTGTGGCATTCAGCCAATTTTCTTTTTCAGCTGGATTTTGAATTTTTAGTATATCATCAAAACACTTAGGCTCATCAATTCTTTTGTCATTTACTGCAAATGCAAATCTGTCGGGCGGAACACCTTTATTTAATCGCTGTGATCGTCGCGGCAGAGTTTGCGTGTCATCCGGACTATCGTTATCGCCCGCTATATCTATATCAGTATCTAATGTTGGTAATTTGGACACCGGAATTTCATCATTTGAATTTTCATTCTTGATTTGTGATGTTTCATTATTGTGAGATTCTCTATTCTCATCTTCCAAGAATTTTACTGTTCTGCTAATTATTACATTTTTATTATTTGTGCAAATTCTGTAGCCTTTGCTACGATTATCATATCCCACAAAAATTCCTTCTTGAGCGGTGCTATCCAGTTTTCCCCTATGTATTTTATGTACATATGCGTATGCGCGACATACGAATGTTTTTATATTTGATAAATCGGGTTTACGGCCGGTCCATTTTTCGTAAGGAGTTGAGTCGCATGAGGAGGTCGGAAGCCTATTTTGTATGTAATTTGCAGTATTTACGGCTTCCCCCCAAAAGGAATTCGGTAAATTACTGTCTTTAAGCAGACAGCGAGCCATTTCGGTCAGCGTACGATTTTTACGTTCTGCCACGCCGTTCTGAGCACTAGAGTAAGGAACGGTAAACTGGTGCTCAATTCCTTCTTTATTCAAAATTTCATTTACTTCCATACTAGTGTATTCACCCCCGTTGTCGGAGCGAATTGCTTGCACTTTTCGGCCAAATTTGTTTGCGGTCATAGCCACATATTCCTTTAACTTAGAAAATACCTCAAACTTATTTCTTAGCAAATATATAATAGTATAACGACTGTAATCGTCGATAAATGTAAGAAAGTAATATTTTCCACCTACAGTGGGGGTTTTCATAGGGCCACATAAGTCTGTGTGGACCAGTTCGAGTGGTACGGAGGCTCTAAATTGTGCAGCTTTGGGGTAAGGTGAATCAGTTAATTTTGACATTGTGCATGTTTTACATTCAGTATTATGTTTGCAATCATTTAATTTTATACCCACAGCCATGTCCTTGTTAACTAAATCTTTAATGTGGTTAGTATTTATGTGGCCAAGTTTCACATGCCACTTGTTTATGCAATTTTCGTTATCACAAGTTTGTATTACAATGTTCGCTGTGTGTTTGTTTTCAGAATAATTTAATTGACATTCATATAAGTTATTTTGCACGTATCCCTCAATGCATGTATTACCCTGATTTACAATTTTACAGGTTTTATCATCAAATACAGCGATACAGCCATTCTCTGTTGCTCTTTTTATAGAAATTAAATTAGTTTCTATTTCAGGGACATAAAGAACATTTTTAAGTGTTATTTTGTTCTGTGTGTTTTCCGAATTTACGGTATACAAATCCACAGTACCGGAACCCAAAGATTTTAGCTGCGTGCCGTTCGCGATAGTGACGTTAGAAACGTTATTTTTAAGTTTGCGAAAATTTAGTTTATCATTGCAGATATGTGAAGACGACCCTGAATCAACCACCCAATTTGCAGTTTTATCTCCAACATAAAAAGAACACAATTTATCAGCTTTTGGTTTATTGCTCCCCTCTGCAATTCGAGCGCTATCTGGCTTCTCATTGTTCTGAGAGCATATGTTGGATCTGAAGTTGGGTTTTTTGTTGAAATTTTTACTGTAATTTTTAATATTAGAATTATTTTTATTTTTCAACTTATAACAATCTTCGATGTTGTGGTTACTTTTCTTACAGTATTTGCAGAATTTCTCCGATTTGTTATTGTTTTGGACTTTTAACGCTGAATTTTGAACAGTTTTGTTTTCAAGCCTTTTGGCATATTCATCAGCTAATTTGTTTCGTATATATTCAGGTGTCAATTGCGCTTCGTCTCTCGATTCGAGACTTGTTAGGAGAACGTCATACGAAGGAGGGAGTGAGCATAGCATTAATGCAGCTAGGTGCGATTCATCTATGACTTCACCTATGGCAGTGAGTCTGTCGCGTGTTTTATATATATCAGCTATATGTTGGTTTACATCACCACCTTCCATTAATTTTATGGAATAAAGTTTCCTAAGTAAGAAAAGCTTACTGGTAAGTGATGATCTTTCGTGGACTTGGCGCAGAGCATTCCAGCACTCTCGTGCTGTATCTAGATTCATAACGTAAACAATCTGATCATTATCAATAAGCAAATTAATAATAGCTCTGGCTTTTCTATTTTTTGAACGCCACTGATCGGTTATTGGGTTGGGAGGATCGTCAGTAATGACTGTAAAAAGATCCTCTTTTTGCAAGTACATCTCAATACGAAACTTCCACACATTATAATTTGTGGAGTTCAGCGGTTCAATTTGTATATCTTTTGTTGCTGACATACTTAAACAAAATTTTTGTAACAGTTTTGTTAATATCTGTTCAATACGTAAATATTCATTTAATATTTTAAATCAACACAGTTTGGATAAATAGTACTTGAAGAAGAAAATAAAATTAAATAGTTTTCATAAAAATAAGTACTAGAAGAAGAAGATAAACTTAAATAACTTTCTAAGTACTTTTCAATACTTTCGATTTAGTGTCACTTCAGTCCTCATGATCTAATGGAAGAATACTATATAAATGAATGAAGGCATGAATTCGCAGCTTCCTCAAATTAGTTATTTCAAATATATTTTATAACAAATAATTCTTTGTTTGAAAAAAAAAAACAGTCATATAATTAAATAAAGTTTGACTTACCTGGGTTGTCACAGGTAATCATATATACCATTGGTGAAGAAAAATCCTTTTAATTTATCATCAGATTGTACACTTGAAATTAGATGAAAAAATGCATATATATATATTTAATGGAACTTCTGTTTTAGACCGTAACAACTTCTTTTCCTATAATGAATGTAGATTAGACTGTGAAATCTTACATAATATGTAGATTAATTACTATTCAGGATAATTCACATATTGCTGCATAATAAAAGAATGCCTAGATGTTTAGCCTTTAAATTTATTCATCTTAGACAAAAAAAAAAAATATTACGATTAAATAGAATAAGAAAATGGAACGTCAGTTCCGAATCAGAAAAGTTACATGACTGAAAAAAGTATTACAGTGTACTCGTAGAGAGACGCGACACATCGTCACGTGATGCGGCAGGTGCACCAAACAATCAGTTGGCGGGAAGCAAAAAACAAATGCGGAACATGAAAAACGAAAGTCAATAAAAGTGTTCTGAGATTAAATATCACAACACTCTTTCCACCCACGCACTCTGCACCAGCAAAGGTACATATAACTGTATGTGAAACTAAAAAAAAAGCAGAATTTGCATTTTATTATGTTATTTTTTGTCATTTTAGGGATAAAAAAGGCAAAATGCCCTTTTCAGGGATAGTTTTAGGGCCCCTACTGTTCAGGACCCGAGACCCGTTCCTACGCATTAATCAGACCCTGTACTGTATGACTAAATTACGAATCATTTTCTGGGCTGGACCTTTTTAACATTAAAATTTTGTTGAAATCTTTGCTTTATCGGTGTCAGACTTCGGCGTAATCAGTGGTATTCCAGTGCAAGAAAAACACGTTGCTCCAAGGAATACGACACGAAGCTCTCCAATTTCCTATAACAACGATTTTGACACAACTTCTTAATGCGTGTCGACATTTAAACAGATTGACGAATGGACTTTCTGTATTTCTGAGTACTATTTAAAGCTTCGTGTGCTTGTGGCGCCACCTATTAACCAATCTTGGAGTTATTTCTGCAAACCGGTGTAAAACAAATTCCAGGTTTTTTTCACCTTTCTGTTTCTCACTCTATTTCACAGTTATGTCATTCGAGATTTGGTGAGTCCTTTCTGAAACATCCTGTAGTTGTTATGATACGATTTCTTAGATTTTATGTAACTTTGTTTGTATGATATAAATTTATTATTTGATAATTTTCTTTGTTTCTGATATCTCTATTTTCTAAAAGCTCACATTTTGACTTCTTGGGCAATCTAGTATTAAATGGTTAAACATAATATAATTAACACTACTTAGTCTCTCAGTAATCTTTCCATTGGTAATCCATAGATTATAATAACCTAATCATAGTCCTCTATGAAATAGGGCTATGATTGCAATAGTGCGCAAGAACTATTGTAATCACTCAATATATTTTTTATTTAACGGAATAGAATTTCTAAACCCTTCTGATCTAAATTTATTTCGGAGAAAGATTCTTGTTATTTGCTGGTTAGGAGAAAAAGAAATATTAAATAAATCCAACGTATGAAACAACACTGAAGCATAGGAACAATCTAGGCTTAGACTGGAGTTTCATTCATTAACCTTCATTTGCTGTATGGAAGAATGAGTTATAGTCAGACTCTGATCCTCATTTCAGATTATATATCGGTACTTGTTCATTGTGATGTTTGAACTTAACGATATGAGTTTGTTGGCGAATACTTTGAAGATCTGAATATACCATGGATGAAACAGCCTTCTTAATATCCAAACGCACATCCAGTAAAACGTTTTTTAGACTATCTTGGAAGAAAGCTGTCCACTTTTAAAATACCTTTGTAATAAAATAGCATTAAAAATAATATAATCACCCATCAGGGAAGTACTTTTTCGTTATAACTGATTAAGAACCATTAAAAAAAATAGTTCTGATAAATAACTTCCTTGCTAAACTTTTTCATAAACAATAAAAACGATTTCCAAATAAGGACTGTCCTCAAATTTTATAGTCTTCCTGGTCTATATAGTCTTCTTTTAAGATTAATGATTAAGCTAAAATAACATTATCCCATACATGATCTTTGCATCCATTTATTTCCTTATCTAAAAATATTATAATCAATATTGAAATCTCATTTATGAGTATGTTTTACATAAGGAGCGAGTACAATTCCTATTAACCCTTTGTCGGTCCTAACGCTCTAATCAGTGTTGCCATATTTATGGACTCTTTTATTCAACTTCCACCAATAATTTTGAGGAGTGATATTTGATATGTATATAATGCAAAAAATATTTATTTGTAAGCTGTGATTAATGTTAATTTACACAAATTCTAAATAATAATTATTTAATGAAATCAAAAAATATTTCTTTTATATATTATTTGTTTGCCCATTAAACTTAATAAAAAAATTTTCTTCGGCCCTCTTCACTTACCGTCGCCGGAAGCCCGAGCCAATGTCATTCTATGGAGATTTTTTTTCTTTACAAATAACTTATTATCTAATACATATTTTTAAATTCTGTTTCCACCTTCAGAAAATTCCCAATTGTTAAATTGACGGAAATTTTTCAAAAATGTATTTTTTTTTTTTATTTATTTATCATATTTTATTTTGAAATTGCAAAATGAAAATGAAAATATTTCACATCTATCTATCTATCTATCTACTTTCACTCACGACATGACACGATCCCACTGCAAACTTCGTGAGTGTCGCGTGGTGTTTTTCTGCTCCTGAAAATTTTCTCGTGTTTACATTTCGTTTCAGCGTTTCACAGTTATTTATTCTAATTTTATGCTTTTTAAAGTTCATTAATTGTTTTAAGTTACTCTTCCGGTGTAAGATAATATATGTAGTGTGAATTTACTTTGGTTTATAGTGCATTTACAGTGTGTTTTAGTGAACTCTGTCAAGATTTCAAGTTTCACAAATTAAAGTTTCTTCTTTTCAACGTATTTCAACGTAAAGTGTGTATATATTATTTGCATATAAAGTTATATTAATGATTCAAGTTTAAAGGAATAGAGACAAGAAGTTTCAAGCAATTTTCCTGGCGAATTGAATTGTATTTGTTGATTTCAAGATTCAGTAAACCTAAAGAAATCATTTGTTTCATACTTTGAATGCTTATTAGTGTATAATTATAGTTTATGATTTATGTATTTTAAGTTTACTGGGTATTAACAAGATAAGGTGTGATTAACTCTCATTTAATTGTGGATTATATTCATATATACAGATATAATTACAGGTTAATACTTACTGAATTTAGAGCAGCCATCTTGTATGAAACGCCCATATCGCCATCTTGGATTTTCAATCAATAAATTTTTACATTGTTTAATAATTTTGTCTAAAAGATTTGTTGATACATTGATTGAGCTAAAAACTGACTCTTGGAAACTAATTGTTTATAATATAATTAATTGTGGTGTAATTTTCATCAACGAAGTTATTTGAGTTAAATACTCAAAGTTATCTTATCATTAATTATCTCATCTTATAATCAAGATCAACTTTTAAAGCGAATTATATCCATAACAGTGATTAAATTAATATTCATAATTAATAAAATTAGTTAATTATTATATTTTTTCTTAGTAGCAGCTCACTCTGCTTACAATAGAGGTGAAAGTTATTTGAAACAATTGCCAAACTTGAAGTATACTTACGGTATCTTGTTGGGTAAGAGTTTTGACCTGTTGGAAATTGTAATAGAAGACTTTCACTATATATAAGTAGAGCATGGCTCAGAAAATAAATGTTGAATGTAGTTCACATTTATTAAAGAACATAAAGAAACATACAGATGTAATTATGACAAAGGTGAATGAAAGAATCGGACAAAAAGTCACCAAGGAATTATGTGATGGGATAAGCAAAGAGATTATGGAAATTATAATGGAGTGCGCGTCCTCGGAAACTAAATATGAAAAGTTAATGGGGAAATATGAACAATTAGATACGGATTTTAATAAAGAAATGAGGAAAAGTGTAGATATTGACAAAAAAATAAAAGAGTTAAAAGTCTTAGTACCTGAATCAAGGGGAAAGAGAGAAGAAAATGTTGCAGATGATTATACTGTTATTATATCACCTTTGGACAAAAACATGGATAGGAGGGCTCTGTTGAACAAAATAGCAGATATTGGTAAAGTTAATCAATTAGATAGACCAAAGGATGTAATAGTAAATAGAGATGGAAAGGTGGTGGTAAAGACGGAAACTCAAGACAAGGCATCAGAATTATTAGGAGCATTGGATAAAGATGAGGCATTGGAAGGAATGGCCACAATAAAACTTGGGAAAGTTAAAAATAACAGGCTTATTATGTTCAATGTGGATGAGATGGTTGAAGAGGATGATCTGAAAGAGGAATTGAAGGAGTCTGTGGATTTAGGGGAAAAAGAGGTGGACATTGTTAGAAGGTTTAAAGGGAAAAATGGCTATCACTGGATTATCGATGTTGATAAATCTACTAAACAATTGCTACTAACAAAAGGAAAAATATTGATAAACTATCAAAGGGTGTTCATAAAGGAATACATTAACATTTCCAGATGTTTTAGATGCCAAAAACTAGGGCACACTCAAGTTAAGTGTACAGAATTACAAAGATGTTCAAACTGTTCGGGAGACCATGAAGCAAAGAATTGAAAAGAGGAAGCTAAGAAATGCATTAACTGTGAAAAAGAGGGACACTCCTCTGATGATAAAAAAAGTCCAACCTTCTTAAAGTACAAGTCGGATCTATTGGAAGGCAAAATAACGAAAAGACGCTTATAACAGTTGCAATGAGCAACATAAGCAATAACATTATAAAGATAGTACAGATAAACATGAACAAATGCAAAGCTTCAAGCTTAAATCTTTATAGATTTATAGTGGAAAATAAAATTGATATAGCGATAATTCAAGAACCCTATATTTATAATAACAATCTCATAAGTGTCGATAATTCATGGCAAATATATCTATCAATAAGAAAATCCTCTGGTATAATAATATCCAATAAGGATATTCAAAACAATTTAATATACAAAAGTGAAAACACTGTCTTTGTGAACATTATAACATCAATGGGGAATGTTGCCGTATCATCAATCTACATCTCTCCGTCAATGGACATTGAGGAAGGCCTAGAGGAATTAACAGTTGAAGTTTTAGATATTAATTTACTTTTAATCGCAGGCGATTTTAACGCTAGAAATCCCATCTGGGGTAGTACTAAAAGAGACGATAGGGGTGAAATCATGCTTGATTTCTGTAACTCAAGGGAATTTTGCATTTTAAATGACCCGTTTCAGCCTTCAACATTTTTTCAGGCAGGCAAATATGGATGCCCTGATTTATCTATTGTTTCTTCAAATTTATTTGATTTAGTGCATGACTGGGAAGTCTTGGAGGAAGAAAGCAATTCCGATCACAGATATATAAGGTATGACCTTAAAATTGATTATCCTATACTGTCATACGAAAGATATGCAACAAAAATTTTTAGCTTAAAGAAGTTCAAACTGTTGCTAGAGGAAATGACTGGTGAGATTGAGGATTCACTGGATAAATGTAACAGCGTTCAAGAAATAGATGATTTTTTGGACAGCTTTTATGAGCGTTTGAACAAAATTTGTTCCTGTGTTTATAAAACTAAAAAGTCGAGCAAAAGTCCAAGTATAAAGTGGTGGACACCAAAATTAAAAACTAGTAGAAACAGACTAAAGGCCCTCTACAGGAGATTTAAAAGAACTAATGATCAAGAAATGAAGTTAAAATTACAAAGAGAGCGAGCAGTTTACAAATTAGAAATAAAAAAGGCCAAAAATGAAAGCTGGAAGAGCTACTGCAATATAACAAAAGAAGTATATGGCAAAGCATTCGCAGTGTTCAAGTCTAAGACGAACACCAATACTTTGTGCACGTTGGACGGAATGCCTGTAAATTCTAATAAAAGTGATATAATAAATGTTTTAATTCATCATCATTTCAAGATCATTGATAACTTTCAAGTAGAAGAACATTCAATAGGTTCAACAATCACCCTCAATCCCAAAGAAGTAGAACATGCTTTATTTTCATTCAAAGCAAATAAAGCTCCTGGTCCCGATAGGATAGATTCAAGAATCCTAAAAACAATGTTTAAAATAAATCCATCCTTTATCACTAAAATAATGTTAACTCTTTTGAAAAACGGATACTTTCCAAGAATTTGGAAAAAGGGATACGTAATATTCTTTAGCAAACTTGGCAAAGTGCCAATTGATCCTTCTTCATATAGGCCAGTATGCCTTTTGAACACCTTGAGTAAAACCCTAGAAAAGATTATCATAAACAGGTTGACTTACTTCTTGGAATCAAATAACAAGCTACACACAAACCAATTCGGTTATAGGGAAGGAAGAAACACCACCTTGTGCCTAAAAGAAGTAATTAATAACATAAGTAAAAGAAAGAAAGATCAAGTTTATACATGAACTATATTTTTCGACATTACTGGAGCTTTTGACAATGCATCCTGGAATTTAATTCTTACTTCATTGATAAATCTTCAGATCCCAACTTACCTATTTAACATAATCAAAAGCTACCTAACTAACAGAAAAATTTCTTCAATTTTTATCAACGATTTTTATCAAACAGGAAAAGGTTGCCCTCAGGGCTCTTGTTTGGGCCCAGTTTTATGGTTAACCCTAATTAATGATATTTTTGACTGTTTTGGAAGTGGGCTTTCAGATCTATACGCTTACGCGGACGATTTTATATTAATAACATCTGGCTCCTCTAGAGCACAACTAGAAAAATACACAAACGAAGGAATCAAAACTTTTGTGAATTTCTGTTCTTCAAAGAACTTAACAATATCAGAGTAAAACCAAGGCCATGTTATTTGGCAAAGAACTTAGTGAAAATCGTCCCCCGATTTTCAAAATAAATGAGACAACAATTAAAGTTGAAAAATTTTTTAAGTTTTTGGGAGTCATTTTGGACTCAAAATTAAAATTTTTATTTCATCTAGAATCAGTTAGAGACAGGATAACAGTGTTGAATACAAATCTGAGAAAAATTAACGGTGTGACATGGGGCATAAGAAAAGAAATGAAAAAGACCTGGTACCACACGGTGATAAAGCCAATAATTCTTTATGCCTCAGAAGTATGGTTTCCTCATCTAAATAGCCATGGTTTCAGAAAATTGTCCTCATGCCAAAGAAAATACATAATTAATATCTTCCACTTTTATAAACGTGTATCTACTGATGCCATATGCACCTTGACAGGTATTTTTCCAATCAAGATAGAAGCAGAAAAAATACAGTTTAAATTTAACATTACCAAGGAGGGTCACTCAAGATATTATAATGAAGAATACCTAACCAACAATGATTTTGAACAAAAGAATCTAAAAAAGAATAACAACCCAGCAGCTCCAAGGAAAAACTTTGATTTATACACTAATGAATATAATACCAAATACAAAACAATAATTTTTACTGATGGGAGCAAAAATGATCAAGGTGTAGGCAGCGCATATATGGTTTTCCAGGAAGGCATAGTTACTTACAACTCAAAATTTAAATTATCAGATAAAAATTCAGTTTTCCAAGCAGAAGTCTTAGGACTACAAAAATCAATAAAGTGGTCAACAGAGAACAATTTGAATTCCATATCAATAAAAACAGACAGCTTGTCAGCTCTATATGCACTTGACAACTTGATTCCAAAATCCAGTCTGGTTCAAAACACACTACAGAAGATAAATTCTTATAAAGGAGATCTGGAAATCGGATGGGTGAGGGGCCATTCTGGCAACCTTGGCAACAAATTGGTGGATCAACAGGCAAAAAATGCAATTTATTCAGGCAAAGAACTTAAAATTCCTTATCCTCAATCTTATCTGAGAAGAATACTATTACAAGAAGCCTTACGAACATGGCAAATATATTTGGATATATCAGAAAAAGGAAGGCTGACACATGAGGTATTTCCGGAGGTTTCCTTGGGCTTTCCGGTAAACAACCAAGTTTTGATATACTTCCTCACGGGACACGGCAGTTTCCCCGAATACCTCCATAAGATTAATAAAAGAGATAGCCCTAACTGCCCATGCGGTGAAATCGGTTCGTCGATGCACTATCTGCAAATAAAGTGCAACTTCAGTAAAATATATGTCAAAAGACGAACAAAGGAAACTTTACGGGATTATATTATAAGACTGGATAAATCAACTTACCAAATTAAAAAAATTAAAGACATTTACAACGATTTAAACAAGAACTTTTCTTTTATAAACTATGTTTTTTGACTTTGTTTAAATAATATGGCATATTCAAAGAACTTTCTGAATTGTCAACTTTGTTTTTCAAGATTAAGCTTTATCTACTTTAATTTGTTCATTAATGATCAATATATAATTTTTCAAATATCATCAACTATTATGTTTCAAGATAATGTTACATCTTATTTTCATTCGTTTATTATTGTTGTTTTTAATTTTAAAAAAAGAACTAGCTTTTTGCGGTTATGCTAACCGTTTTTCTTTTGGAGCAAGTGACGCTCGCTGTATTTTTTATTGGATTATAATAAATGCCCGTGTTTTCCGGGCCTGTTCCTTTGGCTGGCGCTTTGCTGGATGGTGGGGGATCTTTTCTCTCTCCACCCTAGGGCTTAGGCCAGCCATAAGCCCTTGGGCTGGTTGGTGGAGGGGCGTAGAAAATATTTCACATATGGGAAATTCGTATTTTGCAGCTTCAAAATAAAATATAAAATAATAAAATAATAATTTTTTTAAAAAGGTGCGTCAATTTAACAGCTGGGAATTTTCAGAATGTGAAAACAGAATTTAAAAATATGTATTAGTTAATAAGTTATTTGTAAAGAAAAATTTTCCATAGAATAACATTAGCTTCGGCTTCCGGCGGCGGTGAGTGAAGCGGGCCCTTAAATTTGAAATTTAATTATGTTTGGTGGAATTGATACCGACCTTAAGATCATGCAACAGATTTATGAACTACTATTTTTTCCAAACTGGTAAGTGTGGCAGAAATATGTGAGTGTTATATGTATTTTCTTCTTCTCTAACTTGTAAGATAATACACTCATGTTTGTGAGAATTGCAGCACCATGAAGGAATTATCGGAAATTAATGAAATTAGTACACAAATGACTGGTGCTGTTACATATAAATGTTTAAATTTTCAAAGCAAAGAAAAGCAATATTAAATATCCTTAATCTGTATTTTGTGTAGCCACCACGGACTTCAATACGTGCTACTATATGACGTGGCATACATTCAAACAGATTTTGAATGTCTGCCTGGGGAAGAGCATTATACATTGTATGTATATGTAGCAAAAATTCATTTGTAGAAGCTGTAGAACGAGGATCACTAGTGAGACGCCGACCAACGAAATCCAACAAATGTTCAATAGTTGACATATCCGGTGAATATACAGGCCAAGGATGAAGTTGTATGTTTTGTTGCTGAAAAAAAGTCTTGAACATTCCTTGCAACATAATGTCGAGCCTTATCCTGCTAAAAGACAGCTCCAGGAATTCATTAAAGAAAAGGGACGACTTCGTGCTCCAGCATTTCACTGATGTACCTGTTGCTGTTAAGGTTACCCACAATTCGTAGCCGATGAGATAGTCCATGATACGCAATCGCATTCTAGACCATAACACCAAATGTTCGTCAACTACGACGCTCGATATTGCACTCCGGAAAATAGCGTTCCCCAGCATTGCGTCTAACACATACACAGACATCATGGTGCAGTTGGTAACAGAAGTCTCCGAACACTAGCAAAAATTACTATGTAAAAAAGTACACTTAATACAGTTTTGTTAAATAAATCCTCGATGAATCCTATTATTAGTCAGTCTAAAAATCAGGTTCGGCAAGGATTTATTTAACAAAACTGTATTAAGTGCACTTTTCTTATATAGGAATTTTTGCTAGTGTTCGGAGACTTTTGTTACCGACTGTACTACAAATAAATGTGCAATGCGTCAGAAAGAACCACTTTTCGCCAATCTGCACGCAAGTCTCTATGTGCATGAGCCCATTGCAGCAGCAGGCGTCGATGATCTTGCAGGCTGCCCATGGTGCAGCAGATGTCAACAAATTGATAAAGCTAGATATTGATACACCTGTAGCAGTTGACCAAAGTACTGCGAACTGTCAAGATGAAGCTGTACGTACGGTCCGTCAGCGCCAAGTGCCTACCATCGCACGTTGATGTCACCTGGATGCCTCGATTTCCGAATTATATTATTCTTATCAGCCCACTACTTCGTTGTTACATTGAGCACGAGCTGCTTGCTCTTACGCGATAGGAAAATCTTCCTTCACGAAGGCCAGTGATTCTCCCCCATTCAAACTACATAATTTGATTAAATGTCACCCTCTTTCGTCGAAGACGCATTACTACGTCTCACCTAACGTTTACCACTAGCAGGTAACCATAGACTTTTTTCAACGTCCAGCTCACGGATTAAGACTATCTATAGGATGAACAACAAGATAGGGCAGCCAGCGCGGAAACCGGAGCTTTCTATTCCCCATTAATTCAGCCGAGTGGAGGAAAACGATCCGATCGCCACCTGGTGTAGTATCTTTGAAACTTATCGGAAGAAAGTGAAAGCCCGCCCCTTCGGCTTCTGTCATCATCCGATTTCCGAGAACGACCAATGAACCGCTACAAATTTAAACAAACGCGCTGATTGGTAGATTGTCAAGATCTGTTCGCCCTCTATCTGTAAGATGAAAATTACTACTTTTCCGTAGCATTCGTAATACATCCTAAACTCTTAATCCGTGGTCCAGTTACAGCTCTCTATTTATACGGTTTCATCAACAGTTCAGAGGACACTGCTTAGTTTTCGAATGCGTGCTGACTCTGAAATGTTAATAATTTGCTTAACACACTTTTATTTGAATTTGCTGAAAATTTCAGCTTAATCGTATCATTCCTTCATAATACTGCAATTTTCACAAACATTGTGATCCATGCATAGCTGAAGTTACTTATAATTTTTAATATTTCATAAATAAT
The DNA here is from genome assembly GCA_963930645.1 of Salticus scenicus. Classification (NCBI taxonomy): domain Eukaryota; kingdom Metazoa; phylum Arthropoda; class Arachnida; order Araneae; family Salticidae; genus Salticus; species Salticus scenicus. The sequence goes on from OZ005656.1 coordinate 244,159,417, forward strand.
AATTAATATTTAAAACAATATCTTTATATTTCATAAATGTATTACATTTAAAGTATATATATATATATATATATATATATATATATATATATTTCCTTGAAGACTCTCGAATTTCTATTTTTCTAAGACCTTTTGGAAAACTATTTCCTTTATATTTTGCTAAATATATTTATATATATATATTTTTTTTTTCCTTTGGATTGAGTGAAATGTCCAAATATATTTTGCGAGGAAAGAAAGTTTAGTTAATAGTATTATAGAAAATCAACTCTTCAAAGCCAATCAGTATTTTTAAATTTTTTAAGTAGCTTAATTAATATAAAATACACTTCTAAAAAAAATACACAAAGAAAAAAAGCAGCACTTTTGGAAATATTCTCGAAAAATATAAACTTTTCTCCAATTTTAGATGCATAATGGTGGAATTCACAGACGTCATGCCTCTTGAAAGCTTTTAAGGTAAGTGGATTTTATCTTAATTAAATAAATTGAGATTTTTCCAGAAATAAAATGTACGGTTACTAAGATATGTTTTAAAAAAATTATATTTCAAGATTCTATTTTTTTTTTTTTTTTCAATTTTAGTGAATATTTTCTAAAAAATATCTTTTTAATGAAAATGTATTTAATATTAAATAACGTGTTTATGAAAGCTGGAATGTTTTTACTTATTCAAGTTGATTTTCTTTTCAATTCCTTTCGTTATCCATCCGTTTTTTTTTTTTGTTTGTTTGTTTGTTTATTTGTTTTTTATTCCTTATTTTAATTCCAAAATCTTTTTTGGGTAGTAGAAAAAAAAAAGATAATTGTAACTTCGAGGTGTAAGGGTAACATTGCCTTATCAAACACAAGGCACTGAGAAAACAAATATACCGCTTTTCTCTAATAAGTGGCCATTTTCTAAATCCCGTAACTAGAAATATAGATTTCCGAGCTATGCACATAAGGCACGCCAATAAACTGAATAGACGAAATGATTGAGAATTTCTAGAGTACACATTTCTAGATGATGAAACAATATTCTGAATACTCTAAATATTCTGAATCATTTATATTGCGAGAAATTCTCGCTTGTTTTTCTAGAATTTGGTAATAAACCAAAATTATAGTTGCAGAAACCCGCCTCTTGTAGTCTCATTTATTTGCAGAGATTTTTAAATAACTTTGCTTTCGGGAATATAGGCAAACGCTCTAGAATTCTAATAGGGGCTTCTAGAACTTGATTTCCAAGGGGACTAGAATTTATAAGAATTACATGGAACTATTTTTTCTAGAGCCACAATTTAGATTCTAGATGTCAGTTACAGAATTTTTTCTCAGCGGGGCGCATTTTCCACCATTTTTAGAGCAGTTTTGGGGAAGAAAAATTTTCGACTTTTCTGCTACCACTATTTTAATAAAGAAATATTTATATTATTTTCTAAATAATGTGTCGTGATTAAACAGGATAGAGATTTTTCTATGAAAACAGTGGTAGTAAAAAAAAAAACGGAAATTTCTCATCCCCAAAAGTAAACCCTAAAAAAGGCGAAGAATGCGACCTCTGCGAACATCAAGTATCCCTCTAAGTTTTTGAATTTCTGCCATTAATAAAAGAGTATAGAAATACATTTGGTCCCTGGGAATATTAAATTGTACATTTTTGCATGCATCTGAAAAATTGTCCCCTGTAATTGAATTCAATACTAGATAGTAGATTTGCGAAATTTTTCAAAATGTTGCCAAAATTCAAAAATAAAAAAATTCACTTAATTTTTTAACAATTTCAAGTGATTGTAAACTGATAACACACTTAAATACCCGAAATTGTAGTATTTGAAATATAGAATGATTTTTTTTTTTTTTTTAACTGACACTATTATAGTGCCACTTGTAGCTCGATCTAAGAGCCGAAATGACACCAAATTTGGTATGCAGAGCAGGAATACAAAAACAGGAAGTGGCATTCTATTAAAAAAAAACAAAATCCAAAAAATCGAAGATAGGTGTATTTATGACGCTGTATATTGTTAAAAGTGCTTAAAAAATATTAACACATACCAAAATTACAGTGAAATGTTAATCTTTATTCATTACATTCACTTCCCCGGCGAGGAATTCGGCCACATTCAATATGACCGCGTCGTTCTTATAGAGACTATGCCGTTCATCCTCTGCACAACATTTTCTATGGCCATATACAACATGTCAGAAGAAATATTTCGCATTGTCTGTGATATATTGTCCTTTAACACACTCAGGTTTGTAACTTCACCAACATAGACTTGAAATTTTCATAAAGTTGTGAAACTTTAACCAGTAATGCGTGATCTGGTAATGTGAGTCGCATATTAATTTGAGCTGGCTCACTTCAGTTGAGAATATTTTCCGGATCTGTCTACATGTTTTTATACCTCAAATTACTGGCGTTCTTGCCGCCAACTAAAGCATAAATTTTAATTTTGCTTTGATATCCGTATGTTTTATGCTATATCTTGGTTTGGTAAGCTATAACAGTGCCATGAATACCCTATTTACGATTTTAGAATATTATTATTATTGTTATTGCGGAATCTTACTCCCACGTCAATATTACTCGCCATACCAAGTTTGTTGTTATTTTCGTTTTTAGATCGAACTATAGGCAGGGATGAAAACTCAGTACTGAATTCACACATGTATTTATTTTTTAAAAAATTTCTGGTTACAAAATTGTTGATTTAAGAGGTAGAAAATTTTGTTTCATTCACATACTTGCCAACCATCTCATTATAAACCGTACAATTTTTAGTACCCGCCTTTTTTTTTTTTTTTTTTTTTTTTTTTTTCACACCAATAATTTTTTAGAGTAATTTTAGTCTTATTCATAGCTGCCAATATTTTAATTTATTCCGGAGTACTTTTAGCCCCAACTTTATTTCGCACCACTTTATTCATAAAAAACTTTTCTTCAATATATAACTTTGATCAAATAAGACAAAATTACTTTTAAAAAATAAGTGGTACGAAATAAAGTCGGGGCTGAAAATACTCCGGAATAAATTAAAATATTGGCAGCTATGCTTATTTAATCGTAACAACATTTGGAGAGATTTACTCTAAAAATGTGTAAGAAAAGGGGCGTTAACAATTGTACGGTTATTAATGAGATGGTTGGCAAGTACGCATTCATAGTGGTTTGTGTTCTGCGCCAAGTTTCTATACTTGTGCAGGAGGCTCATAACAATATCAGTTTAAAAATATATTTATATCACCTTTTATATCTCCACATATTGTATATTCCAATATTTATTTATACATATATCGTATATTTTATTTATTGTTTTCATTATTAATAATAAGTATTTAAAACAAAAGTTTTCCATCTTGTAAATATATTGCGTTTGGAATTAAAGTAGTATATATATATATATATATTCCATTTGATGTCAACCGAATTCTTTTTTCCTAGACCTTTTGGAAAACTGTTTCTTCGTATTTTCTTGGATACTTTTTTGAATATTTTAATGACAGTAACATACAAATATATATTTTAGCAAGAAAAAAAAATTAATTTATAAATAGTAATAATAATAATTAAAAGTAGTATAGAAAATCGACTCTTAAAAATCCATCAGCATTTTGCACACTATTTTGGTAACTTAATTACAGTAAAACATACTTTTAAAAAGATGCACGTGGAAAAACACAGTACTTGTCAAAATATTCCCAAAAAATATAAACTCTTTTCCAAGTTTCAGATGCATAATGGTATATTACACAGGCATCCTGCCTCTTGAAAGCTTTTAAGGTAAGTGGATTTGAACTTAATTAAATAAACTGGGATTTTTCATGAAAGAAATGTGCACGGTTACTAAGATACGCTTTTAAAAAATTAAATTTCGAGAATCTACCGTTTTTCATTAACATTTTCTTAAAAGTATTCTTTTAGCGAATATGAATTTAATATTAAATAATATGTAATCAAAGATAGGACTTATTTATTTATCAGAGTTGTTTTCCTTTTGAATTTCTTTCATTATTCATCTGAAATTATTTTGTTTATTCTCTTTTTCTTTAATTCTAAAATATTTTATTTGTATAGTTACAATAAAAGCCAAAAGAAAAAAGAAATGAGATGAAAAAAGGAAAAGCAAAGAAATTTTGATATCTGAGACTTGGAGAGAATGGTAGCCTTTCCCTTCCGAAAATCAATTAAACTACAGTGCGTTGCATGAATATAAACGCACCTTAGCTTTAAGAATTAGAATGGTATATAAGTGCAATAACAAAATGTGAATGGGTGACACTTGACGCAAACTGTATGTGTATGATTCAAGAAATGAAAATACGAGTCAAAACAATGAAAGACCAATATGATTTTTTAGAAAATAATTTTATTGAATTTATGACAAAAATACTTGTTGCATAAATTTAAACGCACATGTAAAAAATAAATAACTGAGTAACAAATACTGTATCTAATACTTTGTAAAGCCACCGTGGGCTTTTAGAACAGCCAGTATTACAACGCCTTGGCATTGACTGATACAGTGACATGAGGTCATCCAAGCTGATTGTCTTCCAAGTTAATAGAATGGACGATTTTAGTTCATCTTTCGTATTAAACTGCCTTCCGTTTACGTAAACATGGCGACCTAGAATACCCCTTACGTTCTCCATTATGTTAAAATCGGAGCTTTTTGAGGTCCAATACAGAACTTTAATTTTATTGTCACGGAACCATTTTTTCACGATATGTGTTGTATGTACAGATGCACAACCTTGCTGAAAAATATAATTTCTTCCAGCTTTCTTGACTGCTTGACGACGGAGGTTCCTTGTGAGCATCTGGACATAATATACAGAGTTCATAGTGTTCTTCACGAACTCTAATTCGAAAATCCCTTTAAAACCTATGGCTGCCCACACCATGACAGACCCACCTCCAGATTGACGTTTTGAACAATACATTTCTTCGGTTCTCAAATCGCGCCAGTAGCTATGAAATCCGTCCAGGCCATCGAGATTAAACTTTTTTTCATCTGGGAAGATGACTTTTTCCCAATTTAGTCGATCTAGAATCCATTTTCTTGCCCATTCCAATCGCATATATTTGTGCTTTTCAGTGAGGGGTGGTTTCGCCTTCATTTTCTTAAATTTAATGAATGTTGCAGATTTAATAGTTCTCCATATGGTTGTCCAATGAACACCCAGCTTGTATTGAGCCTTTATCTTCGCACAGGAAATATTCTTATTCTTTACAGCGTTGCACATTCGAAGTTTGTCATAACTGGTGAGCTTTCCTGTTCGCTTCTTATACGCTTATTTCCCATAATATGCTCCTTTCTTTATACAATTTCGCACAACACTTTCACTTCTTCCAATTCGACGCCCAATTTTACGATTGCTAAAGCCTTTACCACGCTTAAAGTCGATTTTTATCCTCTCGTCTACTGTCAAAGTTTTCCCTTTTGCCATCCTGAACAAACTCCGTAAATTTTGCACTCAAGCATTAAAACTGTTTTCATAGGACTTTAGCAACACGAGTATCTGTGTTTTAATTTAATTCCGGTGGCTCTGTTAAATTTTAAATTCAAAATACAGAGTGCGTTTAATTTCGCGCAACAAACGAAAAACAGTGAAAAATAAGAAAATGCTTAAACACTCATTTACATAAGCTTGCATGAGCCTAAACATACGTGCTCAAAGCACCTTTTTCAGTTGTTAGTCATATGCAATAACTGTAAGTCAAATTCTTTCTTTTAAAATTTAAAAAAATTCTATTTTTGGTTATAGGAAAAGGTGCGTTTATATTCATGCAACACACTCTATTAAACCATCGAATATTTAAAATTGTCTACCGTAAATAAAATAATATTAATATTAATATATATCTGTATATATATATAAATTACGTGTCACGATGTTTGTCCGGGGTAAACTCCTAAACTAAGGAACCGATTTTAATGAAATTTTGCACACTGTGTGCAGTTTGGTCCAACTTGAGAGATAGGATAGTTTTTATCTCAATTTATTGTCACAATATTGTTTTATTGCAATTATTTGTTAATTATAGACCTTTATTAAAGTTGCTCCAAAATATCTGTGAGTTCCATTAATTTAATTGTTGCAAAAAAAAAAAAAAAATACGAGTTCATTTTCTTTCGACATAAAAATAAATACATTTAATCAAACGTGAACGTTAAAAAATTATAAAAAGTTAAATTATGCATCTCACGAAAATTGACATCATAATCAATTTAAAGATTTTATACACATTGATAAAGTGCTAATGTAGTTCTATCATAGATATAGTAATATATATAGATCTCTCATCCCCATGTTACCGTACAAAGATTTTTGATGCCGAAAAAAAAAATAAATAAATAAAAGCTTTGGAAACAGCCATTAAGTGGTACTGAAAAAAAAAAAAAAAAAAAAAAAAAAAAAAGAAAAAGAAAAGAAAAAGAAAAAGAAAAGAAAGAAAGAAATATGAATTTGAAACTGTATCTGGAGTCTTCCATTCCCCTTTAGCAAATAAATTATTCATAAATTTTATTTGCTAAAATATTAGTATGTATTACCGTGTGTATTCACTCGGGGAAAGACGGCCATATTTCAAGGTAAAAACGTCGTCTTTTCCCAAATGAAGAGGAATAACTTTTTTCTCCCCAATGATCACTCTATTCTATATATGCTATACTATATCTATGAGTTCTATACGCAAGCGAAGTGTGACTCACTGACCGTCTGTGCAGCCAAGAAAAAGATTTCCTATGTTAATTGCCCACTGGATTTTTTGTAAGAAATTATTAAAAATCGAGGAAATTTATTTCCCGATTTTAATCCTTATATTTGGGTATAGATATGTATTAGTTATCGCGGGTGTTAGATTGAATTATTTTGCTGTCAAATTGACAAAATTTTAATTTTAAATTTCAAAACACTGTCGCCCTTGGCTTTTTTTATTATTATTATTTGGCGATCAAAAGCGTAACACGAAAATATACATGCCAGATGTATGCATTGTACGAAATGTAATATGTATTATTCATTGTACGTATGTATGACTTGTAATATGTATTGTACGAAATATTGTTTCATATTATTCATTACTCTTTTAATATAAGTTGTTAAAATAACCATGATTTTTGAAAGGAATTAAATATTTTCGCCAGATAATTTGGCGATATTCTTTTTTTTTTTTCGCCAAGGATGACAGAAATGAAATCTATTCCGCTGCAAAATATTAGTATCTTACATCTGATATTTTATTTAGACATTTGAAAACAAATTTGACTTCAAACTATGATAGAATATTTATCATTTTCCTTTTAATTAGTATATTATTAGTATATTAAAATTTAAAAGCATGGTATATAAAAAGTTTTTTTTTTTTTTTTTTTTTTTTATCTTATAATTATTCTTATCTTAATCCTCAATGTTTCCCATCTTTATTAACTTGAATTTACTATTAAAATTTTAACATACTCAAAAACTTCTCATCACTTCGTTAAAATACACTAAACTTTTCCAAAATCTTTTTCTATTTAAAATGATACATGTATTTACTTTAAATGTCCAATATTTCATAAGATTTCCAATTTTAAAGTTTTAAATTATTTATCAAATTTCCTTATTTTTCTGGTTTAGCCTTATTGTTTTCCTTTTTATAACTACAGCTGGTGCCCTCTTTAAAATATTTAAAATGATGAGGTCATTTTATAGTAAAATTATCCATTATAGCATATATTATATTTCACTCCTCCATAAAAATTGATTTTAAAATCGTCTGTTTCTTTTATACTTTTATTTTAATAGAATTTTAATAGAATTTAATTTATATATTAGTCATTTTAGCAATTTTATCCAAAGTAGCATTAGAAATAATATATATCACTTCTCCAAAATTTATAGGACCCTACAATAAAATTAATTTGTGCTTAATATCAACACTACGAAAATTTTTATCAATCGCTTCCAAATTTTGACCTAAGTTTCAAATCTCAACCCTGTGGGTTTTTACATCGGCTACAACGTTTTCGTCTTTGTTCGTAAATAATAATTTGACTGTACTAAATAGTTTACAGCCGTATAATTCAACGTATAACTTAGTCACAGCAACGCGTGGCCGGGTCTGCTAGTATATATATATATATATAGAGAGAGAGAGAGAGAGAGAGAGAAATATATTTGCTCTCCCGGAATTCTAATTTGCACTCCTTCTTCGCATATGAAAGAGAGAAGCAAAGGAATGAATTAAGATCTTAATAAAGAAAAAAATGTTTTAAGATCCTGCGAAAGCGAAAATCAGATCTTTAGCTATGGAAGGTCTGTGTGCCTGTGTGTCTTCTTCCTGTGTCTCTGTGGACATTTCTCATTATCATACCTCAAAAAGATATACTAATACCAAGTCCTAATTCCTAATACTAAATCTGTATTATGTGACGTTATTACTTGAAGTTTATTACTCTAATCAAACAAATGGTAGAGTGCAGTGACGCAGAAAAGAAATCTCCAAATGTATTTAGTTTCTCAGCGGAATCGGTCACTTGTATATTTTTAACATATTTAGATTACATTAAATATAATGATTTTTTTTTTTTTTGTACAAAATCAAGTTTTCTACAGAATACGCTATCAAAAGCATTCATCTAGGAGTGGAACATTTCCTTCCTTTTCTTCGCTCCCTTCACGAGACTTCTCAAGTTACTATTGCTTTTGTTCAAGGGGTACATACAAATGAAACACTTCCGGTTGCGATTTCGTTTGCAAGCGTTCCAAATGCATGACTACAGTCGGCAACAAAAGTATCCGAGCACTAGTAAAAATTCCTATATTAAAAAAGGCACACTTAACACTGATTTGTTAAATAAATCCTTGTCGAATTATGTTCTTAGACTGACCAAGGACAGGATTCGACAAGGATTTATTTAACAAAACTGCATTAAGTGTACTTTTTTTATATAGAAATTTTTGCTAATGCTCAAAAACTTTTGCTGCCGACTGTATTTGCAAAAAACTTGCAAAATTGACGTCATCGAAGTTGAAAGCGTTTCGTTTGTATGTAACCTCAAAACTCCTCAATTTACTAAAGGACTTAACTGTCAACTGTGAAATGTAAAATATATGAAAACTGCTCATTGGAAACATGCATTAAATCTCTGATGATGCTTTGATTTTTCAAAGCGAAGAGCTTTGGTTAGTTCAAAATTGTTTTTAAATAAAGTATAATTTTAGAAAACGTGTTTTTAATCTTAATATCAATGACACGTGTCTTAACAAAGACCTCTTTTAAAGATAATTTATAAGATAATACTAATATTATTCTTAGCACACAATTTTACAATTTTTTTTTTGCTTTTATGATTTATTTATTTAATTTTTGCCCAGTAAAAGTAAATTTTAATTAAACTTTGGAAGCTGATATATTGTTATTGAGACATAAATCCACCTAGAAAAACCTGTAAAGAGTTTGCAACTATTTTCTGCAAAACAGCAAATGTTTCAGATCAACGAGTAAAATTCAATTTTTAATATTTGTTATATAAAAAAGCATTTAATCATACAAATGGCATGTAACTTATTCCTTTAAATAATTTAATTAATAATAATAAATATTTAGAATAAAAAAATTCTATTTTGAACTATATTACATTTTAAATTAAAATAATCTGGTGTGTCACTCACACAACTTTCTCTTAACCAAAATTTCAATACTACAAAAATAGATTGTAAATATTAAAAATATCACTAACGTAAGATAATAAAATTCAATATACTTTAAAAAATATCCAAAATAGATTTAGGAACAGTTTTTTTTTTTTTTTTTTTTTTTAACCTTTATCGCTCGTATGTCCCTTCTGAGGGGACATTAAAAAATCAAACCTTGCCTAAGGTGTTCCTCTGCAAATGAAATGTTATTTTTCTAAAACGTGTAACTATAGGCTACCGGAAAATTTTAACAGAAAGATTTATTTCATTTAATGATGAAGTAAAAGAAAACAAATTATTACAATTTTTCGGTAGTCAAAAGGTAGTAAGTTGGAAACTATACGTGTGTCGTTTTAAAGGAACGCCAAAAGGCATGTCTTACTGTTAAAAATAGGAAAATATGGTGAGCGCAAAGGGTAACTTCTGTGTGAGAGGGGGGGGGCTACCGCCCTATCAACTCCCCGCTCAATTATATTGCCTAAATAATGCCTGGTGTTAATTTCTCTTCGAATTTGCTTATCTTGATCAAATTTTTAAGTGACAATCTAATACTAATTTCAAAATACCAAATTTAAATTCCCTGCAGTTATTTGTTTTTAAATTAGGCTGATAACAGATATGCATATAGATCAAAACCGTTAAAAATTGGACTTTTGTAATCAGGGACCCTCAAAACGTGATATTATACAAAATAAAACAGAATTAACTTCAAAAAAATACTTTGTTTACAGCATCGGTATGAAAAATTAATTTTCCTTCCTGAGCAATGTTCATCGACACATAGTAAAATGTAACAAAGCACTTCTATCAATTGCATTCAATAGAAAAGAACGCTTAGCATAATTTGGGTAACTCTGTATGTAGTCTGTAAACTATACACACATCACATTTTGCCCTTAAATTTTGTTTTACATGAAAAACATCTAACACGCAATGTGAAATACACTTTCGAAAATCTCCATGTATAGTTTTAATGTATCTAAATACTTTGTGTAAACAAATGATGAACGGTTTTCATACTACAATCTACACAAAAAATGCTTTTATGCATATAAAAAATAGGTTGATTCTATTTTTTTTTTTTAGGGTAGTCTATAGATGTTACATTGTACTTATCACAAATTTCCCTATGGACATAATGTATATGAATTCTCTTGGATGTCCCTGTACACGAACCACTTGTTTGCTCTTAATAAAAGTTTAGTGTAGTACCATTATGTGTTACAGACTTAGAAACCCGAGTTTGAAATTTCTATTATTGTTTGTTCTTGAGATATGCTGATAAAATACATACAGACACACACACAGACTAACCGCTAAAAACGTGTTCTTCGGATTCAGGTGACCCTAGAACGTGTGAATTAACGAAAATTCAATTTCAAAAATTTGAACCAATAGCAATACTTTCTCTACCATATATATGGTTAAGGGAAAAGAAAAAGAAAAGAAAAGAAAAATACATTTGATGCCTTCTTTATATATATATATATATATATATATATATATATATATATATATATATATATATATATATATATATATTCCAAAATCTTTTGGAAAACTGCGTGCTTTATTTATAGTTGAATATTTTATTGAATCATTGTATTAACAGTAACATACATTTTTATTTTTAGCGACAAAACGAAGTTTTATTTCGAAAAAATTAATTAAAAACTTTATGGAAAAATCAACTCTTCAAAATACATCAACATTTTGCCGATGATTTTTGTAACTAAATTAGTATCAAATACACTTTTTAAAAACTACACTTCTAAAAATATTCTCGAGAAATACAAATTATTTTTTATTTCAGAAGCGTAACTGTAAAACACACAGACATCCTGCCTCTTGAAAGCTTTTAAAGTAAGTGAATTCGAGCTTAATTAAATAAACTGAAATTTTTTCACGAAAGAAAAACGTACCTCTACACTAAAATATGCTTTTAAACAATCAAATTCTTATAATCTAATTTTTGTTTTTCTAATATTTTTCTGGATATTTTCTGAAAAACATCCTTTTTTTTTTAATCTATTTTATATTCAGTATTATATTCTTAATGAAAGATGGAATTCATTTATTTATTTATTTTATTTTATTTTATTTTATTTTATTTTTAAGTTGTTTTGCTTTTGAATTTTCTTGGTTATCCGCGTTTGTAATGATCGATAGATGGCGCTTCCTCAACTGCAGTTGTTAGTAAATATTGCCACGTGTATTTATTATTGTGCTCTCTTGTTGTTCTATCATTGTTTCAGCGTGAAAGCTATCAGTGGTATGATAATTTCACCTTAGCCCACCAGAGGGCGAGCATTTCATTACAATCGCGAATTGGTCTGAGTTTATTTTGTTTCTCTCGTAAAATCTAAACTATTAGGTGTACCGGAAAGTTATGTCGTTTTGAATTAATACAATGAAACCGGAAATGTTCGTTTAACAGTGTTTACATGGTACTTTACAAATAACCATCTTATAAGTTACCTAAGAATATCTTAAATTTTATCCAGGATAAATTTCCGATGTCAGTATTTTAATTCAAAACGACAGAACTTTCCTGTACACCTAATATTTTCATCGAATAGTTAAAAGGAAAGAAGAAGAAAAAGAAAAGTACACTAAAAAGTATACCTGGTATGTACATCAAATAATAAAATTGATTTTTTTTTTTTTTTTTTTTTTTTTTTTTTTTTTTTTTTTCATTTTTAACACTTTTGCGACCTCATGTCTTTTTTACTGTAAGGTCCGCCTGTGGGTGCTATTCTTCCAAGTTACAATATTTCAAAACAAAATTTTTTGTATTCACATTTATAATAAGAAATGGATGCACATTATAATTATATTCTTTCTAATCAAAGTATCAGTATCCACAGTATATTGATTGCACAAATATAAAAATTGGATATATTCTTAAGAAATAAATAACCTACAAACTTCGAAGGAAACGCCCACTGGCGGAGTTACAGAGTTTCAAATAACGTGAATCAACGTCAGTGGTCGCGAAAGTATTAACAAAATTAGAATACAAAACAACTTCTTTATGTAGTCATAGAGCACTTTAGAAACATTTTCAATCCTCATAGTTTATCCATTTTTCTAAATCTTGTATCACTTTTCGTGGTCCAATTTTGCGATCATGTGTTGTAAAATATAACAGCATTAAGTTGTTTGCTTGTTTTGAATTTACCTGTCAATTTTAACTAATTTGTTGTTGATATTTCCTTACGTGCTAACACTTACACGCTGTATTTCCATACCTATATTCATATTCAAAATCTGCTTATTTCCATCCCTTCTACATGTCTTTACATTTTTACCAATTAATTTTGAAGCACTCTATTTATTAAAAAAAAAAAAAAAAAAATTGTTTAGTTATTAAAATATTTTACTAAAAAAAAAATGTGCGCAAAAAATTTATATACATGTGTGTGCTCTTTATTCCTTTATTTTCCTTAATAAACGATAAATATTTTTAAAATTTTTATACTCCTAGTAAAACTTTTAAATATCAGTCTTGTACTTTAGCTTTATCTAAAACAAGTGTTTAACTAAAACTTAAAATATCAATAAAAAATAATGTTTAATTCTTAAAAATTCAGTAAGAAGCGCCTCCTTTTTTTTTTTTTTTTTTTTTTTTAAGCACAAATCAATAATTTTTCATTAATGAATATAAAACTAATTTCAAAAGCAAAATAAAAAAAATAAAGAAGAAAAAAAAGTTAATTAATGACATTTTTTTTATTTCACTTATAATTCGAAATTAAATTAGAAAGGATTTTTCTCAAAATTAATTGCACAGCCACTTCATTAAATCTGCTGAATGTGGAAAATTGGTTAATAACGCTAAAATCGGATTATGAATATTCCATTTTTTTTTCTCTCTCTTTTCGAATTTTGGAATTTCTTTTTCGATAATAGTATTAACTTTTTTCCCTCGCTTACCTTAAATCGGGATTCTCTGAAATGCGTTCTAAATAAATGTATTTTAAACGTGCCCTAATTTGTTCTATGTAATAATCTTATAAATTTCCTGTGTCGTAAATTTAATTCATTCTTTTTTACTTTACACATAATGCATATACATTTTTTGTTAATCTGAAGAAACAAAAAAAAAAAAAAACTATAGTACATCTTTTGCTTTCTTCAAAATTCAATAGAAGAATGCATTGGATTCTTTAAATGTTGTTGACTTCTGGTTTTTGATGGATCTATACGTTTTGAGGTTTTCTGAACATGGTTTTGCCAGAATATAGAAATGTATATCTTTCTCTCCATCTATCTGCATGTGTGCGTGACCGAAATTTTCAGCTGTACCTAGTTCAAGAACGTTGAATTTCATAAAAGTTATATTTAGTTGCATCTTGTTATAAATCGGTGCCTTTCAACTTTTGGTGCATTTCACACAACAAGTGAAGCTGTCATCCCGTAATCAACCAATTCCAAAGTAAGTTTCAGTGACAGCCAGATCTATAATAAAAACTTAAATAATCCCTCCCTTCACGTGCCCCTGCCACCCTATTTCGAGTTTTCGAACATACTGGCCTAATGACTATAAAACTAGAGTTTTCGTTATAATCATATTTTCGCTAGGTGTAGCAAAAAATCAGCTTTTTCAAAAAATTTTAATTTTGGGATATGACTGATTTTGCATCTAAACGACACACATATTATATTTGTTGTTGTTCTTTATGAATCAATATTCTGACCGCACTAACTTATCAGACACGTAACAAATTTCCTGTTAAAGAAAACTAGCACGTATAAGAGAAAATACATAAAAAAGCTAAAGAAAATCTTTATAGATGTTTTAAAGATATCGATTTTCGATCTCACTTCTGGTTTTCACTAACACTGGCAAACTAATCGATAATAATTAAATAGGAAAGTACATCTAAAAGGACGTTAAAAGGGCGATGATATTTTAGAGATAGCGATTTTCAATCTCACTTTTGGTTTTCACTATTACTTGGCAAACTAAATGGTAATAAAAACATAGGTAATAATTAAATAGGAAAATACATCTAAAAGGGAGTTAAAAGGACGATGATGTTTTAGAGATATCGATTTTCGATCTCACTTCCGGTTTTCACTAACACTTGACACACTAATTGGTAAAAAGAACATCGCTAAAGATTAAATAGGAAAGCACATCTAAAAGGACATTAAAAGGGCGATGATATTTTAGAGATAGCGATTTTCAATCTCACTTCTGGTTTTCACTAACACTTGGCAAACTAAATGGTAATAAAAACATCGGTAATAATTAAAAAGGAAAATACATCTAAAAGGGAGTTAAAAGGACGATGAGGGTTTAGAGATATCGATTTTCGATCTCACTTCCGGTTTTCACTAACAATGGGCAAACTAATTGGTAATAAAAACATCGGTAATACTTAAATAGGGAAGTATATCTAAAAGGGAGTTAAAAGGCGATGATGTTTTAGAGATATCTATTTTGATCTCACTTCCGGTTTTCACTAACACTGGGCAAACTAATTGGTAATAAAAACATCGGTAATGATTAAATACGAAAGTACATAAAAGGACGTTAAGATAGCGATGATGTTTTAGAGATAGCGATTTTCAATCTCACTTCTGGTTTTCACTAACACTTGGCAAACCAAATGGTAATAAAAACATCGGTAATAATTAAATTGGAAAATACATCTAAAAGGGAGTTAAAAGGACGATGAGGGTTTAGAGATATCGATTTTCGATCTCACTTCCGGTTTTCACTAACACTGGACAAACTAATTGGTAAAAAGAACATCGGTAATGATTAAATAGGAAAGCACATCTAAAAGGACGTTAAAAGGGCGATGATATTTTAGAGATAGCGATTTTCAATCTCACTTCTGGTTTTCACTAACACTTGGCAAACTAAATGGTAATAAAAACATCGGTAATAATTAAATAGGAAAATACATCTAAAAGGGAGTTAAAAGGACGATGAGGGTTTAGAGATATCGATTTTCGATCTCACTTCCGGTTTTCACTAACAATGGGCAAACTAATTGGTAATAAAAACATCGGTAATGATTAAATAGGAAAGTACATCTAAAAGGACGTTAAGAGGGCGATGATGTTTTAGAGATAGCGATTTTCAATCTCACTTCTGGTTTTCACTGACACTTGGCAAACTAAATGATAATAAAAACATCGGTAATAATTAAATAGAAAAGTACATCTAAAAGGGCGATGATATTTTTGAGATAGCGATTTTCAATCTCATTTCTGGTTTTCACTAACACTTACCAAACTAAATCTTAATAAAATCATCGGTAATAATTAAATAGGAAATTATATCTAAAAGGGAGTTAAAAGGGCGATGATGATTTTAGAGATATTGATTTTCGATCTCACCTCGGTTTTCACTAACATTTGGCAAATTAATCGATAATAAAAACATCAGTAATAATTAAATAGGAAAGTACATCTAAAAGAGCAATGATATTTTTGCGATAGCGATTTTCAATCTTACTTCTGGTTTTCACTAACACTTGGCAGACTAAATGGTAAAAAAACATCGGTAATAATTAAAGAGGAAAATACATCTAAAAGGAAGTTAAAAGGGTGATTTGAGAAAAATCAATATAGCTGTTTTTTAAGAAACGCACTTACAAGGTATAAAATTGACCTACTTTATACAGTAACTTTTAAGAAAATAGTTAGAGCCGTTTTTGAGATACGGATTTATGGTCCCATTTTCAATTTTATAATTTTTACCAAACATGTCAAAATGATCCATGCACCTGTCTTTCTTCTGAAGTTTTGTCGTTCTGTCTTTATCGTATTGAAGATATTATAGTCACAAGATTCAATACATACACTGCCCAATTGCCAAAAACACATTTTTGGATTCAGGATATCTTAAAACATCTAAAACTGATAAAATCCAAATATCGAAATCTTTTATTGAAAACAAGACTTATATTACCTACGGTAATGAATGAAATAATAATGTTTTATCAATTTAAAATGTGCGGTAACGTAAAAAATATATAAGTAAATAAGTAAATTAATTTGAAACTAAGCAAAACATTTATTAAATTTGAAGGAATTTACGCTTATAAAGATTAGTTTTCTGCGGAAGTAAGTGTATCTGTACAGAATTTTTTAAAACATAATAATTCATTCTTTAAAATAATATTAATAATAATAATAGAAATGCTTAATACATAAACTTCTTATTCCTTTCCCAACATTAAAACCATAATTTTAAAAATATATAATTATTCAAGTACATTCATTTGAAATAAAACAAGCGTTTATTAAATTTCAATGATTTTTCTCCTTCAATGATTTTTCTGTACAGCATTTTTTAAACATAAAAATTAATTTTTTTATAATCAAAATAGTAATGTTTCATATAAAAACTTAGTATTCCTTTATGCAGTATTAAAACCATAAAGAATTATTCAAATATTCCCCAAATAAAATTTTTCTAAATATATATATATATATATATATATATATATTTTTTTTTTTTTTTTTTTTTTTTTCATGTAATATCAATAAAAAAAATTTATGTAAAAAACTTAATTGGGCTACAAAGCTTTATTAGACCACGTACTTTAAAGGAACAGTTTAACGAGATTCGAATTTAATTAATTTATCGTCTGTCGCTCATCAAAAATAAAATTTAATTGACTTTCTGCTCTCTTTTAATACTGTATTATGAAATTCATCTTCATTAAATGTCATTCATACGTGATGAACTATGTCTTTAACCGCAAAATTGGATTTTCTTTGAAGTGCGGCAAACAGTAGATATTCATTATACTTTTTTTTTTTTTTTAATCTGGATGATTTAATTGACTTAAATCTATAAGAATACTTAATTATGACTTTCCTAGATACAGTTTTTTATCTGTAGCCTGCAGCTTTAAAAATAACTGATATTTAAAAAAAGAAACGCCATAAAATTCGTGAACAATAACTAGAAATTGAACTTTAAAAATTGTATTCATTTTCCTGAATTTTCGAAATATTCCTCTATTGCACAAATTTTAATGCACAACCTTTTTTACTAAAATCAGAGACACTTCGTGAAAGAAAAAGAAAGAAAAAAGAGAGAGAGAATATAAAATCAAGTTTGAATGTAAATTTTTTTTCATTAGTCTGTTGACTTTTGCTAATTTTTAGAATATCGCTAAACTTTGCAATATTTTCGGTTACTTATATGTTTTGTAATTTGTGTAGGAACAATATTGTATGCTTCCTAGTACGACAATAGAACTTTAAATTTAATCGCTGTTTCTTTATTAAAGAGAAATGTTTATTTTAGAATTTTTTTTAACTGGATGTCCGGCGATATACACAGTTTTTTTCAAAAAAGGCTTTTTTTGTATAGCGCCAAATTTAAATTTTCTTCTTTGGTACTTCTTTTTTTCGTTTATCTATATTTGTATACCATAGGAGTAGCCAGCTTTTCGTTAGGGGCGTGCCTAAAATTTAAATTGAAGTTGCTATTTGAATATATATACTTTATATGCAGTTTTATGCATGTGGGCGTGCATCTTCAAGTTTGTATACATATGCAGGGCTGCTAACATCTTATGTAATAATAATAATCTGGAGGATTGTCAGTAAACGTCTTTTTTTTTTTTTTTTTCAGAAGTCTGTTTTTAGAGTACTTTTCTTCTTATTCCATTGTAAATACATTTAAAGAGAATTACTCAAAAAATTATTTGGTGTCAGAGTTCGAAATCTCCGCCTTTTTTTTTCAGGACACTTTCAGAAATGAAAAATTTTTGGCTTCTTTGCCACCACTATATTTATACAGAAATATTTACTGTGTTTCTATATTAAAGTGTTGTGATTAAATAAGTTAGAGATTATTGCATAATAATAGTGAAAGCTAAAAGAACAGAAATTTGTCATGAGTGTCCTGAAAAAAGGACGGAAACTTAGACGTCTGGTGGTGTGAAAAAAGGGGCGGGTACTAACAATTCTCCGGATTAGGTTGGCAGCTATGCATATATATATATATATACTAAATTTTTCTGGTAAGAGAAACTTTATGCACATGTAAAGACATATAAAACGAAGCTTGCATACAGCAAGGTAAAAAATATGAAAAAAAAAATAGTAGACTTATTTTTTGAAACACCAATTTCCGAGATCTCAAACTGACCTACTTAAGCAGGATGACTGTTAATTTTTCTCTAATAACCACGTAATACACGAGAAAAGAATGGGTTTATATAACAATTTTCAAGAAAATCGTTAGAGCCGTTTTTGAGATACCAACTTTTGCCAAAACTCTATTATTGAACGGAAAACAATAATTACATGCAAAAGGATATTTAAAAGTGAGTTAATCTGGCGAGTTTGAAAAAAAATCCGTAGAGCCGTTTTTAAAGGGACGCGCTTCAGAGACCTGAAATTGAGCTATTTATACAGGGCGCCTGTCAATTTTCCTGAACTAACCAACTACATAATTCGAAAGAACATCTAATATATCTGTTTATATAGCAAATTTGAAGAAAATCGTTAGAGCCATTTTTGAGATATGAACTTACCGTCCTACTTCTGGTTTTTCAATTTTCACCAAAATTTGGAGAATTCGTCTGTACTCCTGACCTGTTTCAATTCTGAAGTTTTGTAGTTCTATATTTCTGTACTGATAAGTATAAACGATTTAAGTCCAAAAATGTCGATTTTGAGTTAAGTACTTAGTCAGACTCAGAAAAAAATTCTCTATCGATTGGTATAATGGATTTAAATCTATGTCATATAGTCTTTAAGAAAATCCATAGCTAAAAAAAGATTCAAGTCAGAAATTTAGCATTAATCTTTATATAAAATATTTAATTCAATTTTTTCCGTTTATTAAATGAAGGTTGACAATCACTGAATGGTATAAAGGGTATAAATCAACATAATCCCTTTCTCCTAATCGATTCTTCTGATTAGTCTTTAGCTAGCCTAACTTTATTTTTCGTCTCCTGAAAAATCAAGAATATGGACTTAAATCCTTTATACTTATCAGTACAGATTTTTTAGTTTCGGAGATATGATAGCCACAAAATTCCACACATACATACAAGTGTCACTTTACACACACACTGACCAATTGCCAAAAACTACTTTTTTGGACTCAGGCACCTTGAAACGTGTAGATCGGGTGAAATCTCGTTATCGAATTTTTGGACCGAATACAATACTTCCATTACCTACGGTAGTACTGTAATGGAAGTAAAAAATTAAAGTCGCCAACGGCTTCTATACTAAAGCTGTGAACATAAAAGTCATTTAATTATTAAATTTTGCGATTTATTTGATAGTATTTTAATAAATTAAACCCCATATATTACACATAATATTTTTAGATCCACTTTTAGAAACTAGATTTATGTTAAGGAAGAGATAGAAACACACAGAAAAATGCTCCCCCCCCCCCCCCAATAAAAAAGAAAAAATACTATGTATCTTATAATTGTAAAAAATTGCTTTTAACCCATTATATACAGGAGACAGCAAAATTATTAAATCATACATCTATACTTTTCATGCATTTTTTTTTTTTAGTTTGATCGATAAATTTTATCATCAACTTACTATTTTATAAACAGTAGAAGACTAAGGTCATTACTCGACAGATATTTACTTAACAAAACAATATTAGGTGCACTTCTTTTAAGTAGGAATTAATGCTAGTGCTTCAATAATTTTGCTGCCGACTGTAAAGAGGAAAGGGCATGTAATTAAGTACTTCTCATGTTAAGTTTTTTTTTTTTTTTCGTTTATAAAAGATTGTACGTGTTCTTTTTTGAGGGGGACAAAAAAATAATCGTTTGGAAATTTTTTCTTGTCTTCTTTGTCGGTAATCGTTATTTGTTTTATTTTATTTCCTCCTACCATAGTAGAAAAAAAATATATTTGAGTTAATTTTTCGAAATTCATATTTTTATATATTTATACATTTTGAGGTCTCTTTAATCAAAAAATTATGTTTTTAGTGGTTGGTCTGTTCGTCTGTCTGTATGCTATTAGCATAACTCAACAACAAATATTAGCATGACGTCAAAACTCAGTACTCTAAATATGAATCATATGGAGATGCTAAATAGGTTACATTCTAACAAATAGATCGTGTGCAGGGACATACAAGATTATTCAAATGGAATTTAATGTTTGAATTTCAGCGAAATGTTTGTAAATTCGAACAAAGTGTTCGAGTACAGAAGCATATAAGAGTATTCAAATACATTACGTCTATTATGAAAATTTCTGCTTAACATCTTTAAATTACATTAAAAGAATGAAATTAATATATATATACAGTCGGTAACAAAAGTGTCCGAACACTTAAAAAAAGTACACTTCATACGGTTTTGTTAAAAAAATCCTTATCGAATCATGTTCATACACTGACTAAAAACAGGATTCGACAAGGATTTATTTAATAAAACTGTATGAAGTGTACTTTTTTGCATAGGAATTTTTGCTAGTGTTAGGACACTTTTGTTACCGACTGTATATGTCTCGATCGGGGCTGGAACAATATAAATTACTATGATTAGCTATATTGTTTTACAAAATCGATGCACCTTTCATAGCTTTATGAAGTACATGCCCCCCTGCCGAGTTTTTACTTCTAATTTTAAGCATTTTTATCCAATTATTATTTCTGTGGTCCTTTAGTTATTTTCTCTGTCATTAAGTTTAATGGTCCATTTTTTATTATTATCATTCATGTCGGTGTAAGTAATTCAAATTGTTTTTGTCTCTTATTGGTTCTTAATCTGTTTTGCAACATTTTTGTGTCAGTCTTACCTATAAGTTAAAATCAGTTCTATTTTTGTTGTGTTGGTATTGCTTTGTACCATTGCTAAATTTTAAGGTTAAATTTTATTACGATATCTATCTTTTATATATATATATATATTCATAAAAGAATGTTTGTATAGAATATAGTATCAAAATTATTCATTATTCACACATTACAGGCCCATGCAAAAGAATTAGGATATATTAAGGTTATTGAATAAAGAAGCACCACAAAACTGGCGTTGTAAAAATTATTACTTACAGACTTTGAATAAACACCATAAAATGCAATAAACTCGCATGATAACAATTGTTTCGGGTCGAAAAAACACACGACCCTTCATCAGGCGAATTAAGTAAGCACGAGTGCTGCAGTCAAAGCGGCAACGCACAAAATCGTTTAAAGTGAAAAGAAGAACTTTATAAGCTAGAAAGTAAATAAAACTACTGGTGTAAGTAAAATTATACAAGAAAACAAGAAAATAAATAAATGATTGAGATTAAACATATAACAATCTAAGGATATCAAAATTAAACAAAAATCTAAGTTACGTGAGTAATTTCCAAGCATCAGAGAAGAAAGGAGTGGAAGAAATATCATTAACAAGATTTTTCGAATTTTTAAATATGTAAAATGCTTCATGAATATCCAAATGGGAGGAACAGACAGGGGATGAAAGTATGTTAGTTTTGGAAAAATCAAAACGATGACATTGAGACCAGCAGTGGGAAGCAATAGAAGATTTGGTAATCTCAGCATTACGAACATTCCGACGGTGCTCATTTATTCTGTATTTCAAACGCCTCCTAGTTTGACCAATATAACCTAAGTTGCAGGACGAACACGGAATTAAATAAATTCCAGAACGGTTTTCGGTGGGAATGGGGTCCTTAAGAGAAGATAATTTAATTTTATTGACGGGTTTGTAAATGACTTTGAAACCAAACGGTGAAAGAATTTTAGAGATTTTAAAAGAGAGTGAAGAATGAAAAGGTAAAACAACTGGGATGAGACTGTGATCGTTTAATTTGGAAGCAGAACGTTTAGGATTCTTAAATTTATATAGAGCTTTATCGATGATAGATGGGTTATAGCCACGAGAGAGAGCAAGAGATTTTAAGTAATTAATTTCTTTCGAAAGATTAGACGGATCAGAACAAATGTGTAAGGCACGATAAACATAAGTGTAAAAAGCAGACATTTTTTGTTGAGGGGCGTGGTTAGAGAGAGCATGCGGTGGCAAAGAGACTGAGAATGGTTTTCTAAAAACAGTAGTAGAGAAACAATCTTTTTCTTTATTCACAAGAACGTCAAGGAAAGGCAAAGAGCAATCCTTTTCAACCTCAAAAGTGAATTGAATGCATGGGTCAATCGAATTGACCAAAGAAAGTAAACTGGATAAATCGACATCAGGGGAAACAAGGACGAAAGTGTCGTCCACATACCTAAACCAGTGAGGAAATTTCAATACACCGAAGAGTTTTTCTTCAAAATAGTGCATATAAATGTCGCAAAGCAAAGGAGAGAGTGGACTGCCCATTGACATACCCTCATTTTGGGTATAATAAGTACCATTAAAGACGAAGGCAGTTTGCCTGATACACCAATGGACTAAATTCCCAAGCTCCTCAATTTCAATAGAAGAATAATGGAATTCACGTAATCTTCTCTCTAAACAAACCCCAGCACCTTGAACAGGAACATTAGTAAAAAAAGGAATTTGACGTCCAAAGAAATCATAGTATACTTAGAGGGAGAGATACATTTAAGTTTGTCCACAAAGTCGTACGAGTTTTTTACAGTATGAAGGTTACTAGAAGTTAAATGAGAAAGAGATCTTGAAAGAAATCGAGTAAGATTATACGAAGCCGTACCAATATTAGACACAAAAGGCCGAAATCAATAATAATAACCCTGATCTATTCCACCGAAAACGCATCTAGTTATGGACTGTTAATTATGTTATGTGTTGGTAATATAATGATATTAAATGAGATTTTAAAGATATAGACTACCTTAGACCTCTTATAGACGACCGTATATTAATATTCAGTTTTGACTAAATAAATCGGTAGTGCTATTTATTTCAAATTTTTAACAAAAACGTGTTTCAATAAACTGGAAAATATAGGTATATTAATTTCAAGACGTTATAAAATTAATTATGGAAATTAGAATACGAAAAAGTGGATGGACACACCAAATAAAATCATAAAGGTTTGAAATTTTTTGAAGAATGTTAAAATTATACTTGGTATTTTTTAAATTAGATAACACATTTCCTAAAAAAAAAAAAAAAAAAATGTAATATATAATAAAATAATATATTGTCCTAGTTTAGAGAAATTTCACTACATGATAATTCACACTTTGTTATTAGGTATCGCGGAATGGTCATATCCTTCAACAAAAAGGAGCGGGGTTTGAATCCTAGTCAGACCTACTTGTTCATAATGGTCCGGAATGTAAAATGACAATGTTTGAGCAGCCAGTTAGTTGAAAGAGTCTTTATGATAATGAAATTCTACACTCACACACACACACACACACACACACACACACACACACATATATATATATATATATATATATGTATGTATGTATGTATAATGGGATAATTTTACATGTTTTGTTAGATATTGTCCATATTTTATTTTATCCTCTCATTTCTTTTGTATGCTTTAAGTTTATTTGGCGTCCGCAATTATATGTAGTAAGCTAGAGAGTTAAAATAACTTTTTTTTGTACGCTGAAATAACATCTTTAATCCTGTAGCAGTCATGTCCAGAAAAATTAGAGTCAATAATTAATCAACTCAATTAACTACTGTTATTTATTTAAATAATATATTCTTGGAGTTTTCTCGTAGGTGAAAAGGCCAGTACAAGATTTTAAATGATTACATTATAAAAGTCTTTATCGCAATATGAACAAGATCCATCATAACTTTATTTAGCACAATTATCACGAAAAAAGGCAATATTTCAATGATGCAAGCACCTTTATATGAGGGGAAAAGGAGAAGAGACGAGGGACTGTTTCCCCTACTGCCGTAATGTCACGTGAACAAAAAGGGTGCTTTTTAATTCTTCTATTGGTTTCTTCCCTTTCAGATAGGGCGTTGACCAAGTCTAAAAGAACATTTTTGGTCTGGGGGAAAAAAGACAATTTGGAAGAAATACGTTAGAATAATAAAAACAAAGAATAATTTCCCTAATGGTTATTTTTAATAAAGTGGAAATGAAAGTTTTGATTTGCAAAGAACAAATTTGAATCGTTATTAAAGAATATATTAATTAATATAAAAAGACCTAATTAGAGGATTTTTATACTACATCCCCCCCCCCCCGCCAAGTTTGGGAGGTAGAAAAGTCTGCCTTCTCTTCTCTTACAAAAACATTTATGGTAAATGTAAACAATAACACAATATATAAGTATATAGGTATCACCAACATAAAATGAAATGCTGAATATAAAAAAACGCAGAAATAATATCAAAATTTTTGTCAACTATTCGCATAGTAAATTATACAAAACGTCAAATTATAAACAATTAAGATTGCAAAAACCAAAAAAAAGCCATTCATTATAATATAGAATACAATACATACAATGCAATATAACATCAATACTAAACATTAGTAATAAAAGGATGGTAATAGATGCAATTTAATTAAGCAAAAATATACCCAAAGTAAAAATGCAAAAACACAATTCAAAACTATACATTCGAAAATTCTTTATTCATGTGAGAACCTCAATCTTTCAGGTGTATTATATTTTCTCAATCTCGAAACATGAACTATCTCATTTTTTCCCTAGTGTGCACATTTGTTATTTAATAAATCTTCCAATAAATCTTCCTTGAAAATTCCAAAACCTTGTTCTTATTGAAGTTAGAACTTCCAAACTCTGGCAGCCTTAAGCTACAAAGCTTCGACAAAATCTGGTCGTCATGTCGTCAAATTAGACACCAAATCGCCAAAATCTAAGCCAAAACTAAAATCTGCATTGACTACAAACTTGGCTGCTTTAGCGATTAAATTTGTTAGCAAATATTGTTTCAGAATAGCCACAATTAATAAACCTTTCTTAATTTTAACGGTGTTAATTGTATTGATAAATAGTTTCTCGCGACTAATTTTCAACAAAGAGAACAAAATCAGGCCATCTATACTCGATTGACTTTCTTTGAAGTCTAATCTGTGCATTTGCTAATGAGAGATTCTGTAATAAGCTGCGGAGTACTTATTCCTGGAAAAAAAAAACTACTTTATTCGTCTCGCCGGTATATGTAATCATATTATCATGACTTTGTAGTTGGAATAGCATTTTTATTTTATTTTATTTTATTTTTTCATTTCATTTTATTTTATTTTGTTTTTGCTTGTTTCAGAAATGTTCGTGGGCAGACAAGACTGGAACCTGTCTGTTTATTTTCGAACCAAGTACCTTACAACAACATTTATACAAGGAAGTCATGTGGTGTCCATATCAGATTTCTTTCCCCTCAGATATTACATTATCTATCTCTCTGCCTATCTATCTATATTTATGTCTATATATATATAACACAAAGACAAAGACGGCATCTTTTTTTTTTTTTTTTTTGTTAGTAATTCAATAAAAACAGGTAAATAGTAAAACTATTAGACTTTTTGAATTATATAGAAATCTTTATGTATTACTAAATATATAATGTGGATTCAAAATTAATATGTAGTTTAAAATACCAGAAATCTTTAGATACTCCTGAAGGTATTTAGTTGATTTAAAATTAATATTAAAACTAAAGTGTGAGCTGCCCACGCAAATCAATAATGGAGTGAAAATTATTTTCTGAAATATATAATCCATGCTCTTTCTTTCATAAAAATGTTTTTCTTTGACTATCCTTTTATCACATCAAAATAACTTTCGTTTCTTTTTCATCCGTTATACAAAAAGATCTATAATTGAAAGAGAATACTCGAGGCAGTCTTAAGAAAGGTAATAAAACAATAGAAACAATTTTCTAATAGATGAGATCTTATTCAGATACTGAAATTGTTGAGACGGATTTTTCCTGCGCCTGAAGGCTATTAAAAAATAATTTAGTACTTAATATTTATTTCTGTTTGAATAATACATTTAGAGGTAATTTTATAAATTCTTATTTTTTTTCTCTGCAAGTTGTTTCCGTTACATTATGAAATGTCAAAATAGCCTGAAACATTATACATTACTGAACACTGTGTATTTTATTACGTAATTATATGATTTGAAAAAGGTCTTTTTGAACAGTAATCTATAACTATCAGCTAATTTGCATCAATTTTATTGCACAGTTAAACATCAGTTCATGAATTAATTTTTTATCTTTTCGGTAATATTTTTTTTTTTTTTTTTCGTTCCCGCTCTTGTTTTTTCGTTCTTTCTAAAATCATATAGATTATCTAACTTCATGAGTGAATGAGCAAGTTATTTTAGAAAATTAAAAGTGAAATTAAAGGATACATTCTATCTATTATATTCTCTAACCCTCTGTGAACGCCGCACCTCTGATTTCGAGAGTATTAAAAAACAAGAACTAAAAAGTTTGGTACGAAAGTGTGGCAACAGTGTGCGTGTGTGAATCAAGATGGACTAACGTTCCATTCTACATGTTTTTTAGAAAATACTTTACTTGATGTTAATTTCTGTATTCGTTATGTATTTTATGTTTGTGCCGTAAGTAAATATACGTTTAAAAGTAAACCAAGTGTGATCAGTGTCTTGATGTGTCTCGAAATGAATTTGCCGAAAGAAAAGAACCAGGTGCGAAAAAGCAGGCACCACAATTGGCGAAGTCGACAAGCATATGTGAAATAGCTATAGTACTCGTATGGATTTTTTTCATGATAGTGATGAAAAAAAAAAAGGGTATGTTTTTTTTTTTTATGTTCCATCAAGAGTCATATTTTGTATAAGTTTTAAATTAAATAATTAGGATTAAGCATTTAGATATTTTGTTCCGATTTTGTATTCCAACAAGGTAAAGAGTATGTAAATGAAAATTGAATATTTCGTAATGTTGAAATAATAATAATTCTAGTGTTTGAAAAATGAAAAATAGAAATATATTTGTTTATTTGTATTTAAAAAGCCGGAAAATAGTAAAAAGAATGATGAAAAGAATATGTTTTTATGCTATTCAAGATAATTGTGATTAATTTCTGTGTGTTCTTTTTATTCATCACGTGATTTAGAATAAATAAGATTTCATTAAAGCAAATAAAAAAAAAAAAAAAAAAAAAAAAAAAAAAAAAAAGAGAGAGAGCTCTGTTTTGATTTATTTGTTCTGTTTTATTGAATGATTGTGTATTTGTTAGACCTTGATAATTATTTATATTTATTTATCTTTATTATTATTGGAATATTAATGAAATATCTCAGTAAAAAAAAAAAAAAAAAAAAAAAACTAGTGAATTATTCTTGTGAACGTCCGGTTTTGTTTATTTTTTTTACTTTGAGGAATGAATCGGAAATGGTTTTTTTTTTTTTTTTTTTTTTTTTTTTCTGTTTAAAAGTAAGTTTGATTAAAGGTTGCTATGGCAACATTATTTCTAATTTATTGAAAGCTGGTTATGCAATAAAGTATATTCTGATTTATTTAATGAAAGAGTTGATTGTGTTGCTATGGCAATTTTATTTCTAATTTATTGAAAGCTGGTTATGTAATAAAGTATATTCTGATTTATTTAATGAAAGAGTTGATTGTGTAAACATTTTTTTTTATTTGTTATTTCGATACATATTATTTTTTTTTCTCCTTTTATGTATGCATTCCGACTTAATGATTATTTTATTTAATTTGGGGGAAAATGTTGTTTAAGATAAAAAATAAGATGTCAAATCTGGCGTTCTTAAGGAAAATTTGAACTTGATTTGATTTCATCCATCCGAAGATGGCATTTTTGGGTAAAGGGAATAAAAAAGATTTGCAAGAAGTTGCTACGGAGCTTGGAGTGGAAGGAACTCAACATTTAAAGTTATATGAGTTAAGAGATGCTATTTTGGCTTCAAAGAATTACGATGAAGAATTTGTTAAAGAAACATTAGCGAACGTACTAGAGGAACGTAAGAGAAAAGAAGAGATGGAGGAACGCATAAGAAGGGAAGAAATAGAGGAACGTAAGAGAAAAGAAGAGATGGAGGAACGCCTAAGAAGAGAAGAAATAGAGGAACGTAAGAGAAAAGAAGAGATGGAGGAACGCCTAAGAAGAGAAGAAATAGAATTGGAAAAAATGCGGTTGGAAAATGCAAGAATAGAACTTGAGAAGAAAGGAATTATAAATGAAACTTCTGAGAAAACGCGCGTAAAATTACATAACATCTTACAAAAATTTGATCCTAAAACATGCGAAATTAGCCTGTATTTAGTTCTTTTTGAGCGGCAGGCAAAGCGTGCCGAAATTAAAAGAGATGATTGGGTTTCTCATCTCATTGGGCTACTGCCATACGAAATCGCGGAAGTTATAGCTCGGGAAGACGAAGAAATCACGAATGATTACGGAAAAGTAAAAGAGTTATTGTTAAAGAGATATAAACTTACTCCTGAAAGATTTCGACAACTTTTCATTAAGCATACAAAAAAAGCTGATATCACATGGAGAGATTTTGCTTACGAGTTGAAAAACTATTTTACTGAATGGATTCGGGGATTAGAAGTTAACACATTTGAAGAATTATATGATTTGATTATTACAGATCAAATTAAAAGGAAAGTACCTCCAGAAATTAAAGAACATTTCATCGATGAATGGTCATTGTTTAAGTCATCTGATATTATTTCCAGTAAATTAGATGATTATGAAAATGTCAAAATGACTTTCAATAAAAAACCGAGAGAAATTTCTCATAAAGAAAATTGGAATCTTCCATCCAAAGGGGCGAATTTCGGAAATAACAATAGAGATGAAAAAAAGGTTTTTACTAAGCCACAGCAAGAACAAAGAGACATTCGTTCGAAATTCTCCTGCTATTTGTGTGGAAAGGAAGGCCATATGAAAAAATCTTGCCCCAAATTTAATTCAGCAAGTACATCTTACGTGAAAACAAACAAAAAGAGTCAAGAAAGTAAGGGCCTTAATAAGGTCAGTGTTAATCTAAATAGCACTTGTTTCGAGTGGGAATTTCCAGTCAACGAGAAAGATGGCGAGCTTCTGAAAGTGGATTTAGGAATCGGAGGCCAAAAATTTCAAGGCATCGTGGACAGTGGTGCAGAAATCACCGTACTACGAAAATCAGTTGTACCTGGGGAACACTTACAGTCAAGTGGGAAAATTCTTTTGAGACCTGCTATAGGTAATCCAGTGGAAGCACAACTTGTGTCAGTTCCGCTAAGTCTTCATACAGATGAAGAAATCATTCCATATGTTCAAGTGCATGCTGCAGTAGTAGAAGGGCTGCATGAGGAAGCTTTAATCACTCCCAGGGTATATGAATGGTTGAAGGAACAAAAGCGTTCTTATTTGGGAGATGATACAGGAATCACTTCAGTAAAAGAAGCTAATGAACAATCCTTGTTCAGTGTGGAGGGAAGGTCTCCCGAAACCATTTCTTTAGGGGATAAAATGAATATCCCGAAGAAAGAAGTCGATGAACAATCCTTGTTCAGTGTGGAGGGAAGGTCTCCCGAAAACATTTCTTTAGGGGATAAAGTGAATATCCCGAAGAAAGAAGTAGATGAACAATCCTTGTTCCATGTGAAAGGAAGAAATCCTGGAAATTCAGGGGTTGAGGTTAATATCACCCCAGTGGAAGAAAACAATGAACCGTCCTTGTTCAAAGTGGAGGGAAGGTCTCCCGGAAACTATTCTTCAGAAGAAGAGGTTGAAGTAATCACAATAAATGAAGTCTGTGAACAATCCTTGTTCAGTGTACCTGAGAATAATTCAAACGACAATTATCTTGGGGATGAGGCAATTAGTACCCCACTCACAGAAGATAATGAGAAGTGTATGTTCTGTATGGAGGGAGAAAGTCACGAGACTATTCGAAAGGCAAAGCTAAACAACAGCGAGTCCCATCATCCAGAAACCAAAGTCTTTAATAACTCAGTAGTTAAACAGACATTGACCGAAACCGATAGTAAGGATGAAAGAAATGAAAATATCCCTGTTCCACAAGCACAAGTGTTTAGGGATGAGCAGTTAGCCTGTCCTACATTGAAAAGGTGCTTCGAAGAAGCTAGACAATATAAAAATGGTTACTGGATTGAAAGAGGTTTATTATATCATATGGGTAAAGTAGGCGGACAGAAATATATTCAATTGGTCGTACCGACAAGCAGAAGAAAGGACATTTTGAAATTAGCTCATGAAACTCCTACTGGTGGACATCTGGCAGCTAAGAAGACCAGAGACAGAATTGCAATGTCTTTCTGGTGGGAAGGAATGCCAAAAGAAGTCAAACAATTATGTGCTTCGTGTCATGATTGTCAAATGCGCAGGAAAGGAAAAGTAAACGATAGAACACCTATCGAGTCTGTTGGAAGGCCAGAACTCCCATTTCAAGTGGTTAATGCCGATATTTTAGGCCCAATAGAGCCAAAGTCATCACGTGGCCATCAGTATGTACTGTGCGTTATGGACCAGCATAGTCGTTGGCCGGAAGCAATACCTCTGAAGTCTTTAACAGCAAAGGCAGCCTGTGATGCATTTATAGAAATATTTGTACGAACTGGAATTCCTCGAGTAATTGCAACGGATAACGGAAGAAATTTTGCCGCACAGCTGACAAAAGAATTTTTAAAACGATTAGGATGTGTTCCTAAATTTTCCACTCCAGGTTATCCACAATCGAATGGTTTGGTTGAAAGATGGATAGGAACTATGAAATCCATGCTACATCATGCAATTAATTCACAAGGTCGAGGCTGGGATAAACAGTTGCCATTCTTGTTATGGGCATACAGAGAAGTGCCTAACGCTACAACGGGTGTTGCCCCATTCCTACTAGTTCATGGGCGACCACCTGTAGGACCTCTAGCCATCCTCAAATCAAGTTGGGAAGATGAAGTCATACTTCCTCAAGGGATTGGAGAATCTGTAGCTGACTACCTGTTGAAAATCCGGAAACGTTTAGAAGACGCGGCACAGTATGCGAATAGCATAGCTCAAGAACAGCAGCAGAAATATGTACATTATCATAATTTACGGTCAAAAGATACCGAATTTTCTGTTGGGGATGAAGTTGTAGTGTTAATCCCTGATTCAACAAATCGTCTTTGTTCAAAATGGAAAGGACCAGGAGAAATAGTAGAAAAGAAGTCTCCACATTCTTTTTATGTCAAACTACCTGATGGAAGTGTTCGACATCTTCATCAAAATAAATTGCGTAAATATATTCAACCTGTCAGAGCTGTAGGAATTATTTACGAAACCGATGAAGAGTTTGGAGATATACAACATGCGTCCGTAGAATCACGGCAAGTAACAGATGAAGAACTAAAAGCTGGTATAAAATCAAATTCGATATCAGCAAAGCAACATAAACAGCTGTTGAATCTGATTAAAGAATATCTAACAATATTTGATGGGGAATTAAAGAAAGCCAAAGTTCCTCCACATGTTATCCAGTTAAAGTCTGGAGTAGAGAGGAAACAACCTCATCTTTATAAAGTTCCAGAAACATTAAGATCTAATATAGAAAAACAGTTCCTAAGAACGCCAGATTACAAAGATGGGCATTGGCTCTATCTCGCTATCAAGTGACTATTGCTCATAAGCCAAGAAGCAGTAATACTATTGCAGATGCTTTATCACGCATTCATGAATAAAGTCATAAGTTAGTTCAATATTGTATTTGTTATTACATATATATATATATGTGTGTGTTTATTTTGTCTCTTATATTCAAGTATATTAATTCATTAAGATTATTTAAAGTGCATAAGAAAATCCATGTCAGGATAAATGTTTATTCATATATATTATATATATATTTTGTTTCTATTATGTGTTTAAATGTTACTTATTTTATACCATAGAAAATATTTAAATATTAAGTGAAATATAAATGTTATTGCTCTTGATGGAACATCGGATATTAGGTCAAAGATGAGACAATAATTAACAATTTAAAAGGACAATTAGACTTTCATGAACAGTTATATAAATTATCCACAAATTTTGGTTAGTAGTTTCACTGTGAAGGCCATTGTCCCTCAAGTGAAACTGGAGGGAAGGTGTGAACGCCGCACCTCTGATTTCGAGAGTATTAAAAAACAAGAACTAAAAAGTTTGGTACGAAAGTGTGGCAACAGTGTGCGTGTGTGAATCAAGATGGACTAACGTTCCATTCTACATGTTTTTTAGAAAATACTTTACTTGATGTTAATTTCTGTATTCGTTATGTATTTTATGTTTGTGCCGTAAGTAAATATACTTTTAAAAGTAAACCAAGTGTGATCAGTGTCTTGATGTGTCTCGAAATGAATTTACCGAAAGAAAAGAACCAGGTGCGAAAAAGCAGGCACCACACCCTCTGTACTCGAAGGTTTTTTATATTTTGAAGGATCCACCAGTGGCCGAGCGGTTCTGCACGCAAAGCTGATAAATGTGAGCGCGTACCGGGTTCGATCCCAGGACGTGCTCTTCTGCTTAGCTGTTCGGAATTATCTGTAATTTTTTCCGAAACATGCGTAAATACGGGCTAGGTCCTCTTAGAAAGACCCCCCACGGAGGGCACTTCTTCTTCAGGCCTAGGACACTTGTGCAGTCCGTCGACCTTAATCCCAAACACCAAGCCTCTATTTTGAAGGCCCACCATCAGCCGATTGGTTATGTGCTTAAAGCTAGTAGATGGGAAGTGCCGGGTTCGATCCCAGGTCACATTCATCGACCCATCCTTTCGAAGTTTTCCGTGGTTTTTTCGTAACTTGCGTAAATACGAGTTAGGACCCATTTAAAGACAATCACGGAGGGCACTCCACCTATAGGCCTTAGACCGTACAATCAACCATCCAATTTTGAATAGTAACCGCTGTCTTCTACCGTGTCTCTAAAACTTTACTGTATTTACGAAAACAATTTTAATTATTCCTGTTTAAATGGTTTAAATTTTATTCTTGTAATCCATGCGATATATGTCACTGGCATATATATATGCGCCGACGGCATTTGCAGGATTAAACGCAGATACACAAAATCCTTTTTTTTTCTTTCCTTATTTGTTTGTTTTCTTTAATATTATTGTTTTTAAAAGAACTCCTAAAACGGGCCATTCAGCTCCACTATGGAGCCTTCGGGTGCAAAGCATAAATGTGGCTACATTCTATCAAGTTTCTAAACATTAATGAAATTTAAAGTATCGATAGATACACGTCAGTGTTCATGGAAAAACTTAAAATAGTTAAATAAATATTCAATAAATAATCTTTTTTTTATTTTTTTCTAATCAACTAAAAATAGTATTTAGCAATAAAATATCAGAATTTATTAAAATAACATAATCAGAGAAATCCGAGAAAAACGAATGCCATAAAATGGTCAATTAAGTGATATGCTGAAACGAAAATTAAACAAAAGAAAATTGTAAACAGCCACAATTAACCCTTTGGCATCCCCAAAGCTCTAAAACGCATTAAACACTGTAGCCAAACATTGTAGAGACTATTTCATTCAACTTTCACAATTAATTTTTATGGGTGATATTTGATATAAACAAGAAAGAAAAACCATGCAGTACGTATTGATTAGTAACACTTTCCAACTGTAAGTAATTGTTGTATCGAATAATTTTTAATATTCAGATATTTAATTCATCAACCTGGAAATTAATTTTTAATAGAATGGAGTAGAAGGCCAACTATGATTTTTTGTCAACTATGTGAAAAATACCAGAGCCGGGAATCGAACCCCGGGCCTTCCGCTTAACGCGCGGATGCTCTAACCAGTGAGCTACCCTGGCTGATAACAAACCTTCTATCAAAAATTAATTTCCAGGTTGATGAATTAAATTTCTGAATTGAAATTTCGTGGCCGTTTGGAGTTATGCCATATTCAAAATTTTGTCACTTGATATAACTGCTTTAATACAGACTCGGTGACCTTGCCAACATAAATTATGTGAGAAGTGCCGAGGTGGTTATCAGCCAGGGTAGCTCAGTGGTTAGAGCATCCGCGCGTTAAGCGGAAGGCCCGGGGTTCGATTCCCGGCTCCGGTATTTTTCACATAGTTGGTGAAAAATCAGCCTTCTACTCCATTCTATCAAAAATTAATTTCCAGGTTGATGAATTAAATTTCTGAATTGAAATTTCGTGGCCGTTTGGAGTTATGCCATATTCAAAATTTTATCACTTGATATAGCTGCTTTAATGCAGACTCGGTGACCTTGCCAACGTAAATTATGTGAGAAGTGCCGAGCTGGTTATCAGCCAGGGTAGCTCAGTGGTTAGAGTATCCGCGCGTTAAACGTAAGGCCCGGGGTTCGATTCCCGGCTCTGGTATTTTTCGCATACTTGGTAAAAAATCAGCCTATTACTCCATTCTATCAAAATTTTTTAATATTCTTTGTCTACGTTATCACACAACAGACAGAAGGACTGAAAAATATACAGATAGACTAATTGATTTTAAAATTACTCTTATGCATTTTGGAAAGTGTTTAAAAGGCTTAACGCAAATGAAAATGCGGCCATTAGATTATAATTACAGCTTTTGATGTCTCTGAATATTTTAGTGCAGCCCTGTAAATCAGAAAGTTAATCATATCATATTCTATACAAAACATTATTTTAGAATATTTTAAATTTTTAGTTACAGATTACATTTTAATAAAAAAGAAAAATACCCTGCAGTGATTTAAAAAAATATTTTATTAGATGCAAGTTTTCAGCATTTTATTATTATTTTATTATTTTTATTTCTTTTTAAATTTAGTTTGTTTCCTAACATTTAGTTGCATTATTCAAATTTTACATTTGCGCGAAGAACAGATATATGTTGCTTGTTTAATATTATTCATACTTTAGAGTTTCATTAGAACTTTAGAAAATATATATATGTTAGAGTAACCCAACTACATATCAAAACTCTGTCACATGCATTAATATATTTTTCATTTTAAAATAATGTTTTATATTCCGTTATGCCGTAAACATTTTTGTAAGTATATTTTCTTTTGAAAAAGTTACAGTATCTAAATAAAAATAAACCCTATTTTTATCAAGGCATTTAATATTTTTACTTGTATAAAGAAAGCTTATTTTTGCGTCTCACCTCAGCATCTAACAGTGGCTTTCAAAGTTTTATTTCTTCCAAACTCTGTTTCAAAACGAATTTCGTAACAAAAAGATTTTTAAAATGTGGTGGATTTAGATTACATTTTACCAACTCAGGAAATCTTAAATGTGATTTCAAAAAAATCCTTCTCTCTTTTATCGCACGTTTTGTAACCATTCCTTGGAATTACTGCGATATTTAGCTATAAAATTTTCCTGAATATTACAATTCTAGAAGATAAAGAGAATAATTTTTTTTCTTCTCTGTTTTATTTAAGTGTATTCTATTCTTTCACTATTTCTTCCTAAAATTGTAAGCAAAATAATAGAATTTCTAAAAATATTTAAAATAACTGCTTATCAGAGGATTTACAAATGTAAGACTTGAAATTTTTTGAGCGATGTGTGCATTTTTTGACAATTTTTCGTCTTATAGTGCAATGCACTCTTTAAATGAAGCGCTGTTACAGAGTTATGATTAAGTGCAGATTTTTTTTTTTTTCATATTTGTTTGCAGTTTTATACCTTCAAAACAATTTATAAACTATTCAAATCATTCAAAATACATTTAAACCCTATTTTAGAAAGTGCATAACACGTTTTTTTAGAACGTTATGACAATGTGCATATAGGAGTTCTCAGAACATCTCTGTGGGACTAACGCTGAAAATTACACGCCTATTGAACGTTCTTTGAACCGTGCTATAGAACGCCTTCCTGGTAGACAAGTAGACGTTTATAACACGTTTCAGCTAAACTTCATTGAAGAAAATCTTCTTAAATTTCAGAGAACGTTTCAGTGCTGCTTGAGAACGCATATACAAGACACAACATGCACTAAATGTATACACAAAAAAAAAAAAAAAACCTTAAAGTCAAATAAATATAAGGAAGAATAACTTTGTAAATCATGAAATGCACAATTAAACAAAATTTGTACTGAAAGGCAGTGAAATATTAATGCTAAATTATTTAGAATGAAGGAAACCAAAACAATAAAATGCGCAATGACAGAGTTTTTTGTAGAAATTATGCAAAAACAGTTTTTAATAGAAAAATAGGAAAAATTTGTAAATTAACCTAAACAGCTAAACCAGAGATAAACAAATACTATAAAATGACCAATTACGTAGTATGTGAAATATTTAATAAACAGACATCTTAAAATGTACAAAGTTTAATAAGCAGCTTTATACACTGTACAAAAAAAAAGTACTTTTTACAGCAAAATATGCTGGCAATATGGGTTCCAGCACTTTCTGATGTTAGAAGGAAGTAATTTACAACAGAAACAACTGTAAAAGAGTGTATCTTTACAAATGTTTCTGCTGCCTTATTTGACCGCAGAATGTGCTGGCAATATGGGTGCCACCATATTCTGCTGTAAAAAACTTTTTTCTTACAGTAAGGTTTTTTATTTTACCATGTTTTTATTAACTTCGATTCTTGTTTGTTTGTTTGTTTGTTTGTGGGTTTGTGGGTTTGTTTGTGTGTTTGTCAGGGACAAATCTTGCAATCGATTTTTAACTAACTTCCCGACTAGCTAGATATTTGAAATTTTCAGGACAGCTCACAACACGGTGACAATACATTTTTCTAATAATTTTAGTCAACTATTTCTAGTCCCGGTGCCTTCGGCAGCGCTTATATGATTCGACAGAAAATTTATTTAACTAACTTCCCGACTAGCTAGACATTTGAAACTTTCAGAATAGTTCAGAACACGGTGAAAATGCATTTTCTTAAAACCTTTAGCCAACTGTTTCGGGTTCCTGCTGCCTTCGGCAGCGTTATCAGTACAAAGCTTGCAATCGATTTTTCACTAACTTTCCGACTAGCTAGACATTTGAAACTTTTAGGACAGCTCACAACACGGTGACAATACATTTTTCTAATAATTTTAGTCAACTATTTCAGGTCCCGCTGCCTTTGGCAGCGCTTATATAATTCGGCAGAACATTTATTTAACTAACTTCTCGACTAGCTAGACATTTAAAATTTTCAGAATAGTTCAGAACACGGTGAAAATGCATTTTTTTAATACCTTTAGCCAACTGTTTCGGGTTCCTGCTGCCTTCGGCAGCGTTATCAGTACTAAGCTTGCAATCGATTTTTCACTAACTTTCCGACTATCTGGACATTTGAAACTTTCAGGACAGTTCATAACACGGTGACAATACATTTTTCTAATACTTTTGGTCAACTACTTCAGGTCCCACTGCCTTCGGCAGCGCTTATATTATTCGACAGAAAATTTATTTAACTAACTTCCCGATTAGCTAGACATTTGAAACTTTCAGAATAGTTCAGAACACGGTGAAAATGCATTTGTTTAAATACCTTTAGCCAACTGTTTCGGGTTCCTGCTGCCTTCGGCAGCGTTACCAGTACAAAGCTTGCAATCGATTTTTCACTAAATTCCCGACTAGCTAGATATTTGAAACTTTCAAGATAGCTCAGAACACGGTGTTAATACATTTTTTTAATACTTTTAGTCAACTGTTTCAGGTCCCTACTGCCTTCGGCAGCGTTCATATGATTCAACATAAAATTTATTTAACTAACTTCCGGAGTAGCTAGACATTTGAAACTTTTGGAACAGTTCATAATACGGTGAAAATGCTTTTTAAAATATTTTTATCCAATTGCTTCGGGACCCTGCTGCCTTCGGCAGCGTTTCCAGTACAAAGCTTGCAATCAACTTTTAACTAACTTCCCGGCTAGATAGCCATTTGAAATTTTTATAATAGCTCAAAAGACGATAGCAAGGAATTTTAATACTTTTATC
This sequence comes from Salticus scenicus, assembly GCA_963930645.1. NCBI lineage: Eukaryota > Metazoa > Arthropoda > Arachnida > Araneae > Salticidae > Salticus > Salticus scenicus. Next base: position 244,197,896 of record OZ005656.1, read on the forward strand.
GAATTGCTGGGGTTCTGGCTGCCTTCAGTAGCGTTTATATGATTCAACAGAAAATTAAAAAACATGGTTTATAAATTTTTTTTATCTTATAATTATTTTTAGGTTCAATAAGACTTTCTAATATAAGAATATCTTGTAGTTTTTGAAAAAAGGTTTTATTAGGGGCACGTTTTCAGCATTCCTTTATTATTTTATAATTTTTCTATTTCTTTTTTAAATTTATTTTTTAATTTCGTGTAAACATTTAGTTTTCAAATTTAACATTCATGCAAAGAGCATATCTGTTGCTATAATAAATAGTCTACATTTGAGTTTCATTAGAACTTTCAAAAATTTATATGTTTGAGTATCCCAACTACTTATAAAAATTCTAACTTTTGCATTGATGGATTTTTCATTTTTAAATGAGGTTTTATATTCCGTTATACAATAAAGAATTTTTTAAGTATATTTTCTTTTGAAAAATTTACAGTGTCTAAATAAAAAAATCTTATTTTTATGAAAGCATTAAATATTTTTACTTGTATAAAGAAAGTTTATTTTTACGACTCAGCTAGCAGACTCTAAAAGTGGCTTTCAAAGTTTTATTTCTTCCAAAGTCTATTTCAAAACGAAATTCGGAACAAAAGGATTTTAAAAATGTGGTGGATTTAGATTACATTTTACCAAGACATGTAATCTTAAATGTGATTTCAAAAAACCCTTCACTCGATTATCGCACGTTTTGTAGTCATTCCTGAGAATTATTGTGATATTTAGCTATAAAATTTGCCTGAATTTGACAATTCTAGAAGATAAAGAGAATGATTTTCTTTTTCTCTCTTTTATTCGTGTTTATTCTACTCATTCATTCCTAAATCTGTAAGCATAAAATATTAAAATTTCAAAACAATACTCAGTATCTGGTTTTCAACGTATATAAAAATGTTGTAATGCATAAAGTATGATTTCAGATTTTATGTGCGATATGTGTTGTTGTTAGTTTATCTGTATTATAGTACAATACACGCGTTTTATGAAACGCTGTTACTTTGTTAATTTGTACGGAATTACGATGCAGTGTAGATTTTTTTTCCTTATATTTTTCATCAGTTTAAATTATGTAAGGTATTATATTTTTAAATTATGTAAGGTATACGGTGAGTTGACATTCCAAAAAGTGTAGTTATAACAAAAATCTCAAAACGCATAGTTATAATAAAAAATCAGTGTTTAAATTTCGACTGCAAACATTACTTTGTCTGTCATAAGCGTATAAAAATTGATTATCATAACTAAGCAGTGTTTTTATATTTGGTCAAATTTATTACAGATTTACGTCAATTGCATTTTATAGGAAAGACTGTTTCCGCTTAGATTTGGTTAGCACTGTATGTTGTCTATAAACCATGTATACAAGCAATATAGTCTACTTAAATTTAGCACAATATTAAAACGCATAAAATAGCATGAAATACTCTTCCAACAATTTTCAGCTTCTCTTTTGTGTTGTCCTGTAGATGAATGATAAATTATTTCCATTCCATATTCTATACGAAATTTTTTTTAATAAATGTGAAAAATATCTGTTTATCTCATTTTTTAGGGTAATGTAAAAATGTTAAACTGTACATAACAGAAACTTTCCTCATAGGCATAATGTATTTCAGTTCTTTTGGATGTCCTTGTATACGAACTAATAGGAATCTTCAAAAATCCTATTTTCAAGAAAATTTTTAAGCTGTATTACGGATTAAGACTACCGAGTTTGGACTTCCTGGTAGTTTTTGTTTTTCAGTTACAGTGATAAAAGTCGCCCAAACAGACATAGACTAACCTATAAAAACTATTTTTCTAAATTATGCAACCTAAAAACGTATAAATATATCAAAAACTCAGTTTAGGAAATTCCAGCCAAAAACAATATTTTTTGTGTTATAACTGAGAAAGAGAAAGTAAAAATAGCGTTTTAGCGTTTTAGAATGTATTACATGTGTCTAGCGTAATCACGTTCCAAATTATTTCTATATTATTTATTTCGAAAACAATCAGTGTTCTTATAAATATATGAAAGGATGTAAACAATGACATAGTTTGCTTAAATTGAATTTTTCTTTTATTATTATTTTTTTTTTAATTGTTATTATTCGTTTAGCAAGACCAAACTTAACAAAGTGCCCCTAACCCTTCCTCAGATTACTAATTTTTCTTACAAGGTATTTTGTGAATATTTTACTAAACAAAACGATTTCTGTTTGGCGAAGTATGAAATCGCTAATCTCGTTTTTCTGTAGTGGTTATATCTGAAGGTTTAACAAAGTTAAATAAGCATATTCTGTAGGAACCATAGACGTATTATAAAAATGGACGGGACAATGGCAACCTTTTTCAATGGAAAAGATAACTCATAAAAAAAAAATCACGTGACTGTTGAACTACAGGAAGCCAAACTGGCCAATATTGAAATTTCCTCACCATGCTCTAAACTCTGCTTTTTCTTAAGCAGATGATATATTTCCTTTTTCTTTGAAAGTTCTTTTTAAAATTTTTACTTCACTTTAAAAGGGAGATTGTTTTGAATTTAAAAAGAAATTTATAGCAAAAAATAGTAATTAGATGTACTTTAAAAGCCCTAGAAGTTACGTAAAATAAGGATTTTATTTCACAGGTAAGATTCTTTTTAATATTTTTTTAAGTAATTCTTTTTATAAAATGTATATAATTGCTATATTTAATTCTCTATATTGAATTAGTTTAAGTATTTTACACCTTATATGATTTCAAAAATGTTCATGATTATTTATGAGAGTTAAAGCCAGTATAGACAAACCGAAGTTATAAACACTTTTGAACTTTGTTGGAAAGTTTTAAAAACAAGGTAAAAATAAATTTCAGCTGCTGTAGTATTTTACAGAAGTTTCGCTTACTGTATCCTTTAATAATTATAATAATAGTATTTATATTCAGAACAAAAAATCATCATTAATGCGATAAAAGCCAGAAAAGATAACCTTCTTTCAGCAGTCACGTGTTTCATCTTTGCCACCTTTACTTATATTCCCTTAATAATGGAATGCTCCATCTACTCTTATAATAGGTCTATAGTTGGAACCGCTTCTATCTCAACCTCTTATGGATAAATTCTCTAATGGAAATCTCTTTGCCTTAATTTTTTTATTTGTACTAATTTAATGTATCTTCCGATTTGTCACTATATATGTGTGTGTGTGTGTGTGTGAAATAAACTCTGAAAATTAATTTGGGAAAAAACTGAATTTTTCATAAAAACCTGAAACTAAGTATTTTTAAACCAGTGCGCAAAATGCAGCAAATGGAAATATAATACGAAAATAATTTTATAATAAACCGATATCAAATGAAAAGCAATCCCAAAACCGCCATGTATTTTATGAATAAGAAATTTAATGAAATGTGGTGACTAATGACAGTAGCAAGCAATTCTTCATATATATATATATATTTGTATTTATTTTAATATTTGACGAATTGTTAAATAATACACATTCTAAGGGCAAAAATAATTTTAAGAAATGCGTTGTATGGTAAATGATTAAGCCAGTGTAAGAAGTAAAAGAACTAGTTTTACTTTATTCAATAGAAGTAAATGCTGTATCAGTGGTACCAACTAACAGAAACTTTTATGTTCAATATCGGGCACTAGTTTTTAATTGGGATTTTGAATAGCTGTATCTTTGTCTAATCGTTTATCATATACAGGGTAGCCATAATTAAACTGGCAGTGCCTACAATGTTCTGTAGTGCATTCTGATTGCAAGAATGACACCATGGTTTGTAGAAAGATAAAACAAGACGGGGGACGAAGGATTCCGCAAGAAAAGAAATAAAAAAAAGAAAGAAAATAAAAATAAATTTCCAAAGTTTACCGCTAGGATAATATGTGATGATTTCGTTTTTTAAGTAGAGATTTTTCGTAATTTATAATTTAAAATTGATGATTGCTCACTTATTTTAAGAACTGTTTTTATAACATTTATTATTTTGAAATTGGAATAATTGTGCTAATTTGTCTACGAGTAAAGGCTTTTTAGAAAACAGCGCCACATATTCCCCTAGCGGTAAATTTTGGATTTTTTTTTTTTCTTATTTTTACTTTTATTTTTTATTTATTTATTTTTTATTTTATTTTTCGGAATCCTTCGTCCTCCGTGTTGTTTGATCTGCCTACACTGTATAGGGCCATTCCTGCGATTCAATCACGCTACAGAACCTTCGCTGTAAGTACTGTCATTTTAATTATGGCTACACTGTATATCAAAGATCACTTTTATTATATTTATTAAATAAAATAGTCTCTACAAGATGGCAACAATGTGTTCGATTCCTAAAAGATTTTGACTTCCGGCTTTCGATGGATTTACACTTTCTGATATGTCTTGAACACGATTTGGGAAACTTAAGAAAATATCCATCTCTGTGACAAAAAATTTCTATCAGCTCTATCTCGAGAACTAATGCACAGAATTTTATAGAAAGTCACATTTGTTGCACTTTGACATAAATTGGCGTGTATAAACTTTTCATGCGTATCACTTAACAGGTGACGCTGTCATCACGGTTTTTCATAAATTTTAATGTGGCGGGGATATACAAAAGGCCTTATAAATGCAGGCAATGAGCATTATTTTTAAACAATCAAAGTGAATTAAAAACAATAATTGTAACAGCCAACTCCTACAGTCCATATGAATATTTTTCGGAAGAACTCCAATGATTGAAACATGCATCTGTGATAATTTGAAACACTTTTTCCTTTTTCTATTATTATTATTATTATTATTATTATTTAACAAAAAAAATTTTTTGAATAGTGCCTTTCCTAAGATGTCGTCTATAGAGCACGAAATTTATTTTCTTGTGCCATTTAGGGTTATATTTTTCTGACATGAACAATCATTTGACAGACCATAAAAGTAATAATCGAAATATATAATTTGCACTGCGTGAATTTCTATAAGAAATTATAAAAGAAAGTTTTGTAATGGCCATAACATACTAGTTAAAAGTAGTATTTGATAAAAACTAACATAAGTTATATTCATCACAGTACAAATTTTTATGATACAATGCTGAAATTGACCCTTATTGATGCTGTATATGACCCTTTTAGATTTCCAGGTCATCTTATTGATTAGAAATTTCTCTATACGGACAGACAGACATAATTTAAGTTTTGTAATTCCTCAAATAAAATACCGTGATTTTTTTTTTTTATTATTATTATTAAATTTATGCGAATGAAATGGTAGAGGAATTTCCTCTACCATTTTCCTCTACCATTTTTGTGTTTTATTATGTTTCAGATCAATTTTCAAAGAACTGAATTCGATGGAAAATATTTTTGAACACCCTGCATATAATGAAAATTGTAAAGAATATAATTTTAGAAATGTTACTTAAAAATGATGTTCTTAATTTTAAACGTAGAAAATATATTTCTTTAATAGAAAGGATAAAATATATCTCTTTAAAATAACGCTTTCTGATGTATAATTTTGCATACGTTAGATTATGTTGAAAGAAACAAAAAAACAGATAAAATTTCAAAAATTCTTTCTGCACACTTGGTTAAAAATTTGATATATTGCATCAAGAGAAGAATTTTATTGTGTGGTCACCAAACAATTTTCTTTCTTATACTGAGAAGCGTTTCTGTGAAGGAAAATGAAAGTCGAAGAAATATTTCTGCCTTAAAGTATTTCAAATATTTTTATACATAATAGTTTATTTCACTGTACCTTTATCTGTGAGTTATTAAAAGAAAAAGATTTAAAAATAAAATGAAAATGTTACCAATTATTTTTTTTTCTGTTGCTCTTACTTTTAGAGAAATAACGTTACCCTCTGTATAAATTTAAGATTGTAACGAATATAATTTTATAAAAGTTACTTTCAAAAACGCATTTTTGTTATTATGATAAGATTCTAAAAGAATTTTCTGTAATACACTGTATGAAAATTCTGTAAAAACAGAAAATATAACATCGGTCTGTATGGGAGTTTGTTGGACCGATCAATATTTTATACATTTTTATGATTATCAGCAGATATCGGTATATATCGGACCCACCAAATTACACCGTATACCGATTTACAGTGTTTATGACGTTGTTAAATTTGATTTCTGTCATCTATGTTTCGATAATTAAAGGTAAATATAAATTTGAAACCAAATGTTACCTTTTCAGAAAATTCAAGATTATCTGTCTAATATCCGGCAGTGTTGGACAAGATTGGTAAAAATTGGATTGGACTGGATAGGTTTCGTCGATATTCAACGATGCTCGTCAATTTCGAGAAATATTGGGAGCACTGGATTAATATTATTGTGCTACTAGAGTACACCTATTGCAGCTGAATGTTGCATGTCGGCACCGATATCACCGACCGAACGTGGATCCGTCGATTTAACCACTAATATTCATTCCGCTAACGATTGTATGATACAGGCATTGAATGACAAATTCATATCTAGCTACGTAGCCTGATTTGCATAAACTATCACAGTATGACCTGTAAGTGTTCTCTCTCTTTTATTTTAGAAATCCTTTTTTAGTACAACCTATACGAACAACACCAATGGTCAGGAAATATCAAGACCTTTAAAATAAGTTGTAACATGATAGGGTCTACTGCAAAATCACCTAGTTCCATTTTTAACCGCCAGGGGGCGCACTATATTGTATACAAACATCCCCAATCAACATGAAATTTCAAGACCTTTATCAACAATCGCCTTGAATTTCCAAGACCTTTCAAATAAGGTGTCACATGGTGGTGTCAACTGCAAAGTCCTTTAGTTGCACTTTCCACCACCAGGGGGCACAGTGTGTTCTGTACGAACATTACCAACGGTCAGGAAATACCAAGACCTTTAAAATAAGGTGCAACATGATAGGGCCTACTACAAAATCAATTAGTTCCACTTTTTACCACCAGGGGGCGCCCTATATTATATACAAACATCCCCAATCAAGATGAAATTTCAAGACACTTAAAATGAGGTGCTACATGTGTGGATCTAGAACGGATTTCCCTCTCAAACTAATTTCCCCCCTTCCCCTGCCCCCTTCAAATCTACTTTCCCCCTTTTCCCCCCTTTAAAATTGACAATTCCAAAATCGGAGATATCGATTTTTTAGTATACGAGTCTAGTCCCCCCATGTACAATTTCTTCACCGTGAAGTAATTTGGAGCTGAGTTATGCTCGCCAACGTGTGTTTAACCCCTGCCCCCCCAGGGGGGGAACCGTTCGACTTCTTTTATTTTTCTCTTTTCATAACATATATACAGACCAAGACCTTTTTTTAGACACCGTAACCAAAGTTTTACTCCTAGCAGTTCTCTCAATTTAGTGGAGACAGACAAAGACACGTTTCAAATTAATATATAGATATATCGAAATGGACGGTGGATAGTCTATTAAGCGGGTATTTCATCTTGTCACCGTGTCAAGCGTTTGGCCAAATTCATTTCTCTTAACATGTTTTGATATTTCTTGCACTAGATTTTTATGAGAGCTTATATAGGATGGGGAACTGAGCAGAGTCCACCTATGCCAACTAGTAGTTTTTTTTTTTTTTTCTTTACACGGGAAACTAATCTTTTTTCTGTCTCTATAATCCTATTTCTGTAAAAAGAATTTTTTTTTCCCCGAGCATTGCTTTTTTTATTATGAATTTTTGAATTTTGCATGATTTTACGACGAACCTAGTTTTTTTTTTTTTTTTTTTTTTTTTTATGTTACTTTGAAAATAATATTTCAAGATATTTTTAGTGGTGAATATATTTTTAATGGTTTCACCACATTTTAAATCTTAGAAAAGGGCAGATGTCTTTAAACGGTGAAAATGTGATCAGAAACTGGCCATAACTTTGCTTATGATAATTAAGGAAACAATTGCTTTTAAAATTTGTAAGTTTGTTGAGAAAAATTCATAAAACAGTTTTTTTTTAATCTAACTATTTCAACTTTTAGAATAATTGCACATTTCTTGTTTCAATTTTTTTCGTTTTTAAGGTTAGAGCGAATTTTTGTAAATCTTACACGCAGAATTACATGCAAATAATGCATTATATGAATCTAAACATATTCATAAATATTAATTCATAGTCTTTTACAATACAAGGAATGTAACTGGAGAAAATAAAAATATTACTAAATAATATAAACTTTTAATTAAATTTGTTTATTAATCCAACAGCTTAATCAAGTTGGATTATTATGTTTTTTTACCTTTTAAAAGTAATTTTTTATGCATTCAATTAATGTGTTCTATAAACTATGTACATTACAATATTTTTAAATATTGTATAAAAAACGTGACATAAAATCCCAAAACGTTTATGAACTTTCTACTTCAATCTTATTTCAATACACTCAGAATGAAAACACGCATTTCTGTACTCCACGAAGTTATATTAACCCTTTCAAAATATCTCGTGTTGTACATTTCAAAGCTTAGTTTTGAAGCATTTTATCCCTATTTTTAAATTTCTGTGTTGTTATTAAATATATATATATGAAAACGCATCACTTCCTTTTCTTTTTTTTTCAGTATAAAAGTTCATGTAAATATGTATGCATCAGTTAAATAGGGGAAATGTATTATAATTAAAAGTAGACACAAGTATATAACACCATATTCTCCCTTTGCAATAACTATTCCCTCTTGATCAAAACTTGTCATTAAATATTTAAGCCAAAAATTTCAATGATATCAACAGTATCTTTTTTTTTTTTTTTTTTTTTTTTTATGAATCAACAGTGTCTTTATTCTCAACAGTGTCTTTATTCTCAACAGTATCTTTTATCAACAGTATCTTTTTAAAATATAGAAAGTGTAGTTTTTTTCCTTTTAATTAAAAATTTAATATGTATCAAGAAGCACTCTCTTATTCGGCGTTTCTTTGCAGAGTAAGTAATTACTATAACCTAATTTTGTTGAAAATGTATTATTATATCTATTATTTATTTTATGAATATTATTATTATTGGATGGCAACGTTAGTTAAAAAAAAAAATATGATACTTGGTCTCGTTTAATCGAGAGCTCGTGTGTATTAAAATTTTGAGAATAAGTAATTTACTGTTTTAGAGCAGTAGGTTTTTCCATTGGGAATAAAGTTTTTTGTATTTTTTAAATGATTTCTTTTTGTAAATAATATTCAACGTAGCTGTGTTCTTTTTTACTGATATTTGAATTTTAAGAAGAAACGCAGTACGTGTTATTCAATTGAGTAGCCGCTTTGAAGATAAAAGTGTGAATATTTCATTTACTGGCGTCCGTAGACCACTATGAAGTTTGTTTGCCATGGGCTGATGATAAGTCGCCTTTACCCGACAACTTGAGTTTGGCGAAGAAACGGCTCGAATACACAACAGCAAAGCTTATAGCGATGAACATGTATGAAAAATATGAAGATGTTCTTCTGAACTGGATTAATGAAGGCATAATTGAGGAAGTTCCCAAGAATGAAGTAAACTCTTATGGCGATTACTTACCTCATCGTGCTGTAATAAAACCTAGTAGCAGCACTACTCCAATTAGCCCAGTGTTTGATGCTTCAGCTAGATTAGCAAATTATCCTTCTTTAAACCAATGCTTGGAATGTGGTCCTAATCAAATGGAACTTATCCCAGATATTTTACTTCGATTCAGAGAAAAAGAATTTGGCGTTATCGCCGACATTAGGAAAACTTTTCTGCAAATAAGCATTCGTAAAGACGACAGAGATTTCCTGCGGTTTTTATGGTGGGAAAACTTAGAAGGAAAGAAACTAAAAGTTTTTCGCCATACAAGAGTTGTTTTTGGTGTTAAATGCAGTCCTTTCCTTTTGGCTGCGGTAATTGAGTATCATATTCGGCGTTGTAACGGATTTGAAGAATCTTTAAAGAAAAGGCTTTTAGAGAGTTTCTACGTAGATAATGTTGTTACCAGTGTTAATGACAAAGAAGAATTAGATAAGTTTATCGTTAATTCTAAAGCTTTAATGGCCAAAGGTTGTTTTGATCTTAGAGAATGGGAATGGTCTGGCGACTGTAATGAGACTAGTTCTAAGAAAGAGACTCAAGTATTAGGTCTTATTTGGAATAAAGAGCTTGATACATTGAAGATTAACATGAAATGGTTAGACAACATTAACATGGAAAAATTACCAAAAAGAACTATGTTGTCTGTCGTCCACAAAGTTTTTGATCCTTTTGGCTTCACCTCACCAGTCATGCTTTGTCCAAAAATAATGTTACAAAAAGCATGGAAACTAGGAACGAGTTGGGATGAAGAGATAACTGGTGAGCTTCATAAAGAGTTTATGCAGTGGTTTCAAGAACTGAAGTATTTGTCTGATATACAGATACCTAGGTTTATTCGAGTATCTTCCGAAGATTTAAGCAACTGCACTATTCACACATTTGTTGACGGAAGCAAAGATGCCTATGGTGCAGTTACATTCCTTAGAGTAGAGGATGCTAATCAAGTTAATTTATTTTTGCTTGCAGCAAAGTCTTGAGTGGCTCCGTTAAGAGGTGTAACTATACCTAGAATGGAACTTCTAGCTGCTGTAATTGGAGCGAGACTGACGAATTCGGTTATTGAAGCTCTTGGTTGGAGAAATGTTATGACTCATTACTGGAGTGATTCTACAACGGTTCTTGCATGGATACAACGAGAAGAAAATTGGTCCGTTTTTGTAAGAAATAGAGTGCAGGAGATCAGAAAACTGAGTGATCATTCATCATGGAGACATATAACGGGGGAGAAGAATGCTGCAGACTTGCCCTCCAGAGGATGCAAAGCAAAGCATCTAGTCTCATCAAAATGGTGAGTGGGTCCACAATGGATGAAAGACGTTTCTGAATTTCGAACAATGATGGATTTCTCTAATCGCGATTGGAATGAGGAAGAAACTGAAAAGGAAAAACCTAGGAAAACTTGTATACTGACAAATACTGAAGCTATTGTTGATGAAGATTGGTACTATAGATACTTTTCTAGTTATGATAGAATTATTCGTCTTGTTGCATGGATCCTTCGTTTCAAGCACAACTGCAAGAATTTAAATTGGAGGAAGCATGGTGAATTGACAGCTCCAGAAATTCATGAAGCAGAAATAAAGGTTTTACTTCTAATTCAGAATGAGTCTTTTCCTCAAGAAGACGAAAAGAGATTGAAAACTTTGCAAACGTTCAAAGACGAGCTTGGTGTCATTCGTTTGAAGACCAAAATTATTTATCGAAAGGACAGTGAAGATTTTCTTAAACCTATTGTTCTTCCATCAAAACATGAAGTGGTAAAACGGCTAATTTATAAAGCACATGTTGAGAACTGCCATGCTGGTGTCCAGATACTATTAAATATACTTCGAGAAAAGTATTGGATTCTAAACGGCAGAAAGGCAGTGAAAAATGTTGTAGCCAGCTGCACTGCATGCAAAAGATTTCGGTCAAAGAACTTGGAAGTAATCAGTCCTCCACTTCCTGAAAACAGAGTTAAAGATGCTGCAGTTTTTCAGATAACTGGTGTTGATATGGCTGGGCCATTATTTCTCAAGGATAACAAGAAAAGATGGGTTTTAATTTTTACTTGCGCAGTATACAGAGCAGTCCATTTGGAGCTTGTTTCTTCTGCTTCAACAGATGCGTTCTTAATGGCTTTTAGAAGATTTACAGCTCGCAGAGGAAGATGCTCTACTGTATACTGTGACAATGGTTCAAATTTTGTAGGAGCAGCCAACTATTTCAAGAAACTAGACTGGGAACGCATACGAAAACATGGAGCTGTCAACTCTATTGATTGGAAGTTCAATCCCCCAACTGCTGCTTGGTGGGGCGGTTGGTGGGAGAGATTAATTCGAATTCTAAAAGATCTCTTGAAAAGAGTATTAGGGCTGGCACGTCTCGATTACGAAGAAATGATGACGGTTTTAGCTGAGTGTGAGAAGGTAGTCAACTCAAGACCTCTTACTTACATCTGTGAAGAGGAAGCTGTAAAACCAATTTCGCCATACTTTAACCGTGCCAATTTATTTTCGCCTGATGAAAGGAGTGCTTAATGAATTCAATTCGAAATATTTGTTGTGAGATTGTGCTTTTTATGCTGCTGTTTACATATTTCTATTAAACACAAGATTTTTTTTTAATGATTTTGACAATAATTACCATTACCATACTCAGACTGTGGATAACAGATCACCTACATTTCATATTTTTTTTTATCTAATGAAAGTTTTTAAAAGCATATTATTTTCAAGAGTATGTCATATTAACTTAACTTCAGCTGAAAAAAACTAAAAGATATTCAAATTTTGTTCAGATTGAAGAAGCTTCATAATTAAGAAATTATGTTTAATATAAAACTGAAAGCAATTCAGTTATCTATTTCGCAATTACAATATATTTGTATATCCGAATTGACGAAAGAATGATCGTCTGTGCTTTTATATTATAGAAGAAATTACATACTTTTTGCTACACATAATGTCTGTGTTATAGACAAAAGAATGTTATAACGTGAAAATTTTTTTATTAAAAAATAGAATATATTTAGATGTTCTTAAGAAATAACGATTCTAAATTTCTTTTTTAATTTTCTAGCCGGGTGAATCAAAATGACTTTGCCCATGTATTTTTTATTAGCCAAAATAAGGTACGTAGATATCATTTGAAATATAAGTACAATTCTACGTATCTCATGCTGTTTTTTTCCCATAGTTCGCACACCAATTCAGACATTTGTCCCCTCGCAGTACTAAATTTAATATCCCCCTGTCGTGGAAATTCTTCTGGCTGACTGTAGAACAACCATAAAACTGTGATCTTGGCTATAGAGTTGCAGGTGAATCGCTGTTCTGCCCTATCTTTTAGACAAATTACAGCTGTAAATGTGAGGCCAATATACCCATTTCCATCGGAGACCCTTTCTTGAACCGGCCGGAACTTATCTGTCAGTAGCTCTAATGTACAGTACTGGTGTCAGTTTTGAAGTTGCAGTTATGATTCCTACTTCCACAGTGTATGAAGATGCACAAGGTGCAACCATCAATGCCAACATTGTTGCACACTGCCACATCTGCGGTTACCATCAGGCGAAATTGCCAAAGGATTCTCGATATGGACGACGTTGTTATCCTCCTCGACAATGTGAGACTGCATGTGAGAATCAGAACCAACAATAAGCTCCAATCGTTTTGATTAGAAAATCTAAATCACATACCGCACAGTCCAGGTCTCGGTCCTAGCAATTTCCACGTTTTCTGTTCGCTGAAGCAGTTCCTGACAGGACAACGATTCGCGTGCAACGATAGATCCAAGACAGCAGTTCGACGGTGGTTCCACAATCAACCGGAGAAACATCTCAAATTTTCTGCTGCAATGAGACAAATATCTTAATTGGTGTGCAGACTATTTTTAAAAATAGTGTAAACTACGTAGTACATATATTGGGTGAGTGCAAAAGTTCTACCCGTTTACATTACCCATAAAGAAGAGCAAATAAACGCAAAATGAACAGTACCTATTATTGTGCACAATCCCTATTGATATCTATGTCCTCTTGTAATATTTCTGGTAAGAGATGACTCCCACAGCGGTAAAGTTGCGGCGGTTTCGAGTCAAAAATGTCTTGGATGGCAATTTTCACAACATTAAGATCATGAAAGATTGTCTGACTGAAGGAATTGTTCAACGCACGAAATAGGTGATAGTCAGTTGGTACCAAGTCAGGAGAATAGGGAAGGTGGGGTAAAACCTCCCAACCAAAGCCCAGTAACTTTTGGCGAGTGATGACAGCAGCATGTGGCCTAGCGTTATCGTGATGAAGGATAACATCGCGACGATTGATGAGACCTGGCCGCTTTGCTACCAAATTTGAATGCAGCCTGTCTAACTGTAAACGGAAGAAGGCAGCATTGATGGTTTGGTTGAGTGGCAGGATCTCCCAATGAATTATTCCCTGCACATCCTACCACACACTCAATAACGTCTTCTTGGGACGAAGTTCAGCTTTCGAAGTCGATGCTAGCGTATCAGAAAGGCGACGCACAGTCCTACGACGCTTTACGTTACGGTACATAACCCACTTCTCATCTCCTGTCACAATTCGTGTCAAGAATGGGTAATTTTTGTACTGGGAAAGCAAGGAAACACAGGTGGTGATTCGATCATCCCGTTAGTTAGCTGTCAGGTTATGTGGAACCCAACGATCCAACTTCCTCGTAAAACCCAACTTAACCAGCCGTCTCTCTACCATTGTCTGGTGTACGTTGAAGGTCTCCCCTAATTCTTGCACGGTTGGGTTCGGGTTGTTCCTTATGGCTTGGTCAATATCGTCGTCTCCAACATGTGATGGCCGTCCACTCCTAGCCTGATCTTGGCAGCTTCTGTCTCCTTCCCTAAATTTACGAAACCATCAACGACATGTGCTTTCGTCTATTGCATCCTTCCCATAAACTTGACAAACATTGCGACATGCTGCGGTCCATACTCTTTTTATCGAACTCGCATAACAAACAACATCTTATATGTTCCTTCTCGCTTTCCATGCTACACCCTCTGATATTTTTTTTTTGAGATGATTAACTTTGTGAGACACGATGCGTTTATATGTGAGGCATCCAGACGTTTGATTGGCCAACGATTTGCGTCATTACAATTTCATGTGTGACGTCAATTCCAGTGCAAATTTGCATATCCAAAAACGGGTAGAACTTTCGCCCTCGTCCAATATTTGTAATTACCTGTAGGTAGCTTATTTTATCTAATAAAAAATAGGGGCTAAGACATTCTGACTTGCCCTCGTTTATTCATAAGAGAAAGTACTGAATTCGTAAAAATTTTCAGTTTCTACTTTCAACCGTTTTACATGTTTTAAGATGATCTGAATATGATTTTATCATTTTTAGAAAACGTTCGTCTCTCTGTCTTCCTGTATATGAGTGACAAAAATTTTAATAGATCTAGCTCAAGAACTAATCCATAGGTTTTCATAAAAAATTATATTTAGTTGGATTTTATCACAAACTGGTGTCTATCAACTTTGGTACATATAGCCTAAAAGGTAGCGCTACAATGCTGCTATTTCTCCTACTTCCGGAAATGCTACAACTCAGCTTCTTTTGAATTCAATTACACAATGTTTGATATGTGAGAGGTCCTTTATGAAAATTGCGCTGATTCCAGTTGGGCGCACATCTGCCAATAGGTGGCAGTGTTATGTAAATTTTATTCAATATAACCTAGAAGGCTTTATCTCAACTTCTGAAGTGTATGAGAAAACAAAATTTAATATGTGAAAAAGCAATTATGAAAAAGAATTCTGGCTTAATTTGGGTGTATATCGCCCAATGTGTGGTACTGCTGTTGCTCAACTTCAGCGAATTTCCACATGTTTACATCTAAAAATCAATGTTAATTAAAATTGCACCACACTGCATATGTAAAATATTTATTGCAAGAAAATATGCTTGCACATTTGTTTATGTTAATGGACAGTTGATTCTGTTTTATAAAACAATATAGAAGAAAGTTTTGTGATAAAAGTAAACAACATATTAGTTAACAAAAGTGTAAAATTAACGCCAAAGAAGATTCATTCATTCTATTGTTCATGATAATTATAAAATTAACTACTATTGACCATTGACAAGTTGTAAAAAATTAAAATTGTAAGCAATGGAAAGGAAATTAAAAGTGTAAATTTACTCAAGTTAAAGTCTTTTCAAAAACAAACTTTGTCTTTGCAAATACTTCGAAAAGTAAAAGAAAAAAACTTGAAGAATTTTCCCCTTAAAGTATTTATTTTATTTTTTATTTTTCAAGAAGGAAAAAGATCATTTCAAAGACATAGTTCTAAGATACCTTAAAAGGTTATTCAGTCGTTATTATTATAAAATATATCAAAAACAAAAAATATTCAAACTTCGTTTTTTCTTTCTTTGATATTTATAAAAGAAAGTAATAGATGAAAACTTTCGGCTTTGGGTATACTATGAGTTTACACGTTTTGAGGTCTCCCTAAAACTGTTTGACACTTTTATAAAATGCTGTCTGTTACAAAAAAAAATTTGTATGGATATAGATCAAAACTGGTGAAGAACTATATAAAATTTTATATTTAGTTACACATTGATTTAAACTGGACGTCTACTAACATATTGGGCAAACTGAGTAACATGTGTTGTTGTTATGCAGTATTTAGTTTTATTTACAGCATTGCTACATCTCAGCTTCTCTTGTGTATAACTACACAAAGCTTCATATATAAGAGGACTATTAAGAATAATTATGCTGATTCAGTTTTGGTTCATATCAGCTGACAGGTGGCGCTACTATGCCACAATTTTTACTTGTACGGGTAGACGGTGTATCAGCATTTATAACATATAAATGCCCCAAACTTATTATGTGAGATGATCATTATGAAAAATAATGCTTACTTAATTTGGGTGTATATCAGCCAACAGGCTGCGCTGCTATTATTAGGTCGTTGCAAAAGTTCGTGCGGACGCGGATCATTTTATTGCCTCCAAAGACCTATCACCGTGGTATACATTTGTTACCCTAAAAATGGGCAAAGGTTGTAGAAAGTAATGGAGAGTATTTTGATTAAAAATTGTCATTTGATTTGATGTATTTTTATGAAATGAAGCAATAAAAAACCACACAAATTTATGCAACGACCTAATATTTACTTTTGCGATTTTCCATATGGCTGTATTTCAGAATCTATTAGTTAAAATTATACCAAATTGTTTGTGTAAAATTTTTCTTATGAAAAGTTATCATTTAATGTTTATTTATGTTAATCGACAGTTGGGGCTTTTATATAGAACGGTATAACAAAAAGTTTCGAGTTTATCACAACATATTAGTTCTTATAAGTTTGAGAATGATTGTAAAAGATTTTTTTTCATATTTCATGGCTAAATAGGTCATAAAAGTAACTAATATTTATTATAAAAAAAATAAGAAAAAAATTTAAAATGAATGTATTGGGAAAAAGTCAAAAAGCAAACTTACTCAGCTCAAAATTATTTTTATAAAACAAACTTTGATCTTGGAAATTCTTCAAAAGAAAAGACACAAAACTAAAGATTTTTACCCTTAAGGTACTTAAAACTTCTTTTAAGGAGTAAAAAAAAGATCATATTAAATACACGATTGTAAAATGTCTTTAAAAGTTATTCGGCTATTATTATTTTTAAATATGACTGCAGAAAAAAATATTGAAATTGTATTTTTTTAAACTGTAATGCATATAGATATACAATTACATATAGATCATTTTACAAAATGTCACACCCGTAATAAAAACATAAATTCTGAGAACTAAAACAATAGATTTGTTTTGTTATTGCTGCAGAATGTAACGTTGAGAGCTAAGTTATTACACTAGAGCATAAGCAAAGCAATTCTACCATTCAAGCTATTTTTGTTTATTTTTAAAATTTTGAACGCAGGTTACCCGCAAACTCTGACGGCCGTATTCACCATTAACTTTAACTCCCAGTTCAACGCAAAAATTCGAAAATCGTCTAAAGGCAGGGTGCAGCTTTCTAAAAAAATTGACTGTCTCCTTCCGAAAATCCTGAAGATGTACTGTAGATAAGTGAGCTGTTTTGGTAATTTTTAGGTCATATCAGGCCTTCCATTGTTCTTAAAATTTTACACTTATCTTATTATATTATAACCTTAATTTTAAAACAATATTTTTTACAGAATATTTACACATGTTTAAGTATTAAAACATTTAAGAAAAATTCCTTATTGACAACAATGGTGGCAATATAATAAAACGCAAGTAAAATTTCAGAAATGCTGCAAGCCTAGTTATATTTAAAAAATGTTAGCATATGTCTTGTGGGGGCCGTATTGTGGTTGAAAAAATTTACAAAACACTGTGGAACAATTTAGTGTCCGATTGTGCTAGGCAATTAGCCACGTTCATCGTTTTCATGGTGAAAATAGTATGACCTGTAATAGAAATTTATAAAACGAAATAGCTATAATGGGTTCTTTAGCAGAGTTCACCTATTCCATCTACTTTCGTTTGAAATTAATTTGTCAGACACTATCGTTCCTTAAATGCAAACTCATTTTAAAGAAATAATCTGGTGTGTCACTCACACGACTTTCTCTTACCCTGAAATTTAATACTATAAATACAGATTGGAGATTAAGAGGTACGATAACGAGTACTGTTATGTAAACCTACGTTAACAATTCAAATTAGGCTTCGGAAGTGTTTTATATGATAATTAGATCTGTTTAAGGGGGGCGGAAGCACCCCTGAACCCCCCGTTTCATTAATGCACCTACATTTATATAGAATTTAATTCGGTTATTAAAATATAATTCTGTTTTTAAAAAATAATTTATTAAAATTACCATTTAAACAAATTATATTTTATCATAATGCAGACGATTTCCATATTAGAGAAGTAGTATAAAACTAAATATCCGAAAAAAAGTTGAATTTATTCTCAATATTACATTTAAAAAAAAAAAAAAAAAAAAATTTTGTTAAAAATTAAAAAATATGATAACTTTATTTTAAATTATGTCAGATCGATGGCTCAAGCATTCGTTTTAAAGGTATTGGCAAGCTGTTTTGAAAGATACCCATCATAAAAATTTACTCGACTCGAAGGGAGACTCCCCCCCCCCAGGGGGAAGCGAGGCTCCTACATACACAAAAAAAAAAATTCCCAGGTGACTATCTCTATTACAAAAAATATATATTCGTTTAATTTGGTTTATTGCTGTCTATAGATGTTAAACTCTACTTACCTGCAATTTCTCCCATAGACGTAATGTATTTGAATACTTTTGAGTGTCCCTGTACACGAACCATTTGCTTCATCTCAACGAAAAGCTTACTGTAGCATCCCTACTAGTCCAAGCGGCGGCTGCAAAAAATGGACTTGATAAGGTATGAAGCTGATTTTTTTTCTATAGATAGAATTCATTGTTACAATGAAAATCTGATAGGGTTGCCTGGTCAAAGCCGTCAAGTTTAAGAGAAACAACCTCACTTCCGGTCACAATTTAAACGATTTTCGAACCCCAAAAGGTATAAAGATGAAACCGGTGCTAAAATGTAGAGATTAATATGCTCTTTAAAATGGCATAGGGTTGCCTGGTCAAAGCCGTCAAGAAACAGAGGTTGCCAGCACGTAAATAGGGGAAGTATTTTACGATTTATTTACCCAAGTAAAAAGTGATTTACCCAACTGTAAAGATGAAGCCAGTGCTAAAATATAGATATTAATATGCTCATTAAAATGGCATAAGGTTGCCTGGTCAAAACCGTCAAGACCCGGAGGTTGCCTCGAAAATAGGTCAAATCTGTCAAGTAAAGCAGTCAACCACAAAAAAAAAAAAAAAAAAAAAAAAAAAAAAAAATGGCGAGTTTTGAAGATTTCTTAACGAAGTGTAAAAAAATACGAATAGCATTAACAAAGAAAATGAATAAGGATGAAATTATATGAATATTTGAAAGGTGTAGCTGGTTCCAGAATGTACAGCGTAGGAGTTATTTTAAAATGGCGTATGTTTGTTTGGTAAAATTCGTAAAGAAATAGCGGTCAGTCTCCAAAAAGCTAACGAATATTAAAGGTGTTTAACACAAAGTGAAACACACATGAAGACTATTTAAAAAAGGTTAAACACGAAATGATTAATATTTAAAAGATGAAATTGCGAGCTAAATGTAGAACATACAACACTTTTCAATTTGCTTATGATTGCGCTTCAAACCTGTCAAGGTATAGCGGTCAACTTAGAAAAGGAAGCGAATTTCAGTATTCGTTTATTTTATTTGTTTAATGATATAAGAGATTTTAAAGCATAAAGAAAATTAAATTATTATGCGTGACCATTCTTTTTCTAATCTGTATAAAACTAATTTCAGCTCACGAGCTCGTTTTTTCCCCATTTTTTAATACTTAAAATATTCAAATTGTGTCAAAGTATTGAGAAGATAAATTCCCTGAAGAAATGTATGCGGCTGCTTTGTAGAATTTTATACGAAAATTTTGGGTTGTGCCGATTTTGTTATATTAAAAATTTGTCAATTTTAGAAAAATTTCTCAATTATTTTTTTATATCTAATTAAAAATAATCAATAATACCTTCTGCAAATTAATTATGGGTACAAATAAAGCGAAAAACTTTTTTAAAAAATTGATAAATTTTTCGCGTTTCTTAATATCCATGAATTAATTTATGAAATCGAAATTTGTGAATCTTGCTGCAAATCTGAAATAAGAGTTTTTTTTTTTTTTTTTTTTTTTTTTTTTTCATTTCATTTAATTATTTATTTTGTATACTAACAGAATTTTTTATTATGAGTTTCTTGGGCATTATTATCTTCATTTCTGTTAACTTTTGCGGGCGTATTTTCTTATCTGTATCCGCATGCTACATTTTTAATTTTTACTATTAATTCGTTGTTTTTATGGGAAATTTTAGAACAGTTTCATTACAGTTTATTTATTTATTTTTCCTTTTTTAAATACATTTTATATTTTTCTTCACATTGTATAAAAAACCCTTCAAAATTAGCTTTTTTTTTTTTTTTTTTTCCCGAGGCAACCACTATTTCTCGAGATTTTCACCTGGCAACCCAATGATACTCTAAAGAGAATATTATTCTCTATATTTTATAAACGGTTTTATTTTTAAATATGTTAATGTAAGAAAACCGCTAAAACTCGCCCCGCCCTCCCCACGCACACACTTTTCGTGGCAACCTCTTTTCTTGGCGGTTTTGACCAGGCAACCCTATGCCATTTTAAAGAGCATATTATTCTCTACATTTTAGCACCGGTTTCATCTTTACACTTGGGTAAATCATTTTTTACTTGGGTAAATAAATCGTAAAATACGCCCCCCTTTTTCGTGGCAACCGCTGTTTCTTGACGGCTTTAACCAGGCAACACTATGCCATTTTAAAAAGTATATTATTCTCAACATTTTAGCACAGGTTTCATCTTTACACTTGTGGGGTTCGAAAAGCGTTTAATTTTGACCCCTATTTTCGAGGCAACCTCCGGGTCTTGACGGTTTTGACCAGGCAACCTTATGCCATTTTAAAGAGCATATTAATCTCTACATTTTAGCACCGGTTTCATCTTTACACTTGAGTAAATCACTTTTTACTTGGGTAAATAAATCGTAAAATACGTCCACTATTTTCGTGGCAACCTCTGTTTCTTGACGGCTTTCACCAGGCAACCCTATGCCATTTTAAAGAGCATATTAATCTCTACATTTTAGCACCGGTTTCATCTTCATACCTTTTGGGGTCCGAAAATCGTTTAAATTTGACCCCTATTTCCGAGGCAACCTCTGAAACTTGACGGCTTTGACCATGCAACCCTATGCCATTTTAAAGAGCATATTAATCTCTACATTTTAGCACCGGTTTCATCTTCATACCTTTTGGGGTTCGAAAATCGTTTAAATTTGACCCCTATTTCCGAGGCAACCTCTGAAACTTGACGGCTTTGACCAGGCAACCCTATGTCATTTTAAAGAGCATATTAATCTCTACATTTTAGCACCGGTTTCATCTTCATACCTTTTGGGGGTTCGAAAATCGTTTAAATTTGACCCCTATTATCGAGGCAACCTCTGAAACTTGACGGTTTTGACCAGGCAACCCTATGCCATTTTAAAGAGCATATTAATTTCTACATTTTAGCACCGGTTTCATCTTCATACCTTTTGGGGTTCGAAAATCGTTTAAATTGTGACCGGAAGTGAGGTTGTTTCTCTTAAACTTGACGGCTTTGACCAGGCAACCCTATAAGATTTTCATTGTAACAATGAATTCTATCTATAGAAAAAAAGTCAGCTTCATACCTTATGAAGTCCATTTTTTGCAGCCGCCGCTTGGACTATACATGATACACATTTAGATTACCGAGTTTGGAATTTCTGATACTATTTGTTCTTGAGATATGCTGATAACAGACACGCAGACCATTCGCTAAAAACATGATTTTCGTATTCAGGGGACCTCAGAACATGTAAATATAACAATAACTCACGTTTGAAAATTTGACCCTAAAACCATACTTTCTCGGGTAAGAGAAAGTAAAAAGAAATTTATTTAATTACAACACACTGGAAATAAATTCTATGACTCACGACTAGAAACTAAATTGTGACTCTAATAAAATTATAATGCATGTCATCCTTATAAATTCTAGTTCCCTTTGATCGCAAGTTCTAAAAACACCTATTATAATTCTAGAGCGTTTTCCTATTTTATCGTGGTAAAACTTATTTTAAAGTCACTAATAAGTGACAGCAGAAGAGACGAGTTTTAATAACTATAATTTTGGTTTGTGACCCATTTCTGGAATATCAAGCCATAATTTCTCTCAATACAAAGGATTTATAATACTCATAATGTTCTTGTTATTATTTTATCACCTAGAAAAGTATAGACTAGAAATTCCCAACCATTTCGTCTATCCAAGCTATTTGTTTACCTTATAGGCATAGCTCGGAAATCTCTATTTTTAATTTAGTAATTCAGAAAATGACTATTCATTCTAGGTGATGGCGGCATGCTTTTTTAGTGTATTAGATAACATCTATACCGAATATTGTTATTACAACTTTTAATATAATATGGCCGTACGTTCCCTATAAGGCAGGTACTGTACCCTAGATTTTGGGCACCTATTGGGGCACCATTTTATAAGGTTCTGTAAAATAAAATAAAGATTATTCACAGAATAAACTGAATAAATTCTTGAATATTGAAAAATATATTTGAAAATATAGTGATTACTCAACGAACAATATTAAAAAACGCTCAGCAAAAGAGTTCATTATCTCATTTAGGTTAATCTTGAACTGATCTGATTTTATTACTCACTCAGAGCTTTGAAGAAGATTTATGAACACTAAGTGAACGTTTGAGTGAATTTTATTTACATTAGAGACTTAATGGAAACATTCATCAATCTGCTGATTGATTTAAAAGATAATTTAAAACTGCTTTCTTTGTTCACGGATTTATATTATTACGAATGTTAGGAAGTAAAGGAATATGTTCTTTATTTTAATACAGTAATATAAATTGCAAATTACATATCCTTATCTATCTACTCTAAAAAAAAATTGTATGCTTGAAAGTAATATGTACTCACATTTCGTCAAAAAAGGATGCATGTAAAAATTCCTCGAAAAATTCTAATAAATATTTAGCGGTAAAAAGTACTTTTGTGTTTATTTAAATGTAATAATAATCAATATCACATCATTAGTTACAACATAAGTTAGAATATGCTAATTTGTGTATATGGATTCTGAAATTCCAGAATTTTTCCAGACCAACATAAGTGTAAAATTAGAAGAAAATGGGTCACATGAAGGTAAGTAAACCACTTTAAATTACTGGCAAAACTCTATTAATTAAATAACGCTTCCAACTTTATTATTTAGAATGAGAAAAGCTCTATCTATGTCAATACGCAAACACAGCACAGATAGATAACTAAAAGTTATTCTTTTACAAGTAATTTTAAGAGTAATCTGTTAGTCAAATAATCCTTTTAATCAATAGCTTCGATTAACCTACATGTTTCTAATATTTTCATAGAGGCCTTATTCTAAACTGATAACTTCTCCTGAAATATTTGTCTAAAATATTGGTGTAGTTTAGGCAGATGAATTTTAATGTAAACATACATAATAGTGTATGAAAAGAAACAGACTTCTCTCTAAAATTAAGTTCTGTTTAGGACAGAACTATAATTTTTATTTTATTTTTAATTTTACAGACTTTGTCAGAATTAGTATAATATAGATATGTATATAGATATGTATGTGTATGTGTTTGTGTTTGTTTATTTATTTTCAATAACCGAAAAGTCTTTTGACTGATCAATTTCAATATTTCCTTACCTCAAACTGTATTAAATAGCAACATTTTCAATAAATACACAATATTCCGTCTGCAACGGTTTAAATAAAACTCTCTCAATTTTAAAAGCATCCTTTCGATGTAATATCAAATCGTCATGAAAAGAGAACTAATACTGAAATGCAAGCGGCATTCCTTTCATATCGTGTTTTCACGGTTTTGTCGATCTCAGCGATTCTTTCCAAATGCGGATAGATTTGAAATTCAGATTTCCTGCCTGCCTCCTCTGCTTTTTTACAGATGAGAGCTCGCGCTTCAAGTAGGAAGATACCGGAAAAGTTTATAGTTTTTTATTTATTTTCATTTTCGAAAAATTCGAGAAAAAGTAAAAAAGTGTAAATAATCATAATAAGAATATAAAATTCTACAAAAGTTTTTGAAATCATTTATTTTAAGATTTTTACTCTTATTAAACTTATTTTGCCTAATTTTAAGATAAATTGAAAAGAAATTATATGCTAATCCTTAAAGATGTTAAAAGTTAAATATTTTGAAATTTTAATAAAATATTGAAAATATTAAAGTTAATCATTTCCTTGAAATGATACACTTCAGTTAATCTCGGGGATTTAAATTCTTCATCCAAGAATAAAATTTCTTTGATTTAATTGTTTTTTTTAACTGTAGCATTTGGTTCAGAAATGTCATGTACGTTAAGTTACCTTCTGGAAACTTTTCAGAAAAATGAACTAATTATATTTTTACTTTCTGAACACACATATAGGCCTAGGTCCCCAGCGTAATCAGTAGACCTTAAACCCTACAATTAATCAACCATCCGAACATACATATGTAAGGTAAGTATTATAATCATGTCACAAATTTGGCTTTAAGATTTTAATGTTTTTATAGGTTTTGAAGTCCCCTGAGCTCATTCTACTATTTTCACGATGATGTATGTGTGTGTGAGAGAGAGAGCGAACACGATACAGTCTAAACACTTTGTTCGAATGAACTGAAAGTTAGTACGTCTGTTATCGATCACCGTATCATGAACTATAGAATTTGGTGAATCTAACACTTGTAGTGATTTTTTTTTTTTTTTTAACAGGAAGATGAAAAGAATGCTTTCTCATTATCGCCTATAGGCTCAAGTAATTTAAAGTGCATTAGAGTTTAAACGCCATATTTGAATGAACTGAAAAATAATATACATGTTATAGGTCAGCGTTGCTCTAATAATATACATTTTGATGAAATTAGCACGTACAGTTTTTTTTTACAGGAGTACAACAAAAAATTCTTTATCATTGTGGCCTATGCGATTAAAAATTGTTAGAAAATAGTAGTAAAAGCTCTTAATGTAAATGTAAAAGCAATATCAGCTAATTTGCAATAACAGTCCTTTATGTAACTGAATATTTTTGTATGGCCTTGTAAATCTTAATGCCAGTCATACTATATTCTACAGGAAGCATTCTTTTTTTTTTTTTTTTTTTTTTTTTTTTTGTGCATGTGAATAACATATTTCAATTTCATTAAGATTTGTGCGAAGAAACTTACTAAAACATGGTTTATAGAAATATCTTTCATAGAACGCAATGCTTTAGAATGCATTTGGGTGTCTCTGTACACAAACCAGTAATGGTATTTATTTTAGTTTCAATGAGGAATATCTGATAGGGAACTTTAATAACATATATTCGTTTCATTAAGATTTGTTCAAAGTAAAGGTATTAAAATATGGTTTATAGAAATACCTCTTATAAAACGTAGTGCTTTGGAATACTTCATCGTGTCTCTGAACACAAATCAGTAATAGTATTTACTCCATTCTCAATAGGAAACATCCGATAGTAAACTTGACTAACGTATATCGGTTTCAAGAAATTCCATAAATATGTATGGGTTAGAGCGCAGACAGACAGACATACAAACCGAAGTCATAAACACTTTTCAGTTTTATTGCAAAATGTTAAAAAGCGCTCTTTAAAAATGCCAGTATTTCTTAAAAAATAAGAAGGAAACAAATGCAATGATGATGCTTAGCATAGCTATATATATATATATATATATATATATATATATATATACATATATATACCATTAAAGATTATAACTTAAAACTCTTCTAAAAAGAGAATGTTTCAAAAATATTAAATTAAAGGAAAAAGAACTTAATATGCAGTTTAATAAGCTATAAAGACTTGAATGTTCTGAAAACGTTAGGGAAGAACAGAACTTTTCATGCGGAATTTCAATATGCAAAAAGAAAAAAGCTACACTGAGAAAAAAAAATATACCGCCTTCATCTAGAATTAATAAGTGGTCATTTTCTAAATCCCTTAACTAGTAATATAGATTAACGAGCTATGCGTATACGGTAAACAAATAACCTGTATAGATGAAATGGTTCAGAATTTCTTGTCTATACTTTTCTAGATTGCGAAACAATATTATGAATATTATGAATATTTTGTATTGCAGGAAATTCTCGTTTGATTTTCTAGAACTGGGTAATAAATCAAGATTATAGTTGCTGAAACCCGCCTCTTGTATTCGCATTTATTTGCAGAGATTTTTAAATAACTTTTCCCTCGAGAATATAGACAAATGCTCTAGAATTCTGATAGGGATTCCTAGAACTCGCTTTCAAAGGGGACTAGAATTTATAAGGATAACACGGAACTATTTTTTCTAGAGATACAATTTGGATTCTACATGTCAGTTACAGAATTTTTTCTTGGTGTAATGCTATTATAGAATACAATAGTATAACACTATTCAAAAAACAAATAAATAGATAAAATCAATCGAAAATGCAAATTATTAGAATATGAAGAACGAAAAAGCAATAAGTAGAGATATTACGAATCTTTGTATTGACAAGTGCTAATACATTTATTGCAGATTACAAAAAACTACTTTTTTCTTTCTTTAAGGAGCTTATCTTTGGGCATTCCTATGAATTAATACTTTACTTTAAAAATATGTTTTATGTATTCGTGTGAAACACTTTATATGACATACACTGTAACAAATATGTCCTATTTGCTGCTAGAAATTCTCTGTAATTTGAGAAAATACGCTCGACAAAGTAATTTCTTCGTAAATTACGCGTATTTTCTCAAATTACAGAGAATTTCTAGTAGAAAATACGACATATTTTTTACAGTGATATATACGTGCAATAAGAAATTTACCTCATCGACTGCTACGGATAAAACTTAATTGGTCCAAGTACATATACATAAAATCGTATTGCTAAATAACTTAGCGTTACCCACTTTCAGCAAAAGGTGCGTAAACGCACCATTTCAATAAATATATATATATATTTTTTTAATTAACACTGTGACGTATATTTTTCACTAATTTTATTTTTCTGCTATTTTTAAGAGATCTGAAGACATTTGTAAAATATTGGTAATTGAATTGGGGTAAACACTTTCTG
This sequence comes from Salticus scenicus, assembly GCA_963930645.1. NCBI lineage: Eukaryota > Metazoa > Arthropoda > Arachnida > Araneae > Salticidae > Salticus > Salticus scenicus. The sequence continues at coordinate 244,225,250 of OZ005656.1, forward strand.
TTGAGAAATTTTCGAAATATGATAGTTTTCTAACTTGAAACATTTATTATCAAATTCGACTTTTTAAAAATGAATAATTATTCCATTTAAGGTTAATGATATGTTTTTAGAATGGATTAAAGTTGCAAGTTTTGTAAATAAAATAACAAAAAAAAAATAATTTCATAAAGAAAATTTAGAAATTTTTATTTAAATTTATTTTTAAATATGTTAAAATATGTTAAATATGGTGCATATTTAAATTTGTTATTTAAATATGCACCATTTTCTTTCTTAAATATCATTTTTAATGCACAAAACATTTTTTGTGTCTTAATAAAATGTATTCTACGCACATTTCATTTGAAAATAATACCACATTTTATAAAATTTCTATTCTTGACCTAAAATGAGTTAAAGAAATGTCAATATGCGGGGTTTACTGTTCAAAATGAGAACATACGCTGGCTATGATGTTTTAATAAATTGTGTGTACAATTTTAAAATAAAAAAATTTTAAGCCAAAGAATTTCTTTCAAATATTATTTAATAATCTACTCTATATTATATAAAATGAATAAACGCTTATGAACATTCAGCTGTGCGATTTCTATAAATAAGGGTATTTTTTATTGAAAGTTGAAGTACTGACAGTTTAAATAAAATGACAGATTTGATTTACGTTCTATTTACAGAATAAACTGTGGACTTGCTTTCATATCTTTCATTTTTTTCCCCTTAAGGCAAGATAAAAATCCAGCTCTGTGAAAGCACTTACTTTGAAGAATATTGATTTTTTCAGAATATATTTCATACTTGAAATATAAAATATATTATAAATTCTATAATATATTTTATTGTAATAATTGTATAATTTGATTGTACCTGTCTTTGTATCTCTCTCTCTCTCTCTCTTTCTCTTTCGATTTCTCTCTCTTGCATTATATATATTTTCAAAAAGTACAATCTTTACAACAGAAAAAAAAGACATATTTATCAACTACCTACATGTTAGTAGAAAATTTTTGTTGAAAATTTTTGCCCACAAAAGCAATTTCTTTTAACCTTCAGATAAAACGATATTACTAAGAATGTGGAGAATAGCTTTAAAATCACACAGCACAGATAAATTTTGAAATCTTTCCCATATTACGGGATATATATAGTTGAAACTAGTGGAAAATTAAACTGAAGAATTTAAATTAATTATGCATATTTACATTTACATAAGACAAATCCTCATTATCAGAAAACGAAGAAAATAAAGTCATTAATCATACATAAATTATGAAATTCCTTCTCATATTATGGAATATAATCATAGCAAATGCATGAGTAATTAAGAAAATGATTCCATGAATGTTATTTAAGAAGAAAAAATAATGAATTACCTCTAAATTACAAACAGTTTTAAAATATTACGGATTATATTGAGAGTTTGTCAGAAAATAACTTTGAATATTAGATATTCTTATAATTAATCTTAATTTTGTCAACAATTACTTGACTGAATCACAAAGTGATAATTTAGTATTGTTTCAATTTGGTTTTGGTGAGGTTTGCAAATAGAAGAAAATAATCCATGCAATATTAAAAAATCTGAAATTTGATAAAATTAAAAAAAAAAAATGAATTAAAAGTAAAATGTCTTGGTGGAGAAAATAACCGTTATTATAGAAGGCGGTTGATATATAAAAAATATACACAACAAGTATTTGGAAACACAAGCTTTAGATATACAGCTACCCAGTACAGTCAACGTTTCCACTTAACTCAAATTTTGCTATGTATACTGTAGAAAAATCTGGTACTCATAATTTTGACATAATTCTGATACATCGATCAATTTCCGAAAAATCGCTATATTGAGGAAAAAATATTATGTTGAAAAAAACTTATCTTGATTAAAAATTAAAATAAATACCTTTAAAATAATCTATATAATATTTCTCTAACGTGGACCAGTTTTAATTATTTTTTGTCAAAATGATACGATACGCGAGGATAAAAAAAATATATATTTATACATGGACAATATTTAAGCACATGGACTTAGCTCAATGGACTAACAAGAAAAACTGACGACATGTGTCTGATGAGATTATTTTACGAAAAAATATATTTTTAACAGTTGTTTCTTCAGAATCTTTGCAAGCGTCACTTTAAACCTCGCATTATTTTAAAGATATATACAGAATAGGCCAACATGACGACAAAAATTTAAAAGGCGTCGTGGGAGTCCTATATTAAAACTGTACTGCCTGTGGAAGTATGAAAATTGGGTCGTGAAACATGAATTTTTTTTGGAAACCTTTCTTTGAATGATTTTGGTTTCACTATTGTGCAATAATAATTTAGTTTTAATAATAATTTGGCTTCTGGTAAATTAGAATTTTAATCAGGTGGTGAAATTGGTATAACATTTATGAGTTTCAAATTTTAAAGGTAAATTAGAAAAGAAATAAAGTGCGAATATTTCGCACTGGTTTGCTACTACTACTACTAATATTAATAATAACAATCCATACAATGCTAATCCATAATAATAATAGTAATAGTAATCCGTACAATTCAAAGTTTTGTACTTATTACATATTAAATACCTTTTAGTTTTACGATTCCAAAAACATCCGGAAATTACCAAACTATAATAACATTAACTATGACCTTGAGGCGTTTGCGCTCCTGCAAACTCCATCTTAACTTACTTAATTAGATTACTAAGAGAACACAAGACTTTAAATAACAATAACTAAAGTTTATTTGAGCAGATTAATGGGAGGGCGGCCTGGTACTAAAGCTTAGCTCAGTCAGCGTTTTACTTAATCAAAATATATGAATCAACCATTTAAGTAGATAATCTTAAATATCTCACCACAGCAGATAGTCGAAGGTGTAGAGATGGTCACACTCGTACTCCAATACTACGGCTTCACTATGGGACAGAGGATTCCCTTCTGCCCCAGCTTGAACTTTCCGAAAACTAGTAGACACTCACCAACGCTCAACACTACTTAACTTCACACAACTAAATCTCCTCTACTCTACTTTCGATATTCACCAAAATAAGAATCATCTCATTCGCTATAATATCCTCCAACATCCACACCATCTACTAAAACCATCTCTATTTTTATACTTCTTCCTACACCCTCCTTTCACTACATTTCAATCCGTACTTTTAAAAATCACTTCTAATTTAACTAATATTCAAAATCTAAGTCTTTTAATGCAGCACCCTGCCGACACAAAACTATCTCGACCTCAACCGTCACCGAGCCACTGGCGACGGAGTGATTTTAACCGTCCCCACTTCCTACTTTGCTGGATCCAGCTTAATTAAAATAACTGTGGTGACGTTCTGACTAGGGCTGGATTATTTATCAATATATCACAAAATATCAATATTTTTTAGTATCGCAATAACAGTATTTAAAATCTTACTCTGCCGATATATCACTTTAACGATATTTCTCAGCGTGCACCATGCAGCCGACCGATCGCACATCGATAAATAACTTTAAAACATCCAATCTTACTACCTCCTTCAAACTCCGTTATTTCCCTTTCTTTCAAACTCCGCTTTCCGCTTCCGCTTTTCTCTACCACGCATGCACAGCACGACCGATTAAATCCCACCCGAAAAATAGCAACTCTAATATTCCCTTCCTTCTTTCCCCACATCCCCCTCTCTTAGCCCCAAACGATCTCTCTCAATGTTACCGCAACCGCAATACACCCCTCTACATCCGAATGTAATATAACCACTTCCTTTTTCTGTCATACCTGTGATCTCTCAAATCGAAAATAAATACCAGTACCACTGCTTAAAAAGTCAGACGTTGAACGATAACATATAAAATATTTCATTCATCATTCATCAAGTTATCGCAGTATATTATTTCCCAGGTTCTCAGATTCGAAGATATCCCCATACCAGTAATATTGCAGCTCATTTCCTGCTATTGGCTCATTCATATCGGTATTAAATGGCCAATGACATGCGAGATTCAACATATGTTTATGAAACATGATCAAAGCCGAATTGCAGTATTTCAGACACTGATATCCACTAGAACTTTGATCGAAAGAGTAATCTCGTCTGCCGGATGTTCACTCATTTATATCGATATATTTTCTTCATGTAGTATACTACATGACCGCAATATATTGCGGTTTACGTGAAAGTAATATTTAGAATATAGAATGTAAAATGAATGCTCGCAGCCACATCGATTGTTCGAAATAATATCAAGTGGTATTAAAAAAAAAAAAAAAAATGGAAATATGGAAATGTTTGGGATGTCTCGGAGAGGAAAATAATAAAATAATTTCCGAACATATTTCGATCTGTAATTTTTAATCGTATGCAGTATAATGTAAATTTTTTTGTATATATTATTATTATTAAATATTTTAATAAACTCAGTTCTTTATTAAGCTAGTAAAATAGATTTTTATCTTCAGAAATTTTATAGGGACAGTTTTCCGACTGAACAATGATATAACACTGAGCATTTTATTATTATTTTATTTATTCATTTTTATTTTATTTTATTTTTTGTACAGCATTTTATTATTATTATTATTATTATTATTATTATTCATTTATTTATTTATTTCAGCTGTTCTTATTAAATATAAGAGATTTAAACAAAAGAAAAGTGGTTAAAAAAAAAAAAAATAGAAATTCTACTTACATTCAATGTAAACAGAATTTAGTTTAGTACGATTGGACTTATTTTAATAACTGTGTTTCATTCACTAGCATCGATTACTATATTCATTTCTTAAAATGTCTTTGGTATAACTTTAGCAAAGGAGCCCTTTTGTGGTTTTTAAATTTTTGTTGTCAATTTATTGATGAATTAAAGTGGCTATCGAAAATTTTGGAAAGAAATATCCGGGTTACTTCGGTACCAAATTTAAATTTTGCAAAGGGCTATGCTGAAGCGGTTCCATTTCTTTAGCACTGTTTTTTTTTTTTTTTTTTTTTTTTCTATTTTAATTATTAAAAAAAAAAAATGTTTGTACATTTATATATTTTTTTCGACATAAAAGTAATATATTTACTTACATATTCGTTCATTTATTGAAGTGAAAACTTTTTTAGGCGCGTTGAGCACTTTTGGTGAACAAAAATCCTTAAACTCGCGTCATCGTCAGCGAACGCTTTCCATTTGAAGTGAAAACTTTTGGGTGAACAAAAATCATTGAACTCGCGTCATCGTCAGCGAACGCTTTCCATCCTTGTATGATACAAATAATGTATCGTACAATTAACTTGCTAATGTGAAGTGTTAATAATTATGTACTGTATATTGTTTTACAATCTGGTGCGGCTCTACACGACTTCTCTCATCTCCGGACGCTGTCTCTTAAAGATTGCATCCGGAAACGTTGCAGTTAGAACTCACAAAACCGTGAGAAAGGCCAAAGCCGCCATTTTTCACACATTTTTATAATCTGGTGTGGCTCTACACGACTTCTCTCATCTCCGGGCACTGTCTCTATAGCAGTCAGACCTCACAAAACCGTGAGAAAGCCCAAAGCCGCCATTTTTCTCACGTTTTTACAATCTGGTGCGGCTCTACATGACTTCTCTCATCTCCGGACACTGAAAACAATCCACGCTTGTATACATTAAAATTGGTGTTCATTTATCTTTAAAAAGTAGCAAATGTCTATTTTCCTTTTCTTGAATAAATATCGATAATATCATTAATATCGATATTAACTTGGCGATATATCGCGATATTTGATTTCTGATATCGTCCAGCTCTAGTTCTGACGTCTCAACCTCACAACCTAATATGCCGAAACAGTAGAAATCATGGCAAATGAGTGTACATGTAATCAGTCAGCATTTAAACCAGAGATGGCGCTAGTCTAATAGAATGATAGGAATTAATAGAGCGAGCTGTCAAAGAATGAAGCAAGTTGCTGAATATGGTCAAATAACTGACCAAAGAGATTTCAAACAAAAAGTATTTAATATTTATCTTTTAATATTAAAAAAAGTTTATTTTATTTTGTTGACTGGTTTCAGATTTTTTTTTTTTTTTTTCTTTTTTGTCATTTTAACAATAATTTTATTCAGCTAAACAAATTACCTTGCGTCGATTAATCAAAGGAATATGGTTGAAAGAAGAATGATTTTCATTCGATAGTTCCATAAGCTACGTCATGGATCTCTCTGTAAACAGCCAATGTGCGCAAGATCTGCTGAATCAACAAAACTTCTTGTTTCAATCAACAAAACAATTTTGTTGAATTAAACAAATGGGATTGAATCAACAAAATAATTTTGTTGATTTAAACAAATATCGGTTGAATCAACGGACCAATTTTCTTCAGTTGAACAAATATCCGTTGAATCAACAAAACAATTTTGTTGATTTAAAAAAATATTGATTGAATCAACAAAACAATTTGGCCGATTCGGTCAGTATTTGTAGAATTAAACAAATATTGGTCAAATCAACAAAGCAGTTTGGTTAAAGAAACAAAATAATTTGTGTTTTAGTGACAAAGTTTTTATTGAGGCTGTACCGAAATAAATAAATAAATAAATAAAATAATTTAACAAATTTTTGTTGTTTTAACAAAACATTTTCTTCTGTGCATTAGAAAATTTCAAACAGTTTACGATACATGTATCATAACACAAAAGAATATGAATTCACTGTTTACCACTCATCAATTTGGATGAATCAAAATATAATTCTAACTATCTCGCACTCAAAGGTATTTAAATGAAATATATTTCAATAGCTTTAATTTAACATCTCACACTTGGAAAAATTAATAAAATATTTACGAAATCCTTTGGTCACAAATAGAGTGTCACCAAATTTTTGTCTGCGATCGCCTAATTTATTGATAATTTGGAGTACCCCAGCTTCAGAAAAGTCTGCAGAAAAACTACCAAAAAAATGCCGACAATCTGAAGTTATTTGGAACAAGAATCATAAAATCTGCATAATAACTGCAGTTTAGAAGCAAAAAATCAGCAGATAATATATTTTTTCCCGATTAACTTATTATTGATCCAAATGCCTTCAAATTATCTGCAGTTTTTTGTAGTTTTTCTTCATTTTTTCTAGTTTTTTGAAGATTAGTTTAAGCTGGGATTTGTGTATCACTGTGCCCAACTTTATTCTATAAAGCACATTTATCATAAATCGAAAGCCAGTTTTCCTGCTGCTGAAAAAGTATCTATTTTGATATTTAAAACAAAAAGTTTTTATTCCCTAAAATTATTAAAATCAGATATTCAACTCATTTTATTCCACTCTCAAACAACAATTTTTACGCTTATATAAGCAAAATTGATAAAATGAATTCTCTAGACATTAAGAATACATTATTTCCTTCTTATCATATAAAATTTCATAACCACTTACGTGAAAGATTTATTTAAAAATAGTAGAAAAATATATTTTTACTTCCCCTTTAAATCTGGGTAACGAAAATTCTTTCTAAAATATACGATAATTATCTTAAAATATATTCAGATCACTTATCTCTAAATTTGATTATGGGCAGCAGCGAATAAATCAGACTTTTTAACGAGAATATCTTGTTTAAATATTTAAATTACTCTTCGTATTTAAAATTTGAAAATTTAATACGCATACTTATGTTTCAATCAATACGTAATTTAATAAAACCTGAATTATGGATTGAGTAAAATTCATGCAGTTATTTTATATATAAAGCTTTTCTTTTCTTTCTTTTCTTTTCTTTTTATTTATTTATTTATTTATTTATTTATTTTTTAATGAAGAGGTAACATCAAAAATAATAGATCTCCAATACCGAGCTGTTGTAAGAACAAGACCGAAAAATATTTCAGTTCACATATATTGTAAAAACGTTCCAACCATTGCATCGATTAACACTCAATGCATTTTGCATTCGTAACAACATCTTTTTACCTTCTCTTACCCATATATATGGTAGAGAAAGTATTATATTTGGGTTAAATTTTCGAAATTAAATTTTTATTATAATTACATGTTTTACGGTTCCCTGAATCTGAAAATCAGGTTTTTAGCTTTTGGTATGTGTGTGTGTGTGACTCTCATCAGCATGTCTCAAGAACAAATAGTTGTAGGAAGTCCAAACTTGTTATTCTAAATCTGTAACATACATGGATGCTGTACAAACTTTCCATTTAGATCAAGTAAATAGCTGTGTACAGGGGCATCCAAAAGAATCAAATACATTACATTTTTGCCCTTCTTACATTAATACTTTTTTTCCAGATGCAGTTTATCTGAAGGCTGCAGTAAACAAAATGAAATGAACATATATTTTTAATATGCTTAGAAATATGATCGTTTAAAATATGACATGAAAATCCTTCACCGTTCGTTTACAGGACTATTCAAAACAAGCAGAATATAGTGGGAGTCCCCCTCACACAGAATTATTTACCAAACAAAATTGTTCCTACATTTTGTTTCAGTTATTATGAACGTTCGTGTGTATACAGTACTTGTTATCTTATCCTTTATTCTGCAATCTCTCTTTATAGTGTTGAAATTCAAGGTAAGAGAAAGTCGTGTCAATACTATACCACATAATTTTAATTAGAAAGACAGAAAAACGACAAAATTTATAAATATTTATGCCTTTTTCTTTATTTTAAGGAAAAACTCTATAATATTGCTTTTGTGTAACCTTCACGTAGTGATTGCCTTTGTAATGTATTGTCCAAAAAGTCTATAAAAGTATATTGTGATTTTTACTGAGGCAGTAACAAATCAATCAAGAGCACTGCAATAGTTTTATTTCTAAAAAGAAAGTATTAAATTTTGTCTTTTATGTAGCCCTGAATACGTGTCAACTTTGCATACGAACCATACGATGTAATAAAAGAAATTCGCACAACACTAAAAATGTACTTTGAAGAATTTTATCTTTTTCCTCATAATGAATCTGAATGGCTTTGTGTGGTCCTGTTAAACAATAATTATGCTAACTACTCCTTATTCTACAGGAAAAGTAGTCTGGTATGTCACTCACACGACTTTCTTGTACTCTGTATTTCAATACTATAAAGATAGATTGTAGCTTAAGTCGAAAGACCAATAAGGTAAGCTAATAATATTAAATCTCTACTTTCAAAATAATCTAAAAAAGGCTTACGAACAGTTTGTTTTGACACATAATTATTTGAGTGATGAAACGCTACCGCCCCCTTCAAACTCCTTTCAATTATAATTCATTTATTAATAATAATTTAAAAAATTTCGATGCTGTTATTAATTTGTCTCCAAATTTGCAAATATTGATTAAATTTTTCAAGTGAAAACCTAATAAGAAATTTAAAATATCAAATTTGAATTTCCTACAGTTATTTGTTTTTAAGTTATGCTGATAACAATTATACATAGAGGTCAACCGCAGAAAATCGGACTTTCATATTCAGAACACCTCAAAACATAATATTATAAAAAATAAAATAATAAATTAAAATAATTAAGAGTTCAAAACAAAACTTTAAAAAACACTTTTTTTTTTTTTTTTTTTTTTTTTACAGTATGAGTATGAAAAATTAATTTTCCTTCCTGAGCATCGTTGACATAGCAAAATCCAGTAAAGCACTTTCATCAATTACATACAATAGAAAAGAAAGTTTAGTTTAATTTTGAGTAATCCTGTATATTTTCTATAAACTATATGCACATCGCATTATATAAATAAACTTAGTCTTATATTAAAAAAAAAAAAAACACTTAACACGAAATGAAATACACTTCAAGAAATTTCCGAGAATAGTCTTTTTTTTTTTTTTTTTCAAATATTTTGAGTAACCCTGTAAAGGAATGATAAATGGTATCCGTCCCACAATCTATATAAAACATGCTTTTATGCATAAAAAAGAATACATATCCATTTAATTTAATTTAGTGCAACCAATAGATATTACACTCTATTTTTCTACAATTTTGCTCATAGACATACTGTAATTTAATTATCTAAAATGGCCTTGTACATTAAACATTTGCTTGATTTCAACGAAAAGTTCAGTGTAGCATCCCTATATGATACATAATTTAAATACCGGGTTTGAACTTCCTGCTACTAATTGTCCTTGAAATACGCTGATAACAGACATAAACACACATGCACACACACACACACACACAGAGACCAACCGCTAAAAAGATTTTTCGGATTCAGGGGACCTTGAAACGTAAAAATATGACGAATTTTGACCCAAAATCAATACTTTTTCTACCATATATATGTGTGGGAGAAAGTAAAATTAAGTTTTTGTATCGTAAGAATATATATAATAATTACGTTTTGTTAAATGTTGCACATATGATATTAAAATATTCTTTAAATATGTACATCTTATAGACTGTAATGTAACGGAAATCTGTTGCGAGTCCCAGTACTCAAATCGATAAGATTAATTATATAAATTGAATTAGCCCAATCAGTTTTTAAATATTATTTAGAAACATAATAATAGCGTTAAAATTTTAACAATATGAAGCCTATACTAACAATAATATTAAAAAAAAAAAAAAAAAAAAAAAAAAAAAAAACAGATTTACACGCGTTTATTTTCTTATTTATTTTTTGTTTATGACATAAACAATAAAACTGACATAAGTAATAAATAACAGACATTAAATTCAGACACACATAAAAACAGACATTTCTAGACATAAATAATAAAACTGAAGTAAAACTTAATCACAATTTAAATTTGCACATGCATTTGGTATAATTGACGTCATTATAGCTTTGCAATTTTTAAATACTATATCATGCTCAAGCTAAAAAATAACTAATTACCTAAATAAAGCAAGATATTTACACATTCATTATTCTACATAAAATTAAATATGTTTATTTACAAGAGAAAAATAAAATTGAAATAAACTGATAAATCAAAAATTAAATTTTCGATTTGAACATGTAGTGTATAAATTCATAAGTTAAAAAAAAAAAAAAAAAAAAAAATGTGCTGCCCAGCATACCAGAATAAGATGCTACCACAAGTAATGAGGAATTATACCTGGTATGTCATACCCTAATCTAGACGTTATAAAGGAAAAAATGCGCGAGGAAAACTGCCGAATGCAATGTGGCCCCAAACAAATATTAGTTTGAATCTCGAGAAAGAAATCGCGTGCATTTAACACTCTCCGGTAAGGAGCTGCCGCAGGCAGTGGAAACCGTGCGCGGAATGGGCATGTTTTGACAGGCATGGATTTTACATACTACGCACGAAGCACACGGAAAGGGTTTGGCCGAAGGTCGTTTGGATCTTAATAGTGACCAGTTTAAAAATATCCTTTATCCTCGAGTATTACAGTGGTGGACATAATTATAGACACCTACCTAATTTGACAAATAGTGAAAGAAAAGATTCAGAGCTTAAAAATGTTTTATCAAATACGTCAAAAACATATATTTATTCTGTTATCATATATAAATATTTTATAATAATGATATTTTCATACAATTTAATGAAAAAACTTAAAAACATAATGGACAAAATTATAAGACAACAACCGTTTATACCAAATACAGTGGTCAACATAATTAGCAGACACTAATCGTCTAAAAGAAAATATTCTAACATGGTTATTCAATATTTGGTGGAGCCGCCATTGTTTTTTATAATATGAAAAATGCGATTCGGCATCGAATCTATCAATTCTAACAAAATATCGTAAGAAAGTTCTTCCCAAGTACATTTTATAGCATTCTTTAGGTCTTCGACACATATGAACTACCTCCCATTTCGGTAAACCGCACGAGCTAAGATCCCCCACAAGTTTTCGATGGGATTTAAGTCTAGGGAGCGAGAAGGCCACTGGAGAACATTGATACTTTGCTCTGAAAGCCACTTGTTTGTTTCGTGTGATGCATGAATCGGCACGTTATCGTGCTGGAAAGTGTAGTTTTCGCCACAAAGAAGTTCACCGTATATGGCTAGTTGATAATTAAGAAGATTCTTATACTTTTCGGAATTCATTCTTGAATGCACAAAAACAATATCCGTTTTCCCTTGAGCCGAAAAACCTGCCCAAACCATTACTGAGCCTCCACCCATTTGGCGGCTCATTAGTACATGAGGAGACTTCCGTAAATCATGTCAATACTATTGAAACCCGTCAGGACCATCCAGTTTAAACTTTTTTTTATCAGAAAATAACACTGAGTACAATTTGGAGGTCCAGGCTATAGTTTGTTTAGCGAAGTTTCGACGTTCCATTTTGTGCCGGCTTAGAAGCGGTGGTTTTTTCTTCAAGTTTTTATATTTCACAAAGGAAGCATTATGCAACACCCTGTGAATGGTTCTCCTTGAACTATTCAGTTTCAAAGCATTTTTAATGCCTGTAATGGTCATCTTATCCTGTGTAGCGAGCGAAAGCACATGGCGTCTGTCTCTCGCGGACAAGCAAGGAGTACGTCCAGATCTTTTAATGATCGATCCATTAATTCCTCTTTTCAAAACATTTCTAATAGCACATCTAGAGCGTTTAATAACTTTTGAAATATTATTAATTGAAACACCAGTTCCATTTAATCTCCAAATTTCGCGAATTTCACTTTCTTTTAATTCTGTACCTCGTGGCATGTTTGTAAATGCGTGAAGTCGGTTATCGTCTGATTTAGTTAACTGCTATAACAGCGTGCAGAAAATTTTCTTTTTGCACATTATTTTCTTAAAAAAGCAGGTGTTTTAATTAAAATGTTAGGGTGTCTTATAATTTTGCCCATGGTATTTTTAATTTTTTTTTTTTTATTAAACTCTGTAAAAATATCATTTCTGTAAAACAATCACGTGTGATAACAGAATAAATTTATGTTTTTGACGGATGTGATAAAACATTTTTAAGCTCTGAATCTTTTCTTTTACTATTTGTCAAATTAGATAGGTGTCTTATAATTATGTCCACCACTGTATTTGACTGATAATGCGCAATTGTATTTGCAAATGCGCGTGGGAAATGTTCTCGAGGAAGAAATCGCGTGGGGACTCAGGTCGTACTTTTTACAAATTTGTTCCTTTCTCGAAAATTAATTTTTAAAACATAGGCCATCCTAAGGCTCCTATATATACGAGCTGGCGCATCAGGCATTTTGTTGCCTTAGGGTTGCCACATGTACCCAGCGCGTTTCTCTGATAAACAAACGACAAACTTTTTTTTTTTTTATCGTCGTACGTTACTTTTTTTATTATATTTCTTAATTTTTGCTAAGTAAACTATGATATGGAAGTTTGTTTAGCGATAAACTGCTATAATCATTCAAGAAGGGAATATAAAGTGTTCACAGACCTTACTGTGTATTTGAGTTTTGGCGACATTTTGTAAAAGAAACAGGATATCCTCAGAATAAACTGACATCTTGAGAATGTACTGTGAAAAGAACGTGTTTTTAGGAACATTATTGTTGCTTATTGCTCTTATCTTGACCGTATTAGCTTCAGATCAAGATTTCTTAAAATCATTTGGGAAGCGATAAGGACGCCAAGCGGGAATGCTGTCCTCTTCGGAGGCAAAAAAATGGCGGTGTTGCGCCGGCCTATTATTTTATTTAGGGGCTCTAGGCCATCCTAGTAAAACATTGTGGGGACCGGAAACCAAGGTCGTCCCGCGTACGAAGAGCGCTGGTGTTATCAACTGTCAAAGACATTAGAGACTCGAACTGAAATTCCTTTTTTAAATTTATTTGCTTTTCAAAAACTGAGTAGCTGATTTTTTTTTTTTTTTTTTTTTTTTTTTTTTTTTAGATTTAGATATATCTAATAATATGATATATTTGAATATAATGACCAGCATAACGAATAATAGTCGTTACTAGATATGTATTTGTGTTTTTTAGCCTCCTTTTTCATCTTATTTTTGAATGTGCGTTTTTCCATAAACTAAATTACAGCATTAAAGTTGCTAAATGTACAAATCGTACGAAAAACACTTTTACCTAATGAAATTTTAAATTTTCAGCTGCATAATGTAAAAATATATAACCAAAGAAAAAGAAAACATATATTCTTAGAGAATACTAACTTCAAAAAATTTTCGCTGCATAATAGTAAAACGGACTGGCATCCTGCTTTTTGAAAGCTTTTAAAGTAAGTGGATTTATACTAATGCAATAAACGAAAAAGAAAATATTTATATATACTATGATAGGCTTTTAAAAAATTAATTCTTCACCTACAACGTTAATTTTTCTTATATATGTTTTTTTTTTTTGTTTTTTTTTCTAAGGAATTTTTGCTTTTGATGAAAGTACTCAGTTTTATTAGATTACTATCTATGCACATTTTCCAGAAAGCATACAGTCATTAAAAAAAATACTCTCAGTAAATTTATCTTTTAACATTCAATAAAAGTTTTATTATTATTATTATTATTATTATTATTATTATTATTATTATTTCTTGTATTTTAGTACTAAATATAAATATGTAGCGCATATTGTTTTGAATTAAGAATATTTAACATTGAATCAGTATTCAATTCGGAATTATAAAGAAATATACATATTAAAAGGGATTTTACTTGATAATTTTTTTTCTGTTTATCTTTTCTATGACATTCGTTTTAAAATTCAAAAAGTATATAACTACCATAGCCTCCTAAACTAGATGCCTGTCGCGTTGCTCGTAAACTTGGCAACAGTTCAAGTGGTAGACAGTGCCATCTGGTATAGATTGCGCGACATTTTTATTCAACAGCTGCCAAAATTTTTAAAAGTGGGATTTGATATACATAAAAGGAGAACAGAATCGAAGAAACATCGATTATAAATATCATATATCACTTCTTAAAATTATTGGTGACAATTGAATAAAAAAGTCATGCCATCTATACCAGATGACGCTGTCTACCGCTTGAACTGTCGCCAAGTATATGAGCAACGCGACAGGCATCTAGTTTAGGAGGCAACTACACTGGTGTTCAAAATTTAAGCAACAACCTGTTTTCTCGTTTTCTTCTTTTTCGCATAATTTTTAAACAAATAAACATATGAACATAAAATTTGGATGGCATGTTCGTTACCATATTATTAACCGAAATTTATATAACTTTAACATAAGTAATAATTTTTAGACTAATAAATTTCCTTTTTTTCTCAAAAATAAGCTTTGGAAAAAATGAAAAATTTCAATAATTTTGGAAACGAAAACTTAATGAAGAATGGTCATAAGGATGCATTACAGATAGGTAAATATGCACATGCATCCATGTGTCAGATTAAAACCGGATCTTTTTACCTGTATTCCTATTTCTGTTTCTTCTTCTCCTTCTTTTTTTTTTTTTTTTTTTTTTTTTCGCATGTTAATAAATTTTCAAAAAATATACATACAAAGAAGAAAATTGGATTCGATGTTCATTATAAAACTTTTTATCGACATTTTTATTATTCTGGTGATGTTCATAGTTTACAAATTATTATTTCTATATATATATTTTTTAATTCTATTATAAAAGTAAAAGAAAAGTTAATACAGAAAGAAGAATTGAGATTTAGAGTAACATTTCAAGGCATGTGCGTCTTTATATATCTATAATGCATCCTTAACACCACTTTTCATTAAGTTTTCATTTCTAAAATTGTTGAATTTTTTTTTTTTTTTTTTTTTTTTTCAAAGCTTGCTTTTGAAAACAAAAAATGAATATTTATTAGTTTAAAAATTATTACTCATGCTAAAATTATATAAAATTCAATTAATGGTATGATAAAGAACATGTCATCCAAATTTTATGTTCATATGTTTATTTGTTTAAAAATTATGTGCAAAAGAAGAAAACGAGAAAACAGGTTGTTGCTTAAATTTTGAACATCTGTGTATTTAATACAGTCGAACCTCATTAATGTGAATCTCAAGGGGGATAAAAAAAAAAGTAATTCGCGTTAACAGTGTTCACGTTAACGAGGTTCGACTGTGTATAGAATATTCTTTGATAAATGTATAATTCTTTTATTTTTCAGATGAAATGTTTAAAATTTATGTTCTACAATAAATTCATAAAGTCATTAGAATTATAATTTCTAGAATTTTTAAAGTATAAGAAGGAAATAAATGCATACAGAATTGGAGGAAAATAATCAATTTTATTTATTTATTTCAGATTCCATTGATGAGGTTTAAATGAAAGAAACTGAAAATGTAAACAAGGAAATTGAAAATGTACTGAAATAATAATTTAAAAAAAAAAAAAAAGAAAAAGAAAAGAAAAAAGACTTAAATCAAGAGAGAAATATTTCTTTGCGTGGGTTTCAGTGAACGAACTTTGCCAAAAACATAGCAGGCACTGGGCTTTTTCTTGGTTTGAGGGTATTTTTAAATTCTTTGATACTGCACTTCTTTCTTTTATACGTCAGTGGAACCCGAAATAAAAAACCCTTGATTATTTTCATTTTAAATTTGGCATGCATTTCACTCTTATATCTTAAAATTCTTAGAAATTGTGAATTACTATTATTTTTTTAATGGTTTCATTCATCCTGTGTGTGTAATTTTTATATTACTATAACTTATTTTAGGTATTATTATATTTTTTAATACATTGAATTATGTTTTTATTTTCATTATTATAATTTATTTAAAACAGTATCAATAACCCAAATATTAATACAAATAAAGAATTTATAAATGGCGATTTTAAAAAAAAGGCATTAAAAATATACAAAATGTTATATTATAATTTACATTGAAAAAGCAGATAATAATACAATAATTCATAAAACATACTACTTATATGTTAACTCGGATTATGTTAAAAATGCTAATTAGTAATTATGTAAAGTAAAAGAGAAATACTTAATTAGTTAAAAACTAAAAATTTACAGTCGGTCTTTAATAAAATTTAATTAGTTTTCAATTTATATTTCTTATATGAAAGTTAATAAAAAAACAAAGAAAAAGAAAAAGTTGGTTAAACATAGAACAGATCTAGAAATTCATTATGTGAGAAGTGCCTAGCTGGTTATCACCCAGGGTAGCTCAGTGGTAGAACATCCGCGCGTTAAGCGGAAGGCCCGGGTTCGATTCCCGGCTCTGGTATTTTTCACATAGTTGATATAAAAAAAATCAGCGTTCCACTCCAAATTATCTAAAACAGAACAGAGCTATTTATAACAGTTATAATATAAATCTAAATAAATAATAATAATAATAATATATAAATAATAATCTATAAGATGCAAAAATAAAAAAAAATATTTAAGGTCTGATAAAATAGATGAAACATAAAGTTGTCTGTAGTGGTGCTATCTCAAGTACATTTGGTATTTATGACAGTTTAGTTCTTGACGTTTGAATTTAACTTCTGATTATGACTCCTTGTAAAATTATTGGATTTGTTTTATCTTTACCGTTTAAAATACTGATTTTGCATTTATTTATATTTTTTTTTTTCATTTTTTCATTTATTTATTTATTTTTTATTTATTTATTTATTTATTTATTTTATTTATTTATTCAAGTTAAATAGGTAAGCAGCTGACTACGAGTCAAGCATACAAATCTGATGTATATGTTATGGATAAACAAACAAACAAACAAACAAACAAATAGGTAAGCGAATTATATCAAACATTTTTTTTTTTAGATTTTGTTTTTTATTGCATTTAAATAAAATAAAATTTTATTTCATAATGAACTACATGTAAATGCAATATATCTAAAAAGAGGCACATAATATATACATGTGTGGATGGGTATTTCTTTAGCCAAATTTCCGTTTTATTAATGAATATGCGTATAGCCCATAACAGACAGTTTTCATAATTCATTAATATTTAATTAAATGAAATTACTGTACTAAGGTTGTTAAGGGGACTTGGCACCCCTGGAGGTTTCATACAAAAGCTTTTATTTCAATTTAATATTTATAAATTGAAATATATTGGATTAATTCAATAAAATGTATCTTCATGCAGCAATTTTTATTGTTTTTGATAGATATTTTACAAATCTGAAATCTTAAAATTGCGTATTCTCATTTTGCTTTTTTGTAAATTCGTGATCTTCAACAACTAAAACTTCTACAGATATATAAGAAAAGACTTTATTTTTTATTTTTTATTTATTTATTTATTTAAGTACAGTCGGTAACAAAAGTATCCGAACACTAGCAAAAATTTCTATATAAAAAAAGCAGAGATAATACAGTTTTGTTAAATAAATCCTTGTCGAATCCTGTTCTTAGACTGACTAAGAACAGGATTCGACAAGAATTAATTTAACAAAACAGTATTATCTCTACTTTTTTTACATAGGAATTTTTGCTAGTGCTCGGATACTTTTGTTACCGACTGTACGACAGGACTATTTCTTTCAATCTGGCATTTTGCGTCGTTACCAGAATTTATAATGTTCCACTTCGAAAATACCTGCACTATTTACTTTCTTATTCTATCTTAAAATATTTTGTGAAATCCGTAAAAGCTTTTATTTTATTTTTTCACTTCTCATTGGTGAGGATCGAACTCACAACCTTCAGATTCGTAGTTGTGTACTCAGACCCCAGAGCCAACGGGTCTCGAATTAATATTTCCTGATTATTTAAAGTAGGGTTTTCACCTTTTTTTTTTTTTTTTTTTTTTTTTTTTAGCACGACAGGACTATTTCTTTCAACCAGGCATTTTGTGTCATTACCAATTTATAGTGTTCCACTTCGAAAATGTCTGCCAGTGTCTTACTATTTAATTTCTTTCTCTATCTTAAAATATTTTGTGAAATACGTACAAGCTTTTATTTATTTATTTTTTTTTTCTCTTCACTTTCCATCGGTGAGAATCAAATTCACAACCTTCAGATTCGTAGTTGTGTACTTTCACCACAGAGCCAATATTTCCTAGTTATTTTAACTAGTCTTTTAGTTAAATTCTGTCATAGACAGAATTTCACCCATAGTTTTAATGCTCGCAAAACGAGCGTACATCGAAGTGCTGAGTATAGAATTTTCAGTTGCTTAATAAAACCTACTTAAAAAATGTGCGAATGTATTCTACAATGTTATAAAAATAAAAAGTATTAAAAATAAAAATTTAACAAAAATCATGTTTTTTTTTTTTTTTTTTTTTTTACGCATGCCATTTAATTTTTTCCCCAAAATAACTAATTAATAAATTTTAAAATCCATCCCTAATTCCTTTAGGTGCGTTCCATTAAACATTCAAAAAAGTATATTAAGTCTTTTCTTAAATATCTGCAGAACTTTTATCATTTTGAAGATCATGAATTCGTGAAAAAATGCATATTTAGAAAACGAAATTCAAAGGTTTCTTAACTTTAAGAAATGTATCGAAAACCATTAAAATTGTTGCCTGAATCTATATTTTATCGTACAAACCTAATATAGTTCAATATTTAAATATTAAATGGAAATATAAGCTTTTACGTGAAATTGTTAGTGGTGCCAAGTTTCCTTAAATGTACAAATTGTACAAGGAAAAAAAATTACTTAATGAAATGAAAAACCTATCTTTGGATCATCTAAATATAGAATATATATATATATATATATTCCAGCAGAATATCAACTCCCAAAAGTTTTCGATACATAATGCTAAAACGTACTGACATCCTTTTCCTTAAAAGCTTTTAAAGTAAGTGGATTTATACTAATGAAATAAATGAAAAAAGAAAAAAGTTCTATAGGTACTGTAATATATGCAGATGCATACAGAGATTATATGCTTTTAAAAAATTTATTATTCAACTCATAGTGTATTTTTCTTTCTTTATTAATTTCGTTAAGGAACTTGCTTTTAATAGAAATATTCCGTTCCATTAAATTATCATTTATACTTATCTTCCAAGATTTACTTAATGAATAAAATGCTTGTATTTATATTAATATTTTTCAATACATTATCGTCTACCACTCAATGAAAGCATTTTTAAAAAGTTTTAAATTAATTATTTAATTCAAAAAGCTTTGCTTTTTAGAAAAACATCGTTATGAATTTTAAACAGACACTTGTTAATGTTAAATTTAGACTAAGATTATTTATGTAATGCAGTTAAAACGTTAGCTAAAAATAAGAGCTTCGTCTAATGTACTTTATTTAAAGTATGTTTCAACTAATATAGTAAATGACATGTTCAAATGTAAGTAAATAAGCCTTTTTAAAAATAATCTTGTCGATAAATATAAATTCGTGTTACTCCACTTCACATGTCGGGCAACGTTAGAAGTTGGACATTTATTTGGTTAATTTATTTTAATTAAAAATTTAATTTAAAAAATAATTTTCTTTATAGAAGTACTATATGTCGCCTTTCGATATATAGACTTTTTAACGTTGAGTTGAAAATTTACTTAAAAGAGAATTTTCAACTGCAGTCTTACAGCTATCATTTTTATTTACATTACTTTAAATACAGTAATTAAATTAATAGAATACATAAAATTTTGAAAATGTAAAATCCAAGCGTTCTTCAATAAATGTAACTTCATTTCACATCTTTTGAATATTAGAAGTAGTATAATTCATAACTTTTTTAGTTAATAATTTTATTCAAAATAATAGCCATTTAGAAGTTGTCTTTAAAATATAAATACACATATACTTGTAAATACATATTTAGTCTAAGATGTATTATATAAAATTGTTAAAAAAAAATAAATAAATAAAATAAAATAAATGTAAAAATTAGTTTATCAGCCTAAATATACTCTACTTTAAGTATAATAAAACTAAAAGATTATATGATAAATAATCAAAGATAAATAATCAAACACTTTAAAAAATACATTTATCTTAAAAAATGAACTTGTGTTTCTTTACTTCACCTGTCATATGTTTCAAAGTGGTTTAGTATTCGAAGGGTTAATGTTGATTAATTACACAAGGGTCCAAAGCCTGGGGGGAATGTCCTCCATGGGAAAGGGGGGGGGAGGAAAATTTTTCTTATCTAAGAGATCGTAGCAAATGCGAAGAAATTGACATTGTTTGATAAATATTCATTTACAATATTCAAAATATTTTGTGCCAATAACTTTAAAAATAGAAATTGTGTATTTTAAATTTAATGAACTGTATTTTCGGTAAACGTATAAACTCACAAAATCGTCCTTTTTTTTCCTCTTCTTCTTTCTTTCTTTCTTCCTTTATTTCTTTTAACCTTATGTAAAGTGTAACTCTTTTTCTGTGTACAATTTTTTTTTTAATCCGTTTATTTTTTTGCTCTATTATAAATGAGGAAGATACAAGGTGCTTCAAGAAAATTTCCTGAACTTTGAAATACATAACTACAAAACAATGAAAAGCAGAAAGGGGAAGCAAATGGTCTGTTGGACAGACAGATTTGGAATTTTCTATATCAGGGCCTCATTACATTCATGTGAGGACCAGATATGTGTGAACACATACTTTCGAGTCCCGCTCCACTCTTCCTATCCATGCACTCTGCACCAGCAAAGGTACATATAACTGCATATGAAACTAAAAAAAGAAGAATTTTATATTTTATTATATTACTTTTTGTCATTTTTAGGGGCAAAAAAATCAAAATGCCATTTCCAGGGCTAGTTTTAGGGCCCCTACTGCTCAGGATCAGGGACCCGTTCATACGCGTTAATCAGACCCTGTACTGTATGACTAAATTAGGTATCATTTTCTGGTCTGGACCTTTTAAACATTAAATTTTTGTTGAAATCTTTGCTTTATCAGTGTCAGACTTCGGCGTAATCAGTGGTATTCAAGTGATAGAAAAACACGTTGCTCCAAGGAATACGACACGAAGCTCTCCAATTTCCTATAACAACGATTTTGACACAACTTCTTAATGCATGTCGACATTTAAACAGATTGACGAATGGACTTTCTGTATTTCTGAGTACTATTTAAAGCTTCGTGTGCTTGTGGCGCCACATATTAACCAATCTTGGAGTTATTTCTGCAAACCGGTGTAAAACAAATTCCAGGTTTTTTCACCTTTCTGTTTCTCACTCTATTTCACAGTTATGTCATTCGAGATTTGGTGAGTCCTTTCTGAAACATCCTGTAGTTGTTATGATACGATTTCTTAGATTTTATGTAACTTTATTTGTATGATATAAATTCATTATTTGATAATTTTCTTTGTTTCTGATATCTTTATTTTCTAAAAGCTCACATTTTGACTTCTTGGGCAAACTAGTATTAAATGGTTAAACGTAATATAATTAACAATATTTAGTCTCTCAGTAATCTTTCCATTGGTAATCCATAGATTATAATAACCTAATCATAGTCCTCTATGAAATACGACTATGATTGCAATAGCGCGCAAGAACTATTGCAATCACCCAATATATTTTTTAAATTTTTTATTTAACTGAATAGAATTTCTCCACCCTTCTGATCTAAATTTACTTCGGAGAAAGATTCTTGTTATTTGCTGATTAGGAGGAAAAGAAATATTAAATAAATCCAACTTATGAAATAACATTGAAGCATAGGAACAATCTATACTTAGACTGGAATTTCTTTCATTAACCTTCATTTGCTGTATGGAGGAATGAGTTATAGTCAGACTCTGATCCTCATTTCTGATTATATATTGGTACTTGTTTATTGTGATGTTTGAACTTAACGATGGGAGTTTGTTAAAGAATACTTTGAAGATCTAAATATGCCATGGATGAAGCAACCATCTTAATATCCAAACGCACATCCAGTAATACTTTTTTAGACTATGTTTGAAGAAAGCCGTCTAGTTTTAAAATATCTTTGTAATAAAATAATTAAAAATAATATAATCATCTATCACGGAAGTACTTTTTTGTTACAACTGATTGAGAACCATTAAAAAAATAGTTCTGATTAATAACTTCCTTGTTAAACTTTTTCATAAACTATAAAAACGATTTCAAAATAAGGACTGTCCTCAAATTTTATAGTCTTCCTGGTCTATATAGCTTCTTTTAAGATTAATGATTAAGCAAAAATAAACATTATCCCGTACATGATCTTTGCATCCAATTATTTCATTAGCTAAAAATATTATAATCATTATTGAAATTTCATTTATGAGTATGTTTTACATAAGGAGCGAGTACATCTCCTATTAACCCTTTGTCGGTCCTAACGCTCTAAAACGCTGTTAAGAATGTTGCCAAATTTATGGACTCTTTTATTCAACTTCCATCAATAATTTTGAGGATTCTTTGATATGTATATAATGCAAAAGATATTTATTTGCAAGCTGTGATTAATGCTAAATTACACAAATTCTAAATAATGATTATTTAATGAAATCAAAAAATATTTCTTTTATATTTGTATATTATTTGTTTGCCAATTAATTGTAATGAAAAATTTTTCTTAAATTTAAAATTTAATTATATTTGGTGGAAATAATACAGACCTTAAGACCATGCAACAGATTTATGAACTACTATTTTTTCCAAACTGGTAAGTGTGGCAGAAATATGTGAGTGTTATATGTATTTTCTTCTTCTCTAACTTGTAAGATAATACACTCATGTTTGTGAGAATTGCAGCACCATGAAGGAATTATCGGAAATTAATGAAATTAGTACACAAATGACTGGTGCTGTTACATATAAATGTTTAAATTTTCAAAGCAAAGAAAAGCAATATTAAATATCCTTAATCTGTATTTTGTGTAGCCACCACGGACTTCAATACGTGCTACTATATGACGTGGCATACATTCAAACAGATTTTGAATGTCTGCCTGGGGAAGAGCATTCTATATTGTATATATATGTAGCCAAAATTCCATAGATATAGTAATAAGACATAGATTGATCAGCGAGAGGGAAAAAGTGATACCTTTTATTTCGGGAAAAGCAACTTTAATGGCTGCCTTTTTTCGAGTAAATCACACACAGGAATACACACAGATAATTTAGTAAATAAAATTTATGAATAATTTATTTACTAAAGGTGAATGAAAAACTCCAGATACAGTTTCAAATTCATTTTTCTTTTTATTCTTTTTTTCAATATTCTCTAATGGCTGATTTTAGAACTTTTTTCGGACTCGAAATTTTTTGCTCGATAACATGGGGATGATAGATCTATATATATCACTATATCTATGCAAAATTCATTTGTAGAAGCTGTAGAACGAGGATCACTAGTGAGACGCCGACCAACGAAATCCAACAAATGTTCAATATTTTACATATCCGGTGGATATACAGGCCAAGGAAGAATATGTATGTTTTGTTGCTGAAAAGAAGTCTTGAACATTCCTTGCAACATGATGTCGAGCCTTATCCTGCTGAAAGACAGCTCCAGGAATTCATTAAAGAAAAGGGACGACTTCGTGCTCCAGCATTTCACTGATGTACCTGTTGCTGTTAAGGTTACCCACAATTCGTAGCCGATGAGATAGTCCATGATACGCAATCGCATTCCAGACTCTAACACCAAATGTTCGTCAACTATGACGCTCGATAATGCACTCCGGAAGGTAGCGTTCCCCAGCATTGCGTCTGACACATACACAGCCATCATGGTACCACATATGAATGTGCAATTCGTCAGAGAGAACCACTTTTTTCCAATCTGAACTCAAGTCTCAATGTCCCATTGCACCAGCAGGCGTCGATGATCTTGCACGCTCATGGTGCAGCAGATGTCAACAAATTGATGAAGCCAGTTATTGATACACCTGTAGCAGTTGACCAAATTACTCTGACTGTCAAGATAAAGCTGTACGTACGGTCCGTCAGCGCCAGGTGCCTATCATCGCACGTTGACGTCACTTTTCATAACCCACACCTGGATACCTTGATTTCCGAATTATCTGATTCTTGTCAGCCCATTGCTTCCAAACTCGCATCATTGTGATGCTGTTACGTTTAGCGCGAGCTGCTTGCTCTTACGCTATAGGAAAATCTTCCTTCATGAAGGCCAGTGATTCTCCCCCATTCTAACTACATGATTTGTTTAAATGTCACCCTCTTTCGTCGAAGACGCATTATTACGTCTTACCTAACGTTTACCACTAGCAGATAACCATAGACTATTTTCGACGTCCCGCTACAACTCTCTATTTATACGGTTTCATCAACAGTTCAGAGGGCACTGCTCAGTTTTCGCATGCGTGCTGACTCTGAAATGTTAATAATTTGCTTAACACACTTTTATTTGAATTTGCTGAAAATTTTAGCTTAATCGTATCATTCCTTCATGGTATTGTAGTTTTCACAAACATATAGGATCCATGCATAGCTCAAGTTACTTATTATTTTTAATATTTCATAAATAATAATTAATATTTCAAACAATATCTTTATATTTCATAAATATATTACATTTAAAGTATATATATATATATATTTCCTTGAAGACTCTCGAATTTCTATTTTTCTAAGACCTTTTGGAAAACTATTTCCTTTATATGTTGCTAAATATATATATTTATATATATTTTTTTTTTCTTTGGATTGAGTGAAATGTCCAAATATATTTTGAGAGGAAAGAAAGTTTAGTTAATAGTATTATAGAAAATCAACTCTTCAAAGCCAATCAGTATTTTTAAATTTTTTAAGTACCTTAATTAATATAAAATACACTTCTAAAAAAAATACACAAAGAAAAAAAGCAGCACTTCTGGAAATATTCTCGAAAAATATAAACTTTTCTCCAATTTTAGATGCATAATGGTGGAATTCACAGACGTCATGCCTCTTGAAAGCTTTTAAGGTAAGTGGATTTTAGCTTAATTAAATAAATTGAGATTTTTCCAGAAAGAAAATGTACGGTTACTAAGATATGTTTTTAAAAAATAAAATTTCAAGATTCTATTTTTTTTATTTTTTTATGTATTTTTTTAGTGTATATTTTCTAAAAAATATCTTTTTAATGAAAATGTATTTAATATTAAATAACGTGTTTTTAATGAAAGCTGGAATGTTTTTACTTATTCAAGTTGGTTTTCTTTTCAATTCCTTTCGTTATCCATCCGGTTTTTTTTTTTTTTTTTTTTTTTTTTTTTTATTCCTTATTTTAATTCCAAAATCTTTTTTGGGTAGTAGAAAAAAAGATAATTGTAACTTCGAGGTGTAAGGGTAACATTGCCTTATCAAACACAAGGCACTGAGAAAACAAATATACCGCGTTTCTCTAATAAATGGCCATTTTCTAAATCCCGTAACTAGAAATATAGATTTCCGAGCTATGCGCATAAGGCACGCCAATAAACGAAATGATCGAGAATTTCTAGAGTACACATTTCTAGATGGTGGAACAATATTCTGAATGCTCTAAATATTCTGAATCATTTATATTGCGAGAAATTCTCGCTTGTTTTTCTAGAATTTGGTAATAAACCAAAATTATAGTTGCAGAAACCCGCGTCTTGTAGTCTCATTTATTTGCAGAGATTTTTAAATAACTTTGCTTTCGGGAATATAGGCAAACGCTCTAGAATTCTAATAGGGGCTTCTAGAACTTGCTTTCCAAGGGGACTAGAATTTATAAGAATTACATGGAACTATTTTTTCTAGAGCCACAATTTAGATTCTAGATGTCAGTTACAGAATTTTTTCTCAGCGGGGCGCATATTCCACCATTTTTAGAGCAGTTTTGGGGAAGAAAAATTTTCGACTTTTCTGCTACCACTATTTTAATAAAGAAATATTTATATTATTTTCTAAATAATGTGTCGTGATTAAACAGGATAGAGATTTTTCTATAAAAACAGTGGTAGTAAAAAAAAACGGAAATTTCTCATCCCCAAAAATAAACCCTAAAAAAGGCGGAGAATGCGACCTCTGCGAACATCAAGTATCCCTCTAAGTTTTTGAATTTCTGCCATTAATAAAAGAGTATAGAAA
This sequence comes from Salticus scenicus, assembly GCA_963930645.1. NCBI lineage: Eukaryota > Metazoa > Arthropoda > Arachnida > Araneae > Salticidae > Salticus > Salticus scenicus. The sequence continues at coordinate 244,252,033 of OZ005656.1, forward strand.
TACATTTGGTCCCTGGGAATATTAAATTGTACATTTTTGCATGCATCTGAAAAATTGTCCCCTGTAATTAAATTCAATACTAGATAGTAGATTTGCGAAATTTTTCAAAATGTTGCCAAAATTCAAAAATAAAAAAATTCACTTAATTTTTTAACAATTTCAAGTGATTGTAAACTGATAACACACTTAAATACCCGAAATTGTAGTATTTGAAATATAGAATGTTTTTTTTTTTTTTTTTTAACTGACACTATAATAGTGCCACTTGTAGCTCGATCTAAGAGCCGAAATGACACCAAATTTGGTATGCAGAGCAGGAATACAAATACAGGAAGTGGCATTCTATTAAAAACAAAATCCAAAAAATCGAAGATAGGTGTATTTATGACGCTGTATATTGTTAAAAGTGCTTAAAAAATATTAACACATACCAAAATTACAGTGAAATGTTAATCTTTATTCATTACATTCACTTCCCCGGCGAGGAATTCGGCCACATTCAATATGACCGCGTCGTTCTTATAGAGACTATACCGTTCATCCTCTGCACAACATTTTCTATGGCCATATACAACATGTCAGAAGAAATATTTCGCATTGTCTGTGATATATTGTCCTTTAACACACTCAGGTTTGTAACTTCACCAGCATAGACTTGAAATTTTCATAAAGTTGTGAAACTTTAACCAGTAATGCGTGGTCTGGTAATGTGAGTCGCATATTAATTTGAGCTGGCTCACTTCAGTTGGGAATATTTTCCGGATCTGTCTACATGTTTTTATACCTCAAATTACTGGCGTTCTTGCCGCCAACTAAAGCATAAATTTTTATTTTACTTTGATATCCGTATGTTTTATGCTATATCTTGGTTTGGTAAGCTATAACAGTGCCATGAATACCCTATTTACGATTTTAGAATATTATTATTATTGTTATTGCGGAATCTTACTCCCACGTCAATATTACTCGCCATACCAAGTTTGTTGTTATTTTCGTTTTTAGATCGAACTATAGGCAGGGATGAAAACTCAGTATTCACACATGTATTTATTTTTTAAAAAATTTCTGGTTACAAAATTGTTGATTTAAGAGGTAGAAAATTTTGTTTCATTCACATACTTGCCAACCATCTCATTATAAACCGTACAATTTTTAGTACCCGCCTTTTTTTTTTTTTTTTTTTTCACACCAATAATTTTTTAGAGTGATTTTAGTCTTATTCATAGCTTTTAATTTATTCCGGAGTACTTTTAGCCCCAACTTTATTTCGCACCACTTTATTCATAGAAAACTTTTCTTCAATATATAACTTTGATCAAATAAGACAAAATTACTTTTAAAAAATAAGTGGTACGAAATAAAGTCGGGGCTGAAAATACTCCGGAATAAATTAAAATATTGGCAGCTATGCTTATTTAATCGTAACAACATTTGGAGAGAATTACTCTAAAAATGTGTAAGAAAAGGGGCGTTAACAATTGTACGGTTATTAATGAGATGGTTGGCAAGTATGCATTCATAGCGGTTTGTGTTCTGCGCCAAGTTTCTATACTTGTGCAGGAGGCTCATAACAATATCAGTTTAAAAATATATTTATATCACCTTTTATATCTCCACATATTGTATATTCCAATATTTATTTATACATATATCGTATATTTTATTTATTATTTCCATTATTAATAATAAGTATTTAAAACAAAAGTTTTCCATCTTGTAAATATATTGCGTTTGGAATTAAAGTAGTATATATGTATATATATATATATATATTCCATTTGATGTCAACCGAATTCTTTTTTCCTAGACCTTTTGGAAAACTGTTTCTTCGTATTTTCTTGGATACTTTTTTGAATATTTTAATGACAGTAACATACAAATATATATTTTAGCAAGAAAAGAAAAATTAATTTATAAATAGTAATAATAATAATTAAAAGTAGTATAGGAAATCGACTCTTAAAAATCCATCAGCATTTTGCACACTATTTTGGTAACGTAATTACAGTAAAACATACTTTTAAAAAGATGCACGTGGAAAAACACAGTACTTGTCAAAATATTCCCAAAAAATATAAACTCTTTTCCAAGTTTCAGATGCATAATGGTATATTACACAGGCATCCTGCCTCTTGAAAGCTTTTAAGGTAAGTGGATTTGAACTTAATTAAATAAACTGGGATTTTTCATGAAAGAAATGTGCACGGTTACTAAGATACGCTTTTAAAAAATTAAATTTCGAGAATCTACCGTTTTTCATTAACATTTTCTTAAAAGTATTCTTTTAGCGAATATGAATTTAATATTAAATAATATGTAATCAAAGATAGGACTTATTTATTTATCAGAGTTGTTTTCTTTTTGAATTTCTTTCATTATTCATCTGAAATTATTTTGTTTATTCTCTTTTTCTTTAATTCTAAAATATTTTATTTGTATAGTTACAATAAAAGCCAAAAGAAAAAATCTGGTGTGAAACAACCACACGACTTCCATTACCCACTATTACACGTATTATATGCATTTTTGAGAGATAATGTGATCAGAAAACATAAAAGTGACCTAAAGAGAAAATCGTTAGAGCCATTTTTGAGATACCAACATTTACAAAAAATCAATTATTGACAGGAAAACAATAATTACATACAAAAGCATATTTAAACGTGAGTAAAAATGGCGAGTTTGAAAAAAATCCGTACAGCTGTTTTTAAAGGAACGCCCTTGGGAGACCTGAAATTGAGCTATTTATACAGGACGCGTATCAATTTTCCTGAACTAACCAACTATATCATTCGAAAGGACATCTAATAGAGTGTTTATATAGCAAATTTGAAGAAAATCGTTAGAGCCGTTTTTGAGATACGGACTTCCGGTTCCACTTCCGGTTTCCGATGTCCCACTTCCGGTTAAACTCAATTATTGACAGGAAAACAATAATTACATACAAAAGCATATTTAAAAGTGAGTTAAAATGGCGAGTTTGAAAAAAATCCGTACAACCGTTTTTAAAGGAACGCCTTTGCGAGGCCTGAAATCGAGCTATTTCTACAGGACGCCTATCAATTTTCCTGAACTAACCAACTATATCATTCGAAAGGACATCTAACAGAGTGTTTATATAGCAAGTTTGAAGAAAATCGTTAGAGCCGTTTTTGAGATACAGACTTACGGTCCCACTTCCGGTTTCCGATGTCCCACTTCCGGTTTTTCAATTTTCACCAAAATTTGGAAATTTCATCTGTACACCAGACGTATTTCAATTCTAAAATTTCGTAGCTCTATCTTTATTAGTTTCTGAGCTATAGTAGCCAGAAGATTCTCCACACACACACACACACACACACACACACATACATACATACTGACCAATTGCCAAAAACCCCTTTTTTGGACTCAGTGGACCTTAAAACGTGTAAATCAGGTGAAAACCCGATATCGAATTTTCAGACCGAATACAATACTTCCATTACCTACGGTAGTAGGGTAATGGAAGTAAAAAGAAATGAGATGGAAAAAGGAAAAGTAAAGAAAATTTGATATCTGAGACTTGGAGAGAATGGTAGCCTTTCCCTTCCGAGCATCAATTAAACTACAGTGCGTTGCATGAATATAAACGCACCTTAGCTTTAAGAATTAGAATGGTATATAAGTGCAATAACAAAATGTGAATGGGTGACACTTGACGCAAACTGTATGTATATGATTCAAGAAATAAAAATACGAGTCAAAACAATGAAAGACCAATATGATTTTTTAGAAAATAATTTTATTGAATTTATGACAAAAATACTTGTTGCATGAATTTAAACGCACATGTAAAAAATAAATAACTGAGTAACAAATACTGTATCTAATACTTTGTAAAGCCACCATGGGCTTTTAGAACAGCCAGTAAACGCCTTGGCATTGACTGATACAGTGACATGAGGTCATCCAAGCTGATTGTCTTCCAAGTTAATAAAATGGACGATTTTAGTTCATCTTTCGTGTTAAACTGCCTTCCGTTTACGTAAACATGGCGACCTAGAATACCCCTTACGTTCTCCATTATGTTAAAATCGGGGCTTTTTGAGGTCCAATACAGAACTTTAATTTTATTGTCACGGAACCATTTTTTCACGATATGTGTTGTATGTACAGATGCACAACCTTGCTGAAAAATATAATTTCTTCCAGCTTTCTTGACTGCTTGACGACGGAGGTTCCTTGTGAGCATCTGGACATAATATACAGAGTTCATAGTGTTCTCCACGAACTCTAATTCGAAAATCCCTTTAAAACCTATGGCTGCCCACACCATGACAGACCCACCTCCAGATTGACGTTTTGAACAATACATTTCTTCGGTTCTCAAATCGCGCCAGTAGCTATGAAATCCGTCCAGGCCATCGAGATTAAACTTTTTTTCATCTGGGAAGATGACTTTTTCCCAATTTAGTCGATCTAGAATCCATTTTCTTGCCCATTCCAATCGCATATCTTTGTGCTTTTCAGTGAGGGGTGGTTTCGCCTTCATTTTCTTAAATTTAATGAATGTTGCAGATTTGATAGTTCTCCATATGGTTGTCCAATGAGCACCCAGCTTGTATTGAGCCTTTATCTTCGCACAGGAAATATTCTTATTCTTTACAGCGTTGCACATTCGAAGTTTGTCATAACTGGTGAGCTTTCCTGTTCGCTTCTTATACGCTTTTTTCCCATAATATGCTCCTTTCTTTATACAATTTCGCACAACAATTTCACTTCTTCCAATTCGACGCCCAATTTTACGATTGCTAAAGCCTTTACCACGCTTAAGTCGATTTTTATCCTCTCGTCTACTGTCAAAGTTTTCCCTTTTGCCATCCTGAACAAACTCCGTAAATTTTGCACTCAAGCATTAAAACTGTTTTTAGAGAACTTTAGCAACACGAGTATCTGTGTTTTAATTTAATTCCGGTGGCTCTGTTAAGAGTGCGTTTAATTTCGCGCAACAAACGAAAAACAGTGAAAAATAAGAAAATGCTTAAACACTCATTTACATAAGCTTGCATGAGCCTAAACATACGTGCTCAAAGCACCTTTTTCAGTTGTTAGTCATATGCAATAACTGTAAGTCAAATTCTTTCTTTTAAAATTTAAAAAATTATATTTTTGGTTATAGGAAAAGGTGCGTTTATATTCATGCACCACACTCTATTAAACCATCGAATATTTAAAATTGTCTACCGTAAATAAAATAATATTAATATTAATATATATATATATATATATATATAGAGAGAGAGAGAGAGAGAGAGAGAGAGAGAGAGAAATATATTTGCTCTCCCAGAATTCTAATTTGCACTCCTTCTTCGCATATGAAAGAGAGAAGCAAAGGAATGAATTAAGATCTTAATAAAAGAAAAAATGTTTTAAGATCCTGCGAAAGCGAAAATCAGATCTTTAGCTATGGAAGGTCTATGTGCCTGTGTGTCTTCTTCCTGTGTCTCTGTGGACATTTCTCATTATCATACCTCAAAAAGATATACTAATATCAAGTCCTAATTCCTAATACTAAATCTGTATTATGTGACGTTATTACTTGAAGTTTATTACTCTAATCAAACAAATGGTAGAGTGCAGGGACGCAGAAAAGAAATCTCCAAATGTATTTAGTTTCTCAGCGGAATCGGTCACTTGTATATTTTTAACATATTTAGATTACATTAAATATAATGATTTTTTTTTTTTTTTTTTTGTACAAAATCAAGTTTTCTACAGAATACGCTATCAAAAGCATTCATCTAGGAGTGGAACATTTCCTTCCTTCACGAGACTTCTCAAGTTACTATTGCTTTTGTTCAAGGGGTACATACAAATGAAACACTTCCGGTTGCGATTTCGTTTGCAAGCGTTCCAAATGCATGACTACAGTCGGCAACAAAAGTATCCGAGCACTAGTAAAAATTCCTATATTAAAAAAGGCACACTTAACACTGATTTGTTAAATAAATCCTTGTCGAATTATGTTCTTAGACTGACTAAGGACAGGATTCGACAAGGATTTATTTAACAAAACTGCATTAAGTGTACTTTTTTTATATAGAAATTTTTGCTAATGCTCAAAAACTTTTGCTGCCGACTGTATTTGCAAAAAACTTGCAAAATTTACGTCATCGAAGTTGCAAGCGTTCCGTTTGTATGTAACCCCAAAACTCCTCAATTTACTAAAGGACTTAACTGTCAACCGTGAAATGTAAAATATATGAAAACTGCTCATTGGAAACATGTATTAAATCCCTGATGATGCTTTGATTTTTCAAAGCGAAAAGCTTTGGTTAGTTTAAAATTATTTTTAAATAAAGTATAATTTTAGAAAACGTGTTTTTAATCTTAATATCAATGACACGTGTCTTAACAAAGATCTCTTTTAAAGATAATTTATAAGATAATACTAATATTATTCTTAGCACACAATTTTACAATTTTTTTTTTTTTTTTTTTTTTTTTGCTTTTATGATTTATTTATTTAATTTTTGCCCAGTAAAAGTAAATTTTAATTAAACTTTGGAAGCTGATATATTGTTATTGAGACATAAATCCACCTAGAAAAACCTGTAAAGAGTTTTCAACTATTTTCTGCAAAACAGCAAATGTTTCCGATCAACGAGTATAATTCAATTTTTAATCCTTGTTATATAAAAAAGCGTTTAATCATACAAATGGCATGTAACTTATTTCTTTGAATAATTTAATTATAAATAATAAATATTTAGAATAAAAAAAAATCTATTTTGAACTATATTACATTTTAAATTAAAATAATCTGGTGTGTCACTCACACGACTTTCTCTTAACCTTCATTTCAATACTATAAAAATAGATCATATCTAAATAGTATATAAAATAGTGCATATCAAGTCTAAATATCACTAACGTAAGATAATAAAATTCAATAAAATTTAAAAAATAATCCAAAATAGATTTAGGAACAGTTTTATTTGATATTTAACCTTTATTGCTCGTATGTCCCTTCTGAGGGGACATTAAAAAATCGTGCCACGCCTCAAGGTGTTCCTCTGTAAATGAAATGTTATTTTTCTAAAACGTGTAACTATAGGCTACCTTTCGGCTACCGGAAAATTTTAACAGAAAGATTTATTTTATTTAATGATGAAGTAAAATAAAACAAATTGTTACAATTTTTCGGTAGTCAAAAGGCAGTAAGTTGGAAACTATACGTGTGACTTTTTAAAGGAACGCCACAAGGCGTGTCTTACTGTTCAAAATAGGAAAATATACCGAGCGCAAAGGGTTAATTCTGTGTGAGGGGGAGGGGCTACCACCCTATCAACTCCCCGTTCAATTATATTGCCTACAATTATTTAAATATATATATCTATATCATGCCTGGTAATAGTTTCTTTTCAAATTTGCCAATCTTGATCAAATTTTTAAATGACAACCTAATACAAACTTCAAAATACCAAATTTAAATTTCCTGCAGTTATTTATTTTTAAGTTAGGCTGATTACAGATATGCATACTTATCAAAGCCGTTAAAAATTGGACTTTTCTAATCAGGGACCCTCAAAACGTGATATTATACAAAAAACAGAATTAACTTAAAAAAAATACTTTGTTTACAGTATGGGTATGAAAAATTAATTTTCTTTCCTCAACAATGTTCGTCGAAATAGTAAAATGTAACAATTCTACCAATTACATTCAATAGAAAAGAACGTTTAGCATAATTTGGGTAACTCTGCATATTGTCTGTAAACTATACACACATCACATTTTGCCCTTAAATTTTGTTTTATATGAAAAACATCTAACACACAATTTGAAATACACTTCCGACAATCTCCATGTATAGTTTTAATGTGTCTAAATACTTTGTGTAGCCCTGCAAACAAATGATGAATGGTATTCATACTACAATCTACACAAAAAAATGCTTTTTTTTTTATGGTAGAATATAGATGTTACATTGTACTTATCACACATTTCCCTATGGATATAATGTATATTAATTCTCTTGAATGTCCCTGTACACGAACCACTTATTTGTTCTTAATAAAAAGGTTAGTGTTGTACCATTATGTGTTACAAACTTAGAAACCCAAGTTTGAAATTTCTATTATTGTTTGCTCTTGAGATATGCTGATAAAATACACACAGACAAGACACTCACAGAGACTAACCTCTAAAAACGTGTTCTTCGGATTCAGGGGACCCTAGAACGTGTAAATATAACGAAAATTCAATTTCGAAAATTTGAATCAATAGCAATACTTTCTCCACCATATATATGGTTAACCCTTTAACGTTCACTAATTAATTCATTTTAAAAATTACTAAACTATTTTTAAAAATTGCTTTTAGACACATAGCTGATCATAAATATTTAAAAAATTAAAAATTAGCATTGTTCCTTTTCGATAAATTTTCGGTTCGAGACATCTGTAAGTAAACCTTATTAAATTCAAATAATATTTAATTCAATAAATAAATCACTTTATAAGTAAACATTATCGACAACAAAAACTCGTAAAAGTTACATAGATCCCAACATTTCAATTTATTCCGGAGTATTGTAACCCTTTGCGGTGCAAGGTAATTCGGATCATTTAAATTGCACTGCCACCGGAATTTACGAACGTAATTAAAATAAAGAAATTTTAAATTTTCATAATAAAAAAAGGGCCATTTCTGCTATGTTATAAGTGTAAATTTTTGCTAAAAAATTTCCGGGATGAGTTTTTGCACTTGAGAATTAAAATTAGGTGTTCCATCAGCGGGAACACTGCAACTGAAAGGGTTAAGAGAAAATAAAAAGAAAAGAAAAATACATTTGATGGCTTCTTTTTATTTATATATATATACATATATATATATATATATATATATATATATATATATATATATATATATTCTAAAATCTTTTGGAAAACTATGTGCTTTATTTATAGTTGAATATTTTATTGAATCATTGTATTAATAATAACATGCAAATATATTTTTTAACGACAAAACGAAGTTTTATTTCGAAAAAATTAATTAAAAACTTTATGGAAAAACAAACTCTTCAAAATCCATCAACATTTTGCCGATGATTTTGGTAAATAAATTAGTACCAAATACACTTTTTAAAAACTACACTTCTAAAAATATTCTCTAGAAATACATATATATATATATATATATATATATATATATATATATATATATATATATTAGAAGCGTAACGGTAAAATACACAGCCTCTTGAAAGCTTTTTTTAAAGTAAGTGAATTCGAGCTTAATTAAATAAACTGAGATTTTTCACGAAAGAAAAACATACCTCTATACTAAATTATGCTTTTAAAAAATCAAATTCTTATAATCTAATTTTTGTTTTTCTAATATTTTTCGGGATATTTTCTGAAAAATATCCTTTTTTTAAAAAATCTATTTTATATTCAGTATTATATTCTTAATGAAAGAATTCATTTATTTATTTTTTTTAAGTTATTTTGCTTTTGAATTTTCTTGGTTATTGGTCTGAGTTTATTTTGTTTCTCTTGTAAAATCTAAACTATTTTCATTGAATAGTTAAAAGAAAAGAAGAAGAAAACGAAAAGTACACGAAAAAGTACACGTGGTGTGTACATCAAATAATATTGATTTTTTTTTTTTTTAACTCTTTCGCGACCGCATGTTTCTTTCTTTTTGACTGTAAGCTCCGCCTGTAGGCGTTATTCTTCCAACATAGCTTCCTAAACTAGATGTCTGTCGTGTTGCTCGGAAACTTGGCAACGGTTCAATCGGTAGACAGCGCCACCTGGTACAGATTGCGCGACTTTTTTATTCAACAGCCACCAAAAACTTTTAAAAGTGGGATTTGATATACATAAAAGGCGAATAGAATTAAAAAAAACGTCGAATATATCATATATCACTTCTTAAAATTATTGGTGACAGTTGAATAAAAAAGTCACGCCAATCTGTACCAGGTGGCGCTGTCTGCTGCTTGAACTGTTGCCAGTTTCCGAGCAACGCGACAGGCATCTAGTTTAGAAGGCTATGATTCCAAGTTACAATATTTCAGAACAAAATTTTTGTATTCACATTTATAATAGGAAATGGATATACTATATAACTATATTCTCTCTAATCAAACTATCTGTATCCATAGTATATTGGTTGTACAAATATAAATATTGGATATATCCTTAAGAAATAAATAACCTACAAGCTGCGAATGAAACGCCCACTGACGGAGTTACAGAGTTTCAAATGACGTGAATCTACGTCAGAGGTCGCGAAAGTGTTAACAAAATTAGAATGCAAAACAATTTCTCTGTGAAGTCATAGGGCACCGTAGAAAAATTTTCAATCCTCATAGTTTATCCATTTTTCTAAATCTTGTATCATTTTTCGTGGTTCATTTTTGCGGTCATCTATTGTAAATTACAACAGCATTAAGTTGTTCGCTTGTTTTGAATTTATCTGTCACTTTTAACATATTTGTTGTTTATATTTATTTGCGTGCTAATACTTACACGCTGTATTTCCATACCTATATTCATGTTCAAATTCTGCTTATTTCCATCCCCTTTGCATGTCTTTACATTTTTACCAATTAATTTTGAAGCACTCTATATAAAAAAAAAGTATTTAGTTATTAAAATATTTTACAAAAAAAAAAAAAAAAAAAATGCGCGTAAAAACTTTTATACATATATGTGTTCTTTATTCCTTTATTTTCCTTAATAAACGACAAATATATTTTTAAAATTTTTATACTCCTAAATAAAACTTTTAAATATCAGTCTTGTACTTTAGCTTTATCTAAAACAAGTGTTTAACTAAAACTTAAAATATCAATAAAAAATAATGTTTAATTCTTAAAAATTCAGTAAGAAGCGCCTCCTTTTTTTTTTTTTTTTTTTAAGCACAAGTCAATAATTTTTCATTAATGAATATAAAACTAATTTCAAAAGCAAAATAAAAAAAATAAAGAAGAAAAAAAAGTTAATTAATGACTTTTTTTTTTTTATTTCATTTATAATTCGAAATTAAATTAGAACAGATTTTTCTCAAAATTAATTGCACAGCCACTTCATTAAATCTGCTGAATGTGGAAAATTGGTTAATAACGCTAAAATCGGATTACTTTATGAATATTCCATTTTTTTTTTTTTTTTTTTTTTTTTTTCTCTCTCTTTTCGAATTTTGGAATTTCTTTTTCGATAATGGTGTTAACTTTTTCCCTCGCTTACCTTAAATCAGGATCCTCTGAAATGTGTTCTAAATAAATATATTTTAAACGCGCCCTAATTTGTTCTATGTAATAATCTTATAAATTTCCTGTGTCGTAAATTTAATTCATTCTTTTTTACTTTACACATAATGCATATACATTTTTTGTTAATCTGAAGAAACAAAAAAAAAAAAAACTATTGTACATCTTTTGCTTTCTTCAAAATTCAATAGAAGAATGCATTGGATTCTTTAAATGTTGTTGACTTCTGGTTTTTGATGGATCTATACGTTTTGAGGTTTTCTGAACAGGGTTTTGCCAGATTATAGAAATGTCTATCTTTCTCTCCATCTATCTGCATATGTGTGTGACCAAAATTTTCACCGGTACCTAGTTCAAGAACGTAGAATTTCATAAAAGTTATATGAAGTTGCATCTTGTTATAAATCGGTGCCTTTCAACTTTTGGTGCATTTCACACAACAAGTGAAGCTGTCATCCCGTAATCAACCAATTCCAAAGTAAGTTTCAGTGACAGCCAGATCTATAATAAGAACTTAAATAATCCCTCCCTTCACGTGCCCCTGCCACTCTATTTCGAGTTTTTAGACATACTGGCCTAATGACTATAAAACTAGAGTTTTCGTTATAATCATATTTTGGCTAGGTGTAGCAAAAAGATCAGATTTTTCAAAAAATTTTGATATTTGGATATGGCTGATTTTGCGTCAAGACAACACACATATTATAATTTGTTGTTGTTTATGAATCAATATTCTCACCTCACTAACTTATCAGACACGTAACAAATTTCCTGTTAACGAAAACTAGTACGTATAAAAGAAAATACATAAAAAAGCTAATTTACATAGCGGGTTATAAAAAAAAAGTCAGCCGAGTCATCTTTTGAAGTACCAATACCTCAGGTCTAAAATTAACCTATACCTGATCAGGACGCCTGTCAATTTTCCTGTAGTGACCAAGTGACACACAGGAAAGGGTATCTAAAAAGTAGTTTATGCAGCAAATTTGAAGAAAATATTTATAGACGTTTTAGAGATATCGATTTTCGATCTCACTTCCGGTTTTCACTAACACTTGGCAAACTAATTAATAATTAAATAGGAAAGTATATCTAAAAAGGAGTTAAAAGGGCGATGATGTTTTAGAGATATCGATTTTCGATCTCACTTCCGGTTTTCACTAACACGTGGCAAACTAATCGGTATTAATTAAATAGGAAAGTACATCTAAAAGGGAGTTAACCCTTTGCGGCGCAAAACAATTTGAAACATTTAAATTATACTGGCACCGGAATTCACGAACTAAATTAAACTAAAAGAAATTTTAAATTTTAAGGTTTAAAAAACCGGTCTTTTCTGATACGTTATAAACGTGAATTTTTGCTAAAAAAAATTCCGGGATGAATCTTTGCAGAATGAATTTTTGATCTTAAATTTTGCGTCCTCGCAGCGAGGACAGCGCGCGTTAAAGGGTTAAAAAGGCGATGATGTTTTAGAGATATTGATTTTCGATCTCATTTCCGGTTTTCACTAACACTTGGCAAACTAATAGGTAATAAAAACATCGGTAATAATTAGATAGGAAAGTACTTCTAAACGGACGTTAAAAGGGCGATGATATTCTAGAGATATCGATTTTCAATCTCACTTCTGGTTTTCACTAACACTTGGCAAACTAATTGGGAATAAAAACATCGGTAATAATTAAATAGAAAGTATATCTAAAAGGGAGTTAAAAGGGCGATGATGTTTTAGAGATATCGATTTTCGATCTCACTTCCGGATTTCACTAACACTTGGCAAACTAATTGGAAATAAAAACATCGGTAATAATTAAATTGGAAAGTCTATTTAAAAGGGAGTTAAAAGGGCGATGGTGTTTTAGAGATATCGATTTTCAATCTCACTTCCGATTTTCACTAACATTTGGCAAACTAATTGGTAATAAAACATCGGTAATAATTAAATAGGAAAGTATATCTAAAAGGGAGTAAAAAGGGCGATGATGTTTTAGAGATATCGATTTTCGATCTCACTCCCGGTTTTCACTAACACTTGGCAAACTAATTGGTAATAAAAACATCAGTAATAATTAAATAGGAACGTATATCTAAAAGGGAGTTAAAAGGGCGATGGTGTTTTAGAGATATCGATTTTCGATCTCACTTCCGGTTTTCACTAACACTTGGCAAATTAATTGGTAATAAAAACATCGGTAATAATTAAATAGAAAGTATATCTAAAAGGGAGTTAAAAGCGCGATGATGTTTTAGAGATATCGATTTTCGATCTCACTTCTGGTTTTCACTATCACTTGGCAAACTAATTGGTAATAAAAACATCGATAATAATTAAATAGGAAAGTATATCTAAAAGGGAGATGGTGTTTTAGAGATATCGATTTTCCATCTCACTTCTGGTTTTCACTAACACTTGGCAAACTAATTGGTAATAAAAACATCGGTAATAATTAAATAGAAAGTATATCTAAAAGGGAGTTAAGAGGGTGATGATTTTTTAGAGATATCGATTTTCGATCTCACTTCTGGTTTTCACTGACACTCAGCAAACTAATTGGTAATAAAAACATCGGTAATAATTAAATAGGAAAGTATATCTAAAAGGGAGATGATGTTTTAGAGATATCGATTTTCCATCACACTTCTGGTTTTCACTAACACTTGGCAAACTAAATGGTAATAAAAACATCGGTAATAATTAAATAAGAAAATACATCTAAAAGGGAGTTAAAAAGGCGATTTGATGAAAATTCATATAGCCGTTTTATAAGAAACGCACTTACGAGGTATAAAATTGACCTACTTATACAGGACATCTATCAAAATTTTTCTGGAGCAATCAACTAATATATACTAAAAAGCATCTGAAAGAAAGTTTATATACAGTAATTTTGAAGGAAATGGTTGGAGCCGTTTTTGATATACGGATTTATGGTCCCATTTTAAATTTTTTAATTTTTACCAAAAAATCAAAATGATCTATGCACCTGTCTTACTTCTGAAGTTTCATCGTTCTGTCTTTATCGTATTGAAGATATTATAGTCAGAAGATTCAATACATACACTGCCCAATTGCCAAAAACACATTTTTGGATTCAGGATATCTTAAAACATCTAAATCGGATAAAATCCCAATATCGAAATCCTTGATCGAAAACAAGACTTGTAATGAATGAAATAATAATGTTTTATCAATTTAAAATGTGCGGTAATGTAAAACAAATATAAGTAAGTAAGTAAATTAATTTGAAACTAAACAAAACCTTTATTAAATTTGAAGGAATTTGCGCTTACAGAGATTAATTTTCTGCGGAAGTAAGCGTATCAGTACAGCATTTTTAAAACATAATAATTCATTCTTCAAAATAATAATAATGATAATAGAAATCCTTAATATATAAATTTCTTATTCCTTTCCCAATATTAAAACGATAATTTTAAAAATATATAATTATTCCAGTAAATTCATTTGAAATAAAACAAGCATTTATTAAATTTCAATGATTTTTCTCCTACAAAGTTAGATTCTGCGGAAATAAGTGCATAAAATTTTTCTGTATACAGCATTTTTTAAACATAAAAATTCATTTTTTTTTTTATCAAAATAGAAATGTTTCATATAAAAACTTAGTATTACTTTATGCAGTATTAAAACCATAAAGAATTATTCAAATATTCACCAAATAAAATTTTTCTAAACAAAAAAAAAAAAAAAAAAAAAAAAAAAAAAAATCATTTAATATCAATAAAATTTTTTCATATAAAAAAAAATTAATTGGGCTACAAAGCTTTATTAGACTACATACTTTAAAGGAACAGTTTAACGAGATTTGAATTTAATTAATTTATCGTCTGTCGCTCATCAAAAATAAAATTTAATTGACTTTCTGCTCCCTTTTAATACTGTATGATGAAATTCATCTTCATTAAATGTCATTGATACGTGATGAACTATGTCTTTAACCGCAAAATTGGATTTTCTATGAAGTGCGGCAAACAGTGGATGTTCATTATTCTTTTTTTTTTTTTTTTTTTTTTTTTTTTCTCTTTTTAATCTGCATGATTTAATTGACTTAAATCTATAAGAATACTTAATTATGACTTTCCTAGATACAGTTTTTTATCTGTAGCCTGCAGCTTTAAAAATAACTGATATTTAAAAAAAGAAACGCCGATTTATTCAAACTTATTTAATAAGGTATTATAAAATCCGGGAACAATAACTAGAAAGTGAACTTTAAAATATTCAATTTCCTGAATTTTCGAAATATCACTCTATTGCACAAATTTTAATGCACAATCTCTTTTACTAAAATCAGAGACACTTCCTGAAAGAAAAAGAGAGAGAGAATATAAAATCAAGTTTGAATGTGAATTTTTTTCTTTTAGTTTGTTGACTTTTACTAATTTTTAGAATATCGGTAAACTTTGCAATATTTTCGGTTATTTATATGTTTTGTAATTTGTGTAGGAACAATATTGTATGCTTCCTAGTACGACAATAGAACTTTAAATTTAATCGTTGTTTCTTTATTAAAGAGAAATGTTTATTTTAGAATTTTTTTTTAACTGGATGTCCGGCGATATACACAGTTTTAAAAAGAAAAAAGAAAAGGCTTTTTTGTATAGCACCGAATTTTAATTTTGTTCTTTAGTACTTCTTTTTTTCGTTTATCTATATTTGTATACCATAGGAGTAGCCAGCTTTTCGTAAGGGGCGTGCCTAAAATTTAAATTGAAGTTGCTATTTGAATAGAATATATATACTTTATATGCATTTGTATGCATATGGGCGTGTATCTTCAAGTTTGTATACATATGCAGGGCTGCTAACATCTTAACTAATAATAATAATCTGGAGGATTGTCAGTACACTTCTTTTTTTTTTCTTTTTTTTTTTTCACAAGTCTTTTTTGAGAGTACTTTTCTTCTTATTCCATTGTAAATACATTTAAAGACAATTACTCAAAAAATTATTTGGTGTCAGAGCTCGAAGTCTCCGCCTTTTTTTCAGGACACTTTCAGAAATGAAAAATTTTTGGCTTCTTTGCCACCACTATATTACAGAAATATTTACTGTGTTTCTATATTAACTGTTTGACTGCTAAGCAGCGCGATAGCGCTGCAATGTTTAGTCTCGAAAACTGCGAAGCAGTGCTATCGCGCTTCGAGAGATACAATTCAGTTAACACCGGAATTTTAATTTAATTTTTACTTTAAAAATGTCAATCGGTCAATTGGAACTTCTAGATAGTGTGAAGCAATTGGTTATGTTACGTCGCAACATTATTTTGGACGATGATTCTGTGCATAATGGTACGAAGGAGGATGAGACATTAGAAGCAAAAATTGAAGAAAGTGATGAAATTTACATCAATGTGTGGTCTGCAGTAACAAGCAGAGTGAGATAAAACTTTCCAACCCCATCTGCGCTCGCTGTAAGAAAAGGCTACATGGCCTTTGTGCAGGAAAATACAATTGTTAACATCACCTTTTTATCATTTTCTGTCATATTTTCTTTACAAAAAGTATATATATATATATATATATTATAAATTTCTTTTCTTTCATTATTTCTATGTAAAACACAAAAAGAATTAATAAATTAACTGATAATTGTATGAGTAATTGTGCTTTATTTAATAACTTTTTTTTTTTTTTTTTTTTTTTTTATACTCAAAAAATATCAACAGAAGTCGACGTTAGTAGTCTGATCATTGATATCAATTAAATGTAGTTCTTCAAAAAAGAAATATCTAACGTGATTTTCGACGCATAAATTATTACGACGCTCGTTTTATCATTTTTAAAATATATATCCTTATATTTGGGAAATAAGTTGGAAAAAGAAAAGAATGAGCGGAGTCTCGATAAAATCTTATCAAAACACACACCCTTCACTACGCTGAATTGTACATTTGGAAAACTATATTAAATTTGGATTTTTTCGCTGCTCTTAAATTTTCGTAAAACATTATGTGTGAATAATTATTAATGGTAAAACACGTTTTTTGTTTTTATTCATCCTTTAATGATACTTAAATTTTCCTTTTACATACACTACAGAAAGGCGTGGTTTTCATTAATTAGGTGTGTTTTTATAGATCATTAGAAAATTTCATATTTTATTTCTGTAGAAAGAGCTATCGAGGGTAAAGGATTTATGCATAAAAAAACACATTTATATATGCCTTTTCGACTGCTGCTTACTTAGATTTTTTTTTTTTTTTTTTTTTTTTTTTTACTGCACGGCGTGGTTTCCACTTAGGCATGATTGGGTTTCGAATTTTTTACAATGCGAATGTTAAATATTTACACTGGAAAAACTTTTATTGAGGCCTGTGAAACCGATAGCAATTTAAGGTTGTGTTTCTAAAAGTGCTTTAGCATTAAAACGATTAAAGTGTTATGACTAAATAAGTTAGAGATTATTGCATAAAAATAGTAGTAGCAAAAAAGACAGAAATTTTTCATAAGTGTCCCGAAAAAAGGGCGGAGACTTAGAGGTCTGGTGGTGGGAAAAAAAGGAGCGTGTACTAGCAATCCTCCGGATTAGGATGCACATGCAAAGACATATAAAACGAAGCTTTTATACAGCGAGGTAAAAAATAAGAAAAAAAATAGTAGAGTTATTTTTTGAAACACCAATTTCCGAGATCTCAAACTGACCTACCTAAGCAGGATGACTGTTGATTTTTCTCTAATAACCACGTAATACATGAGTAAGGAATGGGTTTATATAACAATCTTCAAGAAAATCATTAGCGCCGTTTTTGAGATACCAACTTTTGCCAAAACTCTATTATTGACCGGAAAACAATAACTATAGGCAAAAGGATATTTAAAAGTGAGTTAATCTGGCGAGTTTGAAAAAAATCCGTACAGCCGTTTTTAAAGGGACGTGCTTCAGAGACCTGAAATTGAGCTATTTATACAGGACGCTTATCAATTTTTCTGAACTAACCAACTACGTCATTCGAAAGGACATCTAATATATCTGTTTATATAGCAAATTTGAAGAAAATCGTTAGAGCCGTTTTTGAGATGTGGACTTACGGTCCCACTTCTGGTTTTTCAATTTTCACCATAATTTGGAGAATTCGTCTGTACACCAGACCTGTTTCGATTCTGAAGTTTTGTAGTTCTACATTTATTAGTTTCGGATATATCATAGCCAGAAGATTCCACACATACATACAAGTGTCACTTTACACACACACTGACCAACTGCCAAAAACTACTTTTTTGGACTCAGGCACCTTAAAACGTGTAGATCAGGTGAAATCTCGATATCGAATTTTTGGACAGAATACAATACTTCCATTATCTACGGTAGTACTGTAATGGAAGTAAAAAATTAAAGTCACCGGGGGGGTTCCATACTAAAGCTGTGATCATAAAAGTTATTTAATTATTAAATTTTGCGATTTATTTGATAGTATTTTAATAATATAAACCCCATATATTACACATATTATTTTTAGATCCACTTTTAGAAACTAGATTTGTGTTAAGGAAGAGGTAGGAACACACAGAGAAATGAAAAAAAAACTATGTATCTTATATTTGTAAAAAATTGCTTTTAACCCATTATATACAGGAGACAGCAAAATTATTAAAGCACACATCTATACTTTTCATAATTTTTTTTTTCTTTTTTCAGTTTGATCGATAATTTTTATCATCAACTTAGTATTTTATAAACAGTATAAGACTAAGGTCATTACTCGACAGATATTTACTTAACAAAATAATATTAGGTGCAATTCTTTTAACCCTTTGCGGCGCAAGACAATTTGAAACACTTAAATTATACTGCCACCGGAATTCATGAACGAAATTAAACTAAAATAGATTTTAAATTTTAATGTTTAAAAACCGGCTTTTTTCTGATATGTTAGAAACGTGAATTTTTTCTAAAAAATTTCCGGGATGAATTTCTGCAGTTGGATCCTAAATTTTGCGTCCTCGCAGCGAGGACAGCGCGCGTTAAGGGGTTAAGTAGAAATTATCACTAGTGCTTCAATAATTTTGCTGCCTACTGTAAAGAGGAAAGGGCATGTAATTAAATAAAATTAAAGAACAGGATTCGACAAGGATTTATTTAACAAAACCGTATCAAGTGTACTTTTTTTACATAGGAAATTTTGCTAGTGTTCGGACACTTTTATTACCGACTGTATATGTCTCGATCGGGGCTGGAACAATATAAATTGCTATGTTTAGCTATATTGTTTTACGAAATCGATGCAGCTTTCATAGCTTTATGAAGGCTGCTGGCTTTTACTTCTAATTTTAAGCATTTTTATCCAATTATTATTTCTGTGGTCCTTTAGTTATTTTCTCTGTCATTAAGTTTAATGGTCCTTTTTTTATTATTATCATTCATGTCGGTGTAAGTAATTTAAATTATTTTTGTCTCTTATTGGTTCTTAATCTGTATTGCAACATTTTTGTGTCAGTCTTACCTATAAGCTAAAATCAGTTCTGTTTTTGTTGTGTTGGTATTGCTTTGTATCTTTGCTAAATTTTATTTTATTACGATATCTATCATTTATACATATATATTCATAAAAGAATGTTTGCATAGAATATAGTATCAAATTTATTCACTATTCACACATTTACAGGCCCATGCAAAAGAATTTGGATATATTAAGGCTATATTTAAAAATTTTTAGAAATGCATTTCAGAATGTGTCACGTGGTTTCATATTGTACTAAAGTTAAGTACATTATGTGGTGCATATATAATTTATAAAAGATATGCAAGGTTACCTAAAATTAAGCAAATATATTTTTCTCCGTTGAATATAATTTATAAAATTCCTTTACTAAATTCTACCATGTCCAGGAAAATTGTTTAGTAATGACAATTAATTTCTCACATTCATAGGAGGCAGACAAAATATCGCTTGGTATCCAATTTTCCACTCTGAATTTTTAGCATAATTACGCATTACGAGGTCTTTTAAAATATGAAAATCCAGTTTTTAGCTGTTTATATGCATGTATGACTTTTAACAGCATAACTTGAAAACAAATAGTTTCGGGAAATTCAAATTTGCTATTTTAAAAATCAAATGGGGGTAGTCATGATTTTTGTATGACTGTGGTACTATATTCAGTCGAGGTCAGTTGAGGGCCCCTTACTCAGAATTATATATCAGATAAAACTCATTAAATTTATTATGAACTGTTTTAAATTTGTATCCATGTATGCAGTGCTTTTTACTTTACCCTTCAATTTGTAATACATTAAATAAAAGAATTAAGTAAGAATAAACTAGAAAACATTTCTGGATTCCAAAATAAATTTCAAGAATTTTTCTTCGGGTATATTTTCGCAAGAATTCAAGGTTGTTCTAAACCCCAAAATTAAAAAAAACATAAAGTAGCTGTTGCCATTTTAAAAATATAAAAATAAAAACATAGATGCTATAATATTTAGACAATCAATCAGAAAAAGAACTATCGCCTGCGATAAATATTTAATAATTTGTCTCATTAGTATTTAAATGCAGAATAATAGAAAATCGTGTGTCTGCTACATCAGATTATTTTTATTTAACGAACTTTTGCTTAATCGTAGTAATAGTCATACTTCATAATGACAATAATTACATTTTAAAAATCTAATCACAAAATGACAAACGTTTATTATTATGAAATATTAAACCAATCTTTTCCTATTTCGAGAAAATACTTCAAAGAAACACCGCTTGTACAAGTCGATTCTACATGTAAGTTTTCATTCGTTTACCAGCCTTAATTAAGACGAAATTCTTTTGTTTCTCTGGAACTTTAGACATATGAAACTTTCTGGTCGTGACAGATGTCAGATGAAACTGGTTTAAATGAAAAAAAAAATGCAAAATTTAGAAAAACTATTATTAATGATAGTATAATTAAAGCCACTTACAATTTGAGAAAACATTATTTTCGCTTTATGTTAGTTTTACAACTTGAAATTACATTTATCTTTTTCTTGTTTTTAACACGCTTTTATTAGCTTTACCTGTATGTATGTTTGTATGTTTGTATGTATGTTTGTAACTTCTCTGGGAGCAAACAAAAAATTTATATTGTAAAAAAGTACTTTCTTTACGTGAACGATGTGGCGTTGAGGTAAGGCGCCGCGCTACGAACCTAAAGGTCCAGCGTTCGATCCCCGTCAGGGGAGACTTTTTTAAAAATGTTTTTTCTTTAATTCTAAGTTATTTTAATTAAAGATTTAAATATATGTAAATATTACGGTGTGTCACTCACACGATTTTCTCTTACCCTGAATTTTAATACTAAGATAGATATTTTGTGTTTTTTAGTTCACATTTCTATAAAAGCGTGTTCTTTAATTTTTTTAAAACTATAATATTATTATAATTAATAAATGCTTTTTAATTAAAAAGGCTTAGATTAAATTAATTTAAGAGAATTTTGTACTTTATTATAATATTTTTAAAGTAAATATATAGTCATATGATTTTATTTAACTTGGTTGTCCTGTCTGGATCAAAGTCAAATTTTAACTAAATTTCACCGAACCAATTTTACTCAAGTATTACGTTCGAGTTTATAATCGCATAGCTGCCAACCGTTTCGATTTTTTGACACCAGTATTTTTTTTATAAAAAATGTTCCCTTATTTATTTATAGAAAACTGTAACAAAATCTTACAAAATACTTCTATAACGAGGTACAGGCGTCAAAAAGTTGTAACTATTGGGAGTTATGTTATCGATAACAATATAATGCACAAAAATTTTTATAGCACTACCTCCCTAGGGACAAATTCCTGTGATAAAAATCTATTTATCTGTGTCAAATCTTGCGATTCATTTTTAATGAATTTTCTCGAACCAAATTTTCTCAAACTTCACACGAATCCATTAAGGATGACAATATGGTAGAAGTCAATTTTAAGAATTCTATCTCATAGGAGGCAGGTTCCAAGAACAAAACTTGTCTGCCTCGGACAAATTTTGCGACTGTTGGCAGCAAAATTATTCGAGCGCTAGCAATAATTCCTGTATAAAAAACTACACTTACTACAGTTTTGTTAAATAAATCCCTGGACTCGACAAGAATTCATTTAACAAAGCAGTATTAAGTGTACTTTTTTACACAGGAATTATTGCTAGCGCTCGAATAATTTTACAGCTGATTGTATTATTTTTTAATTCATTTCCGCTGAATCTGAGTTTTTGTACACTTGAAAATAAAATAAAAGCATGATTTTATTTTATTTTTATTATTTAGTTTTTTTTTTTTTTTTTTGATCGTATGCCACATTATTTTATTTTGCTTTTTTTGTACTTACATGTACGCAAAAATGCGTGATAGTGATTGCTGCGCTAACAAATTTCATGCACTTTTATATGCATGCAGGTATTTAATGTGGCGTTATTTTGTATATCTTTTATAATCATCAATATTATTGTTCTGTAATCATTTATAGTAGATTAACTAATGTTTTAAAAATATCAAATATGTTGAATGAAGATAATACTCAATACCTGTACATTTCTGGAATCGCCAAATCTATTAAAACCAATGAAAAATTACGAAGATATAACATAGTTATTACTTATCACACATATATCTTTTTTTAATATAGTTTCACTATAAATATATTTAAAAAATAAATTACTAAATTACTTAAAATTAATTTTTAAAAAAAGTAAAACCGTCTTTTAAAATTTAACCAGTATATAAAACCTTTTAATTTAAAATAACAATTTAAATTTATATATAAATCCATCTCAAGACTTTTTTATTCGTTTATTTCAAAAGTGCTTTTCTTTCTCTTTGCGCCCCACTACTGACCGAGAGTTTCTGCTTTCAAAGTTGGCTAAAGGAAGATGCTTGGTTAGAACTCAGGTTGTGAGGTTTGCGTTGAGAGGTTGGATAAGTAAAGAGCACGAGACTTGAATATAATATATAAATAAGACTTTTATTTGAACAGATTAATGGGAGGGCGGTCTGGCACTCGAGATAGCTCAGTCAGCATATTTAATTACTTTATCAAAATATATGTATCAGAAATTAAATTTGATGATTTTAAATATCTCATCCCAGCAAACAGTCGAAGGTGTAGAGACGGATGCACTCTTTTACTCCGCTACTGTGACTTCACTGTGGATCAGCGGATTCCCGTCTGATCCAACTTTACATTTAAGAATGCTAGTAGATACGCACACCAACACTCATCCAACTACTTAATATTCACTCAACTAAATCTCCACTACTCCACACCTCAATACTCGCCAAAATAAGAATCTTCGCAATCTACACCACAATCTACCATAATCTACACCACCATCTTATACTACTTCCTACCAACTTCCTTTCTCTTCATTTCAATCAATACTTTTAAGATCGCTTCCAATTCCTCTACCTCTCACAACTTAATTCGTTCGTTGCAGCACCATATCGACACAAAACTAATCCGACCAAAACTTTCGCCCAGTCACTGGCGTCGAAGCGATTTAACCGTCCCAACTTTATACTTTGCTGGATACAGCTTAATTTCAAACAAACTCTGATGACGCTCTATAGTCTCAACCTCACAAGGTCACGCTTATTCGCCTGGCCATTTTGAGTTTTCGGTGGTCTTTTCCGAAACTTGCAAGAATACGAATTGCTACAACTGAGTGTACAGCCCAAGCCTAAGTTTTTGAGCAAAAAGTTAGTCTTAATCATAACCCAAACCAACCAACCTTTTCCTTTGCAATAGTCTTTTTAGGTTATCGAGATAATTCACTGCATCGTAACCAAATTGTATTATTATTATTATTGATTTTGTTACTATTATTGTTATTATTATTAGGCTTTCAATATCATTAAAAACCAAAAACTGATTTTTTTTCCCCTCACCGAAAATTAAGTTACTTTATTCGGAGACTATTTATCTTTTAATAACTAAAAAATTCGAGAATCAATTTATAGGAAATTTCCACAGAAAGATATCCTGAAAGTTATTCTATACATTTTAAGTTTAATGAAACAACCTTCTGTTTACACAACAAGGAAAAACAAGCATTCATTATCATCTAAACAGCAAAAGTACATTAGCTTCCATGCGTAATTAAGAACTTCTAATTAGAGATTAATCCCTTTTTTTTATTATTATTATCGGAAAGAATTGTTCACGAATAAAGAAATAATTTATTTAAAAAATGTTTTCTTACATATAATCGTTAATCATTCTCTAAACCATTAATACTTTTCAAACTGTCAAAAGGATTTCAGTTAATCAAGTTCTTTAGTGTTAACTTTAGAAGTCTGGTTTGAAAAATTGTAAAAAGTTTCTTTACATTAGTTTGAGAACTGTTTTAGGGGAGGAAGTAAAAAATAATTTTTGTATAGTCATGTTAAATAAAAACTATCATATTATACCCAAAAGAAAATTTCTTCTTTTACATTCTACATAACAACGCCACCTATCTTTTCATGTAAACATGTATTTAATCTGTGTATTTTATATTAAAGGTTTCACTTATGCAGTTTTGGGCAATTTTAACAAATAGATGCTGAGACCTAGCCTTAAAGAAAATGACACAATTTGAGAAACTATATCGCCACCTATCGCTAGATGTACACCCAAACTAAATCAGCATTTTTCTTTTATCAAATTTCTATATATCAAATTTTATATATTTACACACTGTAACAGATGAGATATAATCTTAAAGGACACGAAGAATTTTTGTGTAGTCATGTTAAATAAAAACTAGCATATTATAGCCAACAAAAAATTTCTTGTTTTAACATTCTACATAACAACGCCACCTACTGTTTAAGTATTTAATCCTTGTTTCTTATATTAAAAATTTCACTTAAGCAGTTTTGTGCAATTTTAACAAACATATTCTGAGATGTAGCCATAAAGAAAAAAAATCACACAATAAGAAAAACAATATCACCACCTATCGCTAGATACACCCAAACTAAGTCATCATTTTACTTTTTCGTAATCTTTCACTTTACTTCTGAGAAATCAAATTTTATGTATTTACACGCTGTAGTAGATGAGATATAATCTTAAAGGACACGAAGAAAGTTGCAGCATTTTTCAAGATTGGCGCATATCAAGTTTTGCGCTTTTATACTCTATAAAAGCTGAAATATAGCCTTCCTGTACATGGAGAAATTCCCAATATAGCAACGCCACCAGTCGACTGACATGCAATCAAATTAGCATAGTTTTCCATAAAAGCTATCTCATCTCCCATATCACGTTTGGAGCAGTTATAGACTATGGAAACTGAGATACAGCCTTTCCTGTATTGGGAGAAATCACCTCGTAGTAGTATTACCCGTTGGACGATTTGCACCAAAATTTGATAGGCACTAATTATATTGGACCTCTAAGAACGTGTAAAACCGAAAGTCATTTTTTTTTTTTTTTTTTTTTTTTACGAATCCAATACTTTCTTCTAATATTTATACAAGAAATTAAAAATATTAAACATTACAGACTTAGTTTGATTGCACTGAGCTTTTCACTTCAAGAAAAATAGAATATTTTCTAACATCAGTATCATAAAAGAAGTTTAAAACCAAAATTTCATTTATCATTAAAATAACCAGAATCGGACAAAATTTTTTCCACTTAATGTTTATTTCAAAACAGGACAGATCTCTATTTATGGAAGTTATTACTTTCTCCTATATTATATGCGAGAAAACAATTGATTCGTAAAAACATTAGAGCTTCGGTTTTTAATAAATTTATTCGTTTTGAGAAGTTCAGAAAACGATTTCGCCATTTTTGGAAAATGTCTCTCTCAGTGTGTGTGTAAGAATATATTTCTGGTAGCTCTAACTCCAGAACTAAGGAACACATTTTATATACAGTATATATATGTATATATATACATACATATATATATACATACACACACATACACACATATATATATACATATATAATTGCACCTTGCATAAATTAGAGTTTGGTGGAGATCGAACAATAAGTAAAGTCGTCATACAATTTTTTTATAATTCATTATGTGTAGTACAGGACATAATTTCGTATAAATATAAACAATTGAGTATTAATTTTAACCATTAATTGCAATATTTTAAATATATATAAAACAGTGTTAGTCAATAAATAAAAAATAAAAAAAAATGTATGTAGCAGCATCACTTCTTTCCTTCCTACACCCTTCCCCCTTCCTCACCCTTCGTGGAGATGTACGTTTTCAATACAGTCGAACCTCGTTAACGTGAACTCTGTTAACGTTAATTACTTTTAACCTGAACTGTTTCCACAATACCCGTCAAAATAAAGATTAGTTTGGTTACATAAAGATTAGTTACTGATAAAATGAACATTTTTTTTTTTTTTTTTTTACTCTCTTTGAGATTCACGTTAACAAAGTTCGACTGTATGAGATTTTTTTTTTTTTTTTTTTTTAAGAATTCGTTAGTCTCTTGAAAAGGAATCCTTAAACCAAAGATCTGTAAGAATTTTAATCAAAGAAACGAGGGGGGGAGGGGGGGCAGAAAAAAAACTTGAAAAATAACTTTTTATCATACGTCGTCTTGTAGGGCATAACATTGACTTTCTTTGGACATTTAGTGTTATATTTCTCTGAGATGAAAATCGCCTACATACATCATAGAAAATAATTTTAAGAAATAATTTTCACTGAGTAAATATTTCTAGAAAATACACAACAAATTTTCTAGTTGTTCGCATTCTTTGATGAAAGGTGCGCTGTCTAGTAAAATATATGCTCTGCGGTTAAATCACTTATTGACAAACCCCGTAATTAAGGGATTAAAGAATAAAAAATGTCACAGAAATATAAAAAAAACTTTTTGATAAATGATTTTCGTTAACCAAAAGACGTAAACGTTGGCAGCTGTGAGCTTCTAGTACCTGAAAGCCACAACGCTAAACAATCGATTACCTAATAGGACGGGCTTAATACTAATAAAGGAGGAGAGTAAATAATAACTAACAAATGATAAGATCTACAGCAAATGTTTTTATTTACAAATAAATAAACTATTCGCAAATTTTAATTTTTTTTTAACAAAGAAATCGAATAACTATTAAATTATAAGAATTACAAAGAATGTTTTTATTTACAACTAGCTGACCCGTCCGGCTTCGCACTGATGAACAAATTTTAGTTAAAGATGGATTGATATGTAAAAAATCAAGAAATATATCAGTTTATATGTTATAGTCAGGCAATATTATTAACTGGAAAGTCAAAATATAATTTTACAATTATTTTTTTTTAATTAGTTGTTAAATGTTGGCAATTTTTACTTAATGCTATTTATTTATTTATTTATTTATTTCATAAAAAGAAACATTTCTTTACTCATGAATAAAAAATATTGAAAAATAAACCTATGACATGAAAATGTTTTTGATAAAATTGACGTCATAATAGCTTTAATTATTATTTATTTTTTCATTTCGCAAATATATTTAATTTTTTCCATAATTGATTATTATTTTACTAATGTATATTAAAGGAGAAATCAATAATATGAAACAATATTCGTACAATATATACTATTACAGAAACCGGTGTGAACCAACCACACGACTTCCATTACCCACTATTACACGTAATATATACAATTTATTGGAGGTATTACTTGCCTTTTTTGAGATTTTCGAGTAAGAGAAACTTGATACACGTATAAAGACACATACAACAGAGTTTGCATAGCGAGTTAAAAAATAAGGGGAAAAAAATAGATAGTTATTTTTTTAAACACGAATTTCCGAGATCTAAAACTGAACTACCTAATCAGGATGACCGTTAATATTCCTGTAATAAGCACGTAATACTTGAGAAAGGTTATCTAAATTGGATTAAAGAAAAAAATTTCAAGAATACGTTAGAGCCGTTTTTGAGATACCAACTTTTCTTAAAACTTAACATATTATTGACCTAAAAACAATAATTACATACAAAAGGATATTTAATAGGAAGTTAACATGGCGAGTTTGAAAAAAATCCGTACAGGCGTTTTTAAAGGAACGCACTTGCGAAGACTGAAATTGAGCTGTTTATAGAGGACGCCTATCAATTTTCCTGAACTAAGCAACTTTTCAATCGAAAGGGCATCTAATATATTATTTATATAGCAACTTTGAAGAAAATCATTAGAGGTGTTTTTGAATATGGGCTTAGGGTCCCATTTCTGGTTTTCGATGACCCAATTCCGGTTTTTCAATTTTCACGAAAATTTGGAAAATTTATCTGTACACCAGACCTGAATCACTTGTGAAGTTTAGTAGTTCTATTTTTATTAGTTTTGGAGATATGACAGCCAGAAGATTACACACACACGTGCACATATACACACACACTGACCAATTGCCAAAACCTATACAATACTTCCACTACCTACGGTAGTAGGGTAATTGAAGTAAACACATACATCTCGTATTTACTACGATAATATACAGATTTTCGTATTACGTTTTCGATCGCCAAATACAAAAATCGCCAATGACGATAGATATCAAATCTATGCTTTGTTTTCAATTAAAATATTGAAAATTTTAATTAAAAATTTATTTTGCCAAAATTTATTATAGCTTCTAGCACTTAGAGAGAGACAGTGTAACTTTTGATTATTGAAAGAAAAAAAAAAAAAAAAAAAAAAGCAATCGGCTTTTTAGTTCTAGCGATCGTTCTCTACATATGCATATAAACCTTTCTTTTTTTTATATTAGTATAGCTATAGAGCATAGGTATATTAAAAAGGTTTCCAGTCAACATAATGTAACTCAAATAATTAAATGCTATTTACATTTCAGTAATGGCTGTATGCGCTATGTATATTGAGCTACTTGCCATAACTGTTAGTTGCTAAAAATAGTCGCCAAATAAATTTAAACATCCCAATACGCAAGCGAAGTATGACATCACTGACCGCCCGTGGATGCAAGAAAAAGATTTTCCATGTTAATCGCTCATTGGACTTTTTTTTTTTTTTTTTTTTTTTTTTTTTAATTAAAAATCTAGAAGAATTATTTCCCGATTTTAATCCTCATATTTGGGTATAGATATGTATTAGTTATTGTATGCATGCGTTAGATTGAGTTATTTTGCTGTCAAATTGACAAAATTTTAATTTTAAATTTCAAAACTGTCACCCTTAGCGTTTTTTGTATTTGGCGATCAAAAACGTAATACGAAAATATACATGCCAGATGTATATTTTCGTAATATGTATTGTACGAAATATTGTTTCATA
Organism: Salticus scenicus; assembly: GCA_963930645.1. Classification (NCBI taxonomy): domain Eukaryota; kingdom Metazoa; phylum Arthropoda; class Arachnida; order Araneae; family Salticidae; genus Salticus; species Salticus scenicus. The sequence goes on from OZ005656.1 coordinate 244,281,527, forward strand.
TTATTCGTTACACTCTTAATGTAAGTTTTTAAAATAACCATGATTTTTGAAAGGAATTAAATTATTTTCGCCAGATAATTTGGCGATATTTTTTTTTTTTTTTTTTTTGCCAAGGATGACGGATATCAAATCTATTCCGCTGCAACATATTAGTATATTATATCAGATACTTTATTTAGACATTTGAAAACAAATTTGACTTCAAATTATGATAGAATATTTATCCTTTCCCTTTTAATTAGTTTATTAGTTGGATGTGTTATTGTGTAAATATCATCCTTTGAAATGAAATGTTTATGTTTTCAATCGAATATGGAAATTTGCCATTTTTTTTTCTAGAGTTTTGAAATTTAAAATTCCAATTTTATCAATTTTACAACAAAAACAATTTAATCTAACGGATGCACATGATAACTAATACATATCTATATCCAAATATGGGGATTAAAATGGGGAAATAATTTTCCTCGATCTTTATTATTTTTTTACAAAAAATCCAGTTCACTTTTTATATTATTGTTCGCGTGAAAATATATTTTATTATATGTCTAAAAATAAATTAATTCGTAAATCTTATTGGCAACAATTATAAATTAAAATAAATAATATTATAAAATAGAATTTCTTATTTTATTTTATTTTATTTATTTATTTATTTTTAAATTCCAATTTCGTTTACACACATCAGTTTAAACCACGGAGTAATAAAGACTCCTCCGTGGTTTAAACATTGATGCTTAGATATTATATCATATCATATCAAATTAAATTATTAGAAAAATAAACACTTTTAATTCTATAATGACGTCAGATTTAACGTGTAAGTTTAACAATTAAAAAAGCTTTATATGAATTTCAATTTAATGCACGTGCAAATATATTTCTTTTCTTTTCACGTCAACATATTTTAAAAACGAAATGAATATGTAAATGTTTCTTTTATGTTGGCAGCAGCTAATTTTTTTAACATTTCATTATTTCCATTTCTATTACGGCTTCTATGGGGATTTTAATTAAACTGCTCAGATTTTAAACTAAAATTTATTTTATCAAAATTAAATATAGCCTATAACAATATGGCATACTGTAGCTTTCGGTCAGTGAAAGAAGTTTTTAAATCGGTTCAGTAGTTTCAGAGATTACCCTCCACAAACAAACAATTTTTTGCGCTTTATATAATGATATAGATATAGATATAAGATGAAAAAAATAAATAAATTCTTTTTTTTTTTTTTTGGCAACAATTAAATTAATGATAAATTTAAATGGCTAATTTTTTGCTATTATTAGCTTACAAAATTGCTATTTTATGCATAAAAATCGCAAAAACAAAGTTTTTTCGGAATAAAAGGTAGCCAACTTTTTAAGTTAGGGTATAAGCTATCTCCATAACAAATTTCATCGAAATCCATCGAGCAGTTTTAGCGTGAAACTCAGTCAAATAAACGGACATTCACATTTATAATATATATAAGATTTGTTCATTTTATTATTGAAGTATTTAATATCACCCTATAAAAATCCAAAATATTTATAAAATCTGAAATTTAAAAGAAAAGAAAAATCACCGCAATTTTTTTAATAACTTTATTTTAAGAATAGAATAAATAAATAAATAAATAAAAATCTCAAAAACTATATATATATATATATATATATATATATATATATTGTTGTGTTGTCTCCTTTTTGTTTTTTGTTCTTGCTAACACGTGCTTCTCTTTCACTTAGTAATGCTATCCTTAAACTCCCTATTTATTTATTTATTGTGTTTTTGTGTTTTTTGTTCATGAGCTCAGACTTTACATCCACGTATTAAACCCCCCCCCCCCTCCTGCCCTTACCCTTGCCAAGTGTTTTTTTTTTTTTTTTTTTTAATCCATCACGAACCTATATTTTCATCTGTTCTATTCATCTGTCACCTGAAGCTCCATGTGCTTCAGAAACAAGTTCCCTCGAACTCCGGTATTTAAAACTATTAAAAATCGTGAAAAAATAAATAAATAAATAAATAAAGGAACATACCTTTAAATATTTTCGATTTTCAGGACAAAGTTAAATATCATTTTAAAAATATTATTTATTAATAAGTATTAACATGCATAGAAATATTTTGAATTACTTTCTGAAGAAATTGGATAGACGTAACTTAACGTAACTTATAACGTAACTTAACGTAACTATAAACGTAACTTAACCAAAACTAAGTGGGGGAAAAAAAAAAAGAAGAAGAAGAACATTCTTATCCGAATGACGTGTTTTTATTGATTCAAAATGATTCTATAAAAAGTGTTTTGATACGTAATGTCGAAGGGGTTTGTATTATGAAATGCAAAATTATATTTATTTTAGTCCTATTTTCAACGATAGATATTACGCCATTCCTAAGAAATTTATTCTGCCTTCCTATTTATTATTACTCTCCGCCCCTCCTTACAGCTCCGCCCCTCCTAGTAATACGGAATGAAATTTTATATTGTGCCCGTGTTCCTAAATGGATTTTTTTTTTTTTTTTTTTTCATTTAAAATTATAAAAGTGCTATTTGCAATGATAGCGATTATGTCATTACTAAGAAATTTATTCGGCGTTCCTATTTATTATTACAGATCCGCCCCTCCTGATACTTCTACAAATATGGAATGAAATTTTATATTGTACCAGTATTTTCCTAAATAGAAAACGTGCACAAAGTATACGAATTTTGCTATGTTAGTATTTTAATTCACTGCAAATTTCTTACTTTTTTTTTTTTTTTTTTTTTTTTTTCAAAATTAATTGCTTAAAATCGAATAATCTTTAGGAGTTTATCGAGGGATTTTTATTTATTTATTTATTTATTATGCTTACTTATTTATATATTTATTTATTTCATTATTTCACTGAAATAAACTAATGCAATATTTAAAGTTACAAGATATATGAAGCGAAAAATCTTCTATATAGAAAATCCTTTGCAAATATTAACTGTTAAAAATAAATTAATTTAAAAATTTCCTATTTTTCTTTAATATATATATATATATATATATATTTTTTTTTTTTTTTTTTTTTTTTTTTTTTCTATGTGTTCATCTCATATAACACATTTTCTTCTTTAGATATCTACAGAGTGTTTCAAAGAGAAGTAGATATCTGCAAAATATCTTAAAAAGGCGTTTAGGATAAACTGTGCAATAAAGAATAAGACAGAGTCAAAAAATTCGTTAATTATATCGTTTTGATTTACGACACAAATATCAAAAGCACATTCAGCTCTGGAATAAGACATATATATGTAATTATGATGTTTAATCAGAACTGTATTAAGTTTAATAATTTAACGTCAAATTTTCTTTTTTTTTAATTTAATGCATGTTCAATATAGATATATACCAAATCTTTAAACATACCTGCCAACATTCTAATCATTAATATTCCATAGCATCATTCGTACACTCCCCTTTTTTCACACCACTTTCAGGAATGGAACACCGGCGCAGAATTCATACCGGTATTCGTTTAAGAAATTTCTCTGCCTATAATATGGTTGGTTTAAGAAGTAGAAAAATTTGTTACGTTGATAGTGGTATGAGTTCTGCGCCCGTGTTCCATCCCTGAACTTTATTATAAGAGTAATTTTCTCCATCACTATTTACGAATAAATAAAAAATAAAATACTCTAAAGAGTGACTAGTATGAAAATAATATTAGGTACTAAGAATACTATGGAATATTTATTACAATGTTGGCAGGTATGCTTCACGTAACTAATGTAAAAGTGCATCTAAAAAATTCTAAATGAAATATCTATTGTAATATTAATATACTGAAACCGTATAACACTTAAACAGTGATTGGTATAAAATAATTTATATTTGAACATCTTTGTACTGAATATATTCTGCATCAAATTAATCATAAACAAATAACTAACAGCCTATGAGTTAGCAGGTGTTTTCCGTCAGATGTAGGATGTTCGAATGTTTACTTGGGTTTAAGGGTAATGGAGGAATTCATCAAAAAATTGTGCATTGTAGGAGTGTTTCGGTTATATTAAAATATCTAATGTTTAAAATTTGTTTTTTAATACATTTGTTCTTCATACAATGCATTTGATGCATTAATTTTCAATTGTAAATATTATAACAGTATGATGGGAAATAAAAGAAAGTGTATTTCACTGAGTTCCGAATGTGACATTTGGAGTTCAGTGGCATTTTCCTGACTTAAAAGCGTAATGGAGTTCGACATGAAAAAGGTGAAATCCGTAATCTTATCACTTCAAAAACAAAAATTGTTATTGTGAAATTTCGGTGATGGTAATTTGTATATGTTTCTTTAGAGTTTGAAAAATTTCATCTCTGAAAATGACCTAAGAAAAGTCGGTAAATGGGACCTTTGGATTGATATAAATAAGTTCTGAATGATATAATAGATATTAATACACTGACACCGACAGCATTACAAAATAGTTTACTATATAAATTTTCATTTATCATGTTATTTATATCATACTTGAAATTTTTATCTTAAAACAGATTGCATGCAGCCTCCGGGTTAGCAGGCAATTTCCTTCTGAATCGCACTTTGGTGCATACGCAGGGTTATCCTAGGGTCATGGAACAAAGTTCTCATTTTAGCGCCGTTTGGCTCCTGGAAACTTTTAATAGAAATAATTACGTTATTTAATCAATCAACTGTAACAGTTTTCACTGATTCAGTAACATAAAAGTTGTTATTAAAATTTTCCAGTTGCCAAAACTTGCTAAGTTGACATGTATAAGAGAACATCACAAGGATTCAGAATTGCATAGGAACCCATACCTTTAAACGTCATTTTAATCCCTTTAAGTAACAGGTAATTTCGCCTGGATATGGGTGGGCTTTCCAGTGTTACATTTTTTTAAAGAGATTTTTCACGCTAATCTTTATATAAATAAATAAATTATGCTTTCATCCATGTATTTTATTGCAGTGATTGCAATGAAAGGAATTCTGTATATAATTTTGAGAAATAATGTTACATGCAAGATTTTAAAATTTAGAGAGTAGGCGGAGTTAGTAGTACACAGCAAAACATGCAGTTCTTAAAATGTTAAAATGACTTTTGTGGATATGAGAACTCATACAATTCTGAATTCTCTTGATGTTATCTACCTACCCTCCGAGTTTCTCCCGTGACCTCGGAATCACCCTCTTTATCTACCTGTATATATGTCTATAAGCCAATGCCAATGCCTGTAGGCGTGTGTGTCAGCGGATAGCGTAATGCAAAGACTGTAGCACTGACAGTCATTTAATTTGCAAAAAGATAAACCTCAAAGTGTCCCAGAGCACCTCGAAGCCCAATTTTCTAGTATTTTATCAGATTTAATTATTTATTTATTTATTTATTTATTTTTTTTTTTTTTTTTTTTTCAGATGAATTAAATTATGAAAGTAATAACCTTATAATAATTTTAAATTAGCCATATAATCTATAGCTTTTACTGCAGTGTTTACGAGTTACCTTTTATGACACAAAAACAAATTTTACGAGTTCATAATAATACCCCCCCCCCTGAATATTAATAAAAATAACCTAGGACAAGTACTATTATCTGATGTTCATCGAATGAAAAAAGGGCGGTTTCAAAAAATTATTTTCCAAATTTTTATTATTATTTTTTTATCCTTTTTTATATAAATTGCAAACTGATAAAGTGCTATTACAATAAATCATGCTGTATTCTATTTTTATATAATCAAGTATATTGTTTTCAATGTAGATCATTATAACAAAAAAAATAATAATAATAAAGTAGCACTGCTAAGTTACAGATTCGAAGTTTGTGAAAAAATGGTGAGAATTATGGCATGTCTTCAAATGTAAATAATTGTGTTACTTTTAGGCATACATACATGCATTCAAATTAATATTCCGTACTACTGTTAATACCGCCTAATTTTCCAGACCATTTTAATTTCAGAGTAATTGTCACCAAATTTAATTACAATTAAATAAAATGAACAATATTCTAAATAAAAGACTGATGTTGAAAAAGAAGCGAGGACTACAGGATTACGGAATATTGGCAGATTGGCAGGTATGCTTTTAAGTAATAATTCCTTTTCTTTGTATCTAAAATATTTACTCTGATTACAGAAAATACAAAGATCATGATGGCAAATGAATTTTATTCTAGTTTAATTTAAAGGTCGAACTTCTATTCATTTTTTTATTTTTTTTTCCCTTATATAACACTTTATATACAATAATCGCCGTATTCTTCTTTTGTCTTTTGAAGATATGTGTTACAAACGATTAATGCAGATTAATATTAAAAGAATAAATAACTTAATAAAGGTGTATTCAAAAAATAGCGAGCACTGATAATCCTGTTTATATATACAGTGGGTGAAATATTTTACCGTGGTAAGGTAATTTTCCTCGCCTATAATTTTTATTCTATTAGTAGTTCCACAGTAAATGTATTGTCAGTCACACACTGGGATATTTCACCTTTCACTTCTATTTTCTAACAATAACCACTATCCTATTTAATCAAAAAAGTCTGCTGCAATACCTGATGAAATGTAATATTTTTGAAAAATATCAAAAGTGGGGCTTACTGTTTAAATAAGAAAATGGGTGTACCCAAAAATAGCATGAAAGTACCGCCGGAATCAGGATGCCATAATAAATGCTATAACTTTATTTTTTAACACCACTAACTTTTTAGAGCATTAGTCTGTTGGTTCAAATAGACCTATAAAGGCTGACCTAGCACCCTGACTGCGGAAAAATTTTTATTGACTTTTCTCGATGATGTTTACAAACAAACAGGATTATCAGCGTTTGCTATTTTGAATGCACCTGTATTTATTTGACGTCACCAGATTTTGTAACTTTTTCGTTCAATAGTCACTAATAATTTTGAGAAGTGATATCATATACAAGGTGATTCAACGATGAAGGAAAATCTTTGAGGGGAGGTAGGACACATCATTAAGTCTCAGAATTGTATAGGAACCTATGTCCCCAAACTTTATTTTACCTTTTACGGACCATGTGTTTTCTGGAGTTTTTAACAAAAAGCTCCGCCTACTGGCATTTCTTGTGAATGGTGCTCTATTTAACTGAAAGGTTCTGTCTTTTACTGTTAATCGCACAAAATTCATGATAAAAGTGTTATTTCCGAATACTACACACTGATCGAATAAATGCTTATATTGTGAATAATTTTTCAGATGTAGTATAACGCGCACGAAATGTGAAATTTACGCATTACGCGGATTTTCTAATACATCGCAAAGTGATACTCAGCGTTCTGAACTTTTATAATTTATTCGCAATCATTTTTAGCCCCGCCTCTTTTTCATACCGGAAATTTCGAAAAATAATTTTCATATTTAATCGTTGTCGCATGTTAAAGAGAGATAATCTACTAAATAACTTGTGCGAAAAGAAGGCGGTGCTAATAATGATTATGAATACATTATAAAAGTTGGGAACGCTGGTCATACTATACAACCATCTCATTAATAACCGTACAATTGTTAACGCACTTTGAAAAATTGGCCTTTTTTCATACAACTTTATTTTTATAATAATTCTCTCCAAATGTTGTTATGATTCAGTAAGAATAAAATTACTGTAAAAAATGACTGATGTGAAAAAAAAAAAAGCATCTAATAAAAATTCGTATCACCTGGCATTTTTGGAGCTGTTCGCCAATCCATACTTCGACGCTATCAAACATGCATTACGGCTGGTGATCGCAATTTTGAATACTTATTGTAAATATTGATGCAAAGAAGCACTTTGTTTTTATGCGTTTTTACTTTCGTTTTTTGAATTTTTTTTTTATTTCATATTTATTTTTTTGTGTTATGCCTATACAAAACATGTATTTTTTAGTAAACTATTCTACCTCTTAATGTTTGTTCCATGACTGTAGAAATATTCGCATTTGAAACTCCATCTACGTTGTAACTTTTAAAATCTGTGTGTTACAGTATATCTAATAAATTTTCACAATATTAATATTATTCAAACAATGTTCATTATTTGGAATTAAAATTTTGATTATGCATGCCTTTTGTATGATAAGCAATTATACATAGAATCTCTCTGTTAAATAATACATCATTCAAGATTAACGGCAGTAGGCGTAGCTTACTGGTAAAAAACACGGAAAACACATGGTCCGTAAAGGGTTAAAATGACGTTTGGGAACATGGGTTCCTATGCGATTCTGAGTCCTAAAGATGTGTCCTACCTCCCCTCAAAGTTTTTCCCATCATCGTTGAATCACCCTGTATACATAATAGACGATTAATATTCAAAGTGTTTAGGCAACCATTATATATAAAGATTAATGGCGGATATTGAATAGAACTGTCACTGAATTTAGCAGCACAGTACTGGAAAAAATGAAATGGAGGCATGCTCAGAGGTGCAAAATTGTACATTTTTTTATCCCCAGTATTTAATTGCAAAAAATTTTATAATGTTTAATCACAGAAATCTACCAAAAAAATTTATTAAAATGTTTGATTAAAAATTTCCGGTAGCAAATAAACGTACAAGTTGGCAGCCATGCCTGTTAAATAGCTTTTTCTGATCCGCCGTAATTAAAGGTTTAATCAATGAAAACTATGATATAAATATATAAATTTTTCGATTAAAATTTTTCAGTAGCGAAAAGGTGCAAAAGTTGCCAGCTATAAATATTTAAGACACGAAGGCTAAAGCAATAAAATATCGGCTATTTAATAGGCCTTCCGCTGCAGATTTAGCTCTAATAAATGATAAGACTAAATAATAATAACTAATAAATGATAAGATCGAAAGAATATGTTTTATAAATTAATTAATTAATTAATTTTATTTATTAATAATATTTATGTATTATATTAACATATTTTATTTATAATAATGAAATCGAATAAGTAATAAATTATAAGAATTACAGAGATATTTTTTTATTTACAATTGGTGCATTTTATTATTAAAATAATTAACATTATTCTATAAAAATGAGGAATATTTATAACAACAGTTATTTAAAATTATTTTGTCTTTTTAATGTATGCTCCATTTCAGACATTTAGAAAAAAACATTAACTATAGCTCTTTTCAATGATATTGTTTTTAGAAAAAGATGGATTAGGCTATTTGAAAATATTCAAAGCCACGAAAAATATATAGTAAAATGTCTTTAAAATTTTCCGATTTTCAAGACTATATTAAAATAATTTAAAAAATCTTACTTATTAGCAAGTGTTGACATCCTAAAAAATAAAAAAAAAAATTACTTTTTGGGGAAATAGCATAACATTATTTTCTACAAACCTAACATAGTTAAAAACTAAGGAGAAAAATGCATTATTAGCTGTTTTAGCAGTTCTTTACAGATTCAAAATAATTTTCCGAAAAGTGCTTTTATAAATAATGTCTAAAAGAATTTAAATTAGAAAATGCAAACTTTTATTTAATTCCTTCTCTAGGTATATGAAATATTTAACAGATTTTTTCTGCATTCTTCATTATTACTAAAGTCCTGTCCCTGATATTTCCATTTAGGTAAAAAAAAATTTATTTTCTCTTAAATGGGAAAGTTATTTATGATATACAAAACGCGCTATTACATACTCGCCAACCGTCTCATTATGAAGCGCAAAATTTTTCGTACCCGCCTTTTTTTCTCACAATAGTCACATTTTAATTTTAGTGTAATTTTGTTGTTATTTAATCGTAAAACATTTGGAGAGGATTGCTCTAAAAATTAAGTGGTGTAGGAAAAGGGTCGTTTTCAATGGGAGTTAACAATTTTACGCTTATTAATGAGATGGTTGAGAGGTATGTATTGCTTATTTTCACTGGAAATTGCCCACTGTAAAATTTTTCTATGAAACGATTTAATTCGAGATTTAACTTAAGTCCATGAGACTTTATTTTATTTATTTTATATTATTTATTTATCTATTTATTTATTTTATTCTTTTATTTATTTATTTATTTTTCATTGTGCCACTGAAGTAAAATAATGTAATACTTAAAGCTACAAGATATTTGAAGAAATTTTCATTCATCTCGAAAATACTTTGCAAATATTAATTATTAAATTAATAAATAAATAAAGAGTCTACCTTTTAAATTTATATATATATATATGTATATAGTAATATAATATTATCAGTGCAAACATTTGAAATTTAAAGATGATTTAATTTCAGTATTCAAACAATTATTCTGATCAAAAACGAAGACCACCCAAATCAAACAAAAAATAAATAAAGTAAAATCTAAATGAATTATAGCAAATTGGAATGAGAAAAAAGCAATATTTGCATTCTAACGTTATCAAGGGCCTGGTAGAATGCAAATATGCTAAAAAATGGATGATTTTCTGTCACAAAGAAAGCGAAAGCTAAGAATTTCTTTGTTCTCAGGCCCGAAACACCCATTTTAAATAAATCCAGAAAAAACGAAAATCAAAATAAAACTCATCACAACAAATGATAATCCAATAACCATTTAAAAACATAGATAAACTCACCATTACAAATATTAATCCAAAAATTACTTTAAAAATTATTATTGAAAAAGAGGCAACTCATAGTTTATGAAAAACGAGACACATGTGAAATTGAACAAGCAGATATTAGTTAAAAGCACAGTTAGTCAGCTCAAAATTAGCAGTGAACATGGAGTAAAATAGAGAATTCACATACCTAAACAGGTTGAATCCTTACGTAAAGTAATGTTCATATTAATTATAGTAACATGAATAGTGCTGCCATCTACAGTAATGTTATGAAAATAATGGAAAAAAAATTAAATAAATCAATTAAATAAATAAAGAAAGAAAGAAAAGAAAAGAAAATGGATAAATAATAAAAGAAAAATAAATAAAATACATATAATGTCTGCCAGGGTTTAGCTGAGTAAAAATTTTCTTTAGCAAAAAAGCTAAAATCAGAAAAAAAGCTTTAGCAAAATGCTAAAATGCCAGAAACATTAGAAAAAGATTAATATCAGTTTACACATTATTCTAAACGCTTCAATATGTTTGACTTTCATTTGTAAATTAAACTTAAAAGTTTTTAATCAGGTCCTTAAAGAGTTATACAGAGAAGATAAAAAAATTTTAATTTGAAATGAAAAACAAAAAAGTAATTAATAATTGTATTTACCACTGTAACCAGATCAATTCGAATATAGTACAAGCATATATTTTAACACATTTATTGACAGACATGAAAAATATTAAATTTACAATTATTACTTTATATTGTAAACTTTTTCAAAGCAATATGAACATCTTAGATACGACTTATATTCTTTTTCTGGAGATATAATTATTACTATAGCATTTAAAACTACATTAAGCTTATACTGTATCTGAAAATAAAAACATAACTTACAAAAGTAAAAAAAAAAAAAAAAAAAAAAAAAAAAAAAAAAAGTAATATAAGTGAAATTTGTTTATTACTATTCAAAGCTTTATGGTTTATAATTTTCCTTTCTTTCATATTAGACCACTTTACAAACGCCTCATGTTTATTTAGAAATTGATTTCTTGTATGTGATTCATATGCGTAGTTCAGCGTTTGATTTTCCTTATATGCGTGAATCGACGGATTTTTCTTGATCAATGTTGCGATTTTTTTTCCATGAAAGATTCATTATAATATTTTCGCCGAAGATTCTTTTTTTTCCCTTTCAATTTGTGTTTTGTAAGATGCTTTAGCAGAAAAGCAAAAACATGTTATTTCATTTTCGCATTTTGGATAAGTCTTTTAGCATTTCGTGAAAAATGCTACCATAGCGGAAAAACTGATGTCTGTACAAAATGGCCAGGAAGCATGGAGCAAAGGTAAAGAAGACATAAACCTATTCAAACTAAAAATAAATTTTTTTTGTTTTGGATTCAGATATTCAATATAGATATTTGAATAGTGCTGCCAACTACGATTGTAATTTGCCACGAAGATTGAAAGATAATGGAAATAAAAACTAACCATTAAATACCTAATTTAAAATCATATATCATAATCTCTAGACTTAAAATACAGTTTATTGGGAAAAAAAAATTTTTAGACCTAAATTTCAATTTAAATTGGAAAAAAATTTGAGAGAGAGAAAAATAATAATAATAATAATTTTAAAAAATTTAATTAAGTGTTCATGATATCCATTAATTAACGCTAAATTTTTAAAGAATCAAAATTGTACGTTTTGATGTTTGTCAGACACTAAATATTTTATCCGTGGATTAAAATTAAGAAGAATATTGACAAAAACAGATTTATGTAAACATGTTTTAAAATTAGTAAAAAAATTTACTTTAAAGGGGAAATCTTTCCGTTTATCATATAAGTCAAAATCCAATTGGCTATTACTATTAAGAATAATCTTTAAATCTAAGAAACTAATAACACTAGATTCCAAATCAGTACTACTAAGAGAGAGATTTTCAGGATAATTAACAGGTAAGTCTAGATTGGTGTTATGTTTACCCAAATATAATATAATTATATCATCTATGTATCTTAGTAATTTAAAATTAGTACACTCAATGTAACGCTCACAATAATATAAGTATAGATCAGCTAACATACTAGAAGCAATGCCACCTTGTGGCAAACCTAAACGTTGTTTATATAAAGAATTATTGAATAAAATATAGTTATGGTATAGGATAAACCTAATCAGAGTTTTAAAGGCTGATGGAGTTATGTTATTATTTAGATTTAGAAACTGCATATTTTCTAGTAAAAGTTTATTTATAATATCAAACATATCTTTAATAACAATATTATTAAAAAGATCATTGAAATCAAATGTTTTTAATTTTATTTTTGAGTTGAAAACTATTTTTTATAAAAAAATTACTTTTGTTAGAAACAATATAACTATGTAATTTTTTAAGGATATTTAACAACATAATATTTGCATTAGAAGTATAGACATTACAAGCTACAGTAACAGTACGAAATTTAATAACATCTTTATGAAATTTTGGAATTACTACTAAATAAGGATAATTATAGTTATTATTTTTAGTATTTATTAACTTGTAATAATTAAATATATGCCTATTTTTAATTTCTAGATTGTCATTAATCTTAACAAAAATGTTACTAGTATCCATGGTATCAAAAAGAAATTGTATATAATACTTTTTGCAAATAATTGCATAGTTATTATCCGCCTTGTCAACATAAGTAATAATGAATTTAGACTGTAAATCTAGAATTGCTTAATTAATTGCTTTGAAGTTATAGTACTTGATATTAGAAAGATGGTGCATATTATAAACTAAATCAAGTTTAAATTTATCAAGTAACTTAAATTTCCACTCATTAAAAAATTTATCAAGTAACTTAAATTTCCACTCATTAAAAAATTTCACTAGTTTATTATAATCAATAGCGATTTTGTATATAAAGAGATCCAAGTCTAAATTAAATTGAGCAATGATATCAATAAATTTGAATTTTGAAGGCATACGAAATTTAGTACCATACTTCATCAAAGATCTTGTAAGATTTTCCACAATATTGATATTGCCAGTAATAATATGACCATGAGATGGATTGAAAAGAGATTTATATTTGGAATCAGAACAATAGCACGGAGGCTGTTCATTAGAAGTAAGAAATTTAGCAAATTTATTGTAGTTAAATATTTTTCTTCCTAAAGTAATATTGTATTTAGTTTTTTGAATGACGAAGTTTTTATAGGAAAAAGATTGGACGGATCATTAAGGATATTGTGATATGATGTTTATTAAAAACAGGATGAGAAAAATTTATCACCAAGAGAGAGTTATTTATTTTTTGACTAGATGTAAAATAGTGTGTTATTGTGATCGTAAAGTAAATTTATTTGAAAATTGCAAAATAATGTATAATTATAAAATTAAGTTATCTGTTTTAATTGATTAAGTATTGAAACAATTATTTGCACTCAAAATTCAGGTTCTTTATCTTCCTTGTGGCATTAGCCAAAATGTACATGGATTCTACTACTTTTAAATTGAGAATACAAATCTTAATAAAGTCTCATACCTCAAATCTTCATCATCAAAATAAAAAACAAGAATACTTGCAACAATAAATAATGACTAGAAACTCTTGATTCTTGACTTTATATCTTTCTTACTTGAAAACCTTAATAAGGTCAAACTCCAGTCAGCATTGTTTTCTGTTCTTGAAAGAATTATTACATACTGGCAAAACAATGAATTAATAACCATATCCAAATAAATGTAGCTATTTAATACAAATAAACTATTTAGAAAACAATTATATTATATTGTGAGAAATTTTTAGTTAGAATCAGTTAAAGTAAAAAATATCAAGATATTGAAGAAATATACATTTTTAGCTATTAAGAAAAAGCAACTTTCTTATAGCAATGAAATCTCCAGAACTGAACTAATTTTTAAAAATCGCTACCGACGATCGTTTTTGAGACACGCCCTTGCGTTAAATTGATTGGATGACAGGAGGAGCCACATAGGTTGTGTGATGCTATGTCACAAGATTTGTGGCCAATCGGGAATGCTGTGGGCGTGGTTTATAGCGATGACGTAATTTAAGCAATACCTGTACCTTAGGGGTGGAGAAAAAAGAAAAATTAAGTTTTAGAAAATAAATCTCAGAACAAAAATTTGCAATTTACAGGGCACATGTGAATAAAATAAAATATTGAAATATGAGTTAAGAATTCAAACGATCTTAAATTAAAATGTGTTTTAGAATAAACAAAGAATTAAATTAATTCAGAAAACATGAAATATTAACTAATTTATATTTCTCATAATGATAAAATTATGAAAATTTTAAATTTTTTAATACATTAATTAAATATAAACAGGAAAGATTGCATGTCACAATGTGACATTACTCCCCGATCATTGCTGAAAAAAAACGAAAACTACCTAAGATTGAAAATATTCAAATCTATCTTTGAATTGCCTATCTTTGAATTATCAAAACACTAAAGTCTTTTTTTTTTAGAAAATTGCCCAATAAATGATGCTGACCGTGTTACAAAGGAATAACATGGCAAATTTACAATCAAATTTGCATTATTTTTGATATTACATAAAAATGATACATTATACAATATTGAAAATATATACATAGTGCTGAAACATTATAATTGTTTACAAAAACATATACCATTATTGTCATGACATGAGCTCAAAAAAAAAAAAAAAAAAAGGAATTCCAAAATAAAGAATACAAATTGTATCTGTATGTATACAGTAATTATTCTCATTAAGTTTAAAATATATGCACCATGGTTTTAACAAAAGAAATTTCACATTCTGACATGTAAGGAAAAATTATATCGTGTATAAATGTGTTCACAAAATACCTATATATGAAATCAGACATGAAAGATGGGCGAAATGGGAAAAAAAATTAAAAAAATTATACAATAATATATGTCAGATTCACACAAATACACCCGATATATGTATACATTAATAGTCCTCAGCATCTATCAGTGGGAAAGACATCATGATGACACCAGTGATATTCCAAACTAGTTGATGATAAAAATTTTGGATAGTTCTTCATCTGAAAAATACAAAAGATGTTAAACAAATTAATGACGACAAAAAAATCATAAGAAAAGTCTTCCTATCCCCTATAGTAGGACAGCAAACAGATGGAGCAGCGCAGTTGCCAGCCGCGAAACTCCATTTCCTACGACCTCTATGTCCTGGGACGCAAATTATATCTGCGTTTTTGCAGTTGATTATTGGTGATTGTAGTAGTTGATGAATCAGTGTCACATACAGTTGGACTAACATTTGGAAAAGCAGTGGTATCCCCATTGTTGTCAGCGTTGATGATTGATGCATCAGGAGGTGATTGTATATTTTCTAATTCTTCATGCTGGACATCATTTGGAAAGTTACTTTTAGAATTTGAATCTGAATTTTGATCCTGGTTATTATTTGTGCTATTGGTACTAGACTTTAAGTTCGTAGTTGCAATTGTATCTATATTTGTATCTGCCCATTTGTGATTATATCTTCTTGGAGCAATTCTTATTTTATTGATATGGACTTGTAAGATAGGTGCATTCTGGTCGTTATATATTCTAATTTTTATTATTACATCACTTATTTTACTAATGACCTCCTATGGACCTGATGTTTTCTTATGAAATTTGCTGTCATTAGTCATGTTTACAATATCTCCAACATTGAATTTTCTAAGCTTGCAATTTTTTTGTTTTGAATTTTGAAGTTTCTGGAAGTTTAATAAATTTTGATGTATTTCTTTGTATAATTTATGGAGATTGCCACATATCATATAGTAATCGTTATTCACATCTAATCTATTATTGTATTGTATTGGGTTGAAGGTGTCCATAATATTTGCAAGAGGACGACCAAAATGTACAATGTTAGGAGTAGTTTTGATAGTTGAATGATTAGAAGAGTTGTACATCATCTGATGAATTCTAACTGCATTCACAAATGAATATCCATCTTCCATTAATGCATACTAACAGGCTTTGCCCGCTTCGCTGGCCACTAAATTTAAAGGAAACTCTTTTATATATAGCTTTATAAAAATAAAATAAAATAAATTACTCAAATTGTTCAAAAGTTCGCTCCAGGTCCCTGCTGCATTCGGCAGCGATTTGGTCATCCACTGCAACTCGGGCGCTTGTCCCTATTACCTGCGACAATAGTTTACCAATGAGCTTCCATTTAGGTGCTTATTATATAACAGTTTCGAAATAGATAGTATCGAAAAAATTGGAGTTTCCCTTTTATATTTGAATCCCAGTTACATGTGAACAACACTGTACGTGTTGTTCACATGTAACTCGGACTGGACTCAAATGTAACTGGGTTTAGACAACATAATATTTGCTTTTACGTTATTTCATATGCTTATTTTGTTTATCCAATCAACCATAAAATGACAGCAAGTTCACGCCAAATATTACAATATGCTGTGACCGGCTGCGTCTGTCGCATGAGACAATTAATTTTTTGTGTTTATATATAATTCATGGGTTGTAAACCTGATAGTACAGCCTTAATATAGTTCTCTTTGGCGGCTTTTGAATTTTTGTCATCATTTTAGACTTAATCCATTGTAACAATAAGACTTAATACCTTGTAACAATATGGTATGAGCGCTATTTCTGCCATATTTTAGACAACTAATCTTTTTATGTTTATATATATTTCCCATTAAACATAATTTTATTTATTTATTTAAATATTAATTTGAATTTTTCAAATATTTCTGTTCGACAGCGTGCAAGTGCAGTAACACACAGGGTCTCATTTGTTTGTATGATAAATTAGCATAATGATTATTATATAAAAAAAATAAATAAATAGGTAAACATTATCGTGTTGCACAACTTTATTATGTTGCTCCACTGGCGGCTTTTGAATTTTTGTCGCCATATTAGCGATAGATTTTTTTTTTTTTTTTTTTTTTTTGTATGAAAAGGGGAACACTATTTTGCTAATAATTTTACCAGACTCTTTTTTGTTTATACATAAGACTCCTTTATATTCTGCTTATATTTTTAACCCTTTCATGGTCATGAACGTGTATACACGGTCAGAGTTTTTTACTTCTGAATCATTTATTCATTGCTATGAATTTGCTAAATAGAAAACAATCAGTTTCTCGGTATTCCTGATAAATTTGTAATATTATTAGTACTTAATGACTTAAAAATATATAAAACACATCCCACTAAAATGGCTTCGAAACGAAAAAATAAAAAATGGCGTGACCATGAATGGGTTAATGGTTTTTAGGCTTAAAATAGTGCTTGTTGAAATAAATTTCCTATCTTTAAAACTGCATTTGTTCTGTAAATTTTGTGTAAAAATAAATCATTTATGTTTTTATATATTTGATGCGCTACTTAGATTAAAATGGCTGTTGCTATATTAAATTTCTTGTCGAAAAACGTTCGGTGTACTTCAACACCAAAATTTAAAAAATCGCCCAGCAGGATCTGTTAATGAAACTGATAAAATAAAAATATGGTTCATAGAGTTTAAATAATCTATTTAAAAAAACTTTTAAAACCCAAATTATTAATGTATCGTATCACATACATAGATATAGTAATAATATATAGATTGATCATTGGGGAGAAAAAAGTGATTCCTTTTCACTCGGGAAAAGACGGCGATTCTACCAAAATATGGCAGTCTTTCCCCGAGTGAATACACACGGGAATACACACGAATGTTTTAGCAAATAAAATTCATGAATAATTTATTTACTAAAGGTGAATGAAAAGCTCCAGATATAGTTTCAAATTCATTCTTCTTTTTTTTCTTTTTTCCTTCAATACCACTTAATGGCTGATTCCAAAGCTTTTTTTTCGGCATCAAAAATCTTTGCACGATAATATGGGGATGATAGATCTATATATATTATTATATCTATGATCACATAATTCTTTTCGAAGATAGAATAAAACTTAATTTGAAAAAAAAAATAATAATAACTTTTGTTTATTAACCAAAACAATTGATGAATTTTGAAATGCAAGTTGGTCTTGTGGGGTACAAGCTGTGTATTATATTTTTGTGTTCGTGAGAGAAAATTTAAAAGAATTTGAAAACTGCAATTTTTAATCTCACTTAAAAATCATGTCACTTAATGTGAAGCAGATTTTTCATTTTTTTTTTTTTTTTTTTTTTTTTTCTCCTAACGGTTTCCATACAATCTTCTGCTGTTGCCACCTAAAATTCATACTTTAGTTAATTTTAAAAAATCTAATTGTCCGATTGATAAGCTGTTTAATGCATCGGATTTACAAAAATTTTCCCTTTCATTTGCTATCCGCGATTGTAATGAAATGCTCGCCGTCTGGTGGGCTAAGGTGAAATTACAATAAACTTGCTTTAATTCAAATTCCATCTAGCCGGCATTGCTAGCCGATGTTTAGTTTCACATATATTTATTGATTAAAAATGAATAAATCCGGTAAAAAAGATAACACATACTGTTGTGTGCTACAGTGTAACTCCAAAGGATCAAGAAATCCAGAATTAAGCTTCCATTTATATCCAAATGGCAAATTTAAAATTTCAGTTGCTTCGTCTAATGGAAGTAAAGAATTAATCAGATGATTTGAAACTAATATTTGTTCAGCTTCAGATAAAAATCTACTTCCGATCGAACTTTGAATAAACTGGAATATTTTTTTCCAAAAGCAATCAATTTTCCTTGATGTAATGACGGAGAAATTATAGTACGAATATTAAGTAGAATAACATAAAGAACAATAATGAATACACGTGGCTATTATATTTACTAACAACTGCAGTTCAGAAAGCGCCGTCTATCGATCATTACAAACGCGGATCTTATTTGTAACAATGCGACTGATATTTCTAATTTATTTTCTTATCTTTCTGATTTATTTTCCTCATTTTAAATAAAAGTACATTTTATTATTATTATTATTATTATTATTATTTTGTCGAAAAAAAAAATTAGCAACAATTAAATTATGGATAAAATTTTAAAATTTAAATGACTTATTTATCAGAAATTAGAAGGTTATTATTTTCACATTTTAATTAATTAAGAAAAAACTAATCATCCGATTGATAAGCTGTTTAATGCATCGGATTTACAAAAATTTTCCCTTCCATTTGGTATTTTATTTGTAACGATGCGACTGATATTTCTAATTTATTTTCTAATCTTTCTGATTTATTTTCCTCATTTTAAATAAATGTACTTTATTATTATTATTATTATTATTATTATTATTATTATGTCGAAAAAAAATTGGCAACATTTAAATTATGGATAAAATGTTAAATTTTAAATGGCTTTTTTATCAGAAATTAGAAGGTTATTATTTTTACATTTTAATTAATTAAGAAAAAACTAATCAAAAATTCGAAAATCTGACTTCGATGTGCACAATGACCCTTCGGGGGGCACCTTTGTGTTAAATCTCGTGACTGTCCGAGCTACCGTTTTCGAGATCAGTGAAATATACAAATATTGCTCACTTAATAGTATAAGATATTCTCGACTTTATTGATTTGTTGATGCGTTCTGATACGCCGTTTGCCTGCGTATGTCTGACTGTCAGGAATCTTAAATTTATTCCAAGCATATGGTTAAATTCTTTAAATATTTGATATTTTAGTTGTGTACCGTTATCTGTAAGAATCATTTCCGGTCTTCCGTGCACCGAAATATAAACAAACATTGCATTTACAGTGTTAATTGCTGTGATATTTCTCATAGGGTACAGCTGTAGGAACTTGGAGAGTGATCGATTACTGTCAAAATATACATGTTGTTTCGAAATCGTCCTACGAAATCGAGGGAAAGAAATTCACCTGGTCTTGAAGGAATAAAAGTGTTTTGTAATGGTGCCTTGGGGATATTGACATTTTTGTTTTAATGCAGGTGCTGCATGTGTTAACATATTTTGAAAAATCAGCAAATATACCTGACCAATAGAATTTTTCAGATATAAGCTTCAAAGTTTTATCTATGCCAAAATGACTGAAATGATAAAATTTTAGGCATTTTTGTCTTAAAGTGTGTGGGAGAACAATTTTAAATACAACTGATTTACATACTTGGTTTGTTGATTCTGCAGTATATAAAATTAAATTAATTGAAGGACAAATTAAAAATTTCTTAAATTTTGGATTGTTTTTTATGATTTCTTGTTTGATATTCTGAATTTCTTTATCACAATCTTGATGAAATTTAATGGATTCTATTGAAATTTCCATTGGTGGATCATTAGGAGGATTGTTGTCTACAGTGTTTGTATAAATAACTTCATTCTGGACATTTTGATTAGTTGGGTTATTGTCAACATTGGGAACTATGGGAAGAATATCACTTGAATAGATTAATTTCGGATCTGTAGTTAATGAAGTTGAATTATTTTGAAAATGTGTATGTGACAGAAAATCAGCCAACACATTAAGTTTACATACTGAAAAGTGTATGAATATTCGCTTAGTTCTAGCAACCACCCAAGTAACACGGAATGGTTGGGAAACGGTTGGCCCTACGTTTCCTTCTTCGTTGGCCAACGGTTGTTTTTGGCCGTTGGCCTTCGGTTGAGCCAACCGTTGGGTGACAGTTGGCCCAACTATGGAACGGTTGGGTCCTGGTTGGCAAACTGTTGGGCCATTGTTGGTGAACACATTGTAGGCTAACTGTTATATTCTGCAGTTGAAAAAAGAGCATTTTAGGACTGTTGGGCCAACAATACTATTTGCTGTTGGCCCACTGTTATTTTGAGCCCTTTCCCCAACGATAACCATTCCCCAACGAACTAACAATAAATCGCAGTTGGGCCAACAGTCTGTGTTACTTGGGCATCTAGTTATCATTTTGGCAGGTGAATCAATTTTACGAAAATGTGACAATGGTTTACTATCACTCAAAATTACAAAATGTCTTCCATATAAAATGTATTTAAATGCACGAACACCATAAACAATTGCCATTAGTTCTTGTTGGATAGGAGCATATTTTTTTCTGCCCCTCTAAGACCTTTGGAAAAATAAGAAACTGGCAGTAAAGTGCCATTTGCTTCTTGCATCAGGACTGCACTAATCGTAAATCCTGAGGCGTCGGTATTGAGAAAAAATACTTTGTTGAAATCTGGTTGGATGATGAAAGGTTTTTGAAAAAAAATTGTTTGTAAATTTTGGAAAACCTCATTTTCCTTGTCTGTCCACTTAAACGGGGATTTTGAAGACGTGAGTGCTACAAGAGGCTCTGTTAATTATGCAAATGAAGGTATCAATGTCCGATAGAAACCACATAAGCCTAGGAAGCGTTTAACGTTCTTTTTGGTTGTGAGAATGGGAAACGAGTTTATTTTTATAACATTAGCTGAAAGAGGAAAAATTTTATTACTTTGAAGATGAAATCCCAAAAAGTCTATTTTAGTTTGATGTAATAAACATTTATCAAGATTGAGGGTTAAATTGGCTTTGGAGAATACTTGTAGAAATTTATTGAGTTTAACTAGAGTTTTATCAAATGAGTTAGAACATATCACGAAATCGTCTTGGTAGGAATCAATACCGGGCATGTTAATTTCTTCAATTACAGAGTCTGCAAGTACCTGGAAATAACTTGCTGCATTTTTCAAACCGAATGGCAATCTTTTATACTTGTGGGTACCCCACGGATATGTAAAGGATAAATTATCTTGGTATTTTCTGGCAGATGGAGTTGCCAATATGCTGAAGGCATATCAAGTAGTGTGAAATATTTGTATTTTGCCATATTGGTCATGATGGTTTGAATTCGAGGAAGGGGATATGATGAATGTTGAATAATGGCATTAAGAAGTCGTAAATCTAAAACTAGCCTGTATTTTGTTTTAGTGCCAACACCCTTTTTTTTAACTAAAAGCATCGGGCAAGCCCAAGATTCAATATTCTTTTCAATAATGTTAGCTTCAGTCATTTGATCAATTTGTTGCTTTGCCTCTCTCTGTAATGACTGAGGAATCGCAAAAGGCAGAGCATTGATGGGATAGTTTGTAGTAAAATTTAGTTCAGGTAATACTCTGTCGGAATGTCCCAATGTGTTTAAAGATGACGAAAATACTGAATAATTGTTGTTTAAGACAGAATAGAGTTGACTTTATTGAGTTATGTCTAAGTGTGATAGTTCAATTTTAGCACTTTTGAATTCATCTAATCTTTTTCGTAAAACATCTGGAGATGCAGTGATTAGATTTAAAAAATGTTCGATACTATTGCTAGAGATTTCCGAATTTATAGGCTGTTGCTCTTTAATGACTTCTATTTTATGAAGTTGACCAAAACAAGTATTTTTATTTAGATGAATGGGATGGATTTTCGTCATATTTTCTACAAGGGCATAGAATGTTTGAACTAAGTTCTTGTGCGAGTGGTTGTTATTTGATTTTACAGATGGAGATGTATAAGAATGTTCTGGTTCAGTGGATATGTGATTGGTGAGTTCTGGAGATTCCACTGGTATAGAGAAAAAAATGATAGCACAATCTGTCTGCAAATTATCGTTCTTATATGTTGGTATGGAAATCAAATCAGTATTGAGAAATGACTCATCTGGTAAAAGAAACTTAAATTGAATGTAAGCTGAATCCTCAGAATCTAGAATAAGTTTCTTAACTAGTGATACATTAACAACGTCTTGTGATGTATGTTACTTGAAACTAAGAGGAAAAAATGGTTTTACATACAAGAGCTGAGAGAAATCAATGCTTTTTCCAGGTGGTAAGTTTTATTTCTATTATTTTCACTTGTAATTGTAATGGAATTTGATTGAGCAGTGTTAAAATTATAACGTCTAAGACATATATATGTAATTACGACCTTTAATCTGAAGTTTGCGAATTTTACGTCAAATTATATTTTATAAACACATAGCTGCCAAGTTTTTTTTTATTTATTCCGGAATGCTGTTAGCCCCGCCCTTTTTCACACCGTAATCTTTGTAGAAAAA
This sequence comes from Salticus scenicus, assembly GCA_963930645.1. Classification (NCBI taxonomy): domain Eukaryota; kingdom Metazoa; phylum Arthropoda; class Arachnida; order Araneae; family Salticidae; genus Salticus; species Salticus scenicus. Next base: position 244,305,018 of record OZ005656.1, read on the forward strand.
TTTTCTTCAATATATAATTACGATTAAATATGAAGAAAATTACTCTAAAAAGATTACGGTGTGAAAAAGGGGCGGGACTAACAACATTCCGGAATAAATTAAAAAACTTGGCAGCTATATAAGTATAATGTATGTTACATGTATATATTTTCATAGCTGTAATATCTGCCAACCTGTACGTTTTTTTTTTTTTTTTTTTTTTACTACAGGAATGTTTTGTACAAATTTTTAATAATCTTTTTAGCAGCTTTCTTCCATTAACATGGTGATTATTTTCCTTTTACAAAGAAATACTGGTGTTAAAAAAGCGTACAATTTGGCACACATGTACATTGCATGCGAAATCTTTAACCTTTTTTATTACGGCAGTCGTCAAAAAGTGATTTAACGTGTCAGCATTGTATTCTGGCTGTCGTCCATAGGTGATTCATGCAATTTTCAGCTCCGCCTGGAGCAGCAAGCTCCACCTTTTAACATTCTTCTAAAATTTTACATCGGGGTGGATACTCAGAGCTGCCAACCTAATCCGGCAAATTGTTAACGCCTATTGAAAAACGCCCCTTTTTCTACACCACTTAATTTTTAGAGTATTTGTTTACTTCATTCATCGTAAATATATTTGAAGAGAATTACTCTAAAAATTAAGTGGTGTAGAAAAAGGGGCGGTACTAGCAAATTGCCGGATTTGGTTGGCAGCTCTGGATACTACAGCAGATTTTTGTAATTAAATTGAATAGTGGTTATTCTTCTTAGGATATAGAAGTGAAATGTAAAATCCCTGTGTGTAACTGACAACACATTTTCCAAGGAATTGTTAGTAGTTCAAAAACTGTAGAAGTAATAATTTATTTTATAACCCTTTTTTCATTAGAAATTAATGAAGGTCGAGATTTTTTCGTGTTTCGGCCTTTTTGGTATCGATAATTTGAACCCTTAATTAAAGGGTTAAGGAACTTCTGTAAGAGTAAAATTTCAAAAAAGAAATATATAAATATTAATATTAATGAAATTTAATAGATATTAACTGGGGTCACGTTCTCCACCTTTTTTTAAGGGTTGATTTCTGAATGAGAAATTTTCGTTTCTTTAACCATGACAATTTTTATAGGAAAAAGCCCTATCTTGATTAATCACGACTCATTACTATACAAATTTCCTCATAAAAATACTGGTGACGTAAAAGTTTGAAATTTTTCATCCCTGAAAGTTCCCTGAAAAAGATGGAAATTGGGACCCTTCTATTGATATATAGAAGTTCTGAATGAGAAATAGTTATCAATATACTGGCACCGTTGGCCTTACAAGAGTAATTTATTATATATATTTTCATTTTTCAAATTCTAAGTATCCAGCAAATTACTAAATGGCACTCATTAAAGAAATAGCTTGCAGCCTCAGGGTTAACAAGCGATTTAATTAAGAGAAAATTATTCTATTTCTTCCCGAAACACACGTTCGAACATATGTAGGGTTATCTCAAGGTCATGGGACAAACTTGAAGGGAAAGTAGAGAGCACATAGTTGTCGTCTTAGCACCCTTTGGCTGCTGGAAACTTTTAATAGAAAATATTATTTTATTTAATCAATCAACTGTAACAGTTTACACTTATTAAGTAAACTAAAATTTTTATTAAAATTTTCCAGTAGCCAAAACTTGCTAAGTTGGCATGTATAAGAGAACATCACAAGGATTCAGAATTGCATAGGAACCCATGTCTTTAAACTTCATTTTAACCCTTTAAGAAACGTAATTTCGCGTGGATATGGGCGGGGCATTTCAGTGTTGCATTTATTTTTTATTTATTTTTTTTAAGAGATTTTTCACGCTAATATTTATATAAATAAATAAATTATGCTTTTATCCATGTATTTTATTGCAGTGATTGCAATGAAAGGAATACTGTATATAATTTTGAGAAATAATGTTACATGCAAGATTTAAAAAGTTACAGAGTAGGCGGAGTTAGTAGTACACAGCAAAACATGCAGTTCTTAAGAGGGGACAATACCTAATTTCACCGGCAGCCTTCGCACATGTTATTCTATGGGAAAATTTGTTGCTACAATTACACATTACCTAATGAATATTTTTAAATTCTGTTTTCGCAGTCAGAAAATTCATAACCGTTAAATGAGTACTCATTTTTGAAAAATTCATTTTTTTTTAAATTTTACATTTTAATTTTGAGTTCAAAAATGCGATTTTTCGCAAAATGCATTTTTCTCATTTTCTAATCGCAAAATGAAATACTAAAATTTTAAACAATCAATTTTTGAAAAACAAGTACTAATTTAACGCTTATGAATTTTCTAAATGTGAAAACAGAATTGAACATTTTTCATTAGGTAATTAGTAATTATGTAAACAAATTTTACCATAGAATAACATGGGCGAAGGCTGCCGGCGAGATTAGGTATTGTCCGCTCTTAAAGTGTTAAAATGACTTTTGTGGATATGAGAACTTTTAAAATTCTGAATTCTATTGATGTTCTCTACCTCCCCTCCAAGTTTTTCCCGTAACCTCGGAATCACCCTATTTATCTACCTGTATATATGTCTATGAGCCAATCTACCAAAAAAAAAAAAAAAAATTAAAATTTTTGATTACAAATTTCCAGAAGCAAATAAACGTACAAGTTGGCAGCCATACATGTTGAATAGCTTTTTCTGAACCGCCGTAGTTAAAAGTTTAATCAGTGAAAACTATAATAGAAATATATAAATTTTTCGATTAAAATTTTTCAGTGGCGAAAAGGCGCAAAAATTGGCAGCTATGAATATTTAAGACATGAAGGCTAAAGCAATAAAATATTGGCTACTTAATAGGCCTTCCGCTGCAGATTTAGCTCTAATAAATGATAAGAATAAATAATAACAACTAGTAAATGATAAGATGTATAGAAAATGTTTTTATAAATAAATAAATTAATAAATTTTATTTATTAATAATATTTATATATTATATTAACAAATTTTATTTATAATAATGAAATCGAATAAGTAATAAATTATAAGAATTACAGAGATTTTTTTTTTTTTTTTTTTTTTTTTTTTTTTTTTTTTTTTTTTACAATTGGTGCATTTTATTAGTCAAATAATTAAAATCATCCTTATAAGAATCAGAATTATTTTGTCTTTTTAATGTATGCTTCATTTCAGATATTTAGAAAAAATCTTGATAGGAAAATCTCTTTTCAATAACATTATTTTTGGAAAAACATGGCTTAGGCTATTTGAAAATAATCAAAACCACGAAAGAAATAGTATAATGTCTTTAAAATTTTCCGATTTTCAAGACGTTGTTAAAATAATTTAAAAAATCTTACTTATTAGCAAGTGTTAACATCCTAAAAAAATTAATTACTTTTTGGGGAAATAGCATAACATTATTTTCTACAAACCTAACATATGTAAAGACTAAGGAGAAAAGTGCTTTTATAAATAATGTCTAAAATAATTTAAATTAGAAAATGCAAACTTTTATTTAATTGCTTTTGTAGGTATATGAAATATTTAACAGATTTTTTCTGCATTCTTCTTTATTCCTAAAGTTCTGTAGCTGATATTTCCATATAGGTAAAACAAAATTTTATTTTGTCTTAAATGGGAAATTTGTTTAAGATATACAAAACGCGCTATTACATACTTGCCAACCGTCTGATTATGAAGCGCAAAATTTTTCGTACCCGCCATTTTTTTTCACACCAGTCACATTTTAATTTTAGTGTACTTTTATTCTTATTTAATCATAAAAACATTTGGAGATGATTCCTCTAAAAATAAAGTGGTGTAGGAAAAGTGTTTTCTCAAAGGGCGTCAACAATTTTATGCTTATTAATGAGATGGTTGGGAGCTATGTATTGCTTATTTTCACTGGAATTTGCCCACTATAAAATTTTTATATGAAACGATATAATTCGAGATTTCACTAAGTCCATTAGACTTTATTTTATTTTTCATTACGTCACCGAAGTGAAATAATGTAATATTTAACGCTACAATATATTTGAAGCAATTTTTATTCGTCTCGAAAATACTTTGCAGATATTAATTATTAAATTAATAAATAAATTAAAAAAGTCTACCTTTTTAGTTTATGTATATATATATATATATATATATAAATCTTTTTATTTTATTTTATTTTATTTATTTATTTTTACGTGTGTACCTCTCATAAAGCAGATTTTCTGACCTGGACATCCGAGGAGTCTTGTGAAGAGCTGAAAATATATCCAGGTTATTTTGAAGGGATTCTTAGAGTATATTGTTTTATATATGTATTGGATAAAATAGAAGAAGAAAATTCGCCAATTATATCGTTTTAATTTATGACCTAAATATAAAAAATGCACATTCTGCTCTAGAATAAGACATATATATGTAATTACGAACTTTAATCTGAATTATTTTAAGTTTGCGAATTTTACGTCAAATTATATTTTGTAAACATATAGCTGCCAAGTTTTTTTATTTATTCTGGAATGCTGTTAGCCCCGCCCTTTTATCATACCGTAATCTTTGTAGAAAAATTTTCTTCAACATATAATTACGATTAAATATGAAGAAAATTACTCTAAAAAGATTACGGTGTCAAAAAGGGGCGGGACTAACAACATTCCGGAATAAATTAAAAAACTTGGCAGCTATATAAGTATAATGTATGTTACATGTATATATTTTCATAGCTGTAATATCTGCCAACCTGTACGTTTTTTTTTTTTTTTTTTTTACAAATTTTTAATAATCTTTTTAGCAGCTTTCTTCCATTAACATAGTGATTATTTTCCTTTTACAAAGAAATACTGGTGTTAAGAAAGCGTACAATTTGGCACATATGTATATTGCATGCGAAATCTTATTTAACCTTTTTTATTACGGCAGTCGTCAATAAGTGATTTAACGTGTCAGCATTGTATTCCGGCTGTCGTCCATAGGTGATTCATGCAATTTTCAGCTCCGCCTGGAACAGCAAGCTCCACCTTTTAACATTTTTCTAAAATTATACATCGGGGTTGATACTACAGCAGATTTTTGTAATTAAATTGAATAGTGGTTATTCTTACAAAGTAGAAGTGGAATGTAAAATCCCTGTGTGTAACTGACAACACATTTTCCAAGGAATTGTTAGTAGTTCAAAAACTATAGAAGGAATAATTTTTTTTATTACCCTTTTTTCATTACAAATTGATGAAGGTCGACATCTTTTCGTGTTTTCGCCTTTCTGGTATATATAATTTGAACCCCTTAATTGAAGAGTTAAGGAACTTGTGTAAGAGAACAATTTCAAAACATAAATATATTAATATTAATATTAATGAAATTAATTAAATGAAATATATAGATATTAACAGGGGTCACGTTCTCTACCTTTTTTTAAGGGTTGATTTGTGAATGAGAAATTTTCAATTCTTTAACCATGACAATTTTTATAGGAAAAAGCCCTATTTTGATTAATCACGACACATTACTATACAAATTTCCTCATAAAAATACTGGTGGCGTAAAAGTTTGAAATTTTTCATCCCTGAAAGGTCCCTGAAAAAGATGGAAATTGGGACCCTTCTATTGATATATATAAGTTCTGAATGAGAAGTAGTTCTTAATATACTGACACCGTTAGTCTTACAAGAGTAATTTAATATAAATATTTTCACTTTTCAAATTCAAAGTATCCAGCAATTTACTAAATGGCTCTCATTAGAGAAATAGCTTGCAGCCTCAGGGTTAGCAGGCGATTTAATTAAGAGAAAATTATTCTATTTCTTCCTGAAACACACGTTCGAACATATGTACGGTTATCTCGAGGTCATGAGACAAACTTGAAGGGAAAGTAGAGAGCACATAGTTGTCGTCTTAGCACCCTTTGGCTGCTGGAAACTTTTAATAGAAAATATTATTTTATTTAATCAATCAACTGTAACAGTTTACACTGATTAAGTAAACTAAAATTTTTATTAAAATTTTCCAGTAGCCAAAACTTGCTAAGTTGGCATGTATAAGAGAACATCACAAAGATTCAGAATTGCACAGGAAGGAACCCATGTCTTTAAACTTCATTTTAACCCTTTAAAAAACGTAATTTCGCGTGGATATGGGCGGGGCTTTTCAGTGTTGCATTTTTTTTTAAGAGATTTTTCACGCTAATATTTATATAAATAAATAAATTATGCTTTTATCCATGTATTTTATTGCAGTGATTGCAATGAAAGGAATACTGTATATAATTTTGAGAAATAATGTTACATGCAAGATTTAAAAAGTTACAGAGTAGGCGGAGTTAGTAGTACACATCAAAACATGCAGTTCTTAAGAGGGAACAATACCTAATTTCACCGGCAGTCTTCGCACATGTTATTCTATGGGAAAATTTGTTGCTACAATTACACATTACCTAATGAATATTTTTAAATTCTGTTTTCGCAGTCAGAAAATTCATAACAGTTAAATGAGTACTCATTTTTGAAAAATTCATTTTTTTTTTTTAATTTTACGTTTTAATTTTGAGTTCAAAAATGCGATTTTTCACAAAATGCATTTTTCTCTTTTTCTAATCGCAAAATGAAATACTAAAATTTTAAACAATCAATTTTTGAAAAACAAGTACTAATTTAACGCTTATGAATTTTCTAAATGTGAAAACAGAATTGAAAAATTTTCATTAGGTAATGAATAATTATGTAAACAAATTTTACCATAGAATAACATGGGCGAAGGCTGCCGGCGAGATTAGGTATTGCCCGCTCTTAAAGTGTGAAAATGACTTTTGTGGATATGAGAACTTTTAAAATTCTGAATTCTATTGATGTTCTCTACCTCCCCTCCAAGTTTTTCTCGTAACCTCGGAATCACCCTATTTATCTACCTGTATATATGTCTATGAGCCAAGCTACCAAAAAAAAAAATATATATTAAAATTTTTGATTACAAATTTCCAGAAGCAAATAAACGTACAAGTTGGCAGCCATACATGTTGAATAGCTTTTTCTGAACCGCCGTAGTTAAAGGTTTAATCAGTGAAAACTATAATAGAAATATATAAATTTTTCGATTAAAATTTTTCAGTGGCGAAAAGGCACAAAAGTTGGCAGCTATGAATATTTAAGACATGAAGGCTAAAGCAATAAAATATTGGCTACTTAATAGGCCTTCCGCTGCAGATTTAGCTCAAATAAATGATAAGAATAAATAATAATAACTAGTAAATGATAAGATCTATAGAAAATGTTTTTATAAATAAATAAATTAATAAATTTTATTTATTAATAATATTTATATATTATATTAACAAATTTTATTTATAATAATGAAATCGAATAAGTAATAAATTATAAGAATTACAGAGATTTTTTTTTTTTTTTTTTTTTTTTTTTTTTTTTTTTAATAATTGGTGCATTTTATTAGTCAAATAATTAAAATCATCCTTATAAGAATCAGAATTATTTTGTCTTTTTAATGTATGCTTCATTTCAGATATTTAGAAAAAATCTTGATAGGAAAATCTCTTTTCAATAACATTATTTTTGGAAAAACATGGCTTAGGCTATTTGAAAATAATCAAAACCACGAAAGAAATAGTATAATGTCTTTAAAATTTTCCGATTTTCAAGACGTTGTTAAAATAATTTAAAAAATCTTACTTATTAGCAAGTGTTAACATCCTAAAAAAATTAATTACTTTTTGGGGAAATAGCATAACATTATTTTCTACAAACCTAACATATGTAAAGACTAAGGAGAAAAGTGCTTTTATAAATAATGTCTAAAATAATTTAAATTAGAAAATGCAAACTTTTATTTAATTGCTTTTGTAGGTATATGAAATATTTAACAGATTTTTTCTGCATTCTTCTTTATTCCTAAAGTTCTGTAGCTGATATTTCCATATAGGTAAAACAAAATTTTATTTTGTCTTAAATGGGAAATTTGTTTAAGATATACAAAACGCGCTATTACATACTTGCCAACCGTCTGATTATGAAGCGCAAAATTTTTCGTACACGCCATTTTTTTTCACACCAGTCACATTTTAATTTTAGTGTACTTTTATTCTTATTTAATCATAAAAACATTTGGAGATGATTCCTCTAAAAATAAAGTGGTGTAGGAAAAGTGTTTTCTCAAAGGGCGTCAACAATTTTATGCTTATTAATGAGATGGTTGGGAGCTATGTATTGCTTATTTTCACTGGAATTTGCCCACTATAAAATTTTTATATGAAACGATATAATTCGAGATTTCACTAAGTCCATTAGACTTTATTTTATTTTTCATTACGTCACCGAAGTGAAATAATGTAATATTTAACGCTACAATATATTTGAAGCAATTTTTATTCGTCTCGAAAATACTTTGCAGATATTAATTATTAAATTAATAAATAAATTAAAAAAGTCTACCTTTTTAGTTTATGTATATATATATATATATATATATAAATCTTTTTATTTTATTTTATTTTATTTATTTATTTTTACGTGTGTACCTCTCATAAAGCAGATTTTCTGACCTGGACATCCGAGGAGTCTTGTGAAGAGCTGAAAATATATCCAGGTTATTTTGAAGGGATTCTTAGAGTATATTGTTTTATATATGTATTGGATAAAATAGAAGAAGAAAATTCGCCAATTATATCGTTTTAATTTATGACCCAAATATAAAAAATGCACATTCTGCTCTAGAATAAGACATATATATGTAATTACGAACTTTAATCTGAATTATTTTAAGTTTGCGAATTTTACGTCAAATTATATTTTGTAAACATATAGCTGCCAAGTTTTTTTATTTATTCTGGAATGCTGTTAGCCCCGCCCTTTTATCATACCGTAATCTTTGTAGAAAAATTTTCTTCAACATATAATTACGATTAAATATGAAGAAAATTACTCTAAAAAGATTACGGTGTCAAAAAGGGGCGGGACTAACAACATTCCGGAATAAATTAAAAAACTTGGCAGCTATATAAGTATAATGTATGTTACATGTATATATTTTCATAGCTGTAATATCTGCCAACCTGTACGTTTTTTTTTTTTTTTTTTTTTACAAATTTTTAATAATCTTTTTAGCAGCTTTCTTCCATTAACATAGTGATTATTTTCCTTTTACAAAGAAATACTGGTGTTAAGAAAGCGTACAATTTGGCACATATGTATATTGCATGCGAAATCTTATTTAACCTTTTTTATTACGGCAGTCGTCAATAAGTGATTTAACGTGTCAGCATTGTATTCCGGCTGTCGTCCATAGGTGATTCATGCAATTTTCAGCTCCGCCTGGAACAGCAAGCTCCACCTTTTAACATTTTTCTAAAATTATACATCGGGGTTGATACTACAGCAGATTTTTGTAATTAAATTGAATAGTGGTTATTCTTACAAAGTAGAAGTGGAATGTAAAATCCCTGTGTGTAACTGACAACACATTTTCCAAGGAATTGTTAGTAGTTCAAAAACTATAGAAGGAATAATTTTTTTTATTACCCTTTTTTCATTACAAATTGATGAAGGTCGACATCTTTTCGTGTTTTCGCCTTTCTGGTATATATAATTTGAACCCCTTAATTGAAGAGTTAAGGAACTTGTGTAAGAGAACAATTTCAAAACATAAATATATTAATATTAATATTAATGAAATTAATTAAATGAAATATATAGATATTAACAGGGGTCACGTTCTCTACCTTTTTTTAAGGGTTGATTTGTGAATGAGAAATTTTCAATTCTTTAACCATGACAATTTTTATAGGAAAAAGCCCTATTTTGATTAATCACGACACATTACTATACAAATTTCCTCATAAAAATACTGGTGGCGTAAAAGTTTGAAATTTTTCATCCCTGAAAGGTCCCTGAAAAAGATGGAAATTGGGACCCTTCTATTGATATATATAAGTTCTGAATGAGAAGTAGTTATTAATATACTGACACCGTTAGTCTTACAAGAGTAATTTAATATAAATATTTTCACTTTTCAAATTCAAAGTATCCAGCAATTTACTAAATGGCTCTCATTAGAGAAATAGCTTGCAGCCTCAGGGTTAGCAGGCGATTTAATTAAGAGAAAATTATTCTATTTCTTCCTGAAACACACGTTCGAACATATGTACGGTTATCTCGAGGTCATGAGACAAACTTGAAGGGAAAGTAGAGAGCACATAGTTGTCGTCTTAGCACCCTTTGGCTGCTGGAAACTTTTAATAGAAAATATTATTTTATTTAATCAATCAACTGTAACAGTTTACACTGATTAAGTAAACTAAAATTTTTATTAAAATTTTCCAGTAGCCAAAACTTGCTAAGTTGGCATGTATAAGAGAACATCACAAAGATTCAGAATTGCACAGGAAGGAACCCATGTCTTTAAACTTCATTTTAACCCTTTAAAAAACGTAATTTCGCGTGGATATGGGCGGGGCTTTTCAGTGTTGCATTTTTTTTTAAGAGATTTTTCACGCTAATATTTATATAAATAAATAAATTATGCTTTTATCCATGTATTTTATTGCAGTGATTGCAATGAAAGGAATACTGTATATAACTTTGAGAAATAATGTTACATGCAAGATTTAAAAAGTTACAGAGTAGGCGGAGTTAGTAGTACACATCAAAACATGCAGTTCTTAAGAGGGAACAATACCTAATTTCACCGGCAGTCTTCGCACATGTTATTCTATGGGAAAATTTGTTGCTACAATTACACATTACCTAATGAATATTTTTAAATTCTGTTTTCGCAGTCAGAAAATTCATAACAGTTAAATGAGTACTCATTTTTGAAAAATTCATTTTTTTTTTTTAATTTTACGTTTTAATTTTGAGTTCAAAAATGCGATTTTTCACAAAATGCATTTTTCTCTTTTTCTAATCGCAAAATGAAATACTAAAATTTTAAACAATCAATTTTTGAAAAACAAGTACTAATTTAACGCTTATGAATTTTCTAAATGTGAAAACAGAATTGAAAAATTTTCATTAGGTAATGAATAATTATGTAAACAAATTTTACCATAGAATAACATGGGCGAAGGCTGCCGGCGAGATTAGGTATTGCCCGCTCTTAAAGTGTGAAAATGACTTTTGTGGATATGAGAACTTTTAAAATTCTGAATTCTATTGATGTTCTCTACCTCCCCTCCAAGTTTTTCTCGTAACCTCGGAATCACCCTATTTATCTACCTGTATATATGTCTATGAGCCAAGCTACCAAAAAAAAAAAATATATATTAAAATTTTTGATTACAAATTTCCAGAAGCAAATAAACGTACAAGTTGGCAGCCATACATGTTGAATAGCTTTTTCTGAACCGCCGTAGTTAAAGGTTTAATCAGTGAAAACTATAATAGAAATATATAAATTTTTCGATTAAAATTTTTCAGTGGCGAAAAGGCACAAAAGTTGGCAGCTATGAATATTTAAGACATGAAGGCTAAAGCAATAAAATATTGGCTACTTAATAGGCCTTCCGCTGCAGATTTAGCTCAAATAAATGATAAGAATAAATAATAATAACTAGTAAATGATAAGATCTATAGAAAATGTTTTTATAAATAAATAAATTAATAAATTTTATTTATTAATAATATTTATATATTATATTAACAAATTTTATTTATAATAATGAAATCGAATAAGTAATAAATTATAAGAATTACAGAGATTTTTTTTTTTTTTTTTTTTTTTTTTTTTTATAATTGGTGCATTTTATTAGTCAAATAATTAAAATCATCCTTATAAGAATCAGAATTATTTTGTCTTTTTAATGTATGCTTCATTTCAGATATTTAGAAAAAATCTTGATAGGAAAATCTCTTTTCAATAACATTATTTTTGGAAAAACATGGCTTAGGCTATTTGAAAATAATCAAAACCACGAAAGAAATAGTATAATGTCTTTAAAATTTTCCGATTTTCAAGACGTTGTTAAAATAATTTAAAAAATCTTACTTATTAGCAAGTGTTAACATCCTAAAAAAATTAATTACTTTTTGGGGAAATAGCATAACATTATTTTCTACAAACCTAACATATGTAAAGACTAAGGAGAAAAGTGCTTTTATAAATAATGTCTAAAATAATTTAAATTAGAAAATGCAAACTTTTATTTAATTGCTTTTGTAGGTATATGAAATATTTAACAGATTTTTTCTGCATTCTTCTTTATTCCTAAAGTTCTGTAGCTGATATTTCCATATAGGTAAAACAAAATTTTATTTTGTCTTAAATGGGAAATTTGTTTAAGATATACAAAACGCGCTATTACATACTTGCCAACCGTCTGATTATGAAGCGCAAAATTTTTCGTACCCGCCATTTTTTTTCACACCAGTCACATTTTAATTTTAGTGTACTTTTATTCTTATTTAATCATAAAAACATTTGGAGATGATTCCTCTAAAAATAAAGTGGTGTAGGAAAAGTGTTTTCTCAAAGGGCGTCAACAATTTTATGCTTATTAATGAGATGGTTGGGAGCTATGTATTGCTTATTTTCACTGGAATTTGCCCACTATAAAATTTTTATATGAAACGATATAATTCGAGATTTCACTAAGTCCATTAGACTTTATTTTATTTTTCATTACGTCACCGAAGTGAAATAATGTAATATTTAACGCTACAATATATTTGAAGCAATTTTTATTCGTCTCGAAAATACTTTGCAGATATTAATTATTAAATTAATAAATAAATTAAAAAAGTCTACCTTTTTAGTTTATGTATATATATATATATATATATAAATCTTTTTATTTTATTTTATTTTATTTATTTATTTTTACGTGTGTACCTCTCATAAAGCAGATTTTCAGACCTGGACATCCGCGGAGCCTTGTGAAGGGCTGAAGATATATCCAGGTTGTTTTTAAGGAATTCTTAGGATATATTGTTTTATATATGTATTGGATAAAATAGAAGAAAAAAATTCGTCAACTGTATCGTTTTAATTTATGACCCAAATATAAAAAATACACATTCAGCTCTAGAATAAGACTTATATATGTAATTACGACCTTTAACCTGAATTATTTTAAGTTTGCGAATTTTACGTCAAATTATATTTTATAAACACATAGCTGCCAAGTTTTTTTTATTTATTCCGTAATGTTGTTAGCCCCGCCCTTTTTTCACACCGTAATCTTTGTAAAAAAAATTTCTTCAACGTATAATTACGATTAAATATGAAGAAAATTACTCTAAAAAGAATACTGTGTGAAAACATTCCTGAATGAACTAAAAAATTTGGCAGCTATGTAAATATAATGTACGTAACATGTATATGCATATATTCATAACTGTAATATCTACCAACCTGCACTTTTTTTTTTTTTTTTTTTTTCTAACCGGAATTTTTTGAAGAAAATTTGAATAATCTGTTTTGCAGTTCTCTTCGATTAAACATGATGATTATTTTTCTTTTACAAAGAAATACTGGTGTTAAACAAGCGAACAATTTAGCACCTATGTATATTGCAGGCGAAAGATATAACCTTTTTTATAACGGCAGTCATCAATAAGTGATTTAACGTGTCAGCAGTGTATTTAGGCTATCGTCCATAGGCGATTCAGGCAATTTTCCGCTTCGCCTGGAACAGCAAGCTCCACCTTTTAACATTCTTCAAAAATATTACATCGGGGTGGATACTACAAAGGATTTTTGTGATTAAATTGAAAAGTTGTTATTCTTACAAACTAGAAGTGGAAGTAAAATCTCTGTGTGTAACTGACAACACATTTTCCAAGGAATTGCTAGTAGATTAAAAACTGTAGAAGTAATAATTTATTTTATAACCCTTTTTTCATTAGAAATTAATGAAGGTCGAGATTTTTTCGCGTTTCGGCCTTTTTGGTATCTATAATTTGAACCCTTAATTAAAGGGTTAAGGAACTTCTGTAAGAGTAAAATTTCAAAAAAGAAATATATTAATATTAATATTAATGAAATTAATTAATGAAATTTAATAGATATTAACTGGGGTCACATTCTCCACCTTTTTTTAAGGGTTGATTTGTGAATGAGAAATTTCCATTTCTTTAACCATGACAATTTTTATAGGAAAAATCCCGATGTTGATTAATCACGACATATTACTGTACAAATTTCCCCATAAAAATACTGGTGGCGAAAAAGTTTGAAATTTTTCATCCTTGAATGTGCCCTGAAAAAGACGGAAAAAGGGACCCTTCTATTGATATATATAAGTTCTGAATGAAATGGAGTTATTAATATTCTGACACCGTCAGCCTTACACAAGTAATTTGTTATACAAATTTTCATTTTTTAATTTATAAGTATACAACAGGAAACTAAATGGCTCATGGTCAAGTAATAATCTTGCAGCCTCAGGGTTACCAGGCAATTTAATTAAGATAATTTTATTTTATTTCTTCATGAAACACGTTTGAACATGTGTAGGGTTATCTTGAGGTCATGGGACAAACTTGAAGGGAAAGTAGAGATCACATAGTTCTCGTCTTAGCATCCTTTGGCTGCTGGAAACATTTAATAGAAATAATTATTTTATTTAATCAATCAACTGTAACAGTTTTCACTGATTAAGTAAAATAAAATTTTTATTAAAATTTTCCAGTAGCCAAATCTTGCTAAGTTGGCATCCTAACAAGCAAATTTGCTAAGAGAATATCACAAGGATTCAGAATTGCATAGGAACCCATCTCTTTAAACTTCATTTTAACCCTTTAAGAAACGTAATTTCGCGTGGATATGGGCGGGGCTTTCCAGTGTTGCATTTTTTTTTTTTTTTTTTTTTTTTAAGAGATTTTTTACGCTAATATTTATATAAATAAAGAAATTATTCTTTTATCCATGTATTTTATTGCAGTGATTGCAATGAAAGGAATACTGTATATAATTTTGAGAAATAATGTTACATGCAATGTTTTAAAATTTACAGAGAAGGCGGACTTAATAGTACACAGCAAAACCTGCAGTTCTTAAAGTGTTAAAATGATTTTTATGGATATGAGAACTTTTAAAATTCTGAATTCTCTTGGTGTTCTCTACCTCCCCTCCAAGTTTCTCCCGTGACCTCGGAATCACCCTATTTATCTACCTGTATATATATCTATAAGCTAATGCCAATGTCTGTAGGCGTGTGTGTCTGCGGATAGCGTAATGCAAAGGCTGTAGCACTGACAATCATTTAATTTGCAAAAAGATTGTCCTCAAAGTGTCCGAGAGCACCTCGAAGCCCGATTTTACAGTATTTTATTAGTTTTAATTTTTTCTTTCCTTTCCTTTTTTTTTTTTTTTTTTTCGGATGAATTAAAATATGAAAGTTATAACCTTATAATAGTTTTAAATTAGCATCTAACCATTAGCTTGAAATTTAATTGCAGTCAAAAAAGTTTACGAGTTACTTTTTATTACACAAACAGAAATATTTTCATTCTAATGATAAAAAAAAGACCCAGAGGACAAAATGACGTAAGATTATCTGAAGTTCATCGAATGAAAAAAGTGTAGTTTCAAAAATTATTTTTATTTTTCCAAATGTATTATTATTATGATTTTTTCCTTTTTTATATAAATTGCAAACTGATAAAGTACTATTACAATTAATCATGCTGTATTTTATTTTTATATAATCAAGTATATTGTTTTCAATATAACAAGGAAAAAAAAAAAAAAAAAGACTAGCACTGTTAAGTTACAGATTCGAAGTTTGTGAAAAATAGTGAGAATTATGGCATGTCTTCAAATGTAAGTAATTGTGCTATTTTTAGGCATACCTACACACATTCTAATTAATATTCCGTACTACTGTTAATACCGCCTAATTTTCTACACCATTTTAATTTTAGAGTAATTGTCACCAAATTTAATTACGATTAAATAAGATGAACAATATTCTTAAAAAAAAAAAAAAAAAAAAGGCCGAAATGGAAAAACAAGCGAGGACTACAGGATTACGGAATATTGGCAGATATGCTTTTAAGTAATACTTCCTTTTCTTTGTATCTTAAATATATTTACTCTGATTACAGAAAATACAAAGATCATAAAGACAAATGAATTTTATTCTAGTTTAATTTAAAGGAGGAACTTCTATTTACTTTATTTTATTTTATTTTATTTTTATATATATGTTTTTCCTTTTATAACATTTTATATGCATTAATCGCCGTATTATTCTTTTGTCTTTTGAAGATATGTATTACAAAAGAATAATGCAGATTACTATTAAAAAAAATAAAAAACTTTATAAAGGTGTATTCAAAAAATAGCAGGCGCTGATAATCCTGTTCATATATACAGTGGGTGAAATATTTTACCGTGGTAAGGTAATTTTCCACGCCTGTAATTTTTAATCTATTAGTAATTCCATAGCAAAAGTAGTGTCAGTCACTCACTGTGATATTTCACCTTTCACTTCTATTTTCTAACAATAACCACTATCCTATTTAATCAAAAAGTCTGCTGTGATACCTGCAGAAATGTAATATTTTTGAAAAATATCAAAAGTGGGTCTTACTGTTTAAATAAGAAAATAGATGACCCAAAAATAGCATGAAAGTACCGTCGGAATCAGGATTCCAAAATATATGCTACAACTTTATTTTTTAACACCACTAAATTTTTAGAGTGTTAGTCTGTTGGTTCAAATAGACCTATAAAGGCTAACTTAGCACCCTGTCTACCGGAAATTTTTTATTGTCTTTTCTCGTTCAAGTATATAAATAAACTGGATTATCAGCGATTGCTATTTTGAATAACAAAAATATAAAAAATACATGATAAAAATGTAATTTTCGAATACTACACACTGATAGAATAAATGCTTATATGGTGAATATTTTTTTAGATGTAGTGTAACGCGCACGAAATGTAAAATTTAAGCAGTAGGCGGAGTTTTTAATACATCGCAAAGTGATACTCTGCGTTCCCAACTTTTATAATTTATTCGCAATCATTTTTGGACCCGCCTCTTTTTCATACCGGAAATTTTGAAAAATAATTTACTTCTTATTTAATCGTTGTTACATATTAAAGGGAAATAATCTACTAAATTTCTTGTGCGAAATGAAGGCGGGGCTAAAAATGATTATGCATAAATTATGATAGTTGGGAACGCTGGTTATACTATTCATCAATCTCATTAATAACCGTACAATTTTTAATGCACCTTGAAAAAATTACCTTTTTTCATACAACTTTAGTTTTAGAATAATTCTCTCCAAATGTTGTTATGATTAAATAAGAATAAAATTACTGCAAAAAATGACTGTTGTGAAAAAAAAAAAAAGCGGATAGTAAAAATTGTAATCACCTGGCATTTTTGGAGCTGTTCGCCAATCCACACTTTGACGCTATCAAGCATGCATTACGGCTGGTAGTCGCAATTTTGAATACTTATTGTAAATATTGATGCAAAGAAGCACTTTGTTTTTACTATTTGTTTTTATGCGTTTTTACTTTCATTTTTTTCAAAATGTTTTTTATTTCATATTTATTTTTTCTGTGTTATGCCTATACAAAACATGTATGTTTAAGTAAACTGTTCTACCCCTTAATGTTTGTTCCATGACTGTAGAAATATTCCTATTTGAAACTCCATCTACGTTGTAACTTTTAAAGAATGTGTGTTACAGTTTATCTAATAAGTTTTCACAATATTAATATTTATTAGAGCAATGTACATTATTTCGAAATAAAATTTTGATTATGTATGATTTTTGTATGATAAGCAATTATACATGGAAACTCTCTGTTAATTAATACATCATTCAGGATTAACGGCAGTAGGCGGAGCTTACTGTTAAAAAATACAGAAAACACATGGTCCGTAAAGGGTTAAAATGACGTTTGGGAACATGGGTTCCTATGCGATTCTAAGTCCTAATGATGTGTCCTATCTCCCCTCAAAGTTTTTCCCATCATCGTTTCATCACCCTGTATACATAATAGAAGATTAATATTCAAAGTGATTAGGCAACCGTTATATATAAAAATTAATGGCGGATATTGAATAAAAATGTCACTGAATTTAGAAGCACAGAACTGGAAAATATGAAAGGCAGGCATGCTCATAGGTGCAAACTTGTACCGTTTTTTATCTCCAGTATTTAATTTAAAAAAAAATTATCATGTTTAATCACAGAAATCTACCAAACAAAATTATTAAAATTTTTGATTACAAATTTATGGATGCAAATAAACGGAGAAGTTGTCAGCCGTACATGTTAAATAGCTTTTTTTAAATCACCGTAGTTAAAGGTTTAATCAATGAAAACTATAATAGAAATATATAAATTTTTCGATTAAAATTTTTCAGTAGCGGAAAGGTGCAAAATTTGGCAGCTATGGATATTTAAAACATGAAGGATAAAGCAATAAAATATCGGCTATTTAATAGGCCTTCCGCTGCAGATTTAGCTCTAATAAATGATAAGACAAAATAATAGTAACTAATAAATAATAAGATCTAAAGAATATGTTTTTATTAATAAATCAATTAATAAATTTTATTTATTAATAATATTTATATATTATATTAACAAATTTTATTTATAATAACGAAATCGAATAAGTAATAAATTATAAGAATTACAGAGATATTTTTTTATTTGCAAATGGTGCATTTTATTAGTGAAATAATTAACACCATCTTATAAATATCTGGAATATTTATAACAACACATAATGAAAATTTTTTTGTCTTTTTAATGTATGCTTCATTTCAGATATTTAGAAAAAATCTTGACTATAGCTCTTTTCGATAACATTGTTTTTAGAAAAAGTTGCTTAGGCTATTTGAAAATATTCAAAACCACGAGAGAAAGAGTATAATGTCTTTAAAATTTTCCGATTCTCAAGACGTTATTAAAATAACTAAAAAAAATCTTACGTATTAGCGGGTGTTAACATCCTAAAAAAAATCTTTAATTACTTTTTTGAGAAATCGGATAACATTATTGTCTACAAACGTAATATGGGTAAAAACTAAGAAGAAAAATGCCTTATTAGCTATATTAGCAGTTCTTTACAGATTCAAAATAATTTTCCAAAAAATGCTTTTATAAATAATATCTAAAAGAATTTAAATTGGAAAATGCAAACTTTTGTTTAATTGCTTTTGTGGGTACATGAAATATTTAACAGCCGTTTTCTGCATTCTTCTTTATTGCTAAAGTTCTGTCACTGATATTTCTATTTAGGTAAAACAAAATTTTATTTTGTCTTAAATGGGAAATTCTATTTGAGACTAGCAGGAGACGCCCGCTTCGCTGGTCACTATTTTTAAATGAATCACAATAATTACTGAATTCTCAAAATTGCATTAATTTTTATCATGTGATAAAAAAAGAAAAAACAAATTCTGATCGGGAAAAATGTCGCACCGGATGTGCGCTGCGCGCGCGTATTCCTTCACCATCCTTATGATTTCTCAAAAGTCCATGTTAATACTCATAAACTTTCATTCTTAAGAAAAGGAATTAAAGAAAAATATCATTTAGCATCGGATAAAACTCGCACCGGGACCCCACTGCCTTCGGCAGCGCAGACCCATGCACGCTATGCGCGCACGTGCGAGGATATACGTGCCTTGTGCACGCATATTCTTTCTCAACTCAAATTTTTACTATTAAGAAAATAAAATAAAAATAAATAAAAATCTTTTATCATCGGGTAAAAACTCGCACCGGGTCCCATGCGCGCTGCGCGCGCACGTGTTAAGATAGAACAAGGTTTGACATAGAACAAGGTTTAAATACTGATTTACGCTCCATGCGTGCTCTTTTAATACTCCTTGAGTTTGTCGGTATACTAAGGAATCACCCTATATATACTATATATAATATAAAGTATTAAGAAAATGAAATTTTTTTCAATGAATCTCAACCGTCATTACAATTATTTTAAGAAAAATGTTAAATTTCATAAGTCTGTGATAAAACAAAACATAAATTATATTTCTGAAACAGATAAATTTGACGATTTTGAATTGAAATAAAAATTACCAAACAATAACAGAAAATTATTTCTGATATTTTAATTTATTATTATTATTTATTATTTATTTATTTATTACTTATTTATTTATTTATTTATTTTTGTCTGATAAATATATTATTAGATATACATGTTCAAATATGAATAAACAAAAATGAAGTAAAAAATTCGATATTAAACTCAGCATTGCTAACATTTTAATTGTCCGACTTTATATTCTACCACTTTTATTTTAAGAGTAATTTTTTCTTAATTTATCGTATTGGAGAAAATTATTCTTTACAATAAACCAAACCCTGAAGTAAATATTTAAATTAAAAAATTTTAAAACATACAACCTTAATTCTTCATGTTTTAAATTGAAAAATTTTAAAACATACAACCTTAATTAACATGAAGAATTAAGGTTGTATGTTTTAAAAATTTTTAATGAAAATTATTCTATAAATAAAGTGATGTGATATAAAGGTAGGGCTAGAAATGCGAAAGAAAATTAAATGCTGGCAACTATGTAAACTTCATTACTTAAAAATAAATAAATAAATAAACATTTATAAGTATTTCCTAGGGATTTCTTTTTTTTTTTTTTTTTTTTTTTTTTAAGCTATTAGGTGTACCGGAAAGTTATGTCGTTTTGAATTAATAAGATGAAACCGGAAATTTTTGTTTAACAGTGTTTACATGGTACTTTATAAATAACCATCTTATAAGTTACCTAAGAATATCTTAAATTTTATCCAGGATAAATTTCCGATGTCAGTATTTTAATTCAAAACGACAGAACTTTCCGGTACCCCTAATATTATCGCTGTAATACACCAAAGATTTTAATATTTTTTATTTTTATTGAGTTATTCATTAGTTCACATAATTTGGTTTTGTCCAGACGTAATTGCTAGAAAAAGAATGACGTGACTTGATATACCTTGACTAATCGAGATATACCGTGACTTGAGATACGTAATATAACTCGACACATTGGCCATCTCTACGCTGCTGTCAGCAAACATTTTTTGGCATTACATTGAGTGCTTAACTTGAACTCGCTTTGAGTAAAATTAATCATCCTTTTCTTTATCAACAAAAGTGCAACTTCTTTCGAGAGGTTTTATTTTTATTTATTTATTTGCTTTTTCATTATTTGATGGATGTTTCTTAGAATGTTTGTTAGCAAAATATGGGAAAAAATATTTTGTAGGCAGAACAGCATTTTTACTTTAATTCGTAGTTTGAAATTTTTAATCGGATTTTGAAAATTTTTAATCGAATTAATTGATTCGATTAACTCGATTAAAAAAATTGATCGGGACTAAGCATTGATCGATTAACCAAAGCGATTAATCGATACCAAATATAAATATAATATAACTACTTTTAACGATATATTTTATTAAAATGTTATTCGTATAAATGAAGCACAAATAAATCCGCGATTGTAATGAAATGCTCGCCCTCTGGTAGGCTAAGGTGAAATTACAATTAACATGAATAGCTTTCGGCTTTCGTCGAGACGCCATTGCTTGCCGATGTTTAGGTTCACATATATTTATTGAATAAAAATGAATAAATCCTGTAAAAGAGGTAACACTTACTGTTGTTTGCCACAGTGTAACTCCAAAGGATCAAGAAATCCAGAATTAAGCTTCCATTTATTTCCAAATGACAAATTTAAAATTTCAGTTGCTTCGGCTAATGGAAGTAAAGAATTAATCAGATGATTTGAAACTAATATTTGTTCAGCTTCTGTTAAACATCTACTTCCGATCGAACTTTGAATAAACAGAAATATTTTTTACAAAAGCAATCAGCTTTCCATGATGTAATGGCGGAGAAATTATAGCACGAATATTAAGTAGTAACACAAATAGAACAATAATAAATACACGTGGCTATTATATTTACTAACAACAAAAGCTGAAAAAGCGCCACCTATCCATCATTACAAACGCGGATTAAAGGCCAAATAAAATAAATAAAATAAACAGAGATTTTTAACAATCAGTAAAATTTTGTGCCCCTCAGCAAGCAGGGCCCCACAGACCCCAGGTGCCCATGGGACCCTGCTTGTTCAGGCATATGCATAAACAAGACACAACTGAATCTAAAAAAGAATGTTAAAGGAAAACGAATAACAAAAATTTTGCTTCACGCATTGATTATGAAATATGTTAGAAATAGCGAACGATCCATTTTAAAGATGCGCCTTGTTAACTGCGCATGCGTGTGAAAGAGAACTTTCCAACGCGCTCCGACTGCGGACGCCAGATGAAAAAATATGTAGCTGTTTACGCTAGCCAGTGTGGCTATTACCTGTGTGGTACGTAAAACAAAAAAAGTATGGAATCTATATCCACTTAATTTACTTATAATTCTTCTTATTTTCGTGTGTGTGCGTGTGTATCGTAGCATCATCATGTGTATCGTCTTCAATAAATGTTGTTACTGTACTTTCTAAGTATTTCATGGACCTCTGATTACTACAAAATATTTTGAAACACGGAAAGAAATGAAATCTTAATCGTCTAATAATCGTCATAAAGTACTATAGCATTCAAATTATTTTCGGTTATCTTATATCAGAATAACAACTGAAACACCCATTATATAAAATATTAAAACTAATTTATGTTGTACCTAAATGTTCCTCGTGCTTAACACTAGGTTCACTCCCGTTGATCTTTTTTTCTTGATTGTACCCCTTGATATTGGGCTAATTTAAGTACTACTTTATCAATTCTTATAAGAGAAGATGTCTGTTTATACCGCTATAAGCTCAGCGACCGCACATCGCATGGCTATAACAATTGACCGGTGGATACACTGAAAGAGGGAGAGTAGGGGAGCAACGAATCGGTGTTGAATGTAAAAAAAAATAATATTAATTTTTGAGATATTGATTGCAATGTAATTTCTCATCCTATATTCTTTGCTTTTTAACAGTAAGGGAGAAAAACGTCGCGCCGTTTTAAAGCTGGAAGAACCGAAGATAGAAAAAGAGTCGCATTTTGAAACCGCTATCCACTCGCTAGAGAAAAGATATACAAAATATTTTTTTTAATCGAAAACATTGTTCCTTTTCGCTTCCAACTTTTGTTTCCCCGAAAAATATGAACATTTTTTTACGAATTTTTGACCATTACCTAAAATCTCGAATACTTCTTGTATGGGATTTTTTGAACTATTTTTTAACCATGGCTTAGATTATTATTAACAAGATTAACCCACGGTAAAATTAAGCTACGATTGTAGCAGTAAAAAAGCCAAATTTCCCCATTCTTGAGAGCGGGCTAAATTAAGAGAGAAATTTTCAAGTTCTAATAAGTATTATGCATGTATATAATCTATTCGTACAATCGCTTGCTAACCAATAGGCAGCCAGCGATTTGGTTTTAAAACAAATCTTCAAACCAAACAACAACTAGCGTCTAGCCAGCGACGTGCAACTCGCACACTTTCCTTCAGATTTCGCCGTGCCGGCGCTGAATTCTGTTTCTGTTTACTTTCAAGATTCGCTGTAGTTTCGTTGCCTCACTTCGATTCCTCATTTATGTTTATGTTTTCTGCTATGAATGAAGCAAAACGGTCCTTAATCAATGATCCGATTGAACTAAAAAGTTGTCCTTATAAATAAGTGTAGCAATTTTTGATAAAATCTAATAATCTGGATAGATGCAATAACAAACTTTCAGCTTTGTGTTTTAAATAAAAATTAAAATGTTTGCACATTCATTCAGTAATACAATAAATGGTGATCACGCAAAATCGCTATCTGAAAGAAATAGTGTGATCTGTCGTACTAAAAGTGAAAAATATTTATATGAAGAGACTTAAGAAAAAATTACACTTTAGGATTATGTAATGGACTATTAGAATCCAGAGTATAACTTTAATTAAGTATAATTAATTACAGAATTTATACTTAATATTTTAAATAACATTACAAGTTTTATAGCTTTTTACAAACTAAATTTGCTACACAATTTCAGTTGTACAACCCCATAAGAAGAAAGCATACTTTCACTATTAGAATTATTTCAACATTTTTCAGTATTTAGGTATTAAAATTTTTAATGTCTTCTTGATTTTATCAACATTCTAACACTTTTAAGTTTTAATAAATTAATTCACATTCCTTCAATGGAGAACATTTTGCATGAAATTTAAAAATCAAAAATAATAAATTGTTTAAAAAAAACTGCGTGGATATTCTAATGCTGCTTCTCTTTTATTTGGTAATTCAAAATCAGGATATCTAGCTTTTGAATTTAGTATATAGATAGAAGATGGGCTGTTTTGAATTTTAATTACCATGTTATAGTACATATCCAGTTTTTAAAGACCACTTAATTCAGTTTTGAAAAAAACTAAAAAATGAGAGCAATTTTTTCAGTTGTACAATTTTTACCTTACATTAAATTGTCTGAAATAAATTCTTTTTCCATTATTCTTATTATTATTACTGTAAACTTTTTCACTTATTGTATAAGAAATAGTTTTTCTATTCCAAATTAGTTCCCCCCTCCCCTTAAATAATAGTATGGCAAGTTTTAAAAAGTGTACTTTTAATATTTTGAATTTATCAGAAAATATTGGCTGTCATTTTTGAATTTTTCACAGGAAGGAGTACAAAACAAACTAATGCCATTAATAACATAAAAAATTAGAAAATAACTCCCCCCACCCCTTTGCTCCTTCATACGTGTGCTTGACAGAAAACATTCTTTGTTTAGAAAATGTCCTTTAGTTTTAAATGCCCAGTTAAAACCATACGTTAAAAGTTTTGAATGAGATATTTATTCTGTTACAAAATATCTCCTATTCTGCAATAGATAAATTATTTAATTGACGTATGCTGCATGTTTTCTATCGATTGTGCATCACGGTGATTGGAGTGGTAATTAGACAAATTGAATATAATTCAAATTGAATATAATTCAGTGGTGATAATATTATAAAATTTTCATTAAAAAAAAATTTTTTTTTTCAAGATTTAAAGAAATTTATTGTCTTAAACCTCTAACAGATATAAATAACAATGTTTTTATAATTATTTTTTATTGTAAAGGAGAATAAATACTATAATTCTTGTTGAAATCTAAAATGGCCAGGATGAATGATTAGTTTATTTGACATGGAGTGATCCAAAAATCATTCCGTTTCAGGAAAAAAGAAAAGTTAGTGTTTTAAAAATTTTTGTATTTTTTTAAATTTTTTCCCCCTTTAAATGATATCATAACTATTATATATACTTTGTATAAGGAAGTAAAAAGGACAACAATGAGATCAGGAGTTATAGTAAAAAGCTTATAGTAATTATTAAAAAATAATGGAATTTTTGCCATAATCCATTTTATTCCACTCTATAAATTTTAAGATTTATAGCTAATGATATAATAAAAGACATTTTTGAAACTTTTTTAAAAATCACCAACTTATTATATAAGTTAAAAAAAAAAAAGCAAGTATAGGTAAGCTGCGTATTAAAATAAACCTCATGAAAATTCTCTTTAAAATGAGGTCTCAAACAGCCCTCTATGTCTGATACAACTTGGGAAATTTAATTTTGCACAAACGAAACAATAATGTTCTTTTTTTTTAATTTAAATATTAATTATACGAAAATCGAACGAGATATAAAAATTAGAAAATATACTTCCTTTTATAACGTTAATGAGAATGATTCTCAGAATTGCTGTTGAAATCTTAAAGGTTGAAAATTTTAAATTTTGTTTGATTTGACATGGAAAATAATTTAAATAGTTACATTGACCATCAGATGGCAGCACTACCAAAGAAGGTCCTGGATGAAAATGGGAAATAAACACATCGAATAAACATAAATAAAATTCAGCGTCGACATACGACGCATGCGTGAAATCTGCAGGAAAGTGTGCGAGTTGCTCGTCGCTGGCTAGACGCTAGTTTGCATGAATAATTCTCTTTGATTCTGTACGAAAATATGAAAATTTTGAACAAAAATTTACATTATCCATAAACTGAAAGGCCTTTTCTTTTGGATTTTACTAGATAGGAGGTATTTTCCTAAGTCCCCTTTAGGAGAATTTGTCTAGACCCGAGAATGCCTGCTCTGATACCTCAGTCGATTGCTGCCACAGAGGCACAACCAACTTTAAGAAAGAACATTATAGTTAGTAAATATAAATAAGTAATAATTAGTTAATCTAAAATAAATATTATACACAGAATTTTTTACGTGCGGGACGGTGTGAATAAATTATTTTTCACACGGTTATTTATTATTTTTGCCATAACACTGCTTGATTTAAAAAATCTAGCTTCATTCAGAAAAATTTAACAAAATAGCTAAAATTTGGAAAAAATATTAAAAAAAAAAAAAATGGTTTTGAAAACTTACAAAGTTTTAAGATAATTTTCATGAAAATGCTAAAAATTAGTGGAATTGAAATGTAATTTTTTAATTCAGAATTTCAGGTTGCATATTTTATAAGAAGGAGATTGTAGTAAAAAACTGTTTCAATTACTAGCTTTATTTATACTACACATATATAGTGCATATTCATATCTTTAAAATTTTAATTGGTAATACAGGTTTCGTAAGGACCAGCCTCTTTTCAAAAACTATCACTAAAGCTTTTTGAACAATAAATTTCTTCTTAAATTTAAAGGCCTTTATTATGACAAATTTTTTTATACAAAATTGGTGGTGGAGAAAATCAAGCACGATCCCTGAGACAGCATGCGTGCTTCATGTAATTTACAGATATGCCTACATTTAAATTTATTCCGAAGGATAATTAATATCCGCCATTTATTCACACCATCTTTCTTGAAGGGTGTTTATCTTCCTATTTAATTATTATTACACACTGAATATTTAATTATTATTATACATTTAGAAAAAATAACTACAAATGAAACGGGGAGGATACGGAACTATTAATGCTTCGGAATATATTACAGGGTGACTACAGGCCATATTTTTTCTCTGATTCTTCCATTAGTATTTTTCTTTCGGAATTTGCAGGTTCAACTAAGTAAAAATTTATCATATAAATATACTGGTGGAAGAATCAGGGGAAAAAAAGGTGGGTCTGTAGCCACCCTGTATTAAAATGTTGGAATTCCTGAATTTAATTCTATGCAGTTAGGGAGGAGCATCAGAAAAGAAGGAGTGGGAAAATGTAAAAATACAAGAGCATACTTGCCAATATTGATTACTTGAAGATTGGTAGTCACGCCCCTTTTCACCTATTTTTTCACGCCAGGCCTTTTTCAGAGTACTTTTCTTCTTATTTAATCGTAAATATATTTGAAAAGAATGTACTCTAAAAATTAAGTGAAGTACAAAAAGGGGCAAAAACTAACAATCTTCCGGGTTAGGTTCGCAAATATGCAAGAGTATATACTATAATAAACATCTCCAAATCTCTGTAGAGCTGCTTATTTAGTGGTTAATATTGGCATTCTCAATATTTTTTATTAGTTACACACTTTTAAAAAATGCTTACGTACCTACTGTAATTATCACTGTCTAAGCAAATCACTAATAAAAGTTAGAAAGGAAGGAACTTTCATTTTTAGTGTAAATGCTGCTCGTGCCCTCTAGTAAAATATTAATGCAATATTTTATGTTTCATTTTTATTTTTATTTTTTATCCTGCATTCACATCGAAATTTTATTATAAATTTAATTTTTTGTAGAAGAACAAAAAAAAAAAAAAAAAAAAAAAAAAAGCAATTTGAAAAGGAAATGAAGCTCAAACGAATCCCTCATAGCAATCGCGACAGTGAGCAAAGAGCGAGTAACAAATAAAACAGAAATATGTGCTGCTCAGCTCACTCACACTGCTAACCTGCTAGTAACGACAGATTTGTCAACGAATTCTATTGGTGTTTTTAATACAAAGTTAGTTTTGATTAGTTAATTTAATAACTGGTTGGCTCTATACTATTCTGATACTTCTTGTATGGGATTTTATAAACTACTTTTTAACCATGCCTTATTCTAACAAGATTAAGCCACTGTAAAATTAAGCTACGATTGTAGCAGTAAAAAACCCAAATTTCCTCATTCTTGAGAGTGTGCTAAATTAAGAGAGAAATTTTCAAGTTCTAACAAATATTAAGCATTAGCATACATATAATATATTCGTACAATCGCTTGCTAACCTCTAGGCAGCCAGCGATTTGGTTTTAAAACAAATCTACAAAACAATTGCATGCACTTTAGAAAATTAAAATATATTAAAATTATAAAACTAACACAACTAATGTTGTCAGTAAAATATTAAAATTACACTATTTACATTTGGGATTTCTGAGATAATACTCTGTCAGTAGTTAAAGTTTAATTAAAGTTTTGGCATACAGCATACCTGCCAGTATCCTAATTAATACTTTCGCGACCGCTGACGTAGATTCACGTCTTTTGAAAATCTATAACTCCGCCAGTGGGCGTTTCTTTCGCAATTTGTATGTTATTTATTTCTTAAGAATAAATCGGCCCACCAGCGGCCGAGCGGTTCTGCGCTCAAAGCTGGTAGATGGGAGGTGCCGGGTTCGATCCCAGGTCGCGCTCATCGACCTAGCCGTTCGGAGTTTTCCGTGGTTTCCTCCGAAACTCGCGTAAATACGGGCTAGGACCCCTTAGAAAGACCCCCACGGAGGGCGTTCCCCCTATAGGCCTAGGACACATAAGGAGTCAATCGGCCTTAATCCTCCAACCAACCAACCAACTTAAGAATAAATCGAATATTCACATTTGTACAGCCGGGGGGGGGGATGCAGCACTCGATGTAACTCCGTTGCTAATCAATTCGACCGGGAATTGTTAGTACTTTCAGAAAATAAAGTGAAATTTTGAATTGGAGGTCGTCTACATATTAAAACGAGCACCAACTTTGATTTTTTTTTCCATGGTAACACCCTATTTTTATTTTATATTTGAATTCCTCGGGTCGCGACGATGCGAAAAAATATATTGGGTGTATATTTTACTTATTTTTTTATAGAGTTATTAAGAGTTCAAAGTTTGAAGGTGCTAATGTTAAATTCATATTTCTAACTTTTATTAATATCTTCACAAAAAATAACTTGATCGATATAATTTTTTTTTTTTTTTACGAGGTACACTGAAGAAACCCAGACATAATCCATCATTACTTTTGATTCTGAAAAATATTTTTAATTCTGAAAAGTATTAATAAATTCATATTCATAAAAATTATGAATTATGACCTATATCAATTTTACATAAAATGAATCCTAACGATGAAAAATATGGGTGTGCAAATTTGCAGCTCATTCCAATTATTAGTTTTCGAGATATAAATAAATCTTTCTTTTGGAGTGGTTTAGGGGGCCGTCTCTTATAGAGTTTTGCATGAGCTAACGAAGCAATTCTTTAAAAATAACAGAGAAAATTGAACAAAACATTTTTATTCTTTATTTACGGGTGAAATTATATAACAACAACGTCAAACACAAAGAAAAGAAACAAAAATAGCGATTTTTAGACATTAGTGTTAGCATCAAGAATTCCTGTTTTCTAAAGTCCCGCCTTTTATCGTTCTTCAAAAGAAAACAATACAGAAAAGAAAAGTAAGGGTGACTTTGAGTATTTGTGTTAAACCCCTTATTTTACGTTGACGAAACTATACACAAGTGGTATTTACTTCATCTG
Organism: Salticus scenicus; assembly: GCA_963930645.1. Taxonomy (NCBI): domain Eukaryota; kingdom Metazoa; phylum Arthropoda; class Arachnida; order Araneae; family Salticidae; genus Salticus; species Salticus scenicus. The sequence continues at coordinate 244,334,660 of OZ005656.1, forward strand.
GTGATAAATTTTGAATCCTTTAAACTTTAAACGAACACTAGCATACTTGCCAACATCCTCATTAATATTCCGTTGTGTTGCTAATCCCGCCCTTTTTCTCACACCAGTAAATTTGTATTCTCCAAATGTAATTACGATCAAATAAGACGAAAAGTACTCAGAAAAAAAAAGGCGTGGTTTATGATACTACGGAATATTACTTAGGAAATTGGCAAGTATGCACTAGAAGGAAAAAATTATCTAAATAGGCGGGGTTTACTGTTTGAAATAGAAAAATAGGTTGAATGTAAAACTTGTCAATAATTAAAAAAAAAAAAAAAAAAAAAAAAAAAAGAATGGAATTGGAATGCAAGACAGACTTGTAAATTCGTTCAGAGTTAAAGGCTTAATCTTTTACTTCATATATTGCTTTTTTTATTTTTTATTTATTTGTGGGGGGGGGGGGGGGGAGGATTATTATTTGAAGGATTATTTAGTCTTTAAAATTTTATAAATATATTTTAACTATATTTTTAAAAATATATACTTTAATTTTTATAAATATATATATTAACACTTTTGCGACCGCAGGATTTTTTTTTTTTTTTTTTTTGACAGTAAAGTCCGCCTACAAGCGTTATTCTCTCAAAATAAAATATTTCAGAACAAATTTTCTATATTCACAATTACATTACAAATGGATATACATTATATTCTTTCTAATCAATATTTTTCTATCCTCAGTACATTTTATTGCAAAAATATGAACACTGAGTACATACTTAAGAAATAAGTAACTCACAAATTACGAAAGAATGACAGAGTTACAGATTTTCATTCAAATGACGTGAACCTACGCTAGGAGTCGCAAAAGCGTTAATTGAAAAATTATAAAACCAAACAAGCGTCTGCGTCTTAATCAGCAACTTTTACTCCCAAAACCATACTCCCGGGAGTCTTGCTCTCAAATTGCGCGCATCTAGTTCTGCGAGTACAGACGGCAAGTGATACTCCTCGCTCAGTGAAAGACGGCAACTATTACTCCCGTCCGTTGCTCGTTTTGTTTTCGTAAAAGTCCATTTTAAAAGGGCATATTGCGTGCTTCCTGCCTGTGTAAAGGGCTTTTTGAACAGGAAAAGAAAAGAAAAAAAATATATATATATATATATATATATATATATATATAGATAGATAGATAGATAGATAGATAGATTATTCATATGTAAATTTCTTCTTTGACAAAAGTTTTTTGTTTCATCATAATATGGGTGCATTTATTTATAGTGTAAAATAAATTTAAAAAAAAAATCAATGATAGTGGGTTTAAAACAGGTTTATTATTTAAGAAGATAAACATTGCTTATTATTTACTTTTGTAATTGCAGCATAGATTATTTATTTTATTGTAAAATTTTTATGTAGCTTTTAAGATGCAAATTGCAGAGAAAAAGAATTTTTAATCGATGACAAACTTAAACGATTTAATATATTTTCCAAAGTTTTAAAGATTATTTTTAAAAATATCCTTGTGTATTATACACTTTTTTGTATGTCATACTATGTATTTTTATTTAAAATTAAATCAAAAGTTACTTTGCTTAAATAAATGTATAGCAAGGATATATATGCATCTACAAGCATTTTGAAGAAAAGCATTTTTCTTTTTGCTAAGTGTCAAAGAATTTCAGCAATACTGCTTAGAGTTTCTGTCTCTTCATTCATTTATTTTATTTTTATTTATTTTATTATTATTATTATTATTTGTAAGAAAGATTTTCCAGGAAATAAATATTTTTTATATAATACTAAGATACTCCATTACTCATTGCAAATACCTAATTTAGTCTTTATAATTCATTTTTACAGAGTCACATAAAATCATTCAAATTTATTGCTATTGCAGAATTATTATAATACATTATTATTTTTTTTTTTAAAAAAAAGCTCATATTTTAATTCATTCTATGAAAATATATGCATTTTTCACAACTATTTATACGACTTATAATTAATATCCCTATCAACTATTCATTTAATTTTGGTTTTTAAAAATTAGAAAATATTATGTTATGAATTTTCACTTAATCTGGAAGCAGTTTTTATTTATAATTATTTGAGCATTTTATTTATTTATTTTTGCTTCTTTTTTACTTTAGTGCAATATACCCTTTCTTGGATATTAAGTGGGACCACGTGAAATAAGGCTACCATTTGAAAATTTATCAACACGATGAATTTTGAAATTTTTAATTAATTCGAACTAAAGTTGAACAGAGAATTTATCATATAAATATTTTTTTATGAGTTCACTTCGCAACTTGTTCATCTATTTTGATTACAAGTTGTAACAACTTGAAAATGTGCCATCACGATAACTTTTGAAATACTAAACTGATTTAAACCAAAGTTAGATTATGAACTTATGGCTCAAATATTTAGGATAAATTCACTGGTCAACTTGCTCTGCTGTTTTGTTACCAAGTGGCGACCACTTGAAAATTTGTGCAGTGGACTTATCATTCAACTATCTTAGTTAAGTTTGCTAGGCATCTCACTTTGCTCTTTTATTTCCAAGTAGCAGCCACTTGAATATTTATTATCATGATAACTTTTGAAATACTCAATTCGAACCAAAGTTTGACTGTGGACTTATCAAATATCATAAATGATTTTGCTGGGCAAGTTGCTCTGCAAATTTGTGTCCAAGTTGCAAACACTGAATGTTGACACTTGATTAAAAAAAAAAATTTTTTTCACAATAACTTTGAAATACTGAATTTATTCAAACCAAAGTTGGACAGTGGATTTATCTTACAGATATCTTGCATTAGTTAACTGAGCAGTGTGCTCCATTATTTTGTTTCCGAGTGGTGGCCACATGAAATTTAGTCAACATGATAACTTTTGAAATTCTGAATTAATATGAAATAAATTTGTTGAGTAGGCTTATCTCATAAATGTATTTGATATGTTTGTTTGCCTGATTGATATGCATTTAAAATTGACCAAAAAAAAAAAAAAAAAAGGTATTTATGAACCGATTTGCTTAAAACTCCATATGTATATAACCCTCATCAATATATTCCCACCAAGCCCATTACAAATTTTAGCTGTCATTTTGTTTCAAAATGGTGGCTACATGATAAGAAAAAAGGAATCAACCTACCATTTCAAAACAGCTGGAAGGATTTTTAATTTTTGAGAATTTTAAGATTTGTAAATCTTTGGAATGAAAACCTAATTTAAAAATCTTACTTTTGCACTTTGTAATAAATATTGATTAAGAAAAGAAATCTGGTAATTAGAATGCATTAAAAAATTTATAAAGTTTCTTATTTACTTTTAGCTCAGCTAAGAGTAAATAATATATTTTAATACTGCTTAATAATTAATTATTCTTATTTTCTTGTTGGTTATTGCAAAATATTTTGTTGAACTGACTTACATATTCTCAAAGGCAGATTTAAGTTAGATTGTGCCCTGGGCTCATTTGGCTATGGACTCCCTCCCCCCCCCCTTATTTTTAAAAAATATTATGCATACATATTGTAATTATAAAAATCAATATAATATAACTAACGAAAAGTATAATTCTTTGATATATAATTCGGTGCAACATTACATATAATAATTTGCTCGTAATAATAAATTAAGAAAATATAGTTGAGTGCTACTTATTTTGTTGCTGCTATGAATATGCGATTTAAAAAGTGGAATTAAATTTTTTATGTAATTACTAACAAATAGACAAATATCACTTTTATATTTTCAGTGAATAATATAAATTATTTTGTTTCATAAATAGATAAGCTGCTATGCTTCATGATATCTTTTACAGCTTCCTGTTCGATAATTTCTATTTAAGTGAGAAGTTTGTTTTTCGAAGTCAATGGTAGGGATAAAGTAAATTTCGGATAATGTACCAAAATGTGTTTAATGATATAGTGTTCTAGAAATATATCGAAAAATTTATTATGTATAGAATATGACAGCTTTAAAATTATTATTGCAAAACTAACTATGAAGCAGCAGTAGTATAAACAAAAAATTGATAAATGGAGGGGGGGGGGGTGCTGAATATATTTACTTACTGTCTAATCTGGGTTTAAACCAAATTTAAAATTTCATTAACAAAATGTTAAAATATAAGTAGGCTTATAAATAATCAATTTGCACACCATTAAAGATGCCTCTGTATATTTCATTGTTAACAACATAGTTCTTTTAAAGATTTATCATCTCACATACATAAATATGTTTTTCTCTCCTTTAAATATGAAATGGAATGGTAAAATAATTGTTTTTCCATTGAAAAAAGTCTTATTCAAGTACAATACTAGCCCACTGTACTGCATATATATATATATATATATATATATATATTAATATTATTGAATTTTAAGTAATTTGAACACTTCAACTATGATTTAGTTTTTTTTTAAAGACTTTTTTAATAAAAGGTTTTTCTATTAAACAATCCAGTACACATACTGAAATGCTTAAAAAAACTGATAACTTATTATTTTTAATTTTTGTATTTTGTGAAAAATGCAACTGTAATGATACACTGCTTGTGTGTGTATTATCTGTCTATCATTCTAGATAGATTGTATATTTGATATGTACTCAAGGTGCGAAGCAAAAAATGTCAGAAATTTATCAATGTTCTAGTATGAATTAATATTTTGTCTTGGTCTTTACTTTAACAGTGTTATATATAAAATAACCTAGTAAAAGAAATAATTTGGAGAGAGAGGAAAAGAAAATGCTGTTGAATAATGAAATACACTGTAATGAAATCTAAATAAATTTCATATCCTTAATAATACCTTAATAATCATCATAATACTTAATATGTCATGATATGTTTGTAATTGTTTGCATAATATTTCAACGCTGCTATCTTCTGCAGCAGATTCCGCTTAGTGTCTAATATTATATCAAACGTTAAATATCTAAATGTGCTTAAAGACATATCGTACAAATATAAGGTAATTGCATAGTGATAAACGTAACATTTTCAATAAGTTAAGACTATTAATCTACTTATAATTGCATTGAATGCTGTATATTGAATGTTCTTTTCTTTCGTTTGAGAGTATGATATATTCAATAATAAACTAGTAAGTTGTAGCCACCACAAGACATTCCTCTATGTTTTCCTGTACAGATTCGATCAATACAAATTATTTATTAAAATTATTTAACAAAATTGTTTTTCATGATCAATATAGATTATTTTTATATCAGAGAAGCATAATTCTAAAAAAAGTCAATTTTGTGCCATCATCTAAGGATACATTTTTCTTTTATTTCTTACTTTTTTTTTCCTCTGTGTGTGCGTAAATGACTTATTAAATATCTTTGCGTGCAACAATTTCTCACTTAAATAGTCAATATTTTAATCAAATTGCACCCTAGCAATTTCCAACAGTTGAAGTTGTGTAGAACTGACAGAATAATTTTATATCAAAAACAATATTTGATCTCCTGGAAAATCTTTTTTAAAAAACAAAGCAAACAAAATAAATAAATATAAATAGAGAGATTTGTCAGTTTCAACAAACAAATAAATAAATAAAGAATAGAAGAAAATTTCTTTAAATATTTTAATTTGGATACGCAGAATTTTAATAACTCTAAGCAGTATTGCTGAAATTTTTTGGCCCTAAGTAAAAAAAAAAAAATGCTTTTCTTTAAACTGCTTGTTGATACTTATATATCCCTCGCTGTACATTTATTTAAGCAAAATTACTTTTGGTCAAATAAAAATATATAGTTTGACGTACAAAAAAGTGAATAATAAAGTGTGTAGCGTACAAAGATATTTTAAAAAGAATCCTTAAAACTTTGGAAAATATATTAAATTTCTTATGTCTGTCATCTGTGAATTTCAAATTCTTTTTCTATGCAATTTGCATCCTAAAAGCTACACAAAATTTTTTCAATAAAATAAATAACTTATCCAGCAATTAAAAAGTAAATAATAAGCAAGGTTTATCTTTTTAAATAATAAATATGTTTTAAATTCACTATACTATCATCGATTTTTTAAACTTATTTCTCATTATAAATAAATGTATCTGTATTATGAGGAAACAGAAAACTTTTATGAAAGAAGAAATTTGCGTATTGATATGTGTATATAGTTTTATTTTATTATTATTTTAATTTCAACACGTCTTCATTTAAACAGTCTTTCTACAAAAACGAAACAAGCAACGGACAGGACGGGAGTAAAACTTGCCGTCATTCATTGAGAGCGGGGACGGGGAAGATCACTTGCCGTCTGTCTGCGCAGGATTAGATGCGCACTAGCCTACGGAATATTAATTACTATGTTGGCAAGTATGCTTATTTGATCGTAATTGCATTTGGAGAATATTACTCTAAAAATTTATTGGTGTGAAAAAAAGGGCGGGACTAACAATACTATGGAATATTAATTAGGATGTTGGCAAGTAGGAGAATATTTATCTCCAAATTTACCAGTGTGAAAAAAAAGCGTGCTTAACAACGGAATATTAATTAGGATGTTCGCAGATATATGAAGTTCTTCTCTTGATACTTCTATGTAGAAAGAACCAAATTTTATAGGGTGAACATTTTGCCTTTCATGGAAAATTTACGAATCCTAAAATTATTTAATTTTATTTTCATTGTAAATTCATGACTATAAAATTTTTATCTGAAACAAAATCGAGATTATAACTTATTTCGTTGATTCTTTATTTTTTTATTTTTTCATTTATTTCACTGTAATAAAGTAATTATACATATTTAAAGCTACACGATCTTTTCAAGCGAAAAGTCTTTACAAAAAATGCTTTACAAGTAGAAACTATAAAAGAAAGAAAAAATCCTGCTTTTCGTGATTTTATAATTTTTTCTATATCTGTATCTCATATCAGAGTTGCCAACATTTTAATTTATTCAGGAGTAATTTTTGCGCACCTTTATTTCATGCCGCAAATTTTATAGTATTTATATTGGAGAATATTGTTCTACAAATAGTGGTGTGATATAAGGGCGTTGTGAAAAATTATTTGGAATAAATTAAAATGTTGGCAACTATGTCATATAATCCATTATCTGGACATTCATAGAGTATGTGTGTGTGTGGAAGGGGGAGGGGGGAGTCATGAAGTTGGCATTCCTTGTACAACTTGAATAGAATCTTAAGATAAAATTTGCTATATGGGATAACGGAGAGTCGGAAAATTCGCGAATGATATCCTTTTCATTTAAGCTCGAAATATAAAAAGCACACTCTTCTCTGGAGTAAGATGTCTATCATATATGTGGTAATTGTTACGTTTAATTCGAATTACATTAAATTTGCTAATTTAACACCAACTTTTATTTTATTAATATAATGTATGTTTCATGTAGATACATCATACCTGCCAACATTCTAATTAATATTCAATAAAATTGTTAGTACCGCACCTTTTTCTACATCGTTTTATTTTTAGAGTAATTTTCTCCAAGTGTAATTACTATTGAATATGAAGAAAAATACTCTAAAAAAAAAGACTGACTTAAAAAAAAAAAAGGCGGGTACTAACAACTTTACAGCACATTACCACTTTCGCGACCGCATGCTTTTGTCTTTTTGACAGTAAGGTTCGCCTGTGGGCGTTATTCTCCCAAGTTGCACTATTTTAGGACAAAATTATCTGAAGTCACATTTATATTGCAAATGGATATACATTATAATTATACTCTTTCTAATCAGAGTATTTGTATCCATAATATATTCATTGTACAGTCGGAGAAAAAAAAACGCACCACTCGCCGTAATTTCGTTATTAATTGACGCAGAAAATTTAATAGACACCATTCAACAGGAAATTAACTGCACTTTTTGAAAATGTCGTCGAATTTTGAATTAGGGGTTATCTACATATTGAAATGAGCACCAACTTTGATGTTTTTTCAGTAGCAACACCCAATTTTGACTTCATATTCGAATTTCTGAGAGTCTGGCAGGGCGGAAAAGTGTACTATTTGTATAGCATTCACAGAGTTATAATCAAAAATATGTTAGGGGGTTATCTGTAAATGTAGAAAAATAAAATTAAGATCCTACAAGAAATAGACAAAATTTTACTATTTCACAGCGGAAATATTTCAAGAAAAAAAATAAAAAATTATAAAAAATAATGTTTCGTACGATTGGTTTTAACAAGCGTCTACGTCTTAATCAGCAACTTTTACTCCCAACTAGTGCCAAAGAAAGTAGATAGATAAGAAGTGAAAGCTCCGTAGCCGTAATGTAAAATGGGTGAAAACGTACCTCGGCTATGCAAGCGTATTGCGGGGAAGTTGTATTACAGTGTAACTGCTTGGCGAAGGAGGCTGGCTACTTTGCAAGCGCTAAAGTGCCAATTCTGGTAGCACATTTAAAAAACAGCCGGCTGTTCGCTTGTTCGCTGCGATTCAGAATATAAACTTCACTGCCTGACATGCTCATAGTTTTTTACTAAAAGCTAGCAAGGAATATTGTTTGGATATATACAAAAATAATGTATCAGTTTTATATTGAATCTTTAAATTCTGGGCGTTTTATATTTATCTTTTTTAATCGATAAATTAAGATGAATTCGTCATTTAATGAAAATTTCTCTGTATTGCAAAAAAGAGTTCAATGTATTAAAATATATGCTAGAAAATTGAATTAATGTCAAACTGACACTTTTGAGGAGAAAAGTTTTTTTTAACTGAGTAGGTCAAATGATTATATTAAATTGTACATCTATGTATCAGAATTATTTTACATTCTTTTGGAATATGATGATTGAGAAGGAATATCAAAGTATTAAATTAAAGCCAGAAAATAAATATATTCTATAAAGTTACTATAGAGGACTTATGTATAAAAAAAGTCTTGGGTTTCAATGATAAATTTCAATAACATATATTTTTTCTCAAACTCTTCATTGCAAATTCCTGTCAAATGCTTCAAATATTATAAATAAAATATTTAAATAAATAAATATATATATATATATATATATATATATATATATATTTTTTTTTCCCCTATTTTTGTAAATTGAAAAATGCTACTTTTTAATGTACATTTTTCATTTTAGTTTTATTTTATTATTATTATTATTTTTTTATAATAATGGAAAACAAACAAAATACATATATATAAATAAAAATTACATATTAAAGACCCACCCCCCTCTTCTAGAAATAATGACAAATTAAGGTCAACTTCCCACAATTTTTAGATTAAAGTAATGTACTTAAAAAAGATATTTTATTCAGAATATTACTGTACTAACATCTTTTTCAGCGATAATTTTATTCATTTTTTTTTTTTTTATTATCCTCCCCTCCCCAAACACTTGCAGATTTGTCTAAATGCATATAAATTTATAAACAGACCAACATAAGTTATAAAATATCAGACAAATTAAATGCATCTTCACCACCCATAAAATGACTTTTCATTTTTACATTATTCCTTACATTTCAAATTAAGAAAAAAGCTTGACTTTATCCATACCCACCTACATTATCTTTACATTTCACTCTAAGTCAGAAGATTTCAAATTAAATATAAAATAATCCTCGCTTCAGATTATAAATAGAAATAAATTTATTTAAAAGGTAGACTAATGCATTAAAATATTGCTGTAAACAATTTTATAGCTTTCTACTGGCAACTTGAAGATTTGCCACACCACATGTATTTTATTCATATAATAGTATAGATGGACATGCATGTAATTTTATTCGTACTTGTATTTTATTCTCTTTTTTTTTTTTTTTTTTTTTTAGGGGGGGGGGGGACAATTTTCAACAATATTGTCATTTATGATTTAATTTAAAAAGCAAGCCTTAGAATGGAATTTAAATTCCTTCTCCTTTACAGTTTGGTACTACAGTTATTAAATAGTATATTCAGTTTAGGAGATTAATGTAGTAAAATGATTAATGTTATAATATTATAGCTCCTGACTGAGCTCTCTCATATTTGCCCATTTATACTAATGTACAAACCCAGATATAAAATTAGAAGTCCCCCCCCCCCCGCTCACCAATTGGTGAATTAAAGAAAAGCTTTAGAATGAAATATAAATTAGGGTTAAATTTATGCCCCCCCCCTTCTGTTTATATTAACATAAACCACTTAAATATTTTATTTTTGATATTAATGTGTCATATATGTTCTATGTAATTTATATAGCTTTTTACTAGGCACTTGTAGATTTGCTGAGCCATTTGTAATTAATTCATAAACAGTTTAAATTTTAATCTTTGAATACAGAAACAAACTAGGATTTCTGTCTAAGCCGTCAGCCCCCTGGAAGTAATGTCTCAGGCTATGACCTTGTACCAGGTACAATAAATCAAACACACTTTCTTTAAAAAATTGACATTTTTTCTTCTGATTTTTTACAGTATCATTTACAAGTGCATTGGAGAAGAAAAAGAAAAATAAATAGTCTTTGTTAAAATAATTTTTACAGTAAAAAAAAAAAAAAAAATGTATATTTTTAAGTAAATAATTACATAAACTTCATAAAATAAATTCTTTATTAATATAACATTCAAAATAAGTACAGTTATTTATTAAAAAAACAAATAAATGTATTAACAATAAAATATCCACTGTATTTTCCTTTAATTAGAAAATTTTTAAAATTGAGTGTGATTTAACAATTATATTCATTTTGATTCTCATATATACAATCACAGAAAATATTTACTAAGTAACAATTAGTTCTGTAATATTTTGCTCAAATTAATTAAATACGACTTCTTTCACTACCTCAGATGGGTAGCTAATTATAAATTAATACAAATATATTTACAATATAATAACTTCTTTAATGTAATGTACAACCGTCTTATTTACAACAAAAATAAGGCCTGCTTTTGTTTTTTAAGTTACATATATTAACTTTTCTACAAAACTGAATTTTATTTAGAACAACAGGACTTTTTCCGTCAGTCTGTGCTTTTATATATAGGCATGAAGTAACTGTATTGTGTTCCTTAGCAGCGGTTACTATTGTAACGTACACTATTGGTACTCAATAGACCCACTTTAAAAATCTATAGTGTATTTTGTATCAAATAACTGAACCTTTCATAAAATAAATATATAGTTTAATTTTACTTGTATTTACACTGTATTTCACTTGTATTCACACAGACCATATAGCTAAAAATTCAAAAAAGGTTGGAGAACATTTCTCCCAACCATCTCCATGACACAAGAGAGAAAAATATCAAACTCCCAATTTATAGAACAACCGAGATTTTCTTTACTTCTCGTGCTCTTCACAAACAGTTCACGTTCTTTTTAATTTTAATTATTTTTTCTTTCTTCAATAATTAATTGTTGAACTATGGATGAATATTTCATGCTTCTTGGAAAACTTAGCCCTCTGTGACATTACACTATATCCATTTCTAAAAATCTTTTGCTACAGCTTTCTTGCCAATTTAAATTTTTGTTGTGATTTTGGTGACAACTTTAAATGACTATTGCGATTGTGTAATTAAATGGCATTAGCAAAAAATTGTCAGAGTTGTCAAGGAGATGCTATACTGAAGCTGTTTGATATCTTTCAAAGGACTGCCAATTTTATATTACATATTTTTGAACTGTATGCGAGACTGAAGAAAGAAACATTTTAATTGGTCTATATACAGAATGTGTTGTTTCTCAATTTAAATAGAATAAAATTGTTATAAGTTATTTTTTTTTTTTTTTTACTAGCAGGTCACTATACTTAAATGATTTTTCAAAAGAATTGAATCACTGTTTATTTTTTATATCACATTATAAATAAAAATAAAAAAAAATTACCTACATTGAAATCACCATAAACCTTGCTTCGGGTCCAGGTTACCACTACCTGTGTAGGCAGGTATATTCCGGGTACTTCGATTTGGGTATTTATCGGCGAAAGGTAGATTTGTTATTATTTAGGAACTACGATTTCAAAGATATATCTGTATCTCAACATCTATTAAATATTCTAGTTTCATTATTCAGTAGCAAAATTTCATTATTCGAGTGAAAATATATTTCTTTTTTTGTCGAAAACAATGAACTGGAAAACTTTTTTGGCAACACTTAAATTTAAAACTAATATTTAAATGGCTAATTTTCAAGCTATTATAAGAAAATTTTCCTATTTTAATTTAAAAAAAAAAAAATCTATAATCTAATAAATATAAAAAGAATCTCAAATATTGTTCTCGAATGCTTTTTAAAATATTTTGATTAGTTAAAATATTTCCTCTCTTGCAATAGTGAAACATCTATATTCTTTTTATTTAAAATTTACTTATTCATAACACATTGATTTTTTTTTTTTTTATAGCCATATCTCTTCAAGAATAAATATTTATTTTATAATTTTCAGGGCACCAGTTTCTTTTTTTTCCCACTTATTTGCATTTTAGTAACAAAAGAAAGCTTTTAAAAAATCTAATCAGAATTTCCTAAGATACTGTATAGACAACAAAATGTTTTCTTTTACAATTGACATCTTATCTATTAATTATCTGCAAAAAAAGTAACACATACGCCACCGAGTATCGAGCCCACGACCATCGCATTAACAACTTGACGCTTTAACCGACTGAGTCATTAAACATAAGGAGTACCACACATTTACTCTCAAATGGAAACGCCTTGTTTTACAGAGTGACAGGGAAACACTACGGCAAAATCCAATTTCAATAATAACTCCTAATTAAAAGAAAACTAACCAAAAATTCAAAAATCGGGCTTCGAGGTGTATCAGAAGAGGTCGTTACGAACTTCCATGCAAATTTGCGTAGCTCTGCGATCAGCCGTTTTTCTAAAACGCTCCAGACATACATACATACACAATGACACGCACACAAACATCTTTTATTATATGTATAGATTTATATATATATATATATATTTTTACATAAAAATATATTTCATCTCAAAAGTAATGAACACTTACTTTTTTTGGCAGTAACTTGCTTTTAAAGTGGAGTTTTATTTAATATCTTTTAAACCAATTACATGAATGAACTTGAAAAAAAAAAAAAAAAAAGTGTACCAATTTTCGAGGCTATCGGTGTAGCTTTGTAAAGTGAACCCACCAAGCGCCTTTGAAAATGACAAAATTGTAATGTTTTCATTGTATGATCTTTAGAATCTACTGAAACAATGATTATTTCAGCTTAAAATTAAAAATATGATTGGACATTTAGCTCATGACTAATTACATAGAAGCCGAATATCTATATTTATTTATACACTTTTCAAATTATATATGTATTAAGGAAAAACATAACTGCTCAGTGAATGTTAAAATATATATCAGCTGCTAAAAGATTAAAACCTGAAAAAAAAAATTAAAAACTGCTTGATTCAAGGTGAGTTATTGCAAATTTAAAAAAAGTTAAGTCGCTGTTTAAAAACAATAGTCCTGTTGTACAAAAAATAGAACTTAAACTCGGCTAATTTATCTTCTGCACACAAGAACTATTTTTTCCTAGTTTTTTTTGTTTGCCTGGATCGACCCCTGTTCTGTCAGTGATTTTGTCAATAAACTTAGTTCCAATTACGTCTAAATTCAAACAGTTATTTTCTAGGATTCATACTTCGACTAATTTGCAGACAGTGGTCCTGTGTAATTGTCAAGTGTATAGGTGATTGAGTAAACAAATTATGGGAACCATATCTATTGGGTGAAAGATAAATTCTATCGAATGATTCTTAGACTGTCTTACTACTAAAAAAAAAAAAAGAAAAGAAAGATTTGTGCACTCTAAAATGGGAGTATAAGATCAAAAGTTGTCATGTAATAAAACACTACTTGCATTTTCTGAATCTTTTGATATCAGCATTTGACTGAGGTATCAACAATCTGCTTAATCATGGCATCCTGCTAACTTTATTTTTTGTTTCTTTAAAAACAAAAACAAAAAAAATTAAATTTAGTCATTAAAATATTTTTCTGAAAACATAGAACTGAGTTAATAATGACATGAAAATCAAGCATTACATTACATAAATTTCGAGCCTTCTGTTTACAGAAAGACTTGCCCCCCCCCCCCCCCCCCCAAAAAAAAAAAAATAATAATAATAATAATAATAATAATAATAAAAAAAAATAATAAAAAAAATTACATATGGAATATATATTTCAATATTTACAATGTATAAAAGTTTATAAACAATCCTTGAATCAGAAATACCTTATCCATAACATTTTACTTTAATTTACTATTTGAACAATGTTACAGTTGTTTTTCAAAAAGTTTACATTCACATAAAAAAAAAAAAAAAACTTTTCCTGAAAATTTTATGATAATTACAGGGGATAAATATTTTAAGGGAGGCATACTATTGTAACAATCGCAGCTATCGTAGATCACAAGTCGGATTGTACACCACAGCAAAAGTATCCGAAGACTAGCAATAATCCCCGTCTTAAAAAAGTACACTGAATACTACTTTGTTAAATAAATCCTTGTCGAATCATGTTTTTAGTCTGTCTAAGAACATGATTCGACAAGGATTTATTTAAGAAAACAGTATTAAGTGTACTTTTTCAATATCGGAATTATGTATAAATATAGATTCTACTAAATTTTTTATCAAATTTAAATATCTCCAAAATCAATAAATAAAAAAGCCTGCATTATAAAAAAAAAAAAAAAAAATAGAAGTTTATATTTTTCTCTACAAAGATATTAAAAACACAACACACTTATTTAGAAGCTAAGATTCTGCTCTCCAAACTGGAAGACACAAGGTACTGGGTTCGATTCTTTTAAAGCATAATTTTTTACTGGGCGAGACCAAATATTGAACAATCTAAAATAATTATGTAATATCCAAAGTGTTCAAATACTTACTGGTAGTCAGTGTATATTCTAATTTTACCATGTGTTTTCGTATTATATTCCTTTTATACTTGAAAAAATAGTTAATGTAAATGAATCTGTGTCTGTATAAACAGATTATCATAATAAATGTTGTGCAATAAAAAAGCCAGAAATGTTTATGTAAAATAAAATATGTTATTTATTTGTGATATAACAAATGCTGCATTCCTTAAAAAAAAAAAAAAAAAAAAAAAAAAAAAAAAACAGCACAAATTTTTCCAGGAAATGTTAAAATATCGAAAAATTCAAAAGAAATGTTTTTGCCCTTCCTAGGAACACAGTCAAGCTACAGGCCTGCATGAGATGAATATTTTGATACACAATATTATCCATGTGAGATCAGGGTTTAAGCTGAGTAAAAATTTTCTTTAGCAAAAAAGCTAAAGTCAGATAAAAAGGCTTTAGCAAAATGTCAGAAACAGTAGAAAAAAATGAATATCAGTTTACACATTATTCTAAACGCCTCAATATGTTTGATTTTCATTTGTAAATTAAACTTAAAAGTTTTTAATCAGGTCTTTAAAGAGTCACACACAGACGGTAAAATTTTTTTAAATTAGAAATGAAAAACAAAAAAGTAATTAATAATTGTACTTACCACTTACCACTGTAACCAGATCAATTCGAATATAGTACAAGCATATATTTTAAACACATTTATTGGCAGACATGAAAAATATTAAACTTTTAAATTATTACTTTATATTATAAACTTTTTTAAAGCAATATCAACATCTTAGATACGACTTATATACTTTTTCTGGAGATATAATTATCACTATAGCATGTAAAACTACATTAAGCTTATACTGTATCTGAAAATAAAATCATAACGTACAAAAAAGAAAGAAAGTAACATAAGGGAAATTTGTTTATTACTATTCAAAGCTTTTTGGTTTACAATTTATAATTTTTCTTTCTTTCATAATACACCACTTTACAAATGCTTCATGTTTATTTACAAATTTATTTCCTGTATGTAATTCTTATGCGTAGTTCCGTGTTTGATTTTCCTTATATGCATGAACTGATGGGAATTTTATTTTTTTCAAATTGTTTTTAGTAAGATGCTTTAATAAAAAAGCGAAAACATGTTATTTTATTTTAAACATGTTATGTTATTATTGATTATGGAATCATCCCTTATACTAACAATGTGGGGCCCCAGGACATAAAAGATTTTGAATTTCTAACTTATCAAATGGTTATATTAATGTTCTGCTACACTATTCAAGCACTGAAATTTAACTGGTTCATTGGCCCCATGAATTTTATATTTCCACTCATTTCATTTGTAACCTTTTTTTTTTTTTTTTTTTTTTTTTTTTTTTTTCACGGTACACTCTTAAAAATTCACACAGTTTAGGACGAAGTGATTTGCAGCTTAAGTCACATACTTAACAGGTTTACAGGGGTAAATGGCAGAAAATGGGTCTGTTTTGCTGCCCTTTCCAACAAAGTTCAATATCATTAAACAAATCTTACACAAAATTCAAGTTTATAATTTTTTCCCTAAGTTAGATTTTTTTCTTATAGTTTTAAGAAAGAATATATATACATAATATCAGGGATCACTGTAGAGCTTTTCCCCTAATGCTCTTTTACTGGTAAAATTCCAACCTCCTTGCCTCTTTTTTAGTCAAAATAGTGCTCTCTTTGCCATTTTCCCCAAAAAAAAATACCGCAATATTAAAAAGTAGATTTAAAAAATCAAAGCAGTGTTTGGGGACTGCCGATAGAAGTGAAAACTAAGTAACTTGTGAATTGTATCGTCGAGCTATTAGATTATTTTCGAATTATTTTTGTTTTGTAAAGAAGTGTTTATGATCTGTATTATATGATTCGGCACAATATTTGTATCTACCCGAATTAAATGAACTAAGCCTTATATTAGGTAAAAATATTGATTACTTATGAAATTATTGTAATTAGTAGCTAAGATACAAAAGAAAACCGATTCAGGAAACCCCAAAACGTGTAAATCAAGTGAAATCTCGAATTCCACTTTTGATAATATAAAAGAACTTTAAAATATCTTTCGAATGATGTATTAAAAATAATTTAATCATAATTAAAATTTGAAATATTGAAATTAAAAAATATTACAGCCAGTGTTAGAAATAAGAATTTTGAAACTAGGCGTCAAAATGACGCCTGGATTAAATTTTTTGGACGTCAATATGAAAAATCTAGGTGCCATCTATAATTAAATATGTATATTAAAAAAATAATAATACAGCATCAACTTGTAAATAATATATGCAAGATTATGTAAAAAATATTTATGTAATGAATGTAATTACATTGACAATATTAAACGTACATATTTAAAATCACAAATTCATTCTTCATTCAGAAGACACATCATTCCACTACAGTTTAATAGAATTTTCTGGGCAGAAATCTTCCAATTTAGGGCCTTTTAACTTAATCATTAACAAATCGTCAACTACTTTCATAGAGATACAATTTCTTAAATCAGTTTTTATTAGGTTCAGCTGAATTGTTTAGAATGTGATGGAATTGGGAAAATTATTAAATATGATGAGGAAATAATCCAGGCGTCAAATATGGCACCTATGATTGGAATTCTAGGAATCAAAATGAAAAAAACTGGTCGCAAAATACGACTAACGACTGCTTATTTTTAACCCTGATTACAGCGCCATCTGGCGGTAGAAATTTCTGTAATCTACTGTTTGATTCCAAATCAACAAAGCTTTCTAATGATGTATTACATATGAAATTATTTTAATTAGTAGCTGAGATACAAAAGAAAACCCATTCAGGACATCTCAAAACGTGTAAATCAGCTGAAATCTCGAATTCCACTTTCGATTCTCATGGAAAGCCTTCGCTGACGATGACGCAAGTTTCATGATTTTTGTTCACCCAAAAGTGCTCAATGCGCCTAAAGAAGTTTTCACTTCAAATGGAAAACCTTCGCTGATGATGACACGAGTTTCATGATTTTTGTTCATCCAAAAGTGCTCAACGCGCACCTAAAGAAGTTTTCACTTCAAAAATTGTTCTGGGATGAAATACTTTTATTTACTTGTAAGATATTCCTTTTTTAATTTTTTGATAAAAGTGGAGTAACTGCATTATTTTATTTATTTTATTATTATCAGTAAGTGCAATAATGAGAAACTTCTAAATTGGAAAAAAAATTAAGGAGGCATTCATTGGAGTATTCTGCATTTTCAGACATTCTTCAAAATTATTTTAAGTTTTTTTAAATTGTGTATGTTTAAGCTAAGGCCCCTTCTATTCACTTTGAGAGAAATTTTTCGGAAGGGAAAAAAAAAAAAAAAAAAAAAAAAAAAAAAAAAAAATCTGCATTTTAAGTTCCATTTTTAATATTTACCTGAGAGCATTAAAAGAAGTTTAAGGCTATCTATTATAAATTTGCCTCCTATTTATTCCGGCCGGTTTTTTCTGCTCTGGAAGAATCTTGCCTACCCATTGTAGCAACTAACCATGGATTTTAAAAACTAAATAAAATATCAAATAAATAACTAATAGGAAATTTCAAAATTTGCTTAATCATTTGCTCAAGAAAAAATAAATAGTGTTATGAAGAAAACAGATTGTCGGCATAAAAGTGTTTGTAAAAATTAACCCATATGTGTTTAGACAATCTTTACAAAAGGTGCCCTTTTTCGTATATGATATTCCCTTTTCAAAAAAATTGCCCTTATTCTATAATATGCACCCTGCCCTTTTCTAGAGTGATCCCTGATAATATGTACTGGTAATGAATAATGCCATATACATCACTTATCTGGCTACCCCCCTCTTTTTTTTTTATAATGTGTGTGTGTGTGTGTGGGGGGAGCTGCATGCTTATTTGTCTTTGCACAGAAGGTTAAATTGAAACATATATAGTCAACTCCCACTAATCCGCAAAAGTTTTGTACAGAGGTTGTGCAGATTATAGTAATTTGCAGATTAGAGGTCATTGTCTTTGTTTACATTTTCTTTTGTAGATACAAAGTCAGTTGTTATTATTAATTCATAAATAGACATCAAAATGTAAAGACGATTTCTAATAAATGTTAGAGTAAAATATTTCTTCAATATTAATAAAACTAATCAACCATATCCATATATATGATGGTGAATAAGTTTAGCATATTCAAATAATACGTACCAAACAAAATGTAAACTTACGTTTTACTTAAAAAATACAAAAGAAAATATTTTATTAAGTACAGACATAATATTTTCATAACTGATTATTTTTAATTTTGTTAAACATTAATCTAATAATAGTTTGTTATAAGTTTTTATATATTTTCCTGACAGTCTTTCGCTTGACTTAGCACTAGTCTACATGAATTGCAGGATAATAAATACAAGAATCTTACTGTTTTTTCCCTATTGTGTTTGAAAGCAAGGATTAAGCTAAAAATTTGATTTAAAAAAAGTAAAAAATGTGAGAAAAGTTGCTAATTGTTTCGAAATGTCAGCTGTAAATTTCTTTGTTTACATTCAAAAATCAATTGCGAATTAGAGAGATTTGCGGATTAGTGGGAGTTGACTGTATATATATTATTAATATATTAAGCCTCTATAAAATAAAGCATAAACATAAAATTATTCACAGAACTTAAGGTTGTTACAGACTAATCAGATTAACTTTTTATACCTTCAAGTAGAGGTCAGATCAGTTGCATGCAACAACCCATTTCTTACACCTAAAACAGCAAAATTTTTATAATAAAATATATGAGCACCTATTATTATTATTATTATTATTATTATTATTATATAAAAATATTAAAACAGCTTACAAAAAACAACAACAACAAAAAAAAAAAATTAGTTTTATTGTATCATAATTGATGGTTAAAATTTTAACAATTTACACATCACTTATTAAGCAATTTCTAACCATTTAATTTTTATTAAATGTATTTTTTTGTGAATACCAAGAGAAGTCAATAATTTAATGGCAAAACTTCATAATAATAGATTTAATCATTAAAGGGGGGGGGGGACAGATTTTAATTCAGAATTATTCGCAGTTTAACATTAAATGATTAATAAATCACAATCTATGCATCATTATTTATGAAAGATGCCCAAACCATTAAAAACACATTATAGCAATTATATAAAAAATGAATTATCACAAAAAGTTAATATTTCTATGAAATGCACCAAAAATTAATGAATATTATTCATACACACACACACACACATTTATACATATTAATTCATATTTTTTTCTAGTTATTCAAGTGATACTTGGTTTTATCTAATGCAATGTTTGAAAAGGTTTTCCATATATATTTATATATATATATACACACACACACACACACACACACAATAAAAGTTGCTCTAACTTATGAAATTTTAAATCTGAAGTTTATCCCTCAAAAAAAAAAAAATGTTTTCGTAATGATAGTATTTGCTGTTGATACACTGAGAAGAAAAAAAAAAAAACAATGATTCAATAAAAATATTATCCTAACACTCAAAATTATAGGTTAGCAAATTGACTTTAAAAACCATGTTTATAATTTAATAATTTAACAATATAAAATATCAGCAAGAACATTTTTTCAATTTTACATACATTTCTTCATTTGAGGGAAATTTAAAGAATCTCTTATTTGGAAAATCCGCCTGATACACACAACAATAATAAGAGCGGTTGCTGGTTTTCGTAAAATAAAATATGGTTTTGTAATAAAATCATAATTTAATCAAGCATTTTGTACTTCCAAATAACATTGTAACTTTTTTTTTAAGTTTACTGGAATCATTAAATTCTATTACGAACAAAATTTAATACAAGCATTTTTAAAAAGATATGATTAAATGCATCTTTTCATACATTCATGCATTCATCTTTTCATCATGATTAAATGTATCTTTTCATATTTCTAATTATCAAAATCCTAAAACATCATAATGTCTAAAGAAAAACAGTGTATAACATACAAAATTAAAAAAAATAGGACAGTCTAAAATTAAGGCACAAATATAAAGAAGGATAAATTTGAATAAATGAGATTTTTGTGATTCAGAGGATACAGTAATAAAATTATGTCTTCATCGATTTCTTTTATTTTTATCATTTTCATTGTTTCTGAAGTAAAGCAAATAAATGCATTTTAAGGCTATTTTGCACAAATAACAAATAATGCCAAATCCAATAGTCAAGTATGTTAACTTTTTTTTTTTTTTTTTTTTTTTTTTTTTTTACAGTAGACAGCATGGCAGCTGTTAATCAAGGAACATGGGGAAAAGAAAGAAAAAATACATACAACAAAATAATTAGTAATTAAAGCTCTTATACTTGTTCATAAATTGATACTGAAATGTAATGCGAGTTTTATTTTAATATGAAAAAAATTAATCTCTATAAGAAAATATAAATATGAAATGCTTAGATATACTTTCCATAAATAATAACAAAATAAATTATGTAATATGATTCATACTGATTTAAAAGTTTTAATTTTACTGTCTAAGTAAATTCAGTTTATTTTTTTAATAGTTTAATAAAAACGAAGTTACTTACTTGTTTAAGCTTCATGACTGTTTCCATGCCGTGGCTTGCGACTTGACATTAAATTCTAATAAAGTAACAATAAATAATATATAATTAAACAAAATTGCAACTTCCAACAGAAACAGACAGCAGACGCCACTCACCAGTCACAAACGAAAAACAGTTTGAAATTCAAAGCAGCAACCCGGTTGCCCTACCAAAAGGCTCGTTACTTGGCGAATTTTCCTTCATCCCTCTAGGTAACTTTTCCCGCAATACTTCGGCATAGCCGAAGCTTTTAAGTTTCAGGATCTAACCAGTAGGGGGCGCAGTTACGATTTTGCTATCTTTCACTTCTCATTGTATCTAATTTCTCTGGTAGTATCGTTAGCTCCGCCTTCTTTTTCACACCGGTATCTTTGTAGAGTATTTTTCCTCTTATTTAATCGCAATCGCATTTGGAGAATATTACTCTAAAAATTTATTGGTGTGAGAAAAAGGGCGGGACAAAGTAGACTACGGAATATTAATTAGGATGTTGGCAAGTATGAATAAGAAATAATAATAAAATAACAAAAGATGCTATTATCAAAAAGAGGGCAGAGTTAACAATACTACGGAATATTAATTAGTATGTTCGCAAGTATGTATTCTCCAAATGCAATAACGAATAAATAAGAAGAACAATACTCTTAAAAATTACTGGGATTACAAAAAAAGCGGAGCTAACAATACTACTGAAAATTAATTAAGATGTTGGCATGTATGGCTTCAGGAGTAAATGAGAATGCAGAAAAGTATTCCTTATGTTTGTGCTCTCTCACAGCTTATATATATATATTCATTAGTTTTTATCAAGTTACGACTGAACAGAACTTTGTCCGATTTCCTCAAACGTAATTTTATGATTTTTTAATGGTTTTAACACATACAAACACATAAGTTATTAAAAGTTATCATCTTTGTTTTGAAAGCCTAATATATTTAAATGCATGCTACTTTTTCTTTCATAATTAATAATATTTTCAAATCACCTGAATCATCTAATTTTAAAACAAAGCTATTGAAAACAGCTATACCTAAGAGTACATTACCTTTGGAACGAATCAAATAATTTTAAAAAAGTCAAAAATATTTTTAATTGTTTCTATTAAATCATTAATGTTATTATACCTACCAACCATCTCATTATGAAATGTAACATTTTTAGTACCACCTTTTTTTTTTTTTTTTTTTTTTTTTCACACCAGTCATTTTTTAGAGTAATTTTATTATTCTTTAATCGTAACAACATTTGGCGAAAATTACTCTAAAAATTAAGTGATGTGGAAAAGGGGCGTCTTTTTCAAGGGGTGTTAACAATTTTACGCTTATACATACCTGCAGGTTAGCAGGTATGTATTACGAATTTTTTTTTTTTTTTAATAGAAAACCAAGGGTCACATTCTCCGCCTTTTTTAGGGCACTTTCAAATATGAAAAACTTTCCGACTTTTTGCTACCACTATTTTCATAGAGAATTCTTTATGGTATTTTCAAAGTAATATGTCGTGCTTAAAGAGGATAGAGATTTTTTTTTGATAAGAATAGTGGTAGAAAAAAGGAGGAAATTTGTCATCCGCAATTCTGCCCTAAAAGAAGATGGAGAGTGCGATCTCTGAATATAAATATTTGAATTAAACGAATTGTAATTAAAAACGCTCTCTGTAATTCTTAACATTTCGTAGTTATTCGACTGTAATAAATATATTGCCGGCAAGCCAGTCAACTAGCCGAATAGTTAGCACTCTAACATTGAGCAGAGTTGCCAACATTTGAATTTATTTCGGAGCATATTTAGCCCCGCCTTTGTTTCATACCACTTTCATTTTAAGAGTAATTGTTTTCTTATTTTATCGTAGTTATACATTGGAAAAGATTATTCTATAAATAAACTGGTGCGGAAATAAAGGCGGGGCTAAAAATACTCCGAATAAATTAAAATGTTGGCAACTATGCCTTTAAGTATCATGTTCCAATGCCAAAACCCTGATCAAGCATGGATTGCCATGGTTGTTCGAAATTTACTTTAAACTGTAGATCATCGTTTAATGAGCCTTGGTGTGCAAAAATGTGACCGTAAAATGACTTCCAAACATAAATTCATTGACAATAGTTCGGTAGACACCGAAGTTAATAGTATTGAAAAAGTATAGTATTTTTCTACAAATAATAAAAATAAATAAAATAATTTACAAACAAATATGAAAATCATAGAACTATTACTTCAATTTCATATATATAGTATATATTACTTGTTATAAATATCAGTTATGGCATAGCTGCCAATATTTTAATTTACTCCGGAGTATTTTTAGCCCCGCCTTTATTTCGTACCACTTATTTTTTAAAAGTAATTTTGTCTTATTTTATCAAAGTTATATATTGAAGAAAATATTTCTATAAATAAAGTGGTGCGAAATAAAGGCGGGGCTAAAAGTACTCCGGAATAAACTAAAATATTGGCAGCTATGGTTATGGTAGTCTAAAAAAAGGAGGAGTAAGGGTGTGGTTCGAATGTTAAATCAGAAAGAAGTAGTAGTGCTTTTTTTTTTTTTTTTTTTTTTTTTTTTATGAAATGGGCCTTAAAGTTAATTTGTCTCTATAATCTGCATATTTTCTGTAATGAGAATAAATGTTAAAGAAATAATGAGAAATAAGTAATAACTGAAAGTTAATACAATTATATAGGCTTCGAGACACGCCCTCATTCTTACTTGTTCAATTTTTCTACGCAGCTCCACTTCCAGGGATGGAACACGGGCGCAGAATTCATACCACAATCAATGTAAGAAAATTTTCTACCTCTTAAATCGACGATACTATAGGTGGAGAAATTTCTTAAACACATTCCGGTGTGAAATCTGCGCCCGTGTTCCATCCCTGCACTTCTTAACTTAGCAATGTAAACTTTAAGAAAGGCAAAAAATACGTTTATCAAATAATTCGTGAATTAATGAAAATTTTTACTTAAGAAATTTGTGTTTTACATTATTAAACATATACTCTAATTAGAATATTTTTAGTATATTACTGTACCATATAACACATTAATTTGTGCACAAAATAAAATAAAGCATATATTTCTTAATGTTCAAATTTATAAGTTATAACTTTTTTTTTTTTTTTGTAACGAATAATTTCAACAAAATTATACTGTCAGACTCCTCTTAACACGTTAAACATTGGAAGAGAGTACACTCGGCCCCTTTAATAATAAATAAACAAATGCAAGCTCCGCCTTAAGTGTTATTAATGGCTTGCTGGACATTATTATTAAGCTACGTTATATTATTACTTGCTGTATACTAGTATTAAAATTAATCTAATCGTAAACATAGTCTGAACATTATTTTTCTTTCTTTAGAAAGTAATTAATAAAAGAAAAATGATTATGAAAAGATATTAGATTTTAAGTTTATAATAAAACAATTTATTTTAAAATTTATTATTCATATTTTAAAACTTATTATTTAAAAATCTATATATTTAAATTAAAAAACTTTTCCGTTTTAATTTTCAACGGACTACTGTTTTGAAAATCAGGTACAATCATTGACATAAGAGAAGGCACACCTTTCGAATCTAAAAGTTTTTGTCGAATATCTAAAGAAATAACCTCACGGATTCATTAGAAACATTAGAGGTAAAAAGAACATGTTATACCTCAGCAAAAGTTTTGTCACGAAGACAAAAAAAGGGGACCAGTAACAAATTAAAGAAAAATCAAAATGTTTGGTATCACCCTGTAAAAAAGGTAATGTTTTAACCCTTTGCGCTCGTATGTCCCTTCTGAGGGGACATTAAAAAATCGAGCCACGCCTTAAGGTGTTCCTCTGACAATGAAATGTTATTTTTCTAAAACGTGTAACTATAGGTTACCTTTCGGATACCGGAAAATTTTAACAGAAAGATTTATTTTATTTAATGATGAAATAAAACAAATTATTACAATTTTTCGGTAGCCAAAAGGAAGAAGTTGGAAACTATACGTGTGACGTTTTAAAGAAACGCCAAAAGGCGTGTCTTACGGAAAATATGCCGAGCGCAAAGGGTTAAATGTGTTGAAGCTATAATATACGATTATGAGTCTCTCTTTTAATTAATTAACGTAGTATTTATATGACCATAATCTAGAAAACTTAATCTTTTGGTTCAAAATAAAATTTTATATTATCGAGTAGTTGAGTAGTTACAAGAATATCAACAACTGTGTTAGGCAATATTTCATATTATTTAAAGACATTCATTAAAAATAAACAATTTTATTCTAAAAATTTAGGGAAATGAAACACGCATTGAAACAGACAAGTCAACTGAAGTAGCGTTTCTAAAATTTTACCAGAGCTGCCAACCTAATCCGGCAAAGTGTTAGTAACGCCCCTTTTTCCACACCACTTAATTTTTAGAGTAATTCTCTTCGAATATATTTAGGATGAATTAAGAAAACAAATACTCTAAATATATATTGGTGTAGAAAAAGGGGCGGTACAAACAATTTGCCGAATTAGGTTGGCAGCTCTGTTTTACGTTCATTTTGTTATAATATCACACAACTAATTTAATTAAATCAACACTTTTTAACGATTTCCAATAAGTTTGAAAAATGTTAGTGACTTCGGTTTGTTCATCTGTCCCTCTGTCTGTTTATCCACGCTCTAACTACCGTAAATATTCATGAAACTTCTTGAAACTGATATATGTTATTCAAGTTCACTGTTAGATGTTCCCTATTGAAAATGGAGTGAATACCTTTTCTGATTTGTGTACAGGGACACCCGAAAGTATTCCAAAGCACTGTATTCTATAAGAGGTATTTCTATAAACCATATTTTAATTCAGTTACCTGACACAGATTTTAATGAAATTGAAATATGATATTCAAGTCTACTATCGAATGTTCTCCATTGAAAATGGAGTAAATATCATCACTGGTTTGTATACAGGGACACCCAAAAATATTCCAAACCATTGCGTTTTATGAGAGGTATTTCTATAAACCAAATTTTAAGAACTTTACTGCGCACGAATCTCAATAAAATGAAAATGTGTCATTTATATGCACTCTCCATAGAATACAGTATGATTAGCATTAGATTTACAGGGCCACATAATAGGTATTATTGGAAATTTGCTGAAATTGTATTTTCGTTCATACTAATCGTTTTTATCACTTTCTAAATGTTTCTAGAGCTGAACATGCTTTTTAACACTTTACTACAAAGTTGAAAAGTGTTAATGACTTCGGTTTGTCTGTCTGTCTATCCACGCTCGAACACCCGTAAATATTCATAGAATTTCTAGAAATTGGTATTATTCAAGTTTACTATCGGATGTTCCCTATTGAAAATGGATTGAACACCTCTACTGACTTTTGTTCAGGGACACCCAAAAATATTTCGAAGCATTGTGTTCTAGGAGACGCATTTTTATGCGCTATATTTTAATATCTTTATTTTACACAAATTTCAATGAAATCGAAATATGATATTCAAGTTCACTATCGGATGTTTGCTAAAGAAAATGGAGTAAATACCACCACTGGTTTGTGTACAGGGACACACGAAAGTATTCCTAAGCATTCATTCTATGAGAGGTATTTCTATAACCCAAATTTTAATAACTTTTCTTTCTATAAATCTTAATAAGATTGAAATATGCTATTCATATGCACAAAAGAATGCTTTCTACAGATTGTAATATGATTAGCATAGATTTACAGGTCCACAAAAAAATTTCAGTTACGTTGATAGCTTTTATTGGAAATTTGCTGGAATTAGATTTTCGTTTATATTAATCGTTTTAATCACTTTCTAAATGTTTTTAATGCTTTCCAATAAGGTTGAAAAATATTAATGACATCGGTTTATCTGTCTGCCTATCCACGCTCTATGATTAGCATTAGATTTACAGGGCTACCCAAAAATATTCAGTTACATCGATGGCTTTTATTGGAAATTTGTTAGAATTGCATTTTCGTTTACATTACGCGATTTAACCCTTCACTCCACACTTTTTAAGACTGAAGAAGAATAATTAGCAGTTATTAATAGAAATTATTAGCAATAATTAATGGAAATTAGCACAGACTGGTGGTTAATTCTTTTACATTACTAAGACAAGCACCTTTGCAGACGTGCAAAAGCAGTTTTCAATGTTAAATTATAGAGAACAGCGGATAAAATCCAGTTCAAATTTAGCTTTTGCCCGCCCCCAGCGTCCATAAATATTTTCAGAAATTTTTAAAAATTATATATTCTATTCAAATTCACTATGGAATATTCCCTATTTTAATGGGATTAATAGGTCCTGTGCAACTAGTTTGTATACAAGTAGACTCGCTAACTGTGTTGGTTTATCCGTAATGGTATTAGGCCCCGCCTTTTTTTCACACCAGAATAGTTGTAGAGCAATAGTCTTCTTATTTAATCATGAGAACATATTGCTGAATATTACTCTACAACTATTCTGGTGTGAAAAAAAAGGCGAGGCCTAATACCATTACGGATAAACTAGCATAGTTAGCAGGTCTATATACAAGTATATCCCCCAAAAATGCCAATGCATTTCATTTTAGGACAGACATTTTTATAAATTACATTTAAAGAACCTTCTATTGTAAAAAATCATAAAGAAATTGACATTTATTGTTAATATGCTAAAATAATATTTTGTTTAAAATATTCAGATACATTTAGGGCTGCAATTAGAATATAAAGGCAACGTTTTCTCTTGTGTTAAGCATTTTGAACACTTTCTAACAATGTTTAAGAATGATTGGGAATTCAATTATTCTATCTGTATGCCTTTCTGAACTATTGTGTGTCTGTTGTGTGATTACGTAGGTAAACAGCATTGAAAGTCATTCGATTAAACAATTACTTACATTTGGAAAGTGTTAATAGCCAATGCATGATTTTTCATTTTTGTTATTATTAAGCTTACACGTTAAAAATTTCAAGAAATATTAATTTTTTATGATAGTGGTTACGATATAATAAAGTGGGAGTAAAATTTTAGGAACGCATTCATAAACACTTTTCAACATTTTTCTAAACGTGTTAAAATATTCTTCAAACTAATAGAAATAATCTGGCGTGTCACTCACACGACTTTCTCTTACCCTGAAATTTAATACTATAAATACAGGTTGGAGATTAAGAGGTAAGATAACGAGTACTGTTATATAAACCCATGTTAAATAATTCGAATTAGGCTTCGGAAGAGCTTTATATGATAATTAGTTCTGTGTGAGGGGGGCTACCGCCCCTCAACCCCCCCCCCCCTTCCCGTTTCATTAATGCAACTACATTTACATAGAAATTAAAATTAAAAGTTTACTTAAAACTATACAGAAAATTTTCACACGCAACCTTCATTGAAACTTATCAATCTTGAGCAAATTTTTCCAGCAACAAACTTATATTAACATCAAACTACAACATTTAGATAGCCTAAAATTATTCGTTTTTAAGTTAACTCTAAGAGACACGGATAAATATCAAACATAAAAAAAAAAAAAAAAAAAAAAAAAAAAAACTTGACTACGGTAATCAGGAAGCCTCAAAACGTGTAAATATACAAAAAACAACTCAATATTACATTTAAAAAGAAAAAGAAATATATGTATTTATATATAAAATATATATTCGTTAAAAATGAAAAAAATCGATAACATTATTTTAAATTATCGCAGATCGATGGTTCAACCATTCGTTTTAAAGGTATTGGTGAGCTCTTTTAAAAGATACCCATCATGAAAATTTGCTCCCCTCGAGGGGGACTTCCCCCCACCAGGGGGGAGGCGAGACTCCTACATACACAAAAAAATTTTTCCTGTTGACTATCTCTAATACAAAAAATATATATTCGTTTCATTTGGTTTAGTGCAGTCTATAAATGTTAAACTCTACTTACCTGCAATTTCGCCATAGACGTAATGTATTTGAATACTTTTGAGTGTCCCTCTACACGAACCATTTGCTTCATCTCAACGAAAAGCTTAGTGTAGCATCCCTATATGATACACATTTAGAATACCGAGCTTGGAATTTTTGCTACTATTTGTTCTTGAGATATGCTGATAATACACATAGAGACACACAGACCGACAGACCATTCGCTAAAAACATGATTTTCGTATTCATGGGACCTCGGAACTGGTAAATATAACAAAAACTCACTTTCGAAAATTTGACCCTAAAACAATACTTTCTGTATCGTTAGAGTAAGAGAAAGTAAAAAATGAAAGATTAATTGTATCAACAAGTGAAATTATTTTTCTTGAATCATTACAATGCAATAGGAAAGGGGAAAAAAAAAAAGTTAAAAGTTCACAATTATTTTGATAATTTCTGCACGTCTGTATATTGATTGAATGAGTAAATTCGGCAAACGCTATTTGATATTAGGAATATCTTATAGCCCATTTTATTTATTTATTTATTTATTCCTTCGTTATGTTGGAAAAGTTTTCATAATTACACATTACTATTTTTTTTTTATCCCTAATCTAAATTCTATTTAACACAGACACCGTCAATAAACTTTTTTTAATGTCTGTCAATATTTGCTTTTCACTCTCCAAACCTTCTTTATTGAATTATCAGCTGATTAAGTTATCTTTTGATTTTTTTTTTTCCGGTCGATTTATCGAACTTTTCATTAAGACATTAAAGACGGTGAAAAAAAAAAAAAATAAAAAAAAAAAAAAAAATCAATCCTTTTAGCAGAAAATTAAATAACTCTCACATACTCCTTTTATCATTTTATTTCCGATTTTCAGCAGTAGACATAATTAATTTAATTTTCATCAGTTAATGTAGTTAAAATAAATAGAAATGAAAAAAAAAAAATGTATATTATGCTGCAAATATCTTTTGGTAAAGGTTTGGCTATTGCTTTCGTATTAGTTTTATGAATTATTCGCGCAAAAATTTCTGCTATGTTTGACTTTTTTTTGTGTATGTGTGCGTACGTGTGTGTTCTAAAATTTAAGATGATCTCTATTCTTAAAACTTAGCCCTCCGTAGTTTATTTTAAAAGGGTTCTAGAACACATTTAGTGGAGTTTTGGAGAAAACCACTGAAAACTCTGAATGTTTAGAGGGACGAAGTACGACCTGCGTTCGACACCTCCCATCTACCAGCTCTGACAGCAAAACCTCTCCGCCAGTTTTATCTCTTCTGAAAAGAATTTTCACTCGCATATAAAGTTTATGTTACTTAAAACTTTAAAAAGAATAAAACGAAGCACGTCAGATATATATTTAAATATTATTTTTTATGTAAATCATCGAATAATTACATTTATTTATTTTTTATTATACGAGGGCTGTCCGTAAAGTATCCGGATTTAATTTATAACTAAAAAAATATAATGGATATACATACTTCAGTTTAATCCCCTTCAAAGTATCGTCCTTGAGAAGCAACACACTTAGCCCAACGTTGTTGCCACTCTTGGAAGCAGGATTGGAAGTCGTTCTTTGGAATGGCCAACAGCTGTTCGATCGCTTTTTTGTTTGATGGTCGTCACATCCTCAAACCGTCGTCCTTTAAGCGTTTTCTTTAGCTTTGGAAATGCGAAATTTTTTAACCAAACATGACACCGTTCAAATTGCCAAAGTTTGGCACCAAACATGGCACCGTTCAAATCGCTTAAAGGACGACGGTTTGAGTATGTGACGACCATCAAACCAAAAGCGACCGAACAGCTGTTGGCCATTCCAAAGAACGACTTCCAATCCTGCTTCCAAGAATGGCAACAACGTTGGGCTAAGTGTGTTGCTTCTCAAGGACGATACTTTGAAGGGGATTAAACTAAAGTATGTATATCCATTATATTTTTTTAGTTATAAATTAAATCCGGATACTTTACGGACAGCCCTCGTACAATATTAATTTACTTATTAACTCAGGTTATCAGTCTGTATAAAAATACGGTATATCATAGCTGCCAACTTTTATTATTTTTCAGTCAGATCAATCACCACTATTTTTTAAAAGGAATATGACACATACATTTTCGATGATTAAATAAGCTAAAAAAAATTATAATAATTTTCAGGTATTGAGTGTCCCTTGGAAAATGGTAGACTTTGCCCCTATGGGCATATGCATTTAGTTGTACTAGAATTTAAGTGTGAAATTCAAAATTTTAAAAAGGAAGGCAAATTATTTAATTTATTAATGAACTACGTAGTATGCTGTGGCAATCCCCAAACTATCTTCGACGTATTTTATCTAACAACGCCCTTCATTGGTTAATATACACAAAAATTTAATTGACATAGCATCTCAAAATTAACATTTTGCGATGCAGTTTGGTATAAATTTCAGCAGTAGATCCTAAGATTTAGCTATCTTAAAAACTGCAGAAAGTAATAATAATGGTATCTAACGGCCGATATACACTCAAATTAAATAAGCATAATTTTTTGTCGAAATATCACATAATAAGTGTCGTGCATTTATATATCATAGAAGCTACGCTATACGTATTTCGCAAATGGTAAATATTTCAATAAAGCAACGCCATCTGTCGTCTGATATACACTGAAGTTGATCCAGCATGATTTTTCATCTCACTTATCAAGTTTGGTGAAGCTAGGTTAACTTTCCCTTAAGTCGAAGAAAGTGCAACACAGCAACGTCACTTGTTGGTTGCTATATCCCAAAATGAAATCAGCACTTAAGTCATTCTCCAATCAAATATAAAATTATGTTGAATTCTGTCTATTGGTTCGTGAGATATGTGTCCAAAAATGTTCCTATCACACAGACAAAGAGACGTTGTTTAAATGTGGTCAAATTTGTTAGGACAAGTAGAGTAAAATCAACCCGTTAAGCTCTGAACTTAAATGGATGATTTATCTACACAGGTTTCTTTGGAAAACAATTCAGTTGAAATCCTTCCTTTTAAGTTTAAGAAACAAGCTTCTGAGTTACGAAAATAGTAATATGCATCTTTTTTATTATTTATTTTTCGTAACCTCTGCAAAATAACTTTCTTCCCCTTTAGGTGGTGTAAACCCGGATGTCATATAAATTCAATGGTAAAGGAATTATTTTAATAACTTTACTGGAAAAAACAAACAAGGATATAATAAAAATATAATAAAGAACATAAAATATAAATGTGATTGTATGACTATTTAAAAAAAAATTAAAGGCAAAATCACAAACAAAAACTTCATTTTGATCCTGGCTATTAAAGCAAACTTCGTGGTCTCATCTTCTGGGTATGGAGCAAAAGAACATTCCCTTACTGTTCATTGAATTAGAGCATAAATGGAAGGATATTGAAGCATCATCTTCATCTTCCTCTTCCTAAAATTATTAGTTACATTTGATAGAAATTTGTATGAAAATTTTTTGCTTAATTTTGTGTTGTTTCCTTTTTCTAACTTTTTTTTTTTTTTTTTCTTTTTTTTTTTTTTTCAGTAGATGTAAAATGTATTTTCCCCTTAGTGTTTTTTATTCTTCTACTATTAACTTTCTATACCTTTTTTTCTTTGTTGCATTTGTTTTTTATTTCTTTCGTTTACATTTGTTTTAACTTATTTTTTCTTTGCTTAAGATTACAGTTCTGAAAAATATTCTGATGATGTTAAAATTGATATATCTAACCTTACTTCTTTCCACTTTTCTTCTTTTTAAATTCCATAACTTCCTCATCAGTACGTAAAGCAGCGACCTCTGAAAGAAATAGTATCACTTATCCGCCTAGGCATTGAATCGAGGAGCGATTGGATGGCATGTACAGGTGCAGCACTTCATGCTTCTTTAACACGATGACATAGTTCTTCGACCGTAAGAACTTAAGAGTGATGGCGTGCTAGTCGCTTGGCAACGATAAACAGTCGTTTTCAATTGGGGCGAGACCAGGAGAACGCGCTAGCTACAACAGCAATCACATTCATTCTGTATCAGAAAAGGTCCGTACAATTTGGTAAACATATGGTATCCTGCTTGAATGGTGTCTTACGGTAACCTCGAATATAAGAAAAGCCAGGGGCTTTAACTCATCAGAAATGTAATGGCAGCTATTCAGAGTGTCAGAAATACAAACTAGAGATGATCGAGACGTGCATCCAATGACATCCCATGTCATTACTCTAAGTGATGGACCAGAATGTCTATGTCGAATGCCAGCTGTCAATGTGCGTTCCCCATGATGCAGCCATCTTGATGCATTGAGGAGAATTGTTATTCATCTAAAAAGTCGACGTCTCGCCAACCTTCCTTCCAGGTTCATCGTTAATAACACATTAAGGCGTTCCTGTCAGTGATGCAGCACCTAGGATAACTGAAGTTCTAGTCGCTGCATACTGGTCACCACTTAGAGTAATGGTAAGTGATGTCAATGGATACACGTCTCGATCACCTCTTATTCCCATTACTCTGAATAGTAGCTATTACATTTTTGATGAGTTAAAATCAGTCACTCTGCCCTATATTCTAGGCTTCCGTAATTCAACGTTTAAGCAGAACAGTGCAAGACCGCATGTTGTATGTGCTTTTCGAACCTTCTTTGATAGAGAATTTGTTCTTCTGATCTCGCATCAATTGAAAATGGCTGGTTATCGTTGACAAGCAACTGGTACGTCATCAATCTCCAGTAAATACAGTCGATGAACTGCGACATCACGTTAAAGCTGCACAGTGTTGTGTAGCCGTACATGGCATTTAATCGCTGTTCGATTCAATACCTGGTCGGATAAGTGCTTCTATTGCTCACAGAGGTCGGTACTTTGTGTACTGATTTCCCAGGATTTGTATCTTCAAATTTACTGAAAGTTGAATCAATTGTTTTTCCCACTATAATGCATGTGTCCAGTAAATATTATTCTGATACTTGTATTTCTTCTTGGTGTAGCAATTTTAACGTCAAGTAGTGTACATTCCTTTGTACATGATGGTTGCAAATAAAATTGTGGCAAAATAATCCAGAAAGTTGTAGAATATCAGGCATGCACAAACAGCATATAGGAGCAGTGATGTGACCTTATTTCCATGTGCAGAGTAAATAAAACAATCAGTCTATCTACAAGAAATGTTGCCAACTCTAAGGATTTGTCTTGGCACATAAGGAATTTTACCAATTTTCTTCAGAAAGTAAAGGCGGATTTTGGAATTTGTAGGGATTTTTCGGGGGTAGTTTTGTAAGACTTTGTATAGTATTTCCCATAGATTGGATTTTCTTGATTTTTCACTAAAGTAGGGACTTTAAATAAATAATATAATAATAATTAGTTTAAAGATATATTGATCTGTCAATAACTGATGTGGGAACATTCAAGGGAACAGTGTTGTTTTCCAACTCTGAAACCTGTTTAAGAAAGATGATCAGCGGTTGTGGATAAAATTCGAAGCTGCCTATGGTTGTACAATTTTGTTACTCAAACATGTACGAAGGTAATCCAGAAAGAAAGTTCTGTTAAGTAATTAAGCAAAAAGAAATATTATTAGGAAACACATTTATTACATAACGAAACATAATGCTTAGATTATTTGTCAATATTGTGGCCACAATTTTTTAAGCATTTATCATAGCAGAGTACAAGATTTTGAATGCTCTCATTGTAGAAAGATGCCGCATGCAGTTTCATAATTCATGAAAAAGTGAAACATAATTTGATGAAGAAGTAAACGGGCATAGACAATAGCC
This sequence comes from Salticus scenicus, assembly GCA_963930645.1. Classification (NCBI taxonomy): domain Eukaryota; kingdom Metazoa; phylum Arthropoda; class Arachnida; order Araneae; family Salticidae; genus Salticus; species Salticus scenicus. Next base: position 244,369,766 of record OZ005656.1, read on the forward strand.
AAGAGTGCCAATAGCGGTCCTTGAAAAGTAACTTTGTCGACACCATTAATAAACTTACTCCTCTGATACTACTTACCTATATGGTATTCCCAATAAGTGAATCAGTAATCAAAAAGAACCAAATATTTACAAAAGACTCCTGCCAAACGCAAAATTTAATACACTATAACATATTGTTCTAGCACAATCCGTAGATTATCAATAAATTGTTACAACACACATATTCTACAATGTGAATGTGTTAGCTGGTACTTGCACGAGGAACGTTAGTGTTATTAATTAATAAACTATTAATTAATAAATGGCTGGTGAACGCAGGCACATCCCAATAGCACAATAATTGCATTGATTTTGTTGATTAGCGGCCAAATCAATTCTATTAAAAATTACGACAAAACAGAACGATAGCGCCATTTTTTAAGTACACACCAAAAGTTGATAGACACCAATTTTTGTCAAGACACGAGTAAATGCAATTTTTTACGAAAATCTGCACTCTATTTCTAGGATTAAACGGAAACTACTGACGAAATTTTTTTTTACACCGACACACAGACAGATTGACTTTTTTTTTTTTTTTTTTTTTTAATGTTTAAATCGTGTTTGGGACACCCCAAACATATCACAACCATCGAAAACGGGAAGTTAAATTTTTTACGAATCAATTATTTTCTTCTTTTAAATATAGAAGAAAGTAAATACATTATAAAACTTTCTGTGTAATGACAGTTTCAAGTATTCGGCATACAATGAAATCCTTGATTTTATACTAAGAATAAAATTCCCTAAAAGCACTTTGAATAATGGAATTTTCACCGTCTGAAAAGAGAAAAATTGGGAGAGAAACTTCCACTTGAACAAACGTAGCATATTCCCCCACTGCAAAGCGAATTTATTACGAACAATTTTCAAGATAAAAAGAATTGATGTTCACTATAAAATTTCACTGCTCCATAAGAAAGGCTAAATCTTACTTATTTATTTACTTAAGGTACACCCGTCACAAATGTACAGAACTTCGCTCAAGAAATTGAAATGCTTAAATATTTGATTACGCGCAGACTTACTATGTAAAATTCGCATTCTCTCTATTTAAACATTGGTAATAAAAATTAGCAATACTGTGACCATCACAAAACCTTTTTCTGTATATTTCTATATAACAACGTCCCCTATTGATTGACATGCACAAAATCGGTAAAATTTTTCTTAATATATATTGCACAAACCAAGTTTGGTGCATAGAATCTCAAATATAAACATTCTATAAACGAGAAATATTGCAGTATAGCATCGCCATCTATTGATTTATATGCACTCAAATTCAATCAACATAATTTTACATAAAATATATCTTTATTAATAATATGAAATTATGGAGCAACCACAAACTGAAGAAAAACAAAAAATACTTTAGAAAACCCTGTACCTTAAAAAATGACTTGTAACTTTATTACATTATTACACTTATTTTTGCAATATTTGGGTGCTTTTTTGCAAAAAAATATCACACATATTTAGACAGATATTTGGGGTGGAAAATCTAAACTTATTAATTTTTGGCAAGTTTTTGCTTGTAACAAAAACGAGTTTCAATAAAATTTTACAATGCTTCAAGAAAAACATTAGAGAAACATTATTATAGAAATTTTTTTTAATGTGTATGTGTGCTTATGAATGATAAATATCAATTGATTACGATTTGCGTAAAGTAAAGGTATTAAAATATGTTTTATAGAAATGTGATTTGTTGAGCTTTATAAGTAGTGGTGATAGCAAGGACACATGAAGCATAAGAAACTGCCGCATTTGTAAAACGTTTAGCGAAACTGCCGCATTTGTAAAACATTTACGAGCAGTTGTAATGAAAGTGCATGAAGATGTAAAATGTCAGGCAGAAGACTGGGTCCGAATGGGTAAATTGTGGTCATCAGCGTGTTATGAATGATCGAGAAGATCGAAGTATATCCTACATTGTAACAAAAATTAGGAAATGACAGTGCTGAAACTGAAGCAGATTTTAACCAAGAACCACTTTAAATTATCTCTGAACTCTCTGTGCGCCGTACTATGAACTGTAGGGGTTATGGAAGCTGAGGGTGGTCATAATAATTTGACCACTCAGTGCATATCAGTGTATATATGAGTGTGTGTCTCTTTATAAAGATATAAAGCTAATACATTAGGGGGACAGGAAAGTAATGTCTTTTTTTAACAATAAATTCAAACAGATAATTTTTTAGTAAGTTTTTATTTTTAATCAGTTATGTAATCATCTTCGTTATCAACAACCTTATGGCATCTAGTGTGCAAGTTTTCAGTGCTGCATCTATAAAAATCAATTGTTTTTTAAACAAAATCTCTGGAGATCGCATTTTGGACATCAACCAAATATTCAAATATCCTGCCACTTAAAGGGCCGCGGTAGCCCAGTCGGTAGAGCGCCGGCCTCGTATTTGGAAGATTGCGAGTTCGGTACTCGAGCCAGCCAAAGACCGTCATGTACACTAATGGTGGCTGGTGCACGTAAAATCTGTCGTGGCCGCAATGTCCTCCATGTTCCCATCAAAAATTATACCTCTGGGGATCACCGAAGCGGGAGAGCCATTCCTTCCGTGGAGGATCAAAATTGTGATGGCATGTCTCCGGACCACCTCTAGGGGTGAGTTCCAGACCGTCGCCAATTGCCCATCTGCGCAGCACTAGTGCGACGTAAAACGCAACCAACCAATCAACCTGCCACTTAAAAAGTATTGCATCGGTCGAAATGAATAGAAATGTAATGACATAATATCAAGAGAATATAGTAGGTGAGGCAATACCTCCAACCCAATTCATTATTCTTTTCCAGGGTTCTTCTTGCAGAGTGTGGTCTTGCATTATAGTTCTAAAGAACAACGCATTTTCTGTTGATAATCGCTGGGCATTTTTCAATTAAAGATTCATTTATTCTATCCAATTATTCCTATTGAAGGAGTTCGTTTAGATTTCCGCACTTCAACATGAACTACCCCGTGATTACTCCACCAAATATGCAAAAACGCCTGTTTGTGGTGTAAACCTGGCTTAGCAGTATTTTTTTCGCGATTCATTCGAAGCGAGCCATTGCTTTTTGCGCTATCTTAAAGGACCTATTTTTCATGTTCACTGATCAAGTGATCAAAAACGCTTCTGTGTTGTGACGTAAGACTCCTATATGATAAGAGCTGACGCAATGTCCGCCATTTTATAGCCCGTCTGGGAAAGTGTTGGCGGTAGAAAAAGCTAGGTTACCTGATTAGCGTCGATATCGCCTTTAAACTTCTATACAGATCAAGTGAACAAAAACTTCTTATCACGAAACAAACAAGTTGACAATTTTAAAATCACGCCAACATTCTCAAAACTGCAACCCTTCACGTTAAAAGAAATGTAATATTAAAGTTAATTTTAAAAGAATTTAAAGTAATAACTTTAAAAAACAGTACATTCATATTAAATTTGTCAAACAACTTTGTAAATAAAATGAAATAATTTGAAAATAAGGTAAATCTTACGCTACAAAGTTGTGCTTCTGCTCCGGGGATCCACGAGTTACATCTGCAATTTATAATCCACTTTTTCCTTCTTCCTGGATTAGAAGGAATCATAAACAGGTGGTGGCCCTTTTTCTGGAGTTATTCGTGCAATTTATTGCCGAAAAACCACCAATAATAAATCGTTAGCCGGTCTTGTGGGGTAGAAAATGGCGGATGCGTCAGCCTATCTATGTAGGAGTTCTATTGTGACGCTGAAGCAATATGTTGCATGTGTTCGATCGGTTAGCTTTGTTTCATTCGAACAAATTATGCGACACTCAAAACCATATTCTACTTACTTTAACAATCTGCTGCAAATGTTCTTGGACCAAGGTTGGTTAAGAGTGTTTGACAGTTTCTCAGTTCTTTGAGACAGATTTGCTTCCACTTTCGCTCTTAGCATACCATTGTCTAAAATTGTTTGTCTGCTTTATCGGTGCGAATCCGAAAGATCAAAATTACCAAATTTGAACAAAAAACACTTTTAGCGTTTACGAATGCTTAATGCGTTTGAATAAACACCGCAAATAACTTTTGTAGCAACTGTCACGTTACTACCCTTTCCAAACTCCAAAAGCATAAAATGCCGTACATGTACCTTTACTGGTATTTGGCTGGCTATTTCACTATAAATTGTAAAAGAAATTTAAGCTTTAATCATTTACGACTAAACAAGTCACTCCAACTATAAAATGTCTTTGACACGAGTTCAAGCCAGTGATGCCAGATGGTCGAAAATTATTTCTCCAAACAGGTCTTCAAATTTCCCCCAAATCAGGGTTTTTTTTTTTTTGTTGTTGTTGTTTTTCGGAAAAATCCCCAACTTGGTTTCTACTAAAAAGGGAAAATAAAAATGTTAAAAAAAAAAAAAAAAAAAAAATTATCAAGTAGATTTTTCTATGATTTAAGCTCATATTTGTCCCCAAATGAAGGCAATTTTTGAAAAAAATCCCCAAATAACAATAAAACTATTGAAAGTCCCTAGTCGTAGAGATAAATCATTACGTTGCCAACATTGACAGAAAGTTGAAGAACTCCCCAGATTTGTCCCCAAAAATTTGAGAATTCCCCAAAAAAGTCCCCACAAACATTTGGTCCCCAAAACTGTCCCCAGAAGCCTCAAAAATCCCCAAAATTGGGACAAAATCTCCAATCTGGCATCACTGGTTCAAGCACACGATAAGGTGATAAATGACAATCGAATATCGACATGCCCGAAAAAAAGACATTATTTTCCAGTGTCCCTAATATAACTTTTGCGAAATTACTTTAAAAAAAAAAAAAATAAATAAATATAAAGTCATCATGTGGGAAAGATACGTTGAAGATTAAATGATATAACGAATAAATACAACTGGAGAGTGTTTCATTAACTTTTCGGAACCACGCGATTTTTCTTTCTTGCTGTCTCTCCCCTCCCCAAAGTACCAATAAAAATCATATTCTGTAAATGTTAACTTCTGTAAATAAAAATAAACGTCGTTCTTCAGAAGAAACTTTTTTTTTTTTTTTTTTTTTTTTTTTTTGTCATTTACTTATACAATCATTTAAATTTTTCTATATCGATTTGGGAATATGACTGAAAAATCGAATTATTGAAACGTTCTCCTTTTATTGAATTTAAAATGAAATATTGAAAGAGGAATATATGCTGAGGCTGCGTTTGAAGCTCGATTAAATTTTCGAACGATCTGAACCTAGCAAGACACGTAGTCGAGGAAAGTTTTAATAACTTATTCAATAAAGGAAATATTTGTATAAGAATAAGACTTTAACGTTATGAAAAAACGTTATGAAAAAAAAATAATAATAATAAAATAAAAAAAAATCTTTTAGCTATAAAATTTTTGATTGATTTCTTTTTCTTTTTTTTTTTTTTTTTTTTTTTTTTTTAAATAATATTTTTATATTCTCTATATAGGGTAGGTGCTCCAGTGATTGGCATGCTCCAGTAATTGACATCTATCCCGAAATAATCAATAAATAAGAAAAATAATAAAATCATGTATTTTACATATAAGAATTTTAACATTTTATGTCAAACACTGGAGCAGGGGGTGCTAATAACTGATAAAATGAATAACTAGCAGTGTCAAACACTGGAACATAGGGGGGAAATTACTGCTAAAAGGAAAAACTGGCAGTGTCAATTACTGGAACATTGAGTGGGTGTCAAATAAAAATTCATAAAAAAAAAATAATTGTTATCAAACGTATATATTTTAACATATATGTGGTTCTGAAAGTCTTTCATGCCATATGTACTAACTTAAGATTTCTAAAAATATTTTATGATGACTAGAACATTAAAAACATCAGAGATTGCTCTAAAAGTGTCAATCACTGATGCACTTACCCTATAAACAATAATATTTTTATATTCTGATTCTGGTATACACTATCTACCAATAAGTATTTGGACATATTTGAATTTAGACTTTTGTCAAATATCACGAAAAAAAACTTTTGAAATCATCTTAAAACTTTGGGAGTATAAAAAACATGTTATACCCCATATATTTCAGTAAAAATTTTGTTCTGAAGAGCGAAAGGAATCAGTAAAAAATTAAACAAAACTCAAAATGTTTCGGATCACCCTGTAAAAAGTAATGCTTGAAATCCGTTTTTGCTGTAGCATGGGATTATAAGGCTTCTTCTAATTCTCTGAATAATTTTTTATGAGGCTACCACATATATTCATGGAGATATAACGTTTTCTTTAAAAAGTTGCAAAAAAAAAAGAAAAAAAAAAGCATCTTTTTAAGTTATAACACGTAGGGTATTTGACCCGGTGGACAGCCAATTTTAGGTAACTCGACATACTACATTACACACAATCAGATTGCAACAAAATCTCAAATATTTTACGAAATATGAGCATTTTTACTAAATAATTTTTAACTACGCATGCGCAAGATTTTAAAAATTAGCCAAAAGTATTGAGATACTTATATGAAAGCCCCAAACAAATATCGTGTAAATTCAAACAGTTTTGAGAGATACTAGTAAAATGAACCGAATTTCAGTTTATCTCAAAATAAAAGCTAAACTATAAGGGGTTTTACTCACATTTTTATTTTCATTCAGTCAGTGCCCAATAGTAACACAGTGTTCATTAATTGTACATAAATATTTTTAAAACCCCTATAATATTCCTTTTTTTTTTTTTTTTTTTAAAGAGGAACTTAAATTTTGTTCATTCTACCTCACATAACTTTTTGAATTTACAGGATATTTATTTTAGATTTTCATATAAGTAGCTCCATACATTTGGCCATTAAATTATGCACATGAATTTTTTTAAAAGCTTGCGCATGCGTAGTTAAGAATCATTTCGTAAAATATGTGACATTTTTGCCTTCTGATTGTGTCTAATAGAGTATGCCATGTTTCCTAAAAATAGTTTTGCACTAGGTCTAATACCCTACGTGTTATAATAATTTTTTTTTTTTTTTTTTTTTTTTTTTTTGGGGGGGGGGGGAGTAAATTTTTAAAGAAACCGTTATATTCCCACGAATATATGTGGTATCTTCATAAAACATTTATACAGATACTTACAAGAAGCCTCATATTCGCATGATACTGCCAAAATGCGTTTTATGCATTACTTTTTACAGGCGGATTCAAAACGTTTTGATTTTTGTTTAATTTCTTACTGGTCCCCTTCGGGGCAAAACTTTTGCTGAAATATATGAGATAAAACATGTATTTTATACTCCTAAAGTTTCAAGATAATTCCTATAGAATTCCAAATATTTGATTAAACGTCTAAATTCGAAAGTCTCCAAATACTTATTGCAGATAGTTTAAACCCTTAATGTAATAAACAAAATGTGGGGAAAGTTTTCAATGCTGCTTAAAAAAAAAAAATCTTTGTATCTCCATGAATATACAAATGAATACAGATGATTAAAAGAAGTAGTATAATTACACGTTTAGAAAGAGCCCCACGGAGGGCACTCCACCTAAAGGCCTAGGACTTTAGAGTTGTGAATCGGCCTTACGCCACACAACCCAACCTATAATCGCATGCTACATTTACATCCCATTTCAAGCTTTATTTTTTACAAAGTGAAGGGGTGGAAATTCGGCACAGCTTTGATACCACTGTTTTTATATAGTAATATATTGTAATAATTTTCTTCAGTTAAGGAATCTTCAATCATAGCCTCCTAAATCATAGCCTGTCGCGTGGCTCGGAAGCTTGGCAACAGTTGAAGCAGAAGACAGCGCCACCTAGTACAGAGTGCGTGACTTTTTTATTCAACAACCACCAAAAAATTTTAAAAGTGGGATATGATATACATAAAAAGCGAATAGAGTCGAAGAAACGTCGATTATATATATCATATATACTTCTTAAAATTATTGATGACAGTTGAATAAAAAAGTCGCGCAATCTGTACCAGGTGCTGTCTACCGCTTCAACTGTTGCCAAGTTTTTGAGCCACGCGGCAGGCATCTAGTTAAGGAGGCTATGCTTCAATAAAGTACTAGTTATTATTCATATATGGTGGTGTGAAATCTGTGCCAGATTTTCAAGTATACTCAAATACTATTGTCTCTCTCTCTCTCTCTCTCTCTCTTCTTTTTTTTTTTTTTTTTTTTTTGCTGGCTTCGCTTTTTCTTTTTCTTTCTTTCATTTTTTTTTCTTTTCTTTCGGAATAAAACTTTTTTTTTCCTGGGATGAAACTCTCTCTAAACAACTAGTGACATAATACAGTCTTTACACGACTGAAGGTTAAGGCTAATTCGTCAAGTATCTATCTAGATATTTAAGTAAAATCCAAAATGTTCGGTCATTTACGCAAAAGTAATGTATAAAATCACCAAAAAAATCCGAAGTTGGAATTTTTTATGAATATAATATTTTCTTTACTTAATTAAGTTAGAAATTAAAAAATAAATACATAAATAAATAAACCATAAGGTAATATCAAATTTCGCAGTCGTTTTAGTTTTCAAATTAACACACAGCTTATAATAATCATGATTATGATCTTCAAAAATTTGTGATAAAAAAACTCATTTGCTCCGGCAAAACTTTTGATTTTATATCGATAATTTTTAAAGGAAAACTTTTACATTTAGATACTATTTAGATAAAATAAATTTCGTTTTAGATAGGATGTTTTTTTTTTTTTCCCTTCAAACTGAGATTGCTTTTATTAAAGCCTTAAAATGATTCTGATATGTCTTGACTCAAACTGAAAATGTACTTTCAGTGATATATTTTGATATAGTGATATATTTTGACGAAATTGTGTGATAAATATTTTTGATAGAAATATTTCGATGAGTCAATAAATCTTCTTAACGTTCATTTTAATGTTGCAGTAAATAATATATGGATCATAATATACTTCAGCATTTTGTCGTGGGAATATAAAACTTCATATTTTGATAAAAGTTATGCGTTAGCTTTATAAATTTTATGCCTTTAAATAATTTTAAAATATATTAACGTAACTGACTCTTATATTTTAATATTTCGTCTTTATCCAATATGATTCTGAACAAATTAATATTAAAAAGTTATATTAATATTAAAAAAAAAAAAAACTAGTTGGCATAGGTGGACTCTGCTCAGTTCCCCATCATATTTATGTTCTCAGAAATTTCTAGTGCGAGACATATTATAATCATGTTAAAAGAAATTAATTTGACCAAAGCTTGATACAGTGACAGAATGAAATCCCCGCCTAATAGGCTATCCACCGTTCACTTCGATATAATTATCGTATTCTAATTTATTTTATCAGGGTCAATTCTGTTGTATAGTTTTCATGCTACTATTTCCAATGCAATAATCCTCAAAATTCATATTTATATGAAAAATGTACAATTTCGCTATGTTGATAAAATCGTAAATTACGAATAATTTACGAAAATTTCCTAGTAGAATATTTGTATTCAATCATGTTCAAACAAATATCATAAACTTAATTTTGAAGTTGTCTAATGTATTTAGGATCCTCAAAATGGAAGTTTATGCTCAATTTTGCCTTATTCTGACATGTTAAGTAAATCGTAAATTCCAAATAACTTACGAATTTTTTTAAATTGGAAAAATCATAGTCTATGATATTCATGCCAGTATTCCAAATAATATTTCGAAAGTGGTTTGACATCTTTATGATGAAAATATCCCTCAAGATTGACGTTTATGTGAAATTTTGCTCTATTCTGACATGTTAAGAAATTCGTAAATTTCAAATAACTTACGAAATCTTTATATTGGAAAATTCATAGTCATTAATATTCATGCCAGTGTCCTAAATAATATTTCAAAAGTAGTCTGACATCTTTACGATGAAAATATCTCTCAAAATTGACGTTTATGTGAAATTTTACCCTATACTGCCATGTTAAGAAATTCGTAAATTTCCAGTAACCTGCGAAATTTTCAAAGTAGCCTATTTATAGTTACTGATGTTCATTCAGGCATCAAAACTGATATTTTAAAACTGGTCTGACATTTTTACAGTAAAAAGTTTCCATTTAATGTACGTTTAAATGAATTTTTGTCCTATTCTCCCATGTTAAGTAATTCGTAAATTTCCAATAACTTACGAAATTTTTAGATTTGAAAATTCATAGTTATTAATATTCATGCCAGTGTCCTAAATAATATTTCAAAAGTAGTCTGACATCTTTACGATGAAAATATCGCTCAAAATTGACGTTTATGTGAAATTTTCCCCTATACTGCCATGTTAAGAAATTCGTAAATTTCCAATAACTTGCGAAAATTTCAAAGTAACATATTTATAGTTTCTGATGTTCATTCCGGCATCAAAACGGATATTTTAAAACTGGTCTGACATTTTTAGAGTAAAAAGTTTACATTTAATGTACGTTTAAGTGAATTTTTGTCCTATTCTCCCATGTTAAGAAAATCGTAAATTTCTAATAACTTACGAAGTTTTTAAAATCGAATGTTGAAAATGAATAGGGTTCTTGCCAGTGTCGAAAGTAATATTTTAAAACTGATCTGACCTCTCTGCGACAATTTGTTCTTGAGATATCGTGTACACAGACTAACAAACTAACGAACTAACGGACTAACGGACTAACGGACTAACAGACACCCTACAGACAGACACCATAGAAATTTTGTCATTTTCGGATTCCTCACACCTGAAAACGTGTAGAAAAGTCAAAAAACCGAGGTCGAAAATTTTCACGATTACCTAAGTTCCCCATACATATAGTATGATGGGGAACTAAAAAAATGGATTTAAAAAATAATATCGCAGCTCTACATTTAAAATTTTGATTTGATAATTTTGACTGATCTTTATGTTTTATGGTGTGATGAAACGGAAACTGAGGCCAGTTTTCTTCTATCACGTATAAACGTTTGCCAATACAGTGCACCTACCGGCACAATTTTATCTGGGATTCTTCCACAAATAGAATTACAGGGTAAATTTTATAATATATTTCCATGATTAATTATAATTACTCATGAAAACATACTTGAAACTACCGAAAATGAAGAAATAATGTCGGTAGGTACCCTGTATTAGCAGGAATTTATATGTGATAGAGACAAAGTGTCATCATTTTTGGTACACAAACAGTTACAGTTACATTCAGTACACAAAAAAACATAAATATCAGTTAAAACTATCAAATCAAATTTTGCCAATATTATTTTTGTAGACCTGTAGAGGCTGAGAACTTTCATATATTTTAGCGTCTTGCTCCTAATATCTGTTTGTAAATAACCTGTATATATTCATCTTCATTTGTAAATTTTTTTGTGTGTTTAACTTTAAATGTTAAAATGAAACATGTTACACTAAAAGCATAGCTGCCAAGTTTTTTAATTTATTCTGGAATGTTTTTAGTCCCGCCCCTTTTTCACACCGTAATAATTTTAGAGTAATTTTCTTAATTTTTAATCGTAATTATATATTGAAGAAAATTTCTCTACAAAGATTACGGTGTGAAAAAGGAGCGGGGCTAAGAACATTCCAGAATAAATTAAAAAACTTGGCAGCTATGTAAAAGGTTGTAAAGTTATTCTTAAACCTCCCCACAAAACAACATTTAATATGGGATTTTTTATTTACAGACGTTTCGGCTGTAAATCAGCCTCATCAGTGTCAACACGCCACAAGCCCAGCAGTTATAAAATAAAATTTAAAAAAATTTAAATTAAAAACTTTTTTATTAGCTTGATTCGCACTAAAAGACATGAAATGCATTAAAATGTTGTCACCTAAATTTCCTACTTTCGTTAATTTAAAAAAATCTAATTGTCGTGTCGAAAACCTATGCACCCCTGGATTTTTAAAAATTACCCCTTTTATTTGGTACCGAATTTGTAACGAGCCACGTACTTTTTAAAATGACTGAAATGAATTAAAATGAAGTGTTCCCACCTAAATTTCATACTTTATCATTTGGTGGTACCAAATTTGAGACGATAGGACTGATATTTCTAATTTATTTTCCCCTTTTTTCTGTTTTTAACCTGAATTCGGCAGAAGGTTTATGACAGAGAATGTGAACCAAAAAAAAGTCTCTAAAAATCTGATATTAAAAACATAAAAAGAGAATTAGATATTCTGAAGGTACCTTTTAGATTCATTCGAAAATGGTACCATCGGAATATCTAATTTTCTTTTAATGTTTTTATTACTAGATTTTACTTGTTGTCCGTGTGACGTGTTCACACTGATGAAAACTTGTTTACAGCCTAAACGTCTGTCTTGTTTATAAAGTTTTTAAATTGTGCTTTTATGTATTGTTTTATATTCTAAATAAATACAACAGTAACGTGTCGTACAACGCGGGTGCAATTTTGCCTCATGAATATTACAATGTTACTTTTTAACACCACTAATTTTATATCAAAGCAACTGGTTTATAAAAAAACTGAATCGAGTGTATGAACCAATAGATTAGTACTCTAAAAATTTAGTTGTGTTAAAAAATAAAACTGTTTTATTTATTTGTCATTTCTGCCACCACGTTGTACGAGACTTTACTGTATCTCATTTTTAATGCTGTTTTAATTTTATTCAACAGTGAAACGTTAAAATGTTTAGTTACATTAAATTGTACTCAGTATATTTATTTATTATATATATATATATTTATTTATTTATTTATTTTCTTGACTTAAGAGACCACAACAGTAAATGCACTTCCAGCAATTTTTAATGACATTCCCTAATGTATTTAAAAAACACTTTTCTGTGGACTTGTTATCCAAACATTCATGCTAACTGTGTCCTTATATACAAACCATTCATGCTATTTATACCGATTTTGAAATATTCCATAGCAAACTTGAAAAACATGTACAGTAAAACCTCGATCCATCGTTTTTCAAGGGGTGCGTGAAAAAAAGCGATGAAAGCGGGAAAACGACGAATGCGAGTTATAGTGAAAACAAGAAGAAAACAATATTCATGGATTAAAATATACAATGTATACAGTATACTACTAATAGAAACTAATTTGTTACTTCCCAAACTGTGATAAATCAATGTTGTAGAACATTAAGTAAAATTTATTTTAAAATAATCAAAAATTTTATGTTTTTTTTTTTTTTTTTTTTTTTTTTTAATGTATATATATATATTAAATAGGAATTTATCCAGATTTGCAACATTTTTCTGGTCGTTTTCTGTAATTTCATGTACTTATATAAAACTTCATGCATTTTTAAATGCCATAATTGAGTCATAGGGGTGAAAATTTTCCTCTGTTTCTTCGCCATTATTTTATTTTTTTGAAATTACACATTTCTTCTATTCTTTAGGATACCGCATGTCGCACCGTCTTGATTAATGCGAATATTATCTCTAAATTGTGTTCCAGATACATCCTTTGCTACAAGCAACCACTCTTCATCTGCGTTATCAGCATAATTTTCTTGCCCTTCCGTTTAATATTCTTCGTCATTTTTTCGCACGTAACCGCATTTCACGAAACAATTTTCAGGATCACTAAAGAGGTTATTTCCTGCCATGCTGAAATTGCAAAATGAATAGATGATCCGGGGACATAGCATTACAATTTTTATCCTCAGTCGGAATGTGAGAAAAGATTTATTTTAGGATGAAAGAAGAAATTCCAGTTTGTATACCATATGGAACCGGTTGAGCTTCAGGAGAAAAAATTTTCAAGGTCAGTAGAAAATTTTTACAACGATGAATGCGGGTAAACGACTTTTTGAAGCACGATACATGCGGGTTTCGTTTTCATTATTTAACTACAATTTGTGCAGGGACCATAAAAATAAAACGACCAATGCGGGAAAACGATAAATGCGGGAACGATAGATCGAGGTTTCACTGTACCAGTTTCAAAGCATTCTAAGAATAATTACGGAAGTTATAGAGCGTGAACAAACAGAAAAACCGACATATAATAAACATTTTTCAATTTTCTTAAGAACTTGGGCACAAATAAACTGCTTTGTAATAATTGATAGTTGGTAATACCACACTCTAATGAAAGATGCAAGACATTACAAATTGGGCGCACAATTAGACAAGTATATGTTTTTTACATTTTCTTTTCTTTTTCCCCCAGGCAGTCTTTTTTTTTTTTTTTTATTTTATTACTATGCGAAATTTAAGGAAAATATGTATGTTCCATAAAAATGAAGAAAACTTATGTAAAATGTGATTAATAGAACGGATATATATAGACAAAATGCATATTAAGTAAACTTGTTCAGTTGTAATGTAGACTGTTTTAGATGTACTGTATTGATATATGTTGACAAATAAGGATATAGGTAAATAGATATTGTAAAACACTCATATGTTTGCAATAATGCTAATAGCATAACTGCCAACTTTGACACTTCTTCGCTATCGGAAAATGTTTTTGCAGAATTTTTTATTTTATTTAATCGGTGAAAAATTGTCACAGAAATACATAAAAAATTTCCAGTAAAATTTTCCGGTGGTAGCCAAGAAGTACTAAAGTTAGAAAATATTGCTAAAAGCAAGAAAATATTGTTAAACGATAAAAATAAAACAATTAAAGGAAAATTATTATTAATGAAGTCTATTTTAATAAATACTTTATGGTTCATATTGCTGGTAATGACATACATCATTTAGATCGATTAGGATTATAAATTATATCGATAGATAAACAAAGAGATATAGATCTAGATATATTCATGTCACATAAAAATCTTTCTTAATAATCTTCAAACGTAATAAAGAAAATTAGTTATTAAAATCATTAAATGATTAAAACAATCTGGAGTGACTCTACTCGACTTTTTGAACATTGAGTAGCTAATGGTTGTATAGATAAATTAAAGAGAAGTCGTTAAATAAACAAAAGAAAAAATTATTATATGGTATTTCAGTATATTTTTTTCTTTTAATATGTTGTTTAATTTAACGCCATTACCCTTAAAATAATTTGAACTCTTAGATCATAACGATGAAGAACTTTTCGTTGTGCCCGTGTAAAAACCTGTAAGTGCTAGTATCAGCAAAATTTAAACAGTTCGTGTGACGATGACCTGTATATATTCCATCATTTGAATGAAGTGTTTGGACGCTAACTCACTTTAAATAATTTGAACCCTCAGACCATAATGATAAAGAATTATTCTTTGTGTCCTGTAAAAAATCTATTAATGTTAGATTCGCCAAAATCTGTACAGTTCGTGCGACCTTGGTCTACAACAAGCTTATAAATTTTCAACTGAATTTAACAAGGCGTTTAGACACTCGAACTTTAAACAATTTGAGCCTATAGGCCATAATGATAAAGAATGTTCTTTGTGACCCTGTAAAAAACTATAAGTGCTAGACTCATTAAAATCAATAGGGTTTGTTTTACAATGACCTGTAACACACGTACCAGCTTTCAGTTCATTCGAACAAAGCATTTAGACGCTATCGTGGTCACTCATACATATGCACACACATAGTGACATCACCGTAAAAATAGCAAAAATGAATTCAGGGGATCTCAAAAAGGATAGACACACCAAAAATCTCAAAATAGAATTTTCGCCACGATTGCAGTACTTTCCGAAAGATAAAAAGGAAAGGAAAGAAAAAGAGATAAGAAAATAATTAACAAATTCTCACACTTTATCTCATTTCTAAAATCACAAATACCTACTTAATAATAAATTGTTAACAAAATGTCCTTTTATTCCAAATATATATATATATATGCATGTATGTATGTATATACCTTGTACCTTCTTAAATGTGTATTTACGTAGTCTCTCTCTTTCTTTTTTTTCCTTTAATATTTTAATCCTAGTAGCATTCCAAGCATTTCAAAACGAAAATGTTAGCTTTTAAAAATTACATTATATCCATCTATAAAAAATAAACATAAAGAAAATCATATTTCATTGTCAGTTACAGACTGTAAATTTTTTTTACGACTCATATCGATTCTGAAACTATTCGGTTTTCTTTATAAAGAAATCGAAAGCGAGGAAAACTTATAAATGAGATTTAAAGGCTGAGGGGAGGGCGTGAACGAATATGCTGATACGGCGTTTCGACTAGGATTAAATTTTCATATGATTTCAAGCGCACATGTGGAACACTTTTTAAACAGGTTTTTTTTTTTTCCTTATAAATGATATGCATTTGAATCAGAAGTTTATTTGATTTAGTAAGACTTATTTATGTTTCGTTGGATCAATTTGCTTCAGTTATTCTAACATAAGATTTTTTTTTTTTTTTTTTTTTTTAATTTTATTTGGGAAAAAGTATTTTTTGAACACTTAAGAAATAAGCAAAAAAGTAATTTTTAATTTTTTGTGATGAAGAATCACAAGATAAGAAATTCTGGTATTGAAGAGACAATTATGCTCATATTTTACAAATAAATCATGCTGACTGACTTTCTCTCCCTCTCTCTTTTTCTATTTATTTATTTATCTCTACTTCTATCTATCTATCTATTTATCTATATATTTCCGTCTGACTATCTCTCTGTCTGTCTCTATTTATTTATTTATTTTTCTCTCTGCATCTATCTGTATATCTACCCATGCTTGCCAATCATCTCATTATGAACTGTACAATTTTTAGTACCCGCCTTTTTTTTTTTTCACCAATAATTTTTTAGAGTAATTTTAGTCTTATTTAATCGTAACAACATTTCGAGAGAATAACTCTAAAATTATAGTGGTGTGAGAAAAGGGGCGTTTTCTCAGGAGGCGTTAACAATTGTATGGTTATTAATGAGATGGTTGGCAAGTATGTCTACCTATCTATCTATCATGCGACCTATCTATCTATCCACTTATCTATCGCATGACCTATCTATTTTTCTACCAATGTACATTAGTATCCAAAAGTTAAGCATAATCGGTAATTTTCTGAGCATTGAAAGAAAATGTAAATTGAGTAGCGGGAGACGTAATATAATAATCATTTTTATGATTTAAAAAAGAAAACTGCATATAGGAAGAATTTAAAACTTTAATGCAAAACCCAAAGCAATTGAAAAAAAAAAAAAAAAAAAAAAAAAAAAAAAAAAAAATCACATTTCAATAAGGTATTATGTCACACCTGGTAACTAAGCATATTGCACAGTGATTTCCCTGCCTTTCTATGGCATTATGAGTGAGTTGGGGATTCAAACATTTCAAACGTCATAGAAGGTTATTTTCAGTTCTGGTACGGAAAATTGTGGGAGCAGAAGGATTGCAAAATGTATCCCAAGCATATCCCTTACATGCTCGATAGGATTCAGATCAGGAGAATAAGGAGGTCGTGGCATGTGATGGAAAAAGAAAGCCGTTGATCCAGGCTGCACGGTGACAAGGCATGTTATCATCTATGAATATGAGGTTAGGACATACAAGGTTTCCAAACAGGCGAACATGTGACTCAAGAACATTACTTCTGTTGTCACAGACACTGTCTCATAGATATCGAGCCCACCAGCGGCCGAGCGGTTCTGCGCTCAAAGCTGGTAGATGGGAAGTGCCGGGTTCGATCCCAGGCGTTCGACCTACCGTTCGAAATTTTCCGTGGTTTTCTCCGAAACTCGCGTAAATACGGGCTAGGGTCCCTTAGAAAGACCCCGCAGAGGGCATTCCACCTATAGGCCTAGGACCCTAGCGTAGTCAGTTGACCTTAAACCCTACAACCAATCAACCAACCAACCTCCTAGATATCAAAGTCTGTGCAATTATCTTGCATGATGCCTGTCGACACTATGAACCCCTTCGATGGACGATATTTTTTCTTGATGTTTCGAGAATTATAATGAGCTTTACGTTTTCTCTATATCGTTATCCAGAAAGAATCATTTTTTAGTTTAAAGCAGGACTGAACATCAAGTTTTTCTATTATCCTAAATTCCAGAGGTGATATACTAAAGCTCCGGTTTAAATGCGCACGTTAATGCGCAGTCGTGAAGTCAATATAAAATGCTGGTCGTTTGGCTTAGAGACTAAATTGGTGGAATCTTCTAAGCGCTGAACTCAGTTCTCTGGCACAACTGGTATTCTTGAGTTATTTCCAGATATTGGTTTTGTTACGACTGTGAGTTTTGGCCGATCTGCTACTGACTGACAGCTAACATCTCTACTTTGAAATTTCTGACGTGATTCTGAGATTAATCATTGAAACATATTGATAATTCATGACAATTTGATTTGTGATCGTCTGGATTGAAGCATTCCAGTAATTTTTCCCTTTGCAAACGCGTCTAATTGATGTTAGCAACGTCTCTTCAAGTGGCAACTGCATGAAACTTCTCGAAATGCCTGTTTTAAGTAAATGATTGTTCCAAGTTATAAAATTTGTTTTCTACATGGCGACGTCACTGAAAGTTTTTTTTTTTTTTCGCATTAAGACAATGCTTCTTTTTCCTCATATTATTCTCCACGAGTATTATTGAAACCATTTACCAATATTTACTCCCTATTTTAATTACTATTATTATCATTATTATTATATTTATTTATTTATTTATTCTCTTTTTTTTTTTTTTTTTTACGAAAATTTTTAACTTTTGAACACTTATGTGTCTAACAAACTATATTTACATTTATCTCTCTTCGTTACATATATATATATATATATATATATATATATATATATATATATATATATAATGTAAAGAAGATGGTAGGTTGGTTGAGTGATGTTTTTTGGCGCAAGGTCCATGGTTTTTCGGACCTTGTGCCAAAAAACATCACTTAACCAACCAACCATCTTCTTCACATATCTTTACAGATAAACATTAATGATACCAGCTTGTTCGGTTGGTGAAACTTTTTATAATAATAAGATGAGGAAGTGATAAAATTAATTTAATTAAAACAAATTAACAGCAATCTCGATCTTTATTTTTCAATTAATTACCTTTATTATTTATTATTAATTCATTTAGAATATTTATAATTACGAGGATTACTTACATTAAGGTTATTCCTTATATCAGTTAAGAATTTAAAATAACGTATTTTTAAAGGATTGTCCCTATTGATAAAGCAAAAAAAAAAAATAAATAAATAAAAAAAAGAACAATATTAAGAATTTTAGAATTTTTCAATGAATATGTATTGGAAGAGGATATCAGCAAATGAATATAACTATGGATAAGATTAAGGAATCATCGGTAAAAAATATCTACGCCAATTTCAAAACGTGTCGGTAATGGTGCGTAACCAATTTTGGTACAACTTCGGTATACACCCACAGCTGAATTTGGCGATTTTTCTTTGGCGCCGTTTTGAACGATAACGATGTCGTTCTGGACTGTTTGCGATATAATATGGCAGCCTATATGTTGTTTATTTTAGATTTGTGATTTCATGTTTTATGATTTATGATTTAGATTATGATTTTATCATTTATCATTTATGATTTTTAGATTTAGGATTTAGCCATAATCGCCAACAAAATATCGCCAAATATCTTTGTGGGTGTATACTGACGTTGTTCCCCAATTTTTAACACGCTTTTATTATCTTCACCTGTATGTATGTTTGTAACCGCTCTGGGAGCAAACAAAAAATCTATATTGTAAAAAAAAGAATTTCTCTACGTTAACGCTGTGGCTGTGAGGTAAAGCTCCGGGCTACGAACCCAAAGGTCTAACGTTCGAGCCCAGTCAGGGGAGATTTTTTAAAAATGCATTTTGTTTAATTCTAAATTATTTATTAGTTCACATTTCAATAAAAGCGTGTTCTTTAATTTTTTAAAAGTATAATTTTATTTAATCTACTTTCAAAAACTTGGCACAGGATGAATGGACAAAGTCTTTTGAAAGATATATTCTGGAATATTTGTTTTTTAACAAAATTCTATCTTCTGATCTTCAATAAAAATCATTATACTTAAAATAAAATTCAAAGTTAGTTTTTTTCAAAAATCCAGTTCGTAAACGAAAGCGACTTTATGTCGGTCAAATGTACCACTGCTACACGGAAGTAAATGGAATTCCAAAATATTATATTGAGGTTTATATTGCATGAATTTGAATTCTATCAACCAACTACAGAATTTAATACAGGGCAATTTTCAAATAAAGTTTTCCCCTCTTGATTGATAAAATGAGAGGATGAAGTGAAGATACAGGAATTCATATACCGAAAAAAGATTTTTAATTTTCTGTTTAAGAAAAGAGAATTCTTCTAGAACTCCATAATATCCTCACTAAAACAGCAAAAATCCCTCTGAATAGTTTAAATGAAATACTACTACGAGTTATCAAGCCGTATTTGTCCAAATAATTGCCATATTGCCTCCAGTATAAATAATATTTCTTAACTTCTTCATTTTATACTGTCTTTCACATACAGTCGGCAGCAAAATTATTGAAGCACACATCCATATTTTTATTTTCTTTCTTTCCCTTTTTTTTTTTTTTTTTTTTTACTTTCTTCTATATGTAATATAGAGAAAGTATTGGATTCGTAAAAATTTTCGACCTCGGGTTTTTGATGAATTTACACGTTTTGAGAGCTGTAGAACACGATTTGACCATTTTTAGAAAATGTCTGTCTGTCTGTCTGTCTGTGTGTGTGTGTGTGTGACAAAATTTTGTGGCAACTGTATCTCAAGAACTACTGCACAGAATTTCATACAAATCGGTATGTAGTTGTACCTTGACATAAATTAGTGCCTATCAACTTTTGGTAAAAATTGTCTTACAGGTTGCGTTGCCATCCCGCTTTTTCTAAATTTTTAACATGGTGATATAGGACAAAATTTTGTATAAATGTGAATAAAGAGAATTATTTTTTAGTAATCTTTATGAAATTTACAAGAATTATTTAAAATAGAGATAGTCAACTGGGAAAAAAAATTTTTGTATGCGTAGGAGCCTCGCCACCCCCCGTGGGGGGGAAGTCCCCACTCGAGGGGATTAAATTTTCAAGATCGGTATCTTTCGAAAGGTCTCGTCAATACCTTTAAAACGAATGGTTGAACTATAAATCTGTGATAATTTAAAACAAAGTTATCGATTTTTTTTACTTTTAACGAACAAAAACTTAGAAAAAAATCGTTTTTTTTTTTTTTTTTTTTTTTTTTTTTTTTTTTTTTAAACGAAATTTAACCAGACTTGGTATTTAGTTGGCCCTTGACATAAACTGAGGTTGATTAGATTTGGGAATCAATCGCTCAACAGGTGGCGCTGTGATCGTATTTTTTCTAAATTTTTAACATGGCAGTATAGGAAAAAATTTCGTATAAATGTACATAATGAGAGTTATTCTTAACCTGTGATTGTGAAATTAATATGAATTATTGATAATAGTAGTAGTTAATTAGGGAAAAAATTTGGGGCATCTCTCCCCCCCCCTAGGGGGAAGTACCCCCCGGGCGGGGTAAGAATTGAAGATGGATATCTTACGAAAGATCTCGTCAATACCTTTAAAACTAATGGTTGAATAATGTGATAATTTAAAACAAAGTTATCAATTTTTTTTACTTAAAAAAAAATGAAAAAAATCTTTTTTTTTTTTAATATTGTTACTGCGTGAATTTGTATAGGAAAATATAGAAGAAAGTCTTGTGGTGGCCACAACATACTAGTTTTTTTTTTCTCTTGTAGTTTGATCGCTGATTTTTATCATTAACATACTTTTTTAAGATCATGACTCGACAAATAGTTACTTAACAAAACATCATTAGGTGCACATCTTTTAAATAGGAATTATTGCTAGTGCTTCAATAATTTTGCTGCCGACTGTAATATATTAGTTAATTTTTTTTCTTTTGTTCACATCTCGTTTCCTAGAATTAGATATTTACTTTCAATAACTCCAGAAGTTCTTCCTTCATTCCTCTAATAATAACCATACACTCTTGAATTCTTGCTCCTACCATCAAAAATGCATTCGGAGATTGTTTAAGTTAAAATAGAACTTTCCTTTAACGAAAACAATGATTACATTGAGAAAATTTCAGAAAAAGTTTTCTTTACAAATGTAAATAAAGTCTTTAAAGCATAGAAATACCGTAGCACGGTAGAAATTAAAAAAAAAAAAAAAAAAAAAAAAAAAAAAAAAAAATCTAGAATATACTTTCCGTACCTCAGATAAACTTTTTTACAAAGCAATCATAATTGAACTCAATTTGAAGAAAAATTCGAATTAGCTTCTCTGATAAACGGAGATTATTTTTTTATTTTTTACTCAATGACATCAGTGCCTTAAAAAAAAAAAAAAAAAAAAATCAGAAAACAGCTTGTAGTTTTAATCCACACATATTCTTCTGGGGGAGACAGAAGCGGATGAGCCATCCTCTCTGCAGGGGATCAAAACTTTGATGGCATGCCTACAGATCACCCCTAAGAGTAAATCCTAGACCATCACTAACTGCCCATTGCGTAGCTCTTGTGCGACACAAAACTCACTCTGTCACAACCTCAACCCCCTTCTCATTAGTACCAAATTTTATGGCATAACTCCCGACAACACCTAGGATGATTTCTGGATTTCACCCTAGGAGTGAATCACAGACCGTCGCCATTTGCCCATTGCATAGTTCTAGTGCGATGTAAAAAACCACTCAATCTCAATTTTAACCCACGTATTCTTATCCCCAATTCAAAATACCGTTGTCTTCTTTGGCTTTGGACCCATATAGTCTAACCAAGTTTCTCTCGCCTAGGTTTAGAGCCAAATTGATCGTCAGGTTTGTATTTAGTAAACATCCACTTATTCGGAGCTCCCTTATCGCTATTTTCCCTCAACCCCAATGGTTATCACCCCTGTTTTAACAATGAACTCCTTGAGTCAGCACTTGTGCAGACGTTCTGATGGTCGCAAGAAATGTGGTTGAAGGATAGTTCATATAATATTTGACCAAGACTGTTTCTAAGTCTGTTTTGGTCAACTTCAATAATGAAGGTTAAACAGTCTGAAAATTTAAAATAAATTAGTTTACATTTACTGGGTAATAAATTTAAAACTTATGAAGTAAATAAGAATATATTGAAAAACAAATTAAATTGTACATATTAATATTAATGCACTTATTGAAACTATTTTTCCAATATCATATTTTCAACTATTTATAAGAGGATTTTTATATATATATATAAACAAATTGTAGTACATAATTATTAATAAATTTCTTTTTCTATTGTAAAGAAACAGTTATTTTCTGAAAATGAATTAAAGCAAAATTTCTTTTTCATTTTATATTAAAATAAATTTTAGAATTCACAAAAATTCAAAATTTGAAAACGTATATAATCTTCTAAATTAAACATTATATTCCATCTATATATATATATATATATATATATTATTCGAAAGATCATATTTTATTGTCAGCTGCAGACTGTAAATTTATTTTTATACTTCCTATCGATTTTTAAATCCTTCGATTTCGCTTTATAAAGAAGTCGAATGCAAGAAAAGTTCATAAATAAGATTTAAAGCTGAGAAAAACATGCTGATATGACGTTTCAAATATGATTAAATTTTCACATATTTTGTAGATAGAATTCCAGATAATCTAAACAGTTTTTCTTTTGAATAGCATATACGTGTGATTAAAAATTTTATCTTATACCAGAAAAACATTACACTTTTCGGTATATATTTTTAAAATTAATGTATCATATAATCGATACTTACGTGTTATTACGTCGATTATAAAGAGAATGGAGTTTTGTAGAATTTTGCTGCAGTGATAATCTATTATGCAGTCTCATATTAACACTTTCGCAACCACGTGTTTTTGTCTTTTTGACAGTAAGGTCCGCCTGTGGACGTTATTCTCTCCAGTTACAATATTTCCGAACAAAATTTTCTGTATTCAGATTCATATTACAAATGGATATACATTATAGTTATACTCTTTCTAATCAAAGTATTTGTATCAATAGCATATTGGTTGTAAAAATATGAATATTGTGTATATTCTTAAGAAATAAATGACATACAAATTGCAAAAGAAACGCCCACTGGCGGAGTTACAGATTTTCAAATGACGTGAATCTACGTCAACGGTCGCGAAAGTGTTAAAAAACCTGGTATTGTAACCAAAGGTTTTTTTAATATGTGATGGGTTACATTATTACTCTCTAAAACTAATGTATAGAGAAAAATAATTAAAGTATATTTTAATAGTTTTATCATAGCCTCCTAAACTATATGCTTGTTGCGTGGCTCGGAAACTTGGCAACAGTTGAAGCGGTAGACAGCGTCACCTGGTACCGATTGCGAGACTTTTTTATTCGATTGTCACCAATAATTTAAAGAAGTGATATATGAAATACATAATCGACTTTTCTTCGATTCTATTTGCCTTTCATATATTTCATATTCCACTTTTAAAAAATTTTGGTGGCTGTTGAATAAAAAAGTCGCGCAATCTGTACCGTGGCGCTGTCTACCGCTTCAACTGTTGCCAAGTTTCCGAGCCACGCGACAGGCATCTATTTTAGGAGGTTATGGTTTTATACTGCTTCAAACTCTGCAAAATTTATATACTTTATAAAAATGTACCACAACATATTCTACGTAAATAGAGAACGTAGCATTTACACTTCTTCTAAAAACACGTTAAATTTTCGGAAGGCATTAAGGACTACGAGCGGTTTTAATTGTGTAATATTTAAAACAGAGCAAAATGGATGTATGTCTTTAAAGTATATTTAAATATAGGTAATTATATAAATCATACTTGCCAACATACTAATTAATATTCCGTAGTATTGTTAGCTGCCTTCTTTTTCACCCAGCATCTTTTTAGAGTATTTTTCTTATTTAATCATAATTGCATTTGGAGAATATCACTCTAAAAATTTATTGGTGTGAAAAAAAGGGTGGGATTAATATTACTACGGAATATTAATTAGATGTTGGCAAGTATGTATAAATGTACCTCCGATTTTGTTTTCTTCAGTTATGATATGGGTTTTCTAGCTAGATGAAATTATACTGAACTGGTCGATGTGTGTAAAGTTTATTTTTTCTATACAGGGCTACATGAAAAATACTTCTGGAAAATGTTTCATAATGTTTCTTAATTTACGAAACGCACACCATTTGCTGCTCTTCCCTGGTAGCACAATATTATTGGCGAATATCAAAAAGTAGTATCAGCCAACATTAAATAAATCCCTCTTAAAAGATATTCATAGGTATTATTTTTTAACATTTGGTAATATTGGCCAATGACTAATATTTTCAACCCCCTGTTAATATTATTGTTATTATTTTTAAATATTTATTCTTAGATAACAGGATCAATAAATCAATTTTAAAACTTAATAAATCAAATGTTGATTTTTGAATTTATATGTGAGTCAAATATTTGACTCGAGGTGTGATAGACGCAAGCACCATATATAACTACAGTAAGTTTATTTCATTTCATTTTAAAATTTCACCAGTGACAGATAGATATTCCAGATGTTTCAAAAATTATATTGTTTTGTGAATATTGCAAGAATATCGCTAGATATTTAAGAAACGACATTGTTTTTATGAATATCCTGAGATATCTCTTGATGTCTAGAAAATGGTCATGTTTTTACGGATATCGACAGATATTACTGGAAGTCATATAAATAATATCATTTTTATCACATCAGACAATGCAAGCTAGATCTTATAATATGAAATTAAAACAGTGAAATATAGGTTTGTTAAAAAGAGTAAATTTATTACATTATACAATTTAGCATACTTATTTCTATGTGAATTATTATTATTTATTATTACTATTATTTCTATGGGAAAATGTTATAAGTAATGCTAACAACTGTATTAAAAGCTTTCTTTTTAACATTTATTCTGTATTATATCTGACAATATCGGCTGATGTTGTAAATTTGATGTTTGGCATTCTACGGCGTTCAAAATATTGGCAAATATTGATTAGATATTAGGCAATATATTTGTGCTACCTGGATTGTTTTAAAGATAGTTAAAATAATTTAAAGATCTGTATGTAAAGAAACTTGAATTTAAAGTTGTTTAATTTAAGTTTACTTAATTTAATTTAAATATTTCAAGAATTTTTTTGCATATCATGATGAAACTGCAGCGGGTTAGAAGATATTTTTTCCGAGCTGTAAAACTGAACGTACCTCAACTTGTTTTTAACCAAAAAATGCACTACTACTGCACTTTGTCCATTCATTGTTAGAGGTAAATTTAGATTAACGAATTGTATTTAAAAAAAAAAAAAAAAAAAAAAAAGCGGCAAAATAATACGCAAGTTAAAGAGCATTCATTTGTGATATTCAGCACTACGTATTAATGTAATATATGCTAAAATATTGTATCCTTTATTGTATGAATAAGAATCTAAATTTCATTAATATTTACTTACAATTTTTCAAAAGAAATTTTGGGAAATTGCTGTATTTGAATTCATGCCGGGTTCGTAAGCTTAGGCGTTGAGAGTTTTCCTTAATTTTCTCTTAAATTCACGTGAATACAGTAAATACAGGCCAAGACCCCTAGAAAGACTTTCAACGAGTACATCGGTACATCCCACTAGGTCCAAAAATAGACAATTGGCTTTAAATCCTGCAACACGAAATTTACAAAACAAAAGAAACAAGAATTTTGGTGCTGCCATCTATAGGTATTATAATGAAATAAATAAAGAAAAATATTATTTATGCAAAAATTCCATTAATTAAAAAGTATATACACAGGAATGTTGATTGTTATTTAAGAATTAAGAAATTTTACAAACTAAAATTATGTAAAGTTTTCTCAATTTACGAAAATTTCAGCTAACGAGTATTTCTTAAAATTAAATAAAATTAATGAATTCCTAATTTTTCATCAGAACCTAAATTAAATTTAAAAATCCTATCCTTTTTTATTAATATTTAACTATATTTTTAAAGGTAACTTACTCTTAATTAACAGTATAAATTATGAAAAAAGGATAAATATGTATATATATTTATAAATTATTCATTCAAAATACCTGAAATTAACATTGAAAGTTTAGTAATTTAGTGCGGAGAGTTTATGTATTTTAATATATTATTATTATTACTTAATTCTTTTATTTAATCTTTGTAAAATTTTCTAATCCATATAGATAAATTTTCTGTAATTAGTTTTCTTGAGCAAATTTATAAAGTCGCTTTTTTTTTTTACTGGTTTCATTTTTAGTTGTAAAAGAGTAGTGTAAGTATTAGGGACGATTGTCAGAGGACAGGGGTTTAGGCCTGGGTGGAATGCCCTCCGTTGGTCTTTCTAAGTTGTTCTAGCCTGTACTGACGCGAGTTTCTTAGAAAACCATTAGTTATGCAGGATTTTGGATACATCATTAAAATAAATTACAAAATTTTCTCTTAAAATATAGATTTCTCCTCACTTATAAAATTGATTTAGATTGGGTAATTCTATTTTAATATGCAGTCGTCTAGTTTCTAAATAATAAGACTAAAATTTCTACGCGAATTGAATCTTTTGTCGACACAGAAGCACAATTCAAATTATATTAAGATTTTTATAAGCTTTTGTATAAAGTATTTCAAAAGCGGACCGGTCCCTCCAGTCGAATGTTCTGCCACTGAACTATATCCCAAAATAGCTGCAGAATCTCTTGATTTTATAATCGAACTCGGAACATGCTTGTCAAACTAACAGTTCGGAGTCTTCTGTGGTTTTCACCGAAACGGGTGAATACAGGAACCATTAGAAAGACCTCCATGAATACCGCTGCACTCAGGTCTGTGTTTCTATAGCGCAGACGATTTGCATTAATTTTTAGCCATACCACCAAAGGCGGACATTAGCAAAAAGTTTCGAGTGGTTTCAAAAAAAGATATTTCAATTTGTCTCTATTTATTTAAACAATTTCTTGTTTGATAATACTTTTTAAATGTATCCTAATTAACCGAGTATAAACAAAGACTGTTATGCATTTTCTTTGTGCATATAATTTTTATGTATGGTCTTGTATTATTTTTACACGGTTGGATTTTGACTATACTTTTATTTAAAATGTCTTGTTTTGATGCCGATCAGAAATAAAGTTATAAACTTCTTAAGGGTACGAAAACTTCCCTCTCTCTATATCTATATTCCAGAAAACAGGGCAGATTGGAATCACCTAGGAGAAGCATTCATCCTGGATTGGTAAAAGGCTGAAATTGATGATGATGATATATATACCCATACAGCCACTGATATCCATTAGACATCTCAATTGCATCCAAACGATCCTTAAAAAGTACAAAATATCTAAAAAAAGGTCAAAAGTCCTGGATATCCTGTACTAATTATAGATGTTTAAATATAGACGAAATTTAGACGTGCCCTTTTCGATGTCTAATGGAGGTAATATGCTGATCCAAAACAAGATTTAGATATTATTTTCAATATCTATTAGGTCTAACAAGTCCAATTATTGGATATTTGGAGATTTATCGGATATTTAACAGACATCTAATGGATTTAAAAAAGAGTCACATTTGTCGTGCAAATACATATCTGTGGGATATTTATAGACGTTTAATGGATCATTTTAAAACGTTTATACGTGTTTATAGATGTCTTATGGATGTAAGTGGCTGTGTGGGTATATTGTCAGGCTCATAGATATAGTAATAAGACATAGATTGATCAGCGACAGGGAAAGAGGGAGGCCTTTATTTTCGGGAAAAGTCACTCTAATGGCTGACTTTCCTGAGTAAATCACACATGAATACACACGGATAATTTAGTAAATAAAATTTATGAATAATTTATTTACTAAAGGTGAATGAAAAACTCCAGATACAGTTTCAAACTCATTTTTCCTTTTATTCTTTTTTTTTTTTCAATACTCTCTAATGGCTGATTTTAGAACTTTTTTTCGGCCTCAAAATTTTTTGCTCGATAACATGGGGATGATAGATCTGTATATATTACTATATCTATGGTCAGGCTAAGTTCAAACCATCGTGATAATTTGCCAGTTGCTTGAAAAGTTGAGGATTAGGGAGTGGCCGCTCTACGGTCATCTTTTGCCCATTAACACTCATTAGGTCGGGACATATACGGCTTAAAGTGTATTCTGAATCCTTATAAACATGCATGTCAGAACCGGAATACGACAGTGTGTAATAGTGTAAGGGTTAGCCGATTGACTACAAATGGGTCCTAGGCCTGGGTTGAATGCTCTCCGTAGGGATCTTTCTGAGTAGTCCTAGACCGTATTTACACGAGTTTCAATGAAAACCGGAATACGAATCATTGCAACTGGAAGTATTTGTGTACGTGTATGGGTTGAAGCCGATTGGTCTACCAGAGGGCCAAAGCCTGGGGAAAATACCCTCCATGAGGATTTCTCTAAGGGCCTATAGCCCGTATTTATAGAGGTTTGAACAAAACTACGAAAAAATCTGAACGATAAAGCCGTCCAGCGCGGCAACTGACCGCCAGATCATTGACCATTACGCCATCAGATGGTTTTCGATTTTAGATATTCTGTAAAAGACACTGTATTGAAATATATTCCATTTATTCTCGATATAATTATTATTATTTTTTTTTAAGAGTGGATTTCGGCAAACTTTAAAATTCTAGAAAGCTTTTAAATTAAGCCCCACCACTGCCCAAGAGATTCTACTAGCGCAACTGGTAGGTGGAAAATGCGTGTTCGCCTGGAGCTTTTCACAGTTTTCTCCAAGACTCATGTGAATGCGGGCCGTGACTCGTTAGAAAGCCTTCCCCCACGGGGGACTTTACTTCCAAGTCTAGAGCCTTCGTGTATTCAATCGTGTATTCTTCGTGTATTCCCTTACACACATACACATTTTTCAGAAATTAAATACAGAGTCATATTATCGAATAATTTATAAACAATATTCCATTCTTCCACTTTCGCTGAAATTTTTACTTTTTATATATAAATTTATTTAATTATATATTCAATTTTCCATAAAAAAAAATTTAAAAAAAAAATTAAAAAAAAAATCACTTTAGTCACATTTATTTAAAATTAATGCTGATATATTTTACTTTCTTTTCAAAAGAAGAAATAAAATGCTGGCAAAGCACCAACATTTATTTTTACCAAAATATATTTTGTTGTGGTTGCTTAACGTATCATTCTTCTAATAGATGATTTTTAAAAGCAGATACTTCTATTCTACTTATTTTTTTTTCCCGTTGCCAGTATTGACATCTAAAGTTTTCCAGAAAAAGAAAAGAAAGAAAAATGAAAAAGAAACAAAATGTATCAAAGAAAAATCTTTTGTCAAGGTTTGTTAACAATAATATTAAGAAAATTGTATGTGATAGCAAATCCAAACTGTCATAACCATAATGCGATAACAACGATCAATCATCCAGGCTTCAAATATCTTTATTTTCTTTTGAGCTCTGAGTTTTTTGCAACTAGCTGCAAAATTTTGAAAAAGAAAAACTCATAAGCTGAAATATATTTACGGAACTTAGAGAAAACCCGTCAAAAATGGCAGGTAAAAAATGTTTAAAAATTAATTAAAGAAAATTTTCCCTATAATATTGGTATTTGTAGGGTAGGGGGACATATTTATCCAATCAAAATAACACAAAAACTTAAAATTAGAACTCATTAACACTTTCCAACAAGGTTGAAAAGTGTTTATGACTTGGGTTTGTCTGTCTGTCTGTCTGTCTGTCCGTCCGCGCTCTAACTCCCGTAAATATTTATGGAATTTCTTGAAACTGATATATGTTACTCAAGTTCACTATCGGATGTTCCCTATTGAAAATGGAGTTTATACCTCTACTAGTTTGTGTACAGGGACCCCCTAAAATAGTTCAAAGCATTGTGTTCTATGAGAGGCATTTCTATAAACCATAATTCCATACACTTACTGTACACAAATCTTAATGAAATTGAAATATGTTATTCAAGTTCACTATCGGATGTTTCCTGTATAAAATGGAGTAAATACCACCACTGATTTGTGTACAGGGACACACAAAAGTATTTCAAAGCAATGTGTTCTATGAGAGGTATTTCTATAAATCACATTTTCATACCTTTACTGTACACATATCTTAATGAAATTGAAATATGTTATTCAAGTTCACTATTGGATTTTTCCTGTATAAAATGGATTAAATACCAACTCTGTTTTATATACAAGGACACTCAAAAGTATTCTAAAGCATTGCGTTTTATGAGAGATATTTCCATAAACTAAATTTTAATAACTTTACTTTGCACAAAGATTTATGAAATTGAAATGTGTTATTTATAAGCACAAAAGAAAATGCTTTGAATAGAATATAGCATTATTAGCATTAGATTTACAGGGTGACACAAAAATATTCAGTTATATAAAGAGCTATTAATAAATATTTGCTAAAAGTGTACTTTCGTTTACATTAAGCGTTTTTAACACTTTCTAACAATTTTAACACTTCCCAACAAGATTGAAAATGGTTAATGACTTCGGTTTGTCTGTCTGTCTGTCCGTCTGTCTGCCTCTCCGCGCTCTAATTTCCGTAAATATTTGTGGAATTTCTTGAAACCGATATATGTTATTCAAGTTCACTATCGGATGTTCCCTTTTGAAAATGGAGTTTATACCTTTACTGGTTTGTATACAGGGACACCCGAAAGTAGTTCAAAGCATTGTGTTCCATGAAAGGTATTTCTATAAATCACATTTTCATACCTTTACTGTACACATATCTTAATGAAATTGAAATATGTTATTCAAGTTCACTATTGGATTTTTCCTGTATAAAATGGATTAAATACCAACTCTGTTTTATATACAAGGACACTCAAAAGTATTCTAAAGCATTGCGTTCTATGAGAGATATTTCTATAAATCAAATTTTAATAACTTTACTTTCCACGAAGTTTTAGGAAATTGAAATATGTTATTTATATGCACAAAAGAATGATTTACATAGAATATAGCATGATTAGCATTAGATTTACAGGGTGACACAAAAAATATTCTGTTATATTAAGAGCTATTATTAAAAATTTGCTAGAATTCTACTTTCGTATACATTAAGCGTTTTTAAAACTTCCTAACATTTTTTTAAGTGTAAATATTATATCAATTTGTGTGTCTGTCCGTCTGTCCGTCTGTCTGTCTGCCCGCGCTCTAACTCCCGTAAATATTTATGGAATTTTTTGAAACTGATATATGTTATTCAAGTTCACTATCGGATGTTTCCTATTGAAAATGGAGTTTATATCTCTACTGGTTTGTGTACAGGGATACCCGAAAGTATTTCAAAGAATTGTGCTCTATGAGAGGTATTTCTATAAACCATATTTTCATACCTTTACTGTACAATATCTTCATGAAATTGAAATATGTTATTCAAGTTCACTATTGGATGTTTCCTATATAAAATAGATTACATACCACCACTATTTTATGTACAGGGACACTCAAAAGTACTCCAAAGCATTGCGTTCTTTGTGAGATATTTCTATAAATCAAATTTTAATAACTTTACTTTCCACGAAGTTTTAGGAAATTGAAATATGTTATGTATATGCACAAAAGAATGCTTTGCATAGAATATAGCATAGTTATCATTAGATTTACAGGGTGACACAAAAATATTCAGTTATATTAAGAGCTATTAATAAAAAAATGCTAGACTTGTACTTTCGTTTACATTAAGCGTTTTTGACAATTTCTATTATTTTTGTAGTGTAAATATAATTTCAATTTGTGTATATGTCTGACTGTTCTTCTGTCTGTCTGTCTGTCTCTCTATCTGTTTCCTGCGCTCTAATTTCCGTAAATATTTATGGAATTTCTTTAAACCGATATATTTTATTGAAGTTCACTATCGGATGTTCCCTATTGAAAATGGAATGGATACCTCTTCTGGTTTGTGTACAGGGTCACCCAAAAGTATTCGAAAGCATTGTGTTCTATGAGAGGAGTTTCTATAAATCATATTTAAATACCTTTAATGTATAGAAACTTTAATGAAATTTTAATATGTTATTCAATTCCCTATCGGATGTTTCCTATGTAAAGTAGAGTACATTTTGACTGGTTTGTGTACAGGGGCACTTAAAAGTACTCCAAAGCATTGTGCTGTATGAGAGTTATTTTTATAAACCAAATTTTAATAATTTTATCTTCCACAAAGCTTAATGCAATTGAAATATATTATTCGTATGCACAAAAGAGTGTGCCTTCTATGTAATATAGTATGGTTAGCATTAGATTTACAGGGCCACACAAAAATAATCAGTTACATTAAGAGGTATTAATAAAAATTTGCTGAAATTGCACTTTTGTTTACATGAACGTTTTAACACTTTCTTATAATTTTAGGGGGAATATGATTTCAATTTGTGCATCTGTTTTACCGATTGTCTACCTTTCTGTCTGTTTGTCTGTGGCTCCTATCATCCGTGAATATTTTGAGAATTTTTTAAAAATGATACATTCATGTTCCCTATGGAATGTTTCCTATTTAGAATGTCATTAATAGTACAGGGACAACAACAACTATAATAAAAAAAAGCCAATGTATTACGTCTTAGGACAGTATTTTTTTTAAAGTTATATTTAAAAATATTTCTACTACAAAAATCTTAAAAACATTGACATGCATTATTAATATTCTAAAATATTGTTTTGTATAGAATATGATATGATTAATTTTCATATTTACAGGGCTACAGTAAAATATTCAGAGAGTTTAAAAGCTGTAATTATAATCTAACGGCTGCATTTTCTTTTGCGTTAAGCCTTTTTAACATTTTCCAAAATGCCTAAGAGTAATTTTAAAATCAATTAGTCCATCTGTATGTTTTTCAGTCCTTCTGTCTGTTGTGCGATAACGTTGGTAAAGAATATTAATAGTTATTCGATACAACAATTGCGTACAGTTGGAAAGTGTTACTAATTGATGCGTACTGCATGATTTTTC
The DNA here is from genome assembly GCA_963930645.1 of Salticus scenicus. Taxonomy (NCBI): domain Eukaryota; kingdom Metazoa; phylum Arthropoda; class Arachnida; order Araneae; family Salticidae; genus Salticus; species Salticus scenicus. Next base: position 244,403,645 of record OZ005656.1, read on the forward strand.
TTTCTTGTTTTTTCTTTTTTACGTGGATAAGATTTTGGGTTGTGTTTCTGTTTGACCTTTTCTTCTATGTTTTCTTATAATAATTCACGATGCACGAGTTATTTATTAAATTATTAATTATTAAAATTATTCTCCGTGGTGAATGCAGACGATTTTCATCTCAGGGAAGTATAAAACAAAATGTCGAAAAAAAAAAAGCTATTTTTTTGCTGTACAAACAACATCTTTAAAAAAAATGTATCTTTCAAGGATAATATATATATATATATATATATATATATATATATATATATTTTTTTTTTAATGGAAAAGATCGAAAATTTCATTTTAAAATATCGCAGATATGTGGTTTAAGCATTTGTTTTAAAGGTATTGATGAATTTTTTTGAAAGATACCCTTTTTAAAAATGTACACTATCTAGGAAGAAGACACGCCCCTACATATGCAAAAAACAATTTACTGGTTGATTATTATTGTCATATATATATATTACATTGAAGGTTAAAAATTAATTTTCATTTATATGAAATTTTGTCCTATACTGCCACATTAAAAATTATCAAAAAATAAATAAATAAATAAAATGAAATGATAGCGTTGATTGATTGATCCCCAACCTGTTGATTGATTGGTCCCCAAATATAATCATCACCAGTGGTTTGGTTAAATTTTCTTCATTGGTTCATGAGATACAGCGTGCATACAGACAGACATTCTCTAAAAATGTCCAAATCATATTCAGGAACTCTCAAAATGTGAAAATTCATCAAAAACTAGAGGTAAAAATTTTTAAAGAACGCAATATTTTCTTTTGATATTATGTAGAAGAAAGTAATAAAATAATTGCCACGCTCTCTATTGTTCAGTTGCATACCAAACTCCAACTATTAAGAACTGTTATTGGCCAGTTGTGACGTCAGCAACAGTTATCTTTATTGGTTTAGTTCATACAGCTGAAAATACTATACCAATACTTTTTTATTGGTATAGTACTTTTTTTTTTTTTTTTAACACACTTACTCACTCACTTACATATAACTTACTCACCTCTAATAAATAAATCTGAATATGCCCTGAATTCGATGATTAGTTTGTAATAGTGATTTTTAAAAAATATTATACATTCTTATTGCATTTGTATAATTATCAATACAAAAACCCTTAACTAGTTAAAGTTCGTAACGCAGCACTATACTTTCAGACTTGAAACGTTTTTAGAAAAGAACAATGCAAGAAGCATTTCATGTAACAATGGACGACTAGAACGAGGCGGAGTTTCCCTTTGTTTGTGGGAAAAAGCTGCGCTATGATTGGCTATAGTCCTTTATTTGTGGGTTAAATTAATTAAGACTCATATAGGTTAAATTTCATCATGACGTCGAATGACGACAGAAAGTCAAGTCGTCAATTGAGGAAACAACGTTTCTAGGGTAAATCGACCCCGCTGAACAGAAATATGCTTATTGCCAAAGAGAATTTTAGACAGGATATCCGGTATCCAAGATGGGGACTAAAACTCTGTTTTTTACACGTTTTAAGGTGTGAGGAATCCGAAAATAAAAAAATTGACATGGTGTCCGTCTTTAGGGTGTCTATTAGTTTGTTAGTGTGTTAGTTTGTTAGTCAGTGTACGCGATATCTGAAGAGCAAATGATCGCAGAGCGGTCAGACCAGTTTTAAAATATTACTTATGACACTGGCAAGAACTCTTTTAATTTGCAATATTCTAATTTAAAAACTTCGTAAGTTATCCGAAATTTACGATTTTAACAACGTTGGAGAGTAGGACAAATTTTCGCTTAAACGTGTATTAAAAGGAATACTTTTACTGTAAAGATTTCAAATCAGCTTTAAAATAACAGTTTTGATGCTGATATGAACATAATTAACTATGAAAGTTCAAGTTTACAAATTTCGTGAGTTATTTGAAATTTAAGAATTTCTTAAAATGGCAGAATAGGGCAAATTTTTGCATAAACGTCCTTTTCTAGTGAAATTTTCACAGTAAAGAAATCAGACCACTTTTAAAATATTATTTAGGATACTGTTATGAACATCTTTGACTATGAATTTTATAATTTAAAAATTTCGTAAATTATTGGAAACTTAGGATTTTTTTTAACATGGCAGAATAAGACAAAATTTCCCATAAACGCCTATTTTCATCATAAAGTTGTCAGACCACTTTTAAAATGCCATTTATGATTCTAGTTTGAATATCTTTGACCGAAAATATTCTAATTTGAAAATTTCGTAAATTATTCCAAATTTCATACATTATTAATAGAGCAGAATCTTTCAGATAAAATTGCATTTTGGGGATCGTTGCATTGAAAATAATATGAAATTGAATGAAAGCTAAACTACTGAATTAACCCTAATAAAACAAATTAACAAATTGGATAAAGTAAATGTAAATGTATCGAACTGAATGATGGCCCTTATTCGTCTGATTTGATAATTTGTCCTTCGAATATTTTCTCTTCTGACAAATTATACAAATTATACATACGTTATGGTTGGACGTTCGAGCCTTATCAATTATGAGGAGCACACCGCTGTCGCCATATCCTGCAAAAAACTGCAGTATATTACAAAAATAATTATAAGATTTTAAAAAAAAACTTTTTATATACCATGTTTTTAAATTTTCTGATGAATCGTTAATAAAATACGCGAGGACAAAAAATAATCTTTAAGCAATATTTAAGCACGCGGACTCAGTTCAGTGAAATAATAATAATAATGAAAACGAAAAGTTGTTTTTAAAAATAAAATATTACTCCTTTTAGAACAACGTATATTAGCATCGTGACAAAAGCGACATTAGCACTTATCAATGTGTATAAAATTTTTAAAGTAATAATGACGTCCATTTTTGTGAGATGCATAATTTAACTTTTTATATTTTTTTAACGTTCACGTTGAAATAAATGTATTTATTTTTATGTCGAAAAATTATGTCGAAAAATTACTCGTATTTTTTTTTTTTTTGGCAACAATTAAATTATAGCTAATATTTTAATGGCTATTTTATTGTTATTAAGAGCTTATTATTTTCATATTTTAATTAATTAAAAGAAAACTATTCGAAAATTCGAAAATCTGACTTCGAAGTATTGTATTGTCACCGGATTCTGCGCTACTGTGAAAGTTTCAAATGTCTAACTAGTAGGGAAGTTAGTTACAAACAGATTGCAAGATTTATACCGGACAAACAAACAAACGAGAATCGAAGTTAATAGAAACATGGTAATGACTAAAAATATTAAAAGTGACTAGCTTCAGCCAGGCCCACCTTATCCATTGGGCTGATTGGGATGAAGCCCAAGGGCGCCACATGTTTAAGGGCGTCTTTTACAGTTTTATTTATTTATTTACTTTTTTTTTATTATTATTATTTTATATATTCATAAAGATGACATTTTTCTGGTCTAACTCAAAACTAATAGATCAACCTTTTTAAAATTTTCTATATTAAAATTATTTCAAGTATACTTAAGTTGTATTCAGTGTTTAAACAAACAAACAGACTAACCTATTCCCACAAACAATTTCAAATTTTGGTGATATGAGTCGCAAAAATCTAACTCTTTCTTATCCTTTTTTTTTTTTTTTGGGGGGGGGGGAAGGGGGGGATAGAAGGTAAGAGTTTCTAAAGGCCGATTGTTTACGCTAATACGCAGACCTGCCTTCCATCGGTGGTCTTTTTATAGAATCTTAGCTCGATTTCACGCGAGATTTAGAGAAAATCAACAAAAATTTTGAGTACACACCCACAACGATATTTGGCGATTTTTCTTTGGCGCCGTTTTGAACGATAACGATGTCGTTCTGGACTGTTTGTGATATAATATGGCAGCCTATATATTGTTTATTTTAGATTTGTGATTTTATGTTTTATGATTTATGATTTAGATTATGATTTTATCATTTATGATTTTTAGATTTATGATATAGCCATAATCGCCAACAAAAAAATCGCCAAATATCATTGTGGGTGTACAGTCGGTAACAAAAGTGTCCGAACACTAGCAAAAATTCCTATGTTTAAAAAGTACACTTCATACAGTTTTGTTAAATAAATCCTTGTCGAATCCTGTTCTTAGTGTAAGAACAGGATTCGACAAGGATTTATTTACCAGAACCGTATGAAGTGTACTTTATTTACATAAGAATTTTTGCTAGTGTTCGGACACTTTTGTTACCGACTGTATACTGAAGTTGTTCCGTAGCATGTAGCATACCTGACAGCTTTGAAAATTTCAGATGTGTCATTAAATTTTGTGGTACAACTATAGTATTTCCCCTCAGCTGAATTTGGCAATTTTCCTTTGGCGCCGATTTCATCGATAACGATGTCGTTCTGGATTGTTTGCGATATAATATGGCAGCCTGCATGCTATTTACTTTGGATTTATGATTTTATGATTTATGATTCATAATTTAGCTTATGATTTTATCATTTATGATATATGATTTATGATTTTAGATTTATGATTTAGCCATAATCGCCAAAAATAAATCGCCAAATTCAGCTGAGGGGAAATACTATAGTTGTTCCAATTTTGTGACGAATTATTTAAATCTGAAGCATTAAAATTATGCTTGAAGAATACGAAAGAAGGAAAGGTTAAAGTTATCAGGAATCTTCAAATACATACTTCACTACTACCTAGAAAAATGTTCATGAAGAGATGGAAAGTGAAAATTTTAAATCTATGTAAAATACGAATAATGCATATGGCGAAAGAAATTATTCGAATTAATATGAGCTAACTAATATAACATACCTAATAATATAACATAACTAATATAATATACTTAACTAATATAACATTGTTTCGGATTTTTGAGTAGAACTCAACCAAAACTAGTACAGAGATGTTGAAAACAGCCATACGCATCTTTTTTAGAATATTTTTAAACTTACGTGATTTCAGATTTTCGGTCAGGGGGGACATTATGACGGGACAAATTCAAGACCCCCCCCCCCTCTCCCTCTCTCTCTCTCTCCTCTTAGCGTTAAATTTGCGATGAGAAATCTGTGGGAGCTGCAGTCATGTATTTCGGTGCGGAGATTGTTTAAATATGGGCACATACTGTAAAATGATTTTATAAAATTTCTTTTTTCTCTCTTGGGGCGAGGGGGGGGGACACGTTTCTAAGCGTAACCTTGTCCTAAATTATCTCAGTAAGGTTAATTTTTATGTGTGGGTTAGTAAACCGTACCCAATACTCACTATAAAGGGATTTTGGACAATATCTCTCTCCTTTAAAGGTGGAGGAGGGAACATATTTTCAAAAACTATTTCTGCTCCAAATTATCTCAGGAAAGCGATTTTTTGATGTGTCGAGTGGTTATGCGTACCCAATACATACATATTAAACAGATTTTGCGAAATTACAAAAAACACGTTTTCAAGCTTAAATCTGCTTCTAATTACCTTAGAATGGCAAATTTTCGTGTATGGATGGTAATTAAACGTACGCAATATCCACTTTAGCAGAATTTTGTGAAAATTCTAAGTTAACCTGCGAGAAAGAAGGAATAAAAAGTGAATAAGTCGCTGCCGATGTCAGTAGAAATGTTACGAGTGAAAAAACCAATTACGAATGCAGTAGGAACTTTAACTTAATTTTTGACTGATTTCAGCGTTTTTTTTTTTTTTCGTTATTTTACTTATAGTGACATGGAATTTTGCGAATTAAGTAAAGTGTATAGTGACCAGCCAAGGGGCAAAGCCCGCTAGTGTTTTGAATAAAGAATAAATAAGTGGCAACAATGGGGGGGGAAAAAGCGTTGGTTAATTTCATTGTGGTTATAATCAAGATTTTTCTGTTTTCTCTAACAATGATTTTAAACAATGTTTCCAACAATGATCTATAATATGAAATTTATTGTTACGTGAAAGAATTCTGTGAATCTTTCACCGATTTCAATCTTTGTATGTGAATTATTTTCAACGTCTAAGATTAAATTATATATTTATTGCTAAAATCTATCAAAGCGATCTTTCTTGTGCCTGTGAAATGTTTCCCAAAGAGGTAATTCAAATAAAGTTTACTAATATCAATTTTAAACTAATATTTTCATCGGTTCACATCTCTGGTGTCTAGAGGCTTAATTCTGTTGGATATTATCGTAAACTCACTCATAGAATAATTAGAACATTCTCGATAATTTATATAAAGATTAAATTAGTGGGTAGACAGGAAGTGTAGGATACCCTTGACAACTTTAAAATTGTTTTGCCATTTTAGCGATAAATTAAAATAACTACCGCTATCGCTTACATAAAAAGTTTGGCGAGAAATATTCCAGCTATTTTGTTGACAAATTTCAAATTTCACCAAGAGGATCTTATACTACTTTTTTCAATATTCGTAATATATATATATATATATATGCATATTGATTATATTTTAAATTCTTAGTAATTTTTATCCTGATTCATTTTCTCAGGTTCCTTCGTATTATCATGATGGAATAATATATAGACAGAATATAAGAACTAAAAACTGTGAGTTACAAGGTTAAAAAAATTAGACATAAAAAATCACAAATTGTATATCAAATGAAAATTAATCAAATGTAAATTTATATTTAACAATTTAACAATGTATGATATGTACGAAAATAGTAATATTAATAACTATATCCATGCAAAAACACTGTTACATTACTATATATTTTATTTTTGTTTTTCCGCAAAAACATACTGATGTATCTGTGATGTAACATCCAAAAGACTATTTTGAGAAACACACTATAAAAAAAAGTAGTTGGCATAGGTGGACTCTGCTCAGTGCCCCATCATATTTATGTTCTCATAAATTTCTAGTGCGAGACATATTACAATCATGTTAAAAGAAATGAATTTGACCAAAGCTTGATACAGTGACAGAATGAAATCCCCGCCTAATAGGCTATCCACCGTTCACTTCGATATATTTATCTTATTCTAATCTATTAATTTATTTTAACAGGGTCAATTCCGTTGTTTAGTTTCATGCTACTATTTCAAATGCAATAATCCTCAAAATTCATATTTATATGAAAAATTTACAATTTCATATGTTGATAAAATCGTAAATTACGAATAATTTACGAAATTTTCCTATTAGAATATTTGTATTCAATCATGTTCAAACAAATATCATAATGTAATTTTGAGTTGTCTAATGTATTTATGATCCTCAAAATGGAAGTTTATGCTCAATTTTGCCTTATTCTGACATGTTAAATAAATCGTACATTCCAAATTACTTACGAATTTTTTAAATTGGAAAAATCATAGTCTATGATATTCATGCCAGTATCCTAAATAATATTTCGAAAGTGGTTTGACATCTTTATAATGAAAATATTCCTCAAGATTGACGTTTATGTGAAATTTTGCTCTATTCTGCCATGTTAAGAAATTCGTAAATTTCCAATAACTTGCGAAATTTTCAAAGTAGCATATTTATAGTTACTGATGTTCATTCCGGCATCAAAACTGATATTTTAAAACAGGTCTGACATTTTTACAGTAAACAGTTTCCATTTAATGCACGCTTAAGGGAATTTTTGTCCTATTCTCCCATGTTAAGAAAATCGTAAATTCTAATAACTTACGAAGTTTTTAAATTCGAATGTTGCAAATGAATAGGGTTCTTGCCAATGTCGAAAGTAATATTTTAAAACTGATCTGACCTCTCTGCGACAATTTGTTCTTGAGATATCGTGTAAACAGACTAACAAACTAACGGACTAACACACTAACAGACACCCTACAGACAGACACCATACAAATTTTGTCATTTTCGGATTCCTCACACCTAAAAACGTGTAAAAAAGTCAAAAAACCAAGGTCGAAAATTTTCACGATTACCTAAGTTCCCCACACCTATAGTATGATGGGGAACTAATAGCACACTGTGAGAAAACGCAACTGCAGCTGAATTTAGAGTATACAATACATTAAAAGGTAGAAACAGCTAATTAATAGCTAATTTAATGAATGTAGAAATGAAAGAGCAAATAAATACAATGCCAGCACATATAGGATATAATAATGAATAATAATTCAATATAAAAGTAAGATATTTAATAAAAGGGAAATTCACATTTAATGCACAAAGGCAGAATATTGAATATTACATATATGTATACATATATTTATTTATTTATAACAGGGTTTTTCTGTATATATATATAAATTTTTAGGGTCTCAGTACGGCGTCTCACTGACATTTCAGTTCTAAAATTTTATAGAAAAAGGTGAAACTGATTAGAATCGAATCACCATTTCTGGGTTCTTAACATCCTATCACTGATGCATTTTCCATACACATCTTAGGAACGTAAATATCGAGTTAATATTCAGTATATTGATTACATAATAAAATTAGTTGACATAGGTAGACACTCGTATACATTCTCCATGATATATTTGTTCTAATAAATTTCTAGTATAGCTCAAACAATATTCGTATTCAAATAAGAGAAGTCTACTGAACATTTAAAATGTTCTCTGAATTAACTGTCCCATTCATGAGGCTACCCTACTTTTGGTTTGATACATTTACCTAATCCTAAATTGTGCTTAATTTTATTAAGGTTATATTTAATATTTCAATTTTAATGCATTTCCATAGAATAGTCCACGTAATATAAGTTTATATCAAATGTGCCTTATTCTGGCATATTGAGAAAATTGAAGTTTTCGAATAACTTGGGAAGTTCTCAAAATATAATTTTCGTAGTCAACCATGCTCAGGCCAGTATCGTAAATGATATTTTCAAGCAGATGAATGTATTCAGATGAAAATAACTCTCATAATACACGTTTATGTAAAATTTTGCCCTATTCTGCCTTCCTAAGAAGATCGTAAGTTTCCAGTAAGTCATGAAGTTTGCAAATTTGAAAACAAATAGGGTTTTCGTCAGTGTCGTAAATGATATTTTAGACTAGCAAACACATGCACTAACAAATTAATATACTGACAAACTGACTAACCATACGAATGGACACCGCAACAGTTTTGTGATTTTCAGTTTCCTCACACCACAAAACGTAAAAGAATGTCAAAAAAAAAAAAAAAATCATCAATACCTAAGTTCATCACACCTGTAGAATGATGGGGAATGAAAAATAGAACTAAAAAGTTAGTATCAGCTTACACAGAACGTTTCTGTTAATACTGTGTTGGCCAATATATAGGGGAACATCTCCGGTTGTGGGCACAGTTTTGATTTTAGCTTATAATTTTTTATAGAGTAGATATTATGCAAACATGTGAATACCCATGGAAAGCTAGAACCCTTAACTAACGTTTGACTTTATTGATTCCGCCAACCACAGGAAAGAAATATTACCAATTTTGTGAAGCGATAATTTTTTGCCAGAAAACATTTTCTACCCGGTTGTGGGAACACTTGAAAAAACCATTAAAAGTGGGAAAATAATGAGAAAAACCACCATAAATGCAGAAAACAACAAAATTTATTAATTTTGTAAGGATTCAGTAGCCCAAATAATAACAGAAAAAGGCATTTTTCCAGTTTTATTCATCATCTTCTTCGTTCTCCAAATCAGAAGTGCTATGCTTGCAAGTAAAATAATTTCCATGTACACTCTATAACAAAAAAAAAAAAAAACGACGCACCAAGAAGAAGTGGGGACAAAAATTGGTAGATGGGGTGGAATGGGTGGTCCGAATGGGACAAAAATTGGTAAATGTGATATACATGTGGAGAAAAACAATTGATTACAGTTTCAGAAAATTTGAATGATTTAATCAAGATAAAGGGCTTCACAAAGTAAACTAGTCAATAACGCGTTGGTCCACTTCTGACCCTTATGTACGCAGTTATTCGGCTTGGTATTAATTGATAGAGTTGGCAGATGTGCTCCTGTGAAGTATCGTGCCAAATTCTGTCCGATTGTTGCATTAGATTGGTAAAAGCCCGAGTTGGTTGTAGGACACTTTTTATGATGCTCCAAACGTCCCCGGTGGAAGAGAGATCCAGGGACTGAGCTCAACCCACTGAGTCGCCTATTAAGGGTATTTAAAGTCACTGAAGTACCAGTTACACGCAGGATCGACGATGATGATGAATTGGTGCTTGATTCCATCAAAACCTGTATGTATGTGACTTTGTGTCCAGTTTGCATTACTTCTTCTTGGTGTGTCACTTTTTTTGTTATAGAGTATATATTAGCACACTTGAAATGCATCAGACGATCACAAGCGTTGCAGGTGATTGAGATGGCTCTTGTTAGGCATAGTGGCAGGTGCTTTAAACAGATGACACAGAAGTCGGCATCGTCAGATTGTTGAGACTCCAAATTTTAGGGCGGTTGGCCTGCACTTTGAAAGGTGGAGTTGCCTTACTTCTCAGGCTTCTTCTGGGGGGACTCAGAGGCTGCAAGGAAATCCATATTCTCGGGTAGTTGATTTTATGGATTTCTTATCCATTAAATAATCCTAAATGGCTTTAACCAGGGCATTTAAATACATTCCTTTTGGATTGGTTGACTTTTTCGAGATTGACATTGCTAAAAAGCCTAAACATACATATAAACACTAAGAAAATATGTTATTTTGATATAAACGACCCTATTTCACAGTGTGTGAGTCAAACACACGCTTTAAATGGAAAAAAAAAGTGTGCCCACAACTGGGAATGACAGCTTTTTTTATATAGGCAGAAAAAGCAGTTTTAGGTTCACATTTTGGCTGAATTCGATATTGCATCACAAAATATAAAGTATATACTGCATAAATATACCTTGCGTTTACATTTTTGAATTAATTCACTTCGATTTATCGTCTTCTGAAAATATTCACAAATCACTTTTGTGTCGCTTTTTTCTCAGATTTTTATTTCGATGCTTGCACTTACTAAGAAAATACATCTGTTCACTTCTGTGTTAGACAGTACTAAAATCCACCATATTTTCTCTTTGTTAAAAGATATGGCAGGGTAACCATAGCCGGAGATGTTCCCCTATATATATTCTCTTTCTATTTTCTAAAAAAAAAAAAAAAAAAAAAGCTTAGAAATGATTTTGAACTTCTGCCATGTAAAGAACATTTACATAATCTTATATTTTCCTCGATCAATTTAGTCCCAATTGAAATTAGGGGACCAACCACAAATTGAAAAAAAAAAAGTAGAAATACTTTGGATTATCCTGTAGCATAAAATACTACAAAGAATTTGAAACTTAATACATGGTTCAATATTTTTATGCTCTTTTATGGGAATTGCATGATTTTTTAGAAATAGTTTTTTATTCTAAAATCACTTTTTTTTTTTTTTTTTTTTTTTTTTTTTTTTTGTGGGGGGGGGGGGGGGAGAGGAGCCACGTTTATGTTTATAACAAGAATCCATTTCAACAAAATTTTACAAAACTTGACAAAACGTTAGCGAATCTTTATTCTGGAACATAAAATGCACGCGTAAAATTTTTGCTGAGATATGAGTATTTGTAGTAAGCATTTATTTATTTATTTATTTAATTTATTTATTTTAATTTATTTATTTATTTTTAACTGCGCATGCAGGAAAGGTAGAATTGTTTTATTATATTGGTTAAAAGCTTGATATATTGGACAATTTGTTAAGGAATTTTTAGTGATTTAGTATTTGTAGTATTTTTATTATTATTATTTTTTTCATTGTACATGCGGGAAAGATAGAATATTTTTATTACATTATTTGAACGCGTGATATATTGGACAACTTATGTCAAAAGTTCATTGAATAGGGCAAAAATTAAGCAAATTATCGGCAAAAGAATAAACTAGATTTTAGATATTTTCCAGAATTAGAATTCCATAAGAGATTTTTAGTGATTGTGATCCAATTTTCAAAATCACATTTCAAAATTTCTTTTTTGTAAAATCCCCTTATGGACTTGAAGCTGTAACATTATTTAATTTATTTCCTAAGATTTGGGAGTTCAAAAGAAATTTTTCACAAATAAGGACGTTTCCAACGTACGTTCAATAATTAGATCTCTAAATTAAATACGTATCTTGAAAAAAATCCCTTATGAAATTTCAATTTTCAAAATATCTGAAATCTTTCACATTCTTTCGCCGATAATTTGCTTGATTAATGATTGCCGAATAATGATTCTGTAATGATTTTTCAAGTTTTTGGAATGTTTCGCAAAATTTTGTTGAAATCCATTCTTGTTAAAAGGAAAAAACTTAACAAAACAAGTAAATATATATCTGTCAAAAAAAAAAAAATATATATATATATATATATATATATATATATATATATATATGGTCTAAATTCTAAATAATCATGCGATTCCGAGGGGGGGCATAAAATATGTGAAATTATGGGTCAAAGTTACTAGTTATTTGTAGCATTTTATGATATAGGTCTAACTCAAAGTTTCTTTCTATTTTTTTTTTTTTTTTAATTTATGATATATATATATATATAGAGAGAGAGGGGGATGTCTCCGGTTGTGGACACAGTTTGAATTTTGGCTTATAACTTTTGATAGAGTAAATATTATGCAAACATATGGATACCAAGAGAAAGCTAGAACCCTTAGCTAACGTTTGATGAAGCAACTGTATCGATTCCGTCAATCAGAAAAATGTTATCACCAATTTTGTGAAGTGATAATTTTTAGCCAAAAAATATTTTTTATCCTGTTGTGGGTACACCTGAAAAGTCCGCTAAAAATGGAAAAATAATAAGAAAATCACCATAAATACATAAAATAATAAAATTTATTTATTTTGTGAGGATTCAGCGGCCAAAATAACAACAAAAAATGGCACGTTTCCAATTGTATTCTTCATCTTCTTCATCCCTCATATCAGAAGTGCAATGCTTGCAAATAAAATAATTTTCATGTATATTGGCACACTTCAAATGCACCAGACGATCATACTTGTTGTATTTGATTGAATTTGCTCTTGTTCGACACGGTAGCAGGTGTTCCAAACAAATGATGCAGAAGTCGCCATCATCACCTGATTGTGGATGTTCCTATTTTTAGCACGCTTGGTCGGCAGATTGACAAGTGGAGTTCCCTTACATTTTATAGTCTTCTTCTAGAGGGACACAGAAGCTGCGAGGAATTCCATATTCTCGGGCAGTCGATTTTATGGATTTCTTATCTACTAAGCAATCCTAAATTGCTTTAACCAGCGCCTTAAAATGCATTTCCTTTGGATCGTTGACTTTTCCGCGGTTGACATGACTAAAAATGCCTAAAAATGCATAAAACCCTAATAAAATATGTTATGTTGTTATAAACGACCATATCTGGCAATTTGTAAGTCAAACAAACGTTTTAAATGAAGGAAACATGGGTGCCCGTAACCAGGTACATGAATGTGCCCACACGACGACAATCAGTGGGAACGACAATCATTTTTATAGTGACAGAAAAAAAACTATTTTCAGTCCACATTTTGGCTTAATTCGATATTTTATCACAAAATATATTGAATGTACTGCATGAATATATGTTACACTTACATTTTTTAATTAATTCACTTCGATTTATCGCATTCTAAAAATATTCACAAATTGCTTTTGTGTTGTTTTTTTTTTCAGATATTATTATTTTTTTTTTCGATGCTTACGTTTACTAAGCCAATGCGTCTATTCAATTCGGTATTAGTACAAAAACTGCGTACTCTCACAACACAAGTTTGACAATATTCAAATCTTCCATACTTGATTTTAGTTAAAAAAGATATGGTGGGGTGCCCATAACTGGAGAAAGCCCATAACTGGAGAATGCCCATAACAGGAGACATTCTCCTATATATACTGGATAATTTAATACCATTATAATACTCAGCAACCAAAAGATAAATGAAAATACCAACATTCCAAAATATATATTATAAAGGAAATTTTTCATTGAAAATTTTGAAAACATAAAAGAGTAGCACTTAGACAATATTTTACAAAATTCTTATTGAAAAATTCAGCATGTGCGTTTTAAAGGCTTTCAGAAAAACGATGGGCAAAATTTCTTAAAAACGAAAACACCGATCATATTCAAATTCTACGCACTTCTTCAAAATAAAAATGACGTGCTTCAAACGAGAAATCAAAAATATTAAAATTGGAATTTTTGACATGGTAGTATGCAAAAATAGTCCGAGACAGCACATCGCCTCCCCAGGATATCTTCAAGATGTCTTCTGGATGAAAATACATCCCAGAAACGTCCTTAAGATGTACTGTGGATAAATTAAGCCTAACTGTGCTGTTAGGGGTACGATTTCGGTACATTTCATTCCAGGTATAACCTTCAAAATTAGCCGTAATCACAAAAAAGAAAAAACTTTCGTTCAAGCACTAGTCAGTTCTACTTTAAAGAAGTATGCGAAGTTAAAGTAGTGGATCTGTAGATCAGGAGCCTCGACGTCTTATTTGCATCACACTCAACAGATCATTTTTATTATTTTCTTATTATATATATATATATTGGTTCGGTTGACTTACCTCATAAACAGAAACGTTTCTGAGGTAGGCTGCCGCCCGCCTTAACCTCCGCTTTATCTCTGTTTCTATAACTATCTGTATATCTGTACATATATGTATTCCTAATAAATGATAATCTTGTGTTAATTCCCTATAATTCATAAATTTTGAATAAAAATTTTTATTTATAATACTAAAAAGAGAGAGAAAGAGAGATTAAAAATTGAAATAGAATTTATTAATCTTGATAAGAAATTATCATGTCATTCTATGTTTCTCCATTTTTTAGTTAGTAAAAAAAAGTTGCAGTCAATATTATTTTAAATATACTATAACTTATTTGAAGCAAATATCTTTATCATTATCACTCATAATATACAAAGTAAAAATTACTGTAATTAAAAAGAAGTTTATTAGTATTATTTATTCTTCAGGAAGCTGTTGTTGACAAATTCCATCAAATGGAAAGTGGTTATATGTAAGTAATATTTTATACTATTACTTTTTTTTTGTTGTTGTATTTAAATTTATTTATCTTAGAATGTTGATTTAACCAAGAACGATCTTACTTATGTTTGATGAAAATCTGCTCGGTATATAAATAAATATATATATATATATGTGTATATATAATATGTATGTATGTATGTATACATTATAAACGTACGTAATATATACATATAAGAAATTCTAGAACATTATTGTTATATTAGCAGTCATCATTCTTAATAGAACAGACGCAATAATCAATCAACTCACTTCGACTGAACATTTTATTGTAATAGTGATAATGCTGGGGTTTTTCTCACGTAGAGTCTACCATGTAATCTACCAATACAATAGACTACATGGTAAAAGTCTTTGTCGCAATGACAAAACTAAAAAGGTCCGATATAGCTTTATCTAGCAGGGATAAGACGAGGAAAATCCACAATGTAGGCGTAAGCACTTTTATATGAGGGAGAAAGGAGAAGGGACGGGGGGATATTAGACGGTAGAAAATGTTTTCTGGTAAAATGTTAGTAAAGTTAAAACTCTGAATAACATGTTTTTTTTTTTTTTTTTTTTTTTTTTTTTAATAGAGGAATCCATTTTGTCATGATGAAGGGAATGGGAAAAGCAATTCTCCTCGTACATAAAATTTTGAATTTTGTAATTCATGAAAGTGAATAATTTTCATAATTTTTTTGATACATTTTTTGATACATTTTATAAAATGCAATATGTTTCTTTATTCATTTTGTAACCAATCACATTTGTCTAATCACGAACCGTATCCAGAGACATTATCTGCAGGAGGATAAGGGGGGGGGGGGGGGGTGAGACCAAGTTATTAATTTATTTCAATGGTGAAAAAGTGAAAATTTATTTAATTTCAAAATATATGGGTTGGCTTGAATAATGTCGTGACTAAGGAATTAAAAATGCTATCGAGTTTTATTAAACATTTTGTATGATGTAATAAAAGGGACAAAAATTGAAAGATTGTTATAATACTTTCCATGTAAAATGAATACTTTTGTTTATAATGTGTTTGTTGTATCTTATAGAAACTTGAAAACTGACGAAGGAAAACTTTTTTTAATCGTGGATGAAGACGAATTTTTTGTGCTGTTTCCTTCGAAAAAGCCCAAGAAATTTAAAGTTGTACGAAAATTTTTGTCACGGTTATTCTGCTGTTCCAAAAGTGCTCTTTAAGCACTTCATGCCACATCGAAAATAGAGGAAGGATTTCCCTCGGCGATGTGAATTTGTGAAAGACTGACGAGGAAGGATTTCCCTCGTCAGTCTTTGTGTCATTCGTATCGACGAGGAAGGATTTCCCTCGTCGATACGAATGTGTCAAGTCCTGGCGAGGATGGATTTCCCTCGCCAATAAAAATCTGTCAAGCATTGGTGAAGAAGGATTTCCATCGCCAATACGGAACTGTCAAACACTCGTGAGGAAGGATTTCCCTCGCTGATAAGAATCTATCACACTATCGAGGAAGGATTTCCCTCACAGATAAGAATCTATCACACTATCGAGGAAGGATTTCCCTCGCTGATAAGAATCTGTGAAACACTGGCGAAGAAGGATTTCCCTCACCGATATAAATCTGTGAAACACTGGTGAGGAAGGATTTGCCTCGCCGATATGAATTTATCAAGCCCGGACGAGGAAGGATTTCCCTCGCTTATATGAATCTATCAAAGATTGAAGCTTTATATGAAATTTAAGCTAGATACTCAACAGGCATTTTTTGACATAAGAAAAAGCAAATCTTTAATTAAAATATGTCTGCTAAACCTCATAGTATTTCAAAACATTAAAGAGTTATATTTATAAAATGAAATAGTTTTCTACAACAGTTTTGTAATTTTTCTCAAAAAAATAAAACAAACAATATAGAGTTAAGCTCTGTTTTTTATGTTCTATATTTTTAAGATATTTCTTATTTTCTTCTTTTTTTTCTTCCTCTTTTTTTTTTTTTATGTTTTACGAAACCTCTCTATATTCAACCTCCGTGTAATAGAAATTTCTTTACATCAAAATGTTATAAATCTCTTCATCATTACCTATTAAAAATGTTTCTATATATGAAAAAACTTTTCTAAATAACAAATGTTTTTCTAGTTTTAGGACAAATACCCAAGTAGCACAGGAACGTTCTGTGAACGTCTAATAACGTTAACAATCGTTCAAACACTGTGTTTCGTCTCAAAAGAAAGTTCTATTACACTCTCAAAAATAGTATTATTTAGAACGTTTTGAAAAGGTTTACTTTGTATCGCCTATAAAAGATACAATTCTAGTACTATATAAAAAACGTTCAAGTGCATCACCGTCGTAAAACGTTCAGTCTCAGTATAATTATAAGGAATTTAACAAAATGCTTTTTTATTCTCAGTTTTGTTGCCTTATTTTCAGTTTTATTATTTGTTGATACGTCATGATAGAATAATTATTGTAAAGTAATACTGATGAAGTAAGAAATTTACAAAATTTTCACATTCTTTCGCCGATAATTTGCTTGATTAATGATTGCCGAATAATGATTCTGTAATGATTTTTCAAGTTTTCGGAAAGTTTCGCAAAATTTTGTTGAAATCCATTCTTGTTAAAAGGAAAAAACTTAACAAAACAAGTATATATATACCTGTCTAGAAAAAAAAAAAAAATATATATATATATATACGGTCTAAATTCTAAATAATCATGCGATTCCGAGGGGGGGGGGAGAGGGCATAAAATATGTGAAATTATGGGTCAAAGTTACTAGTTATTTGTAGTATTTTATGATATAGGTTTAACTCAAAGTTTCTTTCTGTTTTTTTTTCTTTAATTTATGATATATATATATATATATATATATATAGAGAGAGAGAGAGAGAGAGACAGACAGAGAGAGGGGGATGTCTTCAGTTGTGGACACAGTTTGAATTTTGGCTTATAACTTTTGATAGAGTAAATATTATGCAAACATATGGATACCAAGAGAAAGCTAGAACCCTTAGCTAACGTTTGATGAAGTAACTGTATCGATTCCGTCAATCAGAAAAATGTTATTACCAATTTTGTGAAGTGATAATTTTTAGCCAAAAAATATTTTGTATCCTGTTGTGGGTACACCTGAAAAGTCCGCTAAAAATGGAAAAATAATAAGAAAATCACCATAATTACAAAAAATAATAATATTTATTTATTTTGTGAGGATTCAGCGGCCAAAATAACAACAAAAAATGGCATGTTTCCAATTGTATTCTTCATCTTCTTCATCCCTCATATCAGAAGTGCAATGCTTGCAAATAAAATAATTTTCATGTATATTGGCACACTTCAAATGCACCAGACGATCATACTTGTTGTACTTGATTGAATTTGCTCTTGTTCGACACGGTAGCAGGTGTTCCAAACAAATGATGCAGAAGTCGCCATCATCACCTGATTGTGGATGTTCCTATTTTTAGCACGCTTGGTCGGCAGATTGACAGGTGGAGTTCCCTTACATTTTATAGTCTTCTTCTAGAGGGACACAGAAGCTGCGAGGAATTCTATATTCTCGGGCAGTCGATTTTATGGATTTCTTATCTACTAAGCAATCCTAAATTGCTTTAACCAGCGCCTTAAAATGCATTTCTTTTGGATCGTTGACTTTTCCGGGGTTGACATGACTAAAAATGCCTAAAAATGCATAAAACCCTAATAAAATATGTTATGTTGTTATAAACGACCATATCTGGCAATTTGTAAGTCAAACAAACGTTTTAAATGAAGGAAACATTGGTGCCCGTAACCAGTTACATGAATGTGCCCACAACTGGGAACGACAATCATTTTTATAGTGACAGAAAAAAAACTATTTTCAGTCCACATTTTGGCTTAATTCGATATTTTATCACAAAATATATTGAATGTACTGCATGAATATATGTTACACTTACATTTTTTAATTAATTCACTTCGATTTATCGCATTCTAAAAATATTCACAAATTGCTTTTGTGTTGTTTTTTTTTTCAGATATTATTATTTTTTTTTTCGATGCTTACGTTTACTAAGCCAATGCGTCTATTCAATTCGGTATTAGTACAAAAACTGCGTACTCTCACAACACAAGTTTGACAATATTCAAATCTTCCATATTTGATTTTAGTTAAAAAAGATATGGTGGGGTGCCCATAACTGGAGAATGCCCATAACAGGAGACATTCTCCTATATATACTGGATAATTTAATACCATTATAATACTCAGCAATCAAAAGATAAATGAAAATACCAACATTCCAAAATATATATTATAAAGGAAATTTTTCATTCAAAATTTTGAAAACATAAAAGAGTAGCACTTAGACAATATTTTACAAAATTCTTATTGAAAAATTCAGCATGTGCGTCTTAAGTTTTAAAGGCCTTCAGAAAAACGATGGGCAAAATTTCTTAAAAACTAAAACACCGATCATATTCAAATTCTACGCACTTCTTCAAAATAAAAATGACGTGCTTCAAACGAGAAATCAAAAATATTAAAATTGGAATTTTTGACATGGTAGTATGCAAAAATAGTCCCAGACAGCACATCGCCTCCCCAGGATATCTTCAAGATGTCTTCTGGATGAAAATACATCCCAGAAACGTCCTTAAGATGTACTGTGGATAAATTAAGCCTAACTGTGCTGTTAGGGGTACGATTTCGGTACATTTCATTCCAGGTATAACCTTCAAAATTAGCCGTAATCACAAAAAAGAAAAAACTTTCGTTCAAGCACTAGTCAGTTCTACTTTAAAGAAGTATGCGAAGTTAAAGTAGTGGATCTGTAGATCAGGAGCCTCAACGTCTTATTTGCATCACACTCAACAGATCATTTTTATTCTTTTCTTATTATATATATATATATTGGTTCGGTTGACTTACTACATAAACAGAAACGTTTCTGAGGTGGGCTGCCGCCCGCCTTAACCTCCGCTTTATCTCTGTTTCTATAACTATCTGTATATCTGTACATATATGTATTCCTAATAAATGATAATCTTGTGTTAATTCCCTATAATTCATAAATTTTGAATAAAATTTTTTATTTACAATACTAAAAAGAGAGAGAAAGAGAGATTAAAAATTGAAATAGAATTTATTAATCTTGATAAGAAATTATCATGTCATTCTACGTTTCTCCATTTTTCAGTTAGTTAAAAAAAAGTTGCAGTCAATATTATTTTAAATATACTATAACTTATTTGAAGCAAATATCTTTATCATTATCACTCATAATATACAAAGTACAAATTACTGTAATTAAAAAGAAGTTTATTAGTATTATTTATTCTTCAGGAAGCTGTTGTTGACAAATTCCATCAAATGGAAAGTGGTTATATGTAAGTAATATTTTATACTATTACTTTTTTTTTTTTTTTTTCTTTTTTTGTATTTAAATTTAAAGAATGTTGATTTAACCAAGAACGATCTTACTTATGTTTGATGAAAGTCTGCTCGGTATATAAATATAAATATATATATATATATATGTATACATTATATACGTACGTAATATATACATATAAGAAATTCTAGAACATTATTGTTATATTGGCAGTCATCATTCTTAATAGAGCAGACGCAATAATCTATCAACTCACTTCGACTGAACATTTTATTGTAATAGTTATAATGCTGGGGTTTTTCTCACGTAGAGTCTACCATGTAATCTACCAATACAATAGACTACATGGTAAAAGTCTTTGTCGCAATGACAAAACTAAAAAGGTCCGATATAGCTTTATCTAGAAGGGATAAGACGAGGAAAATCCACAATGTAGGCGTAAGCACTTTTATATGAGGGGGAAAGGAGAAGAGACGGGGGGATATTAGACGGTAGAAAATGTTTTCTGGTAAAATGTTAGTAAAGTTAAAACTCTGAATAACATGTATTTTTTTTTTTTTTTAGAGGAATCCATTTTGTCATGATGAAGGGAATGGGAAAAGCAATTCTCCTCGTACATAAAATTTTGAATTTTGTAATTCATGAAAGTGAATAATTTTCATAATTTTTTTGATACATTTTTTGATACATTTTATAAAATGCAACATGTTTCTTTATTCATTTTGTAACCAATCACATTTGTCTAATCACGAACCGTATCCAGAGACATTATCTGCAGGAGGATAAGGGGGGGGGGGATGAGACCAAGTTATTAATTTATTTCAATGGTGAAAAAGTGAAAATTTATTTAATTTCAAAATATATGGGTTGGCTTGAATAATGTCGTGACTAAGGAATTAAAAATGCTATCGAGTTTTATTAAACATTTTGTATGATGTAATAAAAGGGACAAAAATTGAAAGATTGTTATAATACTTTCAATGTAAAATGAATACTTTTGTTTATAATGTGTTTGTTGTATCTTATAGAAACTTGAAAACTGACGAAGGAAAACTTTTTTTAATCGTGGATGAAGACGAATTTTTTGTGCTGTTTCCTTCGAAAAAGGCCAAGAAATTTAAAGTTGTACGAAAATTTTTGTCACGGTTATTCTGCTGTTCCAAAAGTGCTCTTTAAGCACTTCATGCCACATCGAAAATAGAGGAAGGATTTCCCTCGGCGATGTGAATTTGTGAAAGACTGACGAGGAAGGATTTCCCTCGTCAGTCTTTGTGTCATTCGTATCGACGAGGAAGGATTTCCCTCGTCGATACGAATGTGTCAAGTCCTGGCGAGGATGGATTTCCCTCGCCAATAAAAATCTGTCAAGCATTGGTAAAGAAGGATTTCCGTCGCCAATACGGAACTGTCAAACACTCGTGAGGAAGGATTTCCCTCGCTGATAAGAATGTATCACACTATCGAGGAAGGATTTCCCTCACAGATAAGAATCTATCACACTATCGAGGAAGGATTTCCCTCGCTGATAAGAATCTGTGAAACACTGGCGAAGAAGGATTTCCCTCGCCGATATAAATCTGTGAAACACTGGTGAGGAAGGATTTGCCTCGCCGATATGAATTTATCAAGCCCGAACGAGGAAGGATTTCCCTCGCTTATATGAATCTATCAAAGATTGAAGCTTTATATGAAATTTAAGCTAGATACTCAACAGGCATTCTTTGACTTAAGAAAAAGCAAATCTTTAATTAAAATATGTCTGCTAAACCTCATAGTATTTCAAAACATTAAAGAGTTATATTTATAAAATGAAACAGTTTTCTACAACAGTTTTGTAATTTTTCTCAAAAAAATAAAACAAACAATATAGAGTTAAGCTCTGTTTTTTATGTTCTATATTTTTAAGATATTTCTTATTTTCTTCTTTTTTTTTTCTTCCTCTTTTTTTTATGTTTTACGAAACCTCTCTATATTCAACCTCCGTGTAATAGAAATTTCTTTACATCAAAATGTTATAAATCTCTTCATCATTACCTATTAAAAATGTTTCTATATATGAAAAAAAATTTCTAAATAACAAATGTTTTTCTAGTTTTAGGACAAATACCCAAGTAGCACAGGAACGTTCTGTGAACGTCTAATAACGTTAACAATCGTTCAAACACTGTGTTTCGTCTCAAAAGAAAGTTCTATTACACTCTCAAAAATAGTATTATTTAGAACGTTTTGAAAAGGTTTACTTTGTATCACCTATAAAAGATACAATTCTAGTACTATATAAAAAACGTTCAAGTGCATCACCGTCGTAAAACGTTCAGTCTCAGTATAATTATAAGGAATTTAACAAAATGCTTTTTTATTCTCAGTTTTGTTGCCTTATTTTCAGTTTTATTATTTGTTGGTACGTCATGATAGAATAATTATTGTAAAGTAATACTGATGAAGTAAGAAATTTACAAAATTTTAAACTTTAATTATTGATATAAACTCTGCTAATTCAGTTTGGATACGTATCGGCTGACTGGTGGCGCTAGAATTCTCCAATTTAATTTAGTTAACAGGAAGGCAATAACTCAACTTCTATTATTTATAAATTCTCTAAACTTGGTAATTGATATTGATATTATCTAAAATCTCTCCGAATCAGTGTGGATGTATATCGGATGATAGGTTGCACTGTTACGTTTCCGCTTATGCGAAGATTATATTTCAGCCTTTATAAACCCATATATTTAACAAACCTTGTATGTAAGATATATATTATGGCAAAATATGCTGTTACAATTTGGGTATATATCCGCCGACAGATCCGCCGAGTCGCTGCTACTATTTTCTACGATTTTTCAGATGACTATATCTCAGCATTCTTTGGTGAAAATTGCTCAAAAATGCGTAAATATAAATGTTATTTGTAAAAAGCTGAAATGATTAATTATTTTCTGGTTAAATTATTAAATTTTAAAATATTATGGACGCTGTATCTCACAAATTAATGAGCATAGTTTAAATAAATTTGCTGGCTACATTAGAGAATCAATCGCTCAACAGGTGGCGTTATCCTCACATTTCATTTTCATAAATTTTAATTAGGCAGAATAGTACAAAATTTCAGATAAATTAACTTAAGTAAGAACTATTTCTAACTTTTCCTTTGTGACTTTTCCTTTCCCTATATAATATTTCTCTAACGTGGACCAGTTTCAATTATTTTTGTCTAAACGATACGATACGCGAGAATAAAAAAAATAATATTTATACAGGAACAATATTTAAGCACGCGAACTTAGCTCAATGGACTAATAAGAAAAAAATGACGACATTTGTCTGATGAGATTATTTTACGGAAAAAAATGTATTTTTAACAGTTGTTTCTTCAAAATCTTTGCAAGCACCATTTTAAACCTAGCAATATTTTAAAGATATATGCAGAATATGAACTTTTGCGTCATAAATTGACTAAAAAACACAATCATAAAAAATATAATCGAAATAGGAATTATTTTATTTTATTTTATTTATTTATTTATTTATTAAACAAAAAAAAAAAAATAATAATAATAATAATAATAAATCATCGCTAACATGGCAACAAAATTTAAAAGGCGTCGTGGGAGTCCTATATTTAAAACTGTACTGCCTGTGAAAGTATGAAAATTGGGTCGTGAACCATGAATTTTATTTGGAAACCTTTCTTTGAATGATTTTGGTTTCACTATTTTACAATATTAATTTGGTTTTAATAATAATTTGGCTTCTGGTAAATTAGAATTTTAATTAGGTGGAGAAATTGGTATAACATTAATGAGTTTCAAATTTTAAAGGTAAATAAGAAAAGAAATAAATGGCGAATATTTCGCACGGGTTTGCTAGTATATTTATAATAGTCAATCAGAAAAAAAAAAATCGTAATGGAGATTTGTGCAGGGCATCGCTTTCTCCATTGATTAAAAATTTCAGTATCGATATTTTACAAAAGAAAGTCATCCATATCGTTAAAATGAATTGTTTAACCCTAAATGTGTGATAATTTAAAACAAAGTTGACACATTCTTTTTAAATTTTTAATTTATAAAACACATTTCCTAAGATATCTTCTGCATATCACAAAATTGGTTTTCTTTGGATATTGTGTTATACTTCTTCCAGATAAAAAAACGTTTACATTCGTTATAGAAAATAGTTTTGATAAATAATAAGTTTAAAAATGTCACGAGGATTTTTTTAATTTCGTGACAAACGTATTATTTTAATTAAAAAATAAAATTTTAGAAATAAAGAATCTTAATTCCTTAATTCATTAAATTATTTTATTTATTTATTTATTTATTTTTTCTCTCTCTCTTCCCACTTTAAAGAGGGAAAAAATAGTTTGAAACGAAAATAATTTTAGCCAAGAAATAATACAATAATAATAATAATAATAATATCAATAAGTAGTATGTACTGCATAGATTTGTACAGAAAAATATAAAAGAAAGTTTTGCGATGGCCACAGCATACTAAATTTAAGAAAAATTAAGCTTTAAATGTTATGAAAATTTTGAAATAAGAGACGGATGTTAATGAATAAATGCACTTTGTCTTGGTCCGCAGATATCTCGCCACATGTGTTAAGCGTTTGACCATAGTCATTTTGGCATGTTTATTGCGACTTGGCATTTTTTCTCCTATTCTGATTTCTTTTCTGTACTTCTCTTATATTTCTAATTAAATTTTCTCTATTTTAAAAACTGACAGTATATGATTAAACAATATTTTCACTATAGTGAGGAAAGTATTGTAATCATGTCAAAAATCCGAATTTGTGATTTTGATGTTTCTATACGTTTCAAGGTCCCCTGAGTCCCTTTTCACTATTTTTACGATGATGTGTGTATGTATGTGTGTATCTGTGTGTGTGCGTATGTGTGTGAGTGAACACGCTAGCGTCTAAACGCTTTATTCGAATAAGCTGAAAGTTGGTACGTATATTGTAATTCACCATAGTACGAACCCTATTGATTTTGGTGAATCTAGCACTTATAGTTTTATTACAGGGACACCAGGAAAAATTCTTTATCATTATGATCTATGGGCTCAAAGTTCAGTAGCATTAAATAAAACATCGTGTAATGTATGGAGAAAAATACTCAAACGCTCTCTTATGGTTTTCTCTCTTTTGTTTGTTTAACAACTCCTCTCTTTCTTTACTTTATCTACAAAACTGTTAATTTTTCAATGTTCGGAAAGTCGAGTGAAGTCACTCCAGATTTTTTAATTTTCTTTCTTATTTCTTTCTTTGTTTATCTGACAGTCGGATTACTGAAATAGCTGTTCTGAGGTCTGCTAAATCACATTCCAGAGAAATGTTGCTATAAAGCATACGGCACGAAATACCAATCACACATTGTTCACATGTACACAAAGCAAGCTCTTAACATGATTATCATGTTAAGAGAAATTAGAGTCCTGCACACCCGACCCGAACCCGACAAGCAAATGCAGGAGAAATCAAATAATATCGTGGATAAGCAGAGATGGAAACATTTTTATAAAATAAGTAGCCCCCGGGATTTTTCTCTTGTGCTAGTTACAAAATTTAATGGAATAATCTGGTGTGTCACTCAAACGACTTTCTCTTACCCTGAAATTTAATACAATAAATACAGGTTGGAGATTAAGGGGTAAGATAACGAATGCTGTTATGTAAGCCTATGTTAAAACAATTCAAATTAGGCTTTGGAAGAGTTTTATATGATAATTGGTTCTGTGTGAGGGGGGACTACCGCCCCCTCAATCCCCCGTTTCATTACTGCACTTACATTTATATACAATTTAAATCTGTTATTAAAATTAAAAGTTCACTTAAAATTATTCAGACAACTTTAACACGCAACATTCCTTGAAACGTATCAGTCTTGATCAAACTTTTCCAGCAACAAATTTATAGTAACTTCAAGTTATTTTGTATTCTCTTGTTTCCAGACTAACTATTGGGACATAAATACTTATGGTTTGCTTTTAGCGCAAAAGTTAAAAGTAATTCAAAATTCAATTTTTTTTTTTTTTTTTTTTTTTTTTTTTTCTTTTAACTTTGACCCTCCAAATCTTCTTGCGCCAGAAGTGAACCACAAAGGTATATATTACAGTAAATACATACTACTAATAGCTACCCAAAAAGAGTAAAATTTGTGGGGTTGACTTCTGCTGAAAAAAAAAATAATAATAAATAAATAAAAATATTTGACTTTGAACTTGCGAAAAACCAACAATTGCATGGCTTTGAATGTCCTTTACTGCTTGGGCCAGAAGTGAACAGTTATGAAATTAGTGGAAAAAGAATAATAATAGTGATAATAATAATAATAATAATAATAAAATAATAATAATGCATAAAGAATGAATCGATGTTTTGTGTTTCTTTTAATTTATAAATTTATTTATTTTTGCTTTTAAATATACTTGTGTATACTTTGTCCTCCATACTTTTCATCATAATCTGTAATTATTTTAAAATAACATTTTAACAGAGTTAATATGTGATATGGGTTTTATTTACACAGTATATCATAAAAATTCATAATTACAATTAATATAAAAAGCTTAACAAAAATGAAACTGTCTTAGAATGTATATGATTAATAAAATTCTGCGCAAAAATCACCTCTATAATATATATATATATATCAATGATTCACTTATATGCAGAATTTTTTTTTTTTTTTTTTAAATAAATATTAGTATGCGAAGAATTTCTATCCCTATGAGTGTAAAGAAAGCTTATTTACTAAGCAGCCATGATAATCATTGATAACGATATGGTTATAATTCAGTTTTATTATTATTTAATCAATTTCAGTAAATAAGAAATGCACAGTTTATACATAGAAACATTGTTTATAAGCTTTCTTCAGTATTGTCATCGAATAATCTTTCTCGGTTGTAGAATAATATTTTTAATTTGAAACCCTCATAACTCATAAGTATTCTAAAGGTCAGTTACCTGCCTTTTTTTTTTTAAATACATATATATATATATATATATTGAATTCACATTTGGTAATAGTTTTATAACAATTCTAAATTTTATTATTTATATATGTATTGTCAGTATGTAAATAATATGTTAAAAAAAGAAATAAAAAAACTTTTTACGTTGAAGTTTTATTTTGTTATTTAAAATAACTCATTTTGCATTTAAAACTTTTTATTTTTTTTATTTATTTATTTATTTTAGTACGACAGACCTATTCCTTTCAATCTACGATTTTGCGTTGTCGCCCATTTTAGTGTTCCATCTTACATATACCAGGATACCTGCTAATATACAGTTTCACCATTAAATTTCCTATACTATCTTAAAATATTATGTCAAATCAGCAAAAACCAAACATGAATAAATAAGTAAATATATAAAAAATAAATAAATGAATATGTAAGTAAATATATTTACTTTTATGTCGAAAATATATGAAAGGATAAAGAGAGGTAAGATTTTAAATTATTATTTTATTATTTTAAATTAATAGTGAGTAATAACTTAAAGAAAATCCTATTAGATATTCTTAACTTGAAATTAATTCTAAAGCTTCCCCTGTAATGTAAGTTTTATCACAATGCACGATCATAACGCGAAAGTCATAAAAGTGAGCGAATTTTAGGATAATAAAGTGCTGAACAAACGCAACTTGCAGTTTCCTGAGGTTAGATGCATAGTAATTAATCCCGGCGATCTGAACCTCAGCTAAGCTGTCAATCAGTAAGTTAATAGCCAATTATTAGACGAAGGAGGGGTGAGGTTTCGCGCGAAAAACGCCGATATTTAAGAGAAAACGCTCGTGGATGAGCCGCTGAGCTGAAGAACAACTGGAGCAAATGCTTCCAATACTCTTACGCAGTGTTCGTGCGTGCCATTTTTTCTGCAATCGTTCGCCTGCCTTGCATGGCAAGCAACATTTGTCGGGTCGTCTATTACTATTATAATCTTTAAAGAATTAAAATTTAAAATTGTAATGTCATGTTTAGCATATGGTTGTTCGAACTGACAACCTTTACACAATTTTACTTTAAAATATAAATATATCAAATGCTTTTTGCCATGCAACGCTCGGAAGACAAACCTTCAAAAAACGGCACGCGAAAACCGGTCTAGCATTTCCTCCAGTTGTTCTTCAGCTCAGTGGGATGAGCAGTGTTGCCAGATGTAGGGATTTCTCCCTACAGTAGAGTTTTTTAGCTCTGTTTTTGGCGTAGGGGGGAATTTTTTTTTTAATTCTCTTTTGTAGGGATTTTTCTATTATCTAATGAAAATTATAAAATTATTTTAAAAAACGCAGAATATTTTAAACTTATTTGTAAAATAGTTGCTTACAATACGTTGTTTCTGATACATTATTTTATTACAGATTGATGCGAAGTGAAACATCTCATAACTCATAGTTGCCAACATCTATAATTTATTCCAGTGTATTATTAGTACGCCCTCTACTTCTCATACTTCTATTTCTTTTTTATCAGAGTTGTTTTCT
This sequence comes from Salticus scenicus, assembly GCA_963930645.1. Taxonomy (NCBI): domain Eukaryota; kingdom Metazoa; phylum Arthropoda; class Arachnida; order Araneae; family Salticidae; genus Salticus; species Salticus scenicus. Next base: position 244,432,482 of record OZ005656.1, read on the forward strand.
TCCTATTTAATCTTAGTTACATACTGGGGAAAATTAGTAAGGGAGAAAAAAGGGCAGTACTATGATTGCGCCGGCATAAATTATAATAGTTGGAAAATTTGTGTATTTTTAATATCCTCCCTTTTATTATTATTTCTATTTTTCTTCCGAAATGGCAAATTTTTTATATAATTTTAGTAAAAAATATGACATTTATTTAATATTTTGATACAATTAAAGTCAAAGTTTTAAAATAAATTGGACAATAAGGCATTACATGTTAAAATTAAATTTCCTCGAAATGCCAATTGTCAAGTTATTTATAATTTGTATACACCCACCCCTCAAATAAAATATATTGTGAAATACAAAATCTTAATCGTAAATATATTATACTGATCTAAAAGTGCATTTTATTTTGTTTTACGTCAGAATGCGTTGTCTTTCGTTTTCCTTTCTGTAAAGTAGTCTTTTTATTTCTCTTTGATGTGCTCGTCTCTAGCTCGTGTAGCCACACCCCCTATGGCATCGGAGTAAGGTACCTATCAAGTCGATATTTGCTGGTTTAACATTGATTATTTATTAATAAATTAAATTTATTAGGTAAGTTTGATGCGAAAACATGTCAAAGTAGATTAGCTGTTTGATTTAATAATTTAATAGAATAAAGAGCTAACAGTATTAAATTTAAACGAATTATAGAAACATAGTCCATTTTATTTACTGTGTTTTCACGAATATACATTTGTATACATATATTAGGTATTTGTTTTAATTTGGCCCTTTGTTTCAACAATCAATTTATGTGTATATTAATAAGAATGGATCACTTTTTTTTCTTTTAATGCTAGAAAATATTAAAATAATAATAATAATAAGATTTTATATAATTTCTATTAATAGTTTTGAATCGTAGGGAATTTTGTAGGGTAAAAATATTTTAACGTAGGGAATGTAGGGATTTTTTCTCCATTAAGTAGGGATAATTTAAATTTTCATCTGGCAACACTGTGGATGAGGCCTCTCTGCGTGTGTGCTCTTGCCTAGTAAAGTCACGTCCAAATAACGGTCCCGGGGGTAACGGGAGGTAACGCGATGTAATCGCGGGCTACCGTCGTTCTCGGCTTCGATGCACTGCATTCCACATGCTCAGACTTAGATCCCTGTAAGATGCTCAAGATGGGCCAATAAACGACTGTCTCTCATCTTTGGACTCGTTACTGAGTGAAAGCCTCTCTTCATCATAGCTTATGTGACACGGAGTAAAAAGAATACGTCACACATATATATATAAATACACAATCTTTTTCTTTTTAATTATTAAAATAAAATTGACAAAAACAGTGCTAAAGAAATGGAACCGCTTCAGTATAGAACTCCTTAACAAAGTTTAAATTTGGTACCGAAGTAACCCGGATGTTTCTTGCCAAAACATTTACTTATGCCGTTTCGATAGCCACTTCAATTCATTAATAAATTGATAAGAAAATTTTAAAAACCACAAAGGAACTCCTTTGCTAAAGTTATAACAAAGACATTTTTAGAAATGAATATAGTAATCACTGATAGTGAATAAAACACATTTACTGCATGCCTTAATGGAAGAATAGATTAAAATAGGTCCTGTCGTACTAAATTAAACTCTGTTTACATGGAATGTAAGCATTTTTTTTTAACCACTTATATTTAATAAGAACGGCTAAAAAAAAATCTGGAGTGACTCCACTCGACTTTCCGAATAAGGAGTAATTAACGGTTTTATAGATAAAGTAAAGAAAGAGGAGTTGTTAAACAAACAAAAGAGAGAAAACCATAATAGAGTGTTTGAGCATTTTTCTCCATCTATTACACGATGTTTTATTTAACGCTACTGAACTTTGAGCCCATAGATCTTAATTATAAAGAATTTTTCGTTGTGTCCCTGTAAAAACCTATAAATGCTAGATTCACCAAAATGCTTATAGTTAGTGCAACAGTGATTTATAATACTCATATAAATTTTCAGCTCAATTCAATAAGGCGTTTAGATGCTATCGTACTTTTAAAAATTTAGTCCCTTAGGCCATAATGATAAAGAATTTTTCTTTGTGTCCCTGTAAAAAAACTATAAGTGCTAGATTCTCCAAAATCTATACAGATTGAGTATTTGTGACCTATAATATGTGTATAAATGTTTTGCTCAATTGAATAAGGCGTTTAGATGCTATCGCACTTTTAAGATTTTGCTCCCATAGGCCATAATGATAAAGAATTTTTCTTTGTGTCCTTGTAAAAAAACTATAAGTGCTAGATTCTCCAAAATCTATACAGATTGAGTATTTGTGACCTATAATATGTGTATAAATTTTTTGCTCAATTGAATAAGGCGTTTAGATGCTATCGCACTTTTAAGATTTTGCTCCCATAGGCCATAATGATAAAGAATTTTTCTTTGTGTCCCTGTAAAAAAACTATAAGTGCTAGATTCACCAAAATCTATAGGGTTCGTACTATGGTGACTTACAATATGCGTACCAACTTTCAGGTTAATCGAACAAAGCGTTTAGACGCTAGCGTGTTCACTCACAGACATACACACATACATACACACATACACACACACATACATACATCATCGTAAAAATAGTGAAAACGGACTCAGGGGACCTCAAAACGTATAGAAACATCAAAATCTCGAATTCGGATTTTTGACATGATTACAATACTTTCCTCACTATAGTGTTCGGAAAGTAAAAAGATTCCTATTTTGATTATACTTTTTTATGATTGCATTTTTAAGTCAATTTATAATAATTCATATTCTGTATATATCTTTAAAGTATTGCTAGGTTTAAAATGACGCTTGCAAAGATTCTGAAGAAACAACTTTTAAAAATACATTTTTCTATAAAATAATGTCATCATACAAATGTCGTCATTTTTATTATTAGTTCATTGAGCTGAGTCCGCGTGCTTAAATATTGTTCATTTTTAAATAGTATTTTTTTATCCTCGCGTATTTTATTAATTTCACCAATATCGTATCGTTTCGACAAAAAATAATCGTAACAGGTCCACGTTAGAGAAATATTATATAGATAATAATAAAAGTAAACATATATGTAACCAAATTTACATTCTATGATACTGCGCACGAACACAAATTACAGATCGAAATATGTTCGGATATTATTTTGCTATTTTCATCTTCAGGACATCCTAAATATTTCCCTGGTTATACCCCCGTTTCGCCGACACGAAAATTTCCTACCCCCTTTCGTTGACAAATTCCCCAAAGAAGGGAAAATCGACAATATCGGTTTAACACCTGTTTCGCCGACAGTGAATGTTCACCCCCATTTTGTCGGCGAAATGGGGTTATAACATACATTTTTCAAGCTCATTTATAGTTGTGTAGTTTGAAGGCAATAATACTAAAAAACTTAGAAGCTAAGATGCAGAAAACTTTGGAAATAAATACGAGAGTTAGAAATGAAACCCGGAGTTAGAAATTAGAATGTGAAAAACAAGCGTCGATGGCACTTAATTATTTTTTACTTTCTTCTATATGTAATATAGAGAAAGTATTGGATTCGTAAAAATTTTCGACCTCGGGTTTTTGATGGATTTACATGTTTTGAGAGCTGTAGAACACGATTTGACCATTTTTAGAAAATGTCTGTCTGTCTGTCTGTGTGTGTGTGTGTGACAAAATTTTGTGGCAACTGTATCTCAGGAACTACTGCACAGAATTTCATACAAATTGGTATGTAGTTGTACCTTGACATAAATTAGTGCCTATCAACTTTTGGTAAAAATCGTCTTACAGGTTGCGTTGCCATCCCGCTTTTTCTAAATTTTTAACATGGTGATATAGGGCAAAATTTTGTATAAATGTGCATAAAGAGAATTATTTTTTAGTAATCATTATGAAATTTACAAGAATTATTTATAATAGAGATAGTCAACTGGGAAAAATTTTTTGCACGTGTAGGAGCCTCGTGAACCTCCCTGGGGGGGAAGTCCCCCCTCGAAGGGGGCAAATTTTCAAGATGGGTATCTTTCGAAAGGTCTCGTCAATACCTTTAAAATGAATGGTTGAACTATAAATCTGTGATAATTTAAAACAAAGTTATCGATTTTTTTTACTTTTTACAAAAAAAAACTTAGAAAAAAAAATCTTAATTTTTTTTTTTTTTTTTTTTTTTTACGAAATTTAACCAAACTTAGTATTTACTTGGCTCCTGACATAAACTGGTGCTGATTAGATTTGGGGATCAATCGCACAACAGGAGGCGCTGTGATCGTATTTCTTCTAAATTTTTAACATGGTAGTATAGGACAAAATTTCGCATAAATGTACATAATGAGAGTTATTCTTAACCTGTGATTGTAAAATTAATATGAATTATTTCTAATAGTAGTAGTTAATTAGGAAAAAATTTTGTGCATGTGGGGGCATCGCTTCCCCCCCCCCTGGGGGGAATTACGTCCCGGGGTGGGGTAAATTTACAAGATGGGTATCTTTCGAAAGGTCTCGTCAATACCTTTAAAACGAATGGTTGAACTATAAATATGTGATAATTTAAATTTTTAGTTTTAACGAAAAAAAACTGGGATTTTTTTTTTTTTTTTTTTTTTTTTTTTTTTTTATGTTGTTACTGAGTGAATTTGTATAAAAAAATATAGAAGAAAGTCTTGTGGTGGCCACAACATACTAGTTTTAGTTGCCAAAATGGTCTACTCAGGCATAATTGTTAAATTTTTTAATAGGATAAGGTTAGTTTATTATTATTATTAACTTAAATAATAAATACAAGCACAAAAGTTTAATATGAATATATTTATATTTAAAAAATAAAATAAAATAAAATAAAAACTCCCGTAAAACAGAATAAACAGTAGAATTACCTGCTGGCCAACTCATTTTTAAATTTAGTCGAATTTCAAATATTACATCTTCAAACCAAATGAGAACTATTAGAAAACATTCATTTAAACTTTTCCCATCATACTATAGGTATGGGGAACTTAGTTAATCGTGAAAATTTTCGACCTCGGTTTTTTGACTTTTTTACACGTTTTCAGGTGTGAGGAATCCGAAAATGACAAAATTTGTATGGTGTCTGTTACTCTGTTAGTGGGTTAGTGGGTTAGTCCGTTAGTTTGTTAGTCTGTGTACACGATATCTCAAGAACAAATTGTCGCAGAGAGGTCAGATCAGTTTTAAAATATTACTTTCGACACTGGCAAGAACCCTATTCATTTGCAACATTCGAATTTAAAAACTTCGTAAGTTATTAGAAATTTACGATTTTCTTAACATGGAAGAATAGGACAAAAATTCACTTAAACGTGCATTAAATGGAATCTTTTTGCTGTAAAAATGTCAGACCAGTTTTAAAATTTCCGTTTTGATGCCGGAATGAACATCAGTAACTATAAATAGGCTACTTTGAAAATTTCGCAAGTTATTGGAAATTTACGAATTTCTTAACATGGCAGTATAGGGCAAAATTTCACATAAACGTCAATTTTTAGCGATATTTTCATCGTAAAGATGTCAGACTACTTTTGAAATATTATTTAGGACACTGACATGAATATCATAGACTATGATATTTCCAATTTAAAAAATTCGTAAGTTATTTGGAATTTACGATTTACTTAACATGTCAGAATAAGGCAAAATTGAGCATAAACTTCCATTTTGAGGATCATAAATACATTAGACAACTTCAAAATTACATTTATGATATTTTTTTGAACATGATTGAATACAAATATTCTAATAGGAAAATTTCATAAATTACTCGTAATTTACGATTTTATCAACATAGCGAAATTGTAATTTTTTCATATAAATATGAATTTTGAGGATTATTGCATTGGAAATAGTAGCATGAAACATAAACAACGGAATTGACCCTGATAAAATAAATTAATAGATTAGAATAAGATAAATATATCGAAGTGAACGATGGATAGCCTATTAGGCGGGGATTTCTTTCTGTCACTGTATCAAGCTTTGGTCAAATTCATTTTTTTAACATGATTATAATATGTCTCGCACTAGAAATTTATGAGACCATAAATATGGTGGGGAACTGAGCAGAATCCATCTATGCCAACTATTTTTTTTTTCTTTCTTTTCGGTTGTTTTAATTATTAACTTTTACTTTCAGTTTTATAAGCCCAAAGTTTGTTAATTAATTCAGTATTTCAGAAATTATCATGATAAACATTTTTTGGTGATGTATTAATAAACTGAGAAATAACAATTGGTAATAGGAAATTAAATATATATATATATATATATAAATTAAATAAATTGGAATATTATGTTTATATCTTTTTTCTTTTTTTAAACAGCATTTATGTGATTTTTTACTTGCTGGTTTTTATTGAGCTTATGTATCGATGTTTTTAAACTGAAAATAAAAGATTTTTTTTTTTTTTTTTTTTTTTTGAGATAATAATAAACAAGTATTTTGAAAATTTCAGTAGACTTCAGAAATCTGCTGATCACGACCAATTTAAACATTGAAATTTATGATGTGTACCTTCCGGCACCTCTGATCTACAACTTTGATAGCACAACCTTTTGCTCACTGGTGTGGCCGGAAAACAGAACTCTCGCAAAGTACAAAGGACAGTCCCTCTAGGAGATTTCTATGTAACAGACTAGTCACTAGTTTTTAATTTAAACAGGGGTTAACGACCTCTAGCGAATAGAAAGGGAAAAATTGATGGAATTGCCATAATTAATCAGAATTCAACCCATAACGAGTCTTTAATTATTTGAAAAAATTTTATTATTTGTTAATTGTATATATTAATGTATTACTTGGAATTAACTAAATGCAGTGATTTTCATTTTAAGCTTGGTAACTGAAACAGCTTCTTAACAGTAAATATGTTAAATAATGGAGTGATTTCCAACCACAAATTGAAGAAAACCACAAATACTTTTGATTACCCTATATCATAAAAAGCTACAAATGACTTGTAACTTTAACACATGATTTCACTTACTATGTCCTTTTTTTTTTGTGTGTATACATATGAGAGTCGCACAATTATTTAGATGGATTTATTTATTTATTTTTTTTTTAAACAAAAATTAATAATTTTTTTGGCAAATTTTTTGCTTATATCAAGAATGGATTTCAATAAAATTTTACAAAACTTGCATAAAGATTCACTAAAAATCGTGAAATATTATTCAGAACCATAAATTTCTCTCATATAATTTGTAATAAATACTTTTTGAGCATTTGTAATAAATATTTTTGAATGTGCTTGGACTTATAACTCTAACAAAATTTTATTTATTTACTAAGATTTGTGAGTTCATAAAGGGTTTTTCGCAAAAAAGAATTTTGCAATAAGTAATTGGATAGCTAAATTAAATATGTAGCAGCCTGGAATAAACACCTTATGAAATTTCACTTCTGGAAAACATCTAAAATCTTGTTCATTCTTTTGTCGATAATTTGCTTAATTTTTACTCTATTCAAATGAAATTTTGACATAACTTGCCCAGTATATCTAGCTTTTATCCTATGTAATAAAAAAATTCTATCTCTAGTGCATGCATATTTTAAAAAAATATTTATTATAAATGCTCATACCTCAGCGAAAATTACATGTGTGAATTTTGAGTTTCAGAATAATATTTATCTAATGTTTCTAATTTTTTCTGAAAGTTTTGTAAAACTTTGTTAAAATCTATTCTTGTTATAAGTAAAAAAACTTGTTATAAAAATTAATAATTTACTATAATATATTAATATAATATATTTAATATTTATAATAAATTAATATATATATATATGTAGTGTCTAAATAATCGTGTAGTTACCACAAAAAAAAAAAAAAAAAAAAAATTGTAAATATTAAGTGAAATCATGTGTTATAGTTACAATTAATTTGTAGTTTTTTATAATACAGAAGGATCCAAAGTATTTCTGATTTTCTTCAATTTGCGGTTGGTTCCCTAACTGCATTTGTGATTAAATCGATAGAAGAAAAAATATCCAGTAATTTGACCACCCACTCTATATTGAAATAATAATATTCTGTTTTGAATTTCGATTGCAAAAAAATAAATAAATAAATAAATAAAAATAAAGCATTCTGGCAATGGATGGTATGGTGTGTTGTAGTGTTTAAATTTGATTGACTGCACGTAGGTTCTAGGTCTGGGTGGAATTTCCTATCTGGGGGGGGGGGACTTTTTGAGAGGTTCTAGCTGTATTTAGGAGAGTTTAGATGAAAATAACGAAATATTCCAAATGGCTAGGTCGACGAGGGCAATCTGGGATCAAACCCGGCGTTTCTTGTCTGCCAGCTTCTGGCAATGGAACAAGACAGGTAAAAATGAATTGATACAGTGATAAAATGAATTGTTACAATGGAAGAAATATGTAAATAATTTTACAAGAAAGTTATTTTGCTTATTAAAAGTATTTTTAGATAACAATACACTGTAAAAAAAAAAAAACTATTACCAGCTGCAATCTGTGATTTATTTTATCCAATCACAGATTGCAGCTGGTAATAGTTATATTTTTACAGTGTAGAAAAGCTTTAAAATAATTTTATAACAAAATACATTCTTTTCGATTCTTAACACCACATTACCTTGTTATTTCAAACTTTCATCAACTAAAAATCAAATACATTATTTTTTGCATAAATCAATCTATGAGTATACTTTTAAAATGTTACATCATAGTAAATATTACGTATAATATGATAAGTTTAAATGAAATAAAACTTATTATTAAGCGTAAAAGTGCTAGCTTTTCTACATAAAAATATTTATAAAAATCAGTTACCCGGTGTCGGAGGTTATATGTTAACACAAGATTTCTTGAGAAGGAATTAGCAAAGGCATGATAAAAATTAAGCACTTCAAGTAGTTTGTCTCGTTCGATTGCATGAAGATCACAGTAGGTGAGAGCTTTTTTTTTTTTTTTTTTTTTTTTAAATAATTGCAATGGAATTAAAAAACAAATTGTTAATTGTAAGATTAATGCATCACTGGAATTTAGATATTTTTTTAAATACAAATTTTGTTATTATAAGAGACGTAAATGAAAAAGTACCAGTGAGTAAATGTTGTATAATTTTTTATGTTGAACATAATTTTTACACTATGAATATATAAAGGACAGAAATAAAGCGCATCATTAAAAAAAAAAAAAAAAAAACTTATATCTACACATACGTCTTTATATATATATAATATATTAATATAGCATAGCGTCACTCAAACTTTGATATCACTATTTTTAAGAGACATATTTCAAATTTTTGTAGCTATAAAGTATAATGCTGCGTTACAAACTTTTAACCCGTTAAGATTTTTACTTTCTTCTATATTCAATAGAAGAAAGTATTAGATTAGTAAAAAATTTTCGACCTCGGGTTTTTGATGGATTTGCACGTTTTGAGAGCTGTAGAATACGATTTGACCATTTTTCGAAAATTTCTGTCTGTGTGTGTGTGTCAAAATTTTGTGGCGACTGTATCTTAGGTACTACTGCACAGAATTTCATACAAATTGGTATGTAGTTACACATTGACATAAATTACTGCCTATCAACTTTTGGTAAAAATATTGTCCAAAAGCTTGCGTTGCCATCCCGCTTTTTCTACATTTTTAGCATGATGGTATAGGACAAAATTTTGTATAAATGAACATAAAGAGAATTATTTTTTAATAATCATTATGAAGTTTAAAAGAATTATTTGTAATAGAGACAGTCAACTGGGAGAAAAATTGTGTATGTAGTAGCCTCGCTTCCCCCTGGGGGGGGGGGGGAAAGTCCCCCTTCGAGGGTAGTAAATTTTCATGATGGGTATCTTTCAAAAGAGCTCGTCAGTGCCTTTTAAACGAATGGTTGAACCATCGATCTGCGGTGATTTAAGATAAAGTTATCGATTTTTTTTCATTTTTAACCAAAGAAAAGAAAAAAAAAAAAAAAAAAAAAAAAAAAAAAAACATTTTTTTTTTTTAATGTAATATTGAGAATAAAATTGAATTTTATTTTGAATATTTAGTGTTATACTACTTCTCTATATGGAAATCGTCTGCATTATCATGGAAGATAATTTTTTTTTATAATAATTTTAGTAAATTATTTTTACTGAGTGAATTTGTATAGGAATATATAGAAGAAAGTCATGTGGTGGCCACAACATACTAGTTTTATATTGGTATTGATATCATTACTTTTTAGAAGTTAATGATAAAAATGTTAAAATAAAAGATCATGTCAATAAGTTCGTAGTACTGTATAAAATGTCACTTTCATAGGTCATATTATATTGGGTTGTTCGGAAAGTAATTTCGTTTTTCCGAACAGAGGACGTAATTGTATTTTTTTCACAACATCTTTATAATTAAGCTGCATTATCATTATATATTGTGACAGCTGATATAGCAAGGCTTGCTTGTTAAAAAGTTTATTTAATTCTGCACAATAGTTTTTGCTTGGTGCCCTATCAAATAAAGAAAGCGGAAGTAACATTTTCGGCATATTTCGATTTTTACTATCAAAAAGGGGAAAATACTGTTCAAGCAAGCATCCGGAGTATATAGAGAAGATTTACTGACAGAACGCCAGTGTCAAAACTGGTTTACAAAATTTTGTTCTGGGAATTTGATGTTGAAGATGCATTACGTTCTGTAAAGCCAGTTGGTACTGGTGAAGAAAATATGAAGTATTGATTTATGAAAACCGCTAAGTAACAACTCGTAAGGTCGCTAAGAGATCTGTAGCTGCTACCAACGTGTAGCGCACATGTTATTTTTCCCGGCCATCTACTGACCACTGCGGTAATCTAAATACCCGCAATTTCGCATTTTATCATGTAGTTAATTTACGCTGAAAAGGGTAATTAAAAGCTAAAAGTAGTACACGACACAATTTATCATTAAATACATACTCGAGCGAGAAGCAACGAGCACGCTAGCTTTATTTTTTCCAACAACACTAACCAGTTAACAATACAGTTACAACCAATACAGTTAAACACATGAAAAATAAAATATAAGATTTAATTTACAAGAATATTTTAAATGTAATAATTATATGTTAAGAGAAAGGGAAAAAAAATATTTTACATAATTAAATTTGCAAAGAATTATTTAAATATTAAAAATCATGGACATTATTATTTTAGACTATCACTTTGCGTTTTGCGATAGGCGATTTATTTTCGCCTGATTAGAGGCGCCATCTCTTGGCATATGACCCGACATTACTCCCCTACCAGTAACGAAGTTACGGTACTAGAAATTATGATAGGGCATACATAACTAAATTTCAAAATAAACATGGCTTAAATAAGTTTAATTTGGTTTTATGTAAAATAAAAAAAAATAATAATAATAGTAATTGGATATATATTAGATCATACAATATCTATTTTCCTTTTATCCGTGCGTTAAATTTAGCAAAACAGCACAGTATAGTATGAGTGAATATTCAATTAATCAAAACTAAAAGAAAATAATAATACATTCCTGTAATTAACATAATTATTGACATTATAACTACTCAGAGTAATGTCGTAATAAATTTAAATAATCTCAGGTAATAGAAAAATTTTCTGAAACATTTGAGATTATAAATATGAATGAGTTACTAAAATTAGAGATAATTACTCAATTATTAAATATTCTTCTTGAAATCATGAAATCATGCTAATTTAAGCAAACATATAATCTAAAATAAATGAAAGATTAAAATGCAATATGAATGAATAAACTAAATTACAGTTTTCAAATTATGAAGAAAACAATAATTAAAATAAGCATTAATGACAATATAGAGCTAGTCTTTAAATCGGACAGGCATATTAATTTTTCTACCACAGCGTGTGGTTGTAGATAATGTTTTGTCATCATGGATGACTTAGGAGTACGAGAGTTTATATTTTGATCAGGTATATTTGTGTCACACAGCATCTCAGGATCTGTATCACATGTCAACATATAGGCTGGATTGAGCCGGATGTTTAGATGGATATTTAGATAGATATGTTTACATGTTTTTCATTTTTTAACAGAGTAAAATATTTTTCATACTTTTTAACCACAAAGAATGGTCCTTCATAGGCTGGTTCAAGGTTTTTTTTAACTTTGTCAATTCTAACAAAAACAAATATTGTATCTTGTTTACTTTGTTTTGTTGGTATTGGTTTTAACTTTCTCATATAGCTTTGTAGCTTAGTCACATAAGTATCAGAATCCACATTAACCATAGTTTGATCAAAAAATTCACATGGAAGTCTGATATTGGTACCATATACCATCTGTGCTACAGAATGATTTGTGTTACTTTTGATCACAGATCTGAGTCCTAAAAGCACTGTTGGTAGTACCTCAGTCCATTTTGCATTGTTTCGTGCTTTTATGGCTGTTTTTAGAGTTCTGTGGAACCTCTCAACCTTGCCCTGACATATCGGATGATATGGTGAAGATTTACGCAGTTTTACACCACAAATACGTGCCAAACTTTGGAGTAGCTGGGATCTAAATTGCTGTCCCTGATCTGTTATTATAGTTCCTGGTACACCAAATCTACAGATCCAATGTTCGTACAAAGCTTTACTCACTGATTCTGCACTAGTTTCTGGCAAAGGTACAACTTCTGTCCAACAAGTGAATCTGTCAATACAAGTTAAACAATAGATATGTCCATTAGATGGTGGCAAAGGTCCAATTAGATCAACATGCACAACATCAAATCTTGCATCAGGTTCTGGGTAACTGGAAAATTTAGATTTAATATGTCTGTTTACCTTTGTCTTATGACAATTTATACAGGTTTGGGCCCATTCTTTAACTTGTTTGTTCATTCCTGACCAAATGAATCTGGCAGCCATCTGCTTAACAGTGGATTTTATGCCTGGGTGCGACAAACCATGAACTTTATTAAAAATTTCTTTCCTGAAGTTAGGTGGAATATATGGACGAATCTTGTTGTGGGATATATCACACCAGAGAGTCCTTCCAGGTGCAAGAGTGTAAGGCTTAAAATCCAAAGATGTGTCACTGGCACACAACTGCTTGAATTCTGCATCATTACTCTGCTCATGAGCTATTTGTTCATAGTCAATAACAGAAATTGTTTCAATCCTTGACAAAGTGTCAGCAACTACATTATCTTTACCACTAATATGCTGGATATCCGTTGTAAACTGGGAAATGTATTGGAGTTGTCGCAGCTGTCTGGGAGAAGCTTTATCGTTTTTTTGCTTAAATGCAAATATTAATGGTTTGTGGTCTGTCCAAACTGTAAATTCTCTACCTTCCAATAGATATTTAAAATGTTTAATGGACAGGTAGATTCCCAACAACTCACGGTCATAGGTACTGTACTCTCTTTGAGTTGCATCCAGCTTTTTTGAGTAGAAGCCAATTGGTTTCCACATGTTGTCCTCAAATTGTTCTAACACTGAGCCTATTGCCCAATCTGAAGCATCTGTGCATAAAGATAATGGGAGTCCAGACTTTGGAAAACATTGAAGTGCAGCATTAGCTAGATCAGTTTTGCACTTTTCAAATTGATGAATAATTGCATCAGTCCAAGGCACTTTTCGCTTATCCTTCTTCTTTACACCCTTTAATATTTCATGGAGTAGTGCTTGGGTCTTTGCAGCATCTTTCAGATATCTGCGATAAAATTTAACCATTCCAAGGAAGGTACGTAGATCATGTAGGGTTTCTGGTAATTTATAATCCAGGATTATTTTAACTTTAGCAGGAAGAGGTGAGGAACCTTTCGCAGTAATGAGGTATCCCAAAAATTCTATTTGGTTAGCTCCTAGTATAGATTTCGATACATTGATGTGAAGGCCATAGTTGTTAAGCCTCTCAAACACAATCCTTAGGTGTTCTTTATGTTCAGCCTCTGAGCATTAAGCTACGAGAACATCATCTAAATATGGAAATAGAAAATCCAAACCTCTGAAAACTTCATTTATGAATCTCTGGAATGTAGATGGAGCGTTGCGAAGGCCAAAACTCATAACATTAAACTCATATAATCCGAAAGGAGTGATTATGGCTGTTTTTGGTTTGTCTTCTTCAGTAATAGGTATCTGGTAATAAGCTTTAACGAGATCAGTTTTAGAGAATATTACTTTATCCTTTAAGATGATATGAAAATCTTCAATTCTGGGTATAGGATATCTGTCTGGTAGTGTTTGATCATTTAGCCTTCTGTAGTCACCACAAGTTCTTACAGTACCATCCTTTTTGTTAACTAAGTGTAGGGGAATGGCCCATTGAGATTTGGAAGGTCTAATTATATTATTCTCCAGCATAAACTGAAATTCTTGTTTGGCTATTGCAAGTTTTTCAGGATTCAACTGTCGTGCTCTGGAATAAACTGGTTGACTTTTAGTTTGAATGTAATGCCTAACATCATGTTTGATTGATTTATTTAAAATACTGGGTTTTGTGATCTCGGGATACAGATTTAATAAATCACTAAATTGGGATGACTGATCAAATGTACTAATACGACACTCATTAGAAATGGTCAAGATTTCACTTTTTACTGATAATTGAGTAATGCCATCAATCAATTTTTGTTTATGGATATCAATTAATAAATTAAATTTATGCAATAAATCAGCACCTATGATACCTCTACTTACCTCGGCCACTATAAAAGGCCATTGAAATGCACGCCTTAATCCTAAATCTAGTGTACGCATTTTTATTCCATAAGTGGGTATTTGTGTACCATTCGCAGCATATAACACATATGAGCATGGTTGCTCTGCCTTGATGTGTGCTGGGATTAACGATATACATCTGCACCACTATCCACTAAGAAACGTACACCAGTTGTTTTATCACGAACGAATAATCGATATTTGCGGCAATCTATTTTTGTTGCAGCAGGACTTGCCGCTGACACTACTGCTGTGAGGAGTTTTCTGATTGTTGCCAACTACAAGGTTGTTTACATTTTTCTGGCAAGCAATTTTTACCAAATTTGAAATGAAAATAGCACAGTTTGCCATTAGGGTTGTAGCGTTTCCGGGATCGGCTTCTAGGTCTGCCACCATGACGGATAGGAGTATGGCTACGAGATCGATGTTGGACATGTAGGCTTGCAATCTGCTGTTCCAAATTAGAGATCTTATCCAGGAGAGCTGCATAATTAGAAACATCTTTGTTGACTTTGGCGAGTTCCATGTGGGGGTTCATCTCAACGATCTTGTCAGCCATTGTCGCTAATTTTTCCAGGTCTTCGTCACTTACCACAATAATGTTTTTCACTGAGTCTGGTAACTTTTCCAACCACAGAGTTCTGAGAACTTTATCAGAGATGTCTTTTGCATCACCCAATGATTGCATTTTTCGTAGCAGATGGCTAGGTTTCATATCACCTAGTTCTAATCCAGTTAAAAGTCTTTTTATGCGAAAATTTTCACTTTCTTTAAACGTGTTTAAGAGTCTTTCTTTGGACGCAGCATACTTGTTCGGAGAGTCATTTTTAATTATATCCCAAATATTTTCCAGGAATTTTGGCTCCAGTTGCGCGATTAAGTAATTGAATTTATTTTATTTTAAGTAAATTGGAGTGTAAAGGTTGATATTTTTATTTACCAACTATGTGAAAAATACCTGAGCCTGGAATCGAACCCGGGCACCTCCGCTTAACGCACGGATGCTCTACCACTAAGCTACCCTGGCTGACAACCAGCTAGGCATTTCTCACGTAATATTCGTTGGCCAAATCACCGAGTCTGCAAACGCAGCTGTATCAAGTGACAATATTAATCGCAGCACAACTCCATAGACCACGAAATTTCAATTTAGAAATATTTATTCATGAATTCATCAACCGTGAATATTCATTTTAAGTAAATTGGAGTGTAAAGGTTGATATTTTTATTTACCAACTATGTGAAAAATAACAGAGCCGCGAATCGAACCAGGGCACCTCCGCTTAACGCACGGATGCTCTTATTTAATTGAATTTAGTTTCATCGCTTGAAATTCCGGCAATCTTGAACTGGGCTTCAATAGTCACAAACCACATCTCCGGTTTCTCGGTCCAGAATGGTGGGATTTTCACGCTCACTTTGCTGGCTTCCGCCGAATCAGTGTTCTGGTCCGGCATTATTTAAAACTGTTTGAAATACGGAGAAAAGTTCAGAAGAAGAAATTAGGGTCACCACAATGTAGCTGCTACCAACGTGTAGCGCACATGTTATTTTTCCCGGCCATCTACTGACCAAATCTAAATACCCGCAATTTCGCATTTTATCATGTAGTTAATTTACGCTGAAAAGGGTAATTAAAAGCTAAAAGTAGTACACGACACAATTTATCATTAAATACATACTCGAGCGAAAAGCAACGAGCACGCTAGCTTTATTTTTTCCAACAACACTAACCAGTTAACAATACAGTTACAACCAACACAGTTAAACACATGAAAAATAAAATATAAGATTTAATTTACAAGAATATTTTAAATGTAATAATTATATGTTAAGAAAAAGGAAAAAAAAATATTTTACATAATTAAATTTGCAAAGAATTATTTAAATATTAAAAATCATGGGCATTATTATTTTAGACTATCACTTTGCGTTTTGCGATAGGCGATTTATTTTCGCCTGATTAGTGGCGCCATCTCTTGGCATATGACCCGACAGATCGATCAAGGCGGAGAATGTGTAATTCGATAAAATATTTATACACTATCAGAAAGTAGTCTTTCATTTTCAAAGAAAAAAACGAAATTACTTTCCAAACAACTCAATATCCACGTTTGTAATGATCCATAGATGGCGCTTTTCCAACTTTTGTTGTTAGTAAACAACGAGATATATAAAGTAGAGTGATAAATGGTAACCCTACAGAAGGTCCAAGATGAGTCATGTGACATGCTCTCCTTGCACTTGCGTATTCCGTGGTTCCCTTGGTAACAGCTTATTTTCAGTAAATTTCTATGGCAACGATTTGGAGATTGTTCTTCGCATAAGTTATAACCGCCAATGTTTTGTTTACTTACGTAGTTTAATATTCTTTTGTTCTAAATCATTTTGATTTTGATTTTACTTCTTTTTTATTTCGTGTAGTTGAACTTTAACCGACAAAATGCTTAAAAATAGTTGAAAAATTATTATTTGTTGTTAAATTTAGCTCTTTAAAAGTTTAAATTTTCTTTTATAAGCACTTTTAAACTTTGTTGGGAAGCGATGAAAAAAAAGGTATTTTATTATTTATTAAAATGTGAAATATGCATAAAATTATTTTAAAAACAGTTTATTTCGGTCATAGGACTGTCATGTTACCTAATAATAATTTGTCGAACTGATATTTTAAATGCCAAAATAGCGATAAAGGGCCAAACACAGCAACCTATTGGAGCATGTCACGTGATTCATCTTGAACCACGGAAAGCTAATCCTTCATCCATTGAATCAGCACTCTAATATATATATCTCGTTGTTAGTAAATATAATAGCCACGTGTATAGCTACTCCGAACAAAATAACAAACTTAATGAAATTCAAAAATTTTATAAAAAGTGATAAAATGAAAAAAAAAATTTTTTGGAAAAAAAGAAGAAAAGAAAAAAAAAAAAAAAAAAAGTAAAATTTTTTTGTCGATATAGGGTGTGATGTTGAAAAGATCACATATCCTTTAAAAAAAAAAAATAATAATAATAATCTAAATTACATTTTATTTATTTAAAATGCAAACAAACATTATATTTTCTGTAGAGTTCTAACAGATGACGTCACGAGCATCTTTGCTGAGGGACAGTTGACCCCAGTGTTGCCAGATGAAAATTTAAATTATCCCTACTTAATGGAGAAAAAATCCCTACATTCCCTACGTTAAAATATTTTTACCCTACAAAATTCCCTACGATTCAAAACTATTAATAGAAATTATATAAAATCTTATTATTATTATTATTTTAATATTTTCTAGCATTAAAAGAAAAAAAAGTGATCCATTCTTATTAATATACACATAAATTGATTGTTGAAACAAAGGGCCAAATTAAAGCAAATACCTAATATATGTATACAAATGTATATTCGTGAAAACACAGTAAATAAAATGGACTATGTTTCTATAATTCGTTTAAATTTAATACTGTTAGCTCTTTATTCTATTAAATTATTAAATCAAACAGCTAATCTACTTTGACATGTTTTCGCATCAAACTTACCTAATAAATTTAATTTATTAATAAATAATCAATGTTAAACCAGCAAATATCGACTTGATAGGTACTGTTACGAAACCGAACTTTCTCAATCCATAAACTTTATGAACTGAAAGACTTATTCGAACTCTTTATTTTATTACTGTTTATTTCTTTTTTTTGTATTGGCAACAGCCACGTTTTTGTTTTTCTTTTGAGGTAGATTGAGAATTGTGTTCGAAAAGGATAGAACGCTGAAATGGCGTATGAAAGAATTGTAATATACTTTATATAGTCAACTAAATTGTAAATACATGTACATAAATTTATTAAATAATCGTGTTTTTTTAAGAGTCATGAAATAATGTTGAAGTTACCACACAATTCGGCAGGATATTAAACCAAGAAAAAATGAAGACATCTGACCCAAAAGGAAGCATTAAGTAAAGTTATTTTATGCATTCTATTATCTTTATTTGATGCTATGTTTTATCTGGCGCCCGAACAGACGACCAGATGTTTCTCATTTTAATTTGATATTGCATAATTATGTTTAGAATAAAAATGATAAAGAAATTACGCAAGAATTTCGATTTAAAGAAAGAAAAAAATAATGATCGTTTTTATATGAACAGATAATTTATTTTAAGTGATTTGTTTCTGTTGCTAGTTTGATTATTTACTGCAAAGAAATTTTAATTGTAAAATTGAATGTAATAAAGGGTACCGAGTATATTATTACAGAAATTAACATAAGTTGCTACTCTTTTTACAGATTATGGATGCAGTAATTAAAGCTAAACGTTCTACAGTTAGAACGCAGACGACAAAGTTATTTAAGAAAATTGAAACGAAATTACTTGAAAAGAATTATACTGAAGATGACCTTGAAGAATTACTTGCCGAATTAGATCTTAAAGAAAAAGAAATAAATAATTTAGATTCTCAGATATTTTCGAATATTACTGACGTAAAAGAAGTTGAGTCTGAGGTACTAAAATGTGATGAATACAATACGAGTATTGTCATAAATAAAACCAAAGTTAAAAAAGCACTTTCTAAGTTGGAAAAACCGCTTGTTCCTATTTTAATGCAAAATAATAAGATAGAAGAGAGTGCAATAGTTCGCCCGTTCGAATCCCCTTACGTAACTCTTCCTCGTCTTACTATAGAAAAATACAGCGGCGATTCGTCTGATTGGCAGAGATTTTATGATCAATTTGATTCAGCAATAAATAAAAATTGCGCAATTTCTAATGTTGATAAATTTAATTACCTTCGCAGTTATTTGACAGGTGTGGCGTCCGATGCGATAAAAGGTTTTAGCTTATCGAATAATAACTATCAGGCTGCAATTGAAACTTTAAAAGAAAGATTTGGGAAAAAAACGGTAGTTATAAATTCTCATTTAAATAAGCTTCTGAATTTAACTCCTGTTAAAAAATCAAATGATATAGTTGCTCTTAGGAAATTGTTGGATACTTGTCAGACTGAGATTAGAAATTTGGATGCGTTGGAAATGAAATCTGATAATTATGGTTCATTACTCTGTCCAATACTGATTAAATTATTACCTCAGGATATTGTTTTGGAAATTGCAAAACAATGCGATTTAGATGAAAATTGGGATGTTTCAAGGGTTCTTGATATTTTGAAAACTGAAGTAACTTACAGGGAAAAAGCTCAGTTTTTGACAAAAGATAGTCGCGAAAGAGAATTTAGTTCTCAATCGTATTCTTCCTTCCAAAGTGCAAAAAACGAAAAGCTCCTAAATAATAAGAATATTTCTAAATACCCAACTGCTTCTAATTTGTTAAATGAAACAGATCAAAATTCTAATTTATGTTTCGCTTGTAATGGGGAAAAACATGTTTTAACTGAATGTAAGGTTTTTTCTAGTTATCCATTACAGAGAAAGAAAGATTTTTTAATGAAACATGGATTTTGTTTTATATGCTTAAAACGGCGGCATACTGCGAAATTTTGTAGAAGTCAGATAAAATGCGAAGTGTGTAATAGAAGACATTTAAAAATTATGTGTTCGGAATCTAAAACAGTTAGCCAAGTTGAGGATAAGAAACCCGTTTCTAAAGAAAGCGAAGTTATTAATAATAAAGTACTGGGGAATAGAACACATATGAAAGATGTTTTGTTACAAACTGTGACTGTTAAATTAAGGAATGGTAAGAAAGAAATACCTTGTAGGGTAATTTTTGATACAGGATCAATGCGTAGTTACGCAACTAAAGAAATTATTTCTAAAATGGGTTACGATGTATTAGGACACGAGAAAATGACACACAGCCTTTTCGGAGGCGTTGAAGAAACTAGGACACATAATAGTTACAGAATACATATAAGTTCTCTCTCTGAAGATTATATGTGTAATTTTGAGGTCTATGACCAGGAAGTAATCTGTTCTGATATTCCTAAAATTAGAAATGGCCCATGGGTAAGGGAAGCTGAACAGTATGGGATAATATTTTCAGATGTTGAATGTTTCAATAAAACTCTTGACAGAAATAACAATATTGATATACTAATTGGTGCAGATATTTATGGAAAACTTTTGACGGGTAATCATATAATGTTATCTAGTGGGTTAGCTGCTGTAGAAACTTTACTGGGATGGACCCTAATGGGTAAAATTACTGAAACTAATTGTAATAGCGATAGCTCTATGCTTGTTGTCTCTTTATTTTCTAGAATCAAAAATGAAAAAATCAGTGATTTATGGGAGTTAGATCTTTTGGGCATAAGGGATTCCGTAGAAAGTAAAAAAAGAGATGATCTAAATAAAGAAACTCTAGATTTATTTAATTCAACAGTTAAACGGGATTCGAACGGGAGGTACGTTGTTTCTCTTCCATGGCTTAAAGATCATCCTCCAATACCCTCAAATCGCAAAATAGCAGAAAAAAGATTATTATCAACATTGAGATCATTGAAAACTTCTGGAAATTTAGAGAAATACCAAAATGTATTTAATGACTGGCTACATGAAGGTATAATCAAGAAAATATCTGATTTAGGCGATAGTGGCCATTTTTTGCCTCACAGAGCTGTAATAAGGCAACATGCCACAACACCTGTGCGTCCTGTCTTCGACGCTTCAGCTAAAGAGAAATTTTCCTATTCGTTAAATGACTGTCTCGCAAAAGGTCCAAATTTAATCGAATTAATACCTGCAATTTTACATAGATTTAGAAAAGGAAGAATAGGAATAAGTGCCGACATCAAAAAGGCATTTTGCCAGATTGGTTTGAACAAGAATGATCAGAACTTTGTCAAATTTTTGTGGTTCGAAAATGGTGATTCTAATAAGTTACAAGTATACCAACACTGTCGCGTTGTCTTTGGACTAAATGCTTCTCCATTCTTATTAGCTGCTACTTTAAATCATTTATTTGACAAAATCGAAGAGCCTTACAAAGAGATAGCCAACAGACTGAAAATGTCATTTTATGTCGATAACTGTATTTCCAGTCTAAACAGTACAGAAGAATTGCGAGAATTCATAAAAACTTCAAGACAAATTTTGGCATCAGCTCAGTTTGATCTTCGAGGTTGGCAGTATACACAAATTGATGAAGACTTACTAGACGAAGATTTTCTTAATGACATGAAGATAGAATCTGAAGAAAATTCTGATATAGCAATTTTGGGGCTGATCTGGAATAAGAAAGATGACACAATAAGATTGATGAATTCATCTAATGATAAAGAAGAACCTAAATCAATTACAAAGAGATCAGTTCTTTCTGTGGTTAATAAAATATTTGATACCATCGGTTATACAAGTCCAGCCACTTTGATGCCAAAATTGATTCTGCAAAAATGTTGGAAAGAAAAGTTTAATTGGGATTCTCCATTGACAGAAGAAATGGCAAAATCCTTTAGAAAATGGAAAGAACAATTGGAATTGTTAAGAAATATAAAGATCCCTCGTAGATTTTCCGAATTCGACTTAAGTGACAGTGAAAAACAGCTTCACGTTTTTTGCGACAGTAGCAAAGTTGCTTATGCCACATGCATATTCTTAAGAGTACAGAATGGTGAAAATGTGTCTTGTCAGCTAATTCAAGCGAAAACAAGAGTGACTCCCTTAAAAGAAGTTACGATCCCGCGATTAGAGTTACTTGCTTGTTTAATTGGCGCAAGACTAGCCTGTACGATTATCGATGAAATGAAAATAGATAATCTCAAAACCTTTTATTGGTCGGATGCTAAGAATGCTTTATATTGGATAAAAAATGACGGTGGTTGGGCTACTTTTGTACAGAATAGAGTAACAGAAATTAGAAAAATGACGAATGTCGATGATTGGCATCATGTTCCTGGTCATCTTAATCCAGCTGACTTACCCTCCAGAGGATGCTCCCCAGATACTTAACGAAGTCCCAGTGGTGGAACGGACCTGAGTGGTTAAAGAAGATGCCCGACTTTTGGCCTAAAAGTGACATTCTTCCTGATGATGAAGTTATATACTCAGAAAAAAGAAAAACAGTTGCAACAGCAATTGATGTTTCCTCTCAAGAATTTGATCTTTATGAAAATTGTTCCTCATACCAAAAAATGCTAAAAGTTACAGCTTGGATTCTTAGATTTTGTGAAAATGCAAAGAAGTTAAAAGAAAACCGCTTATTATCTAACTTAACAGTCGAAGAACTTAATAAAGCGGAATATGCAGTGCTAAAATATGCACAAACGAAATGTTTTTCTAATCAAGCTAAGAAAAAATTTAACTTTCCGACACTTATTGACGAGAAAGAATTAATTAGAGTCCGTACCAGAATTTCAATGAGAGAAGACTCACTTAATTTCAGATATCCAATTGTCTTACCAGCAGATCACAATATAACATCCAGAATAATTGAAGAAAAGCACAAAGAAATGGATCATGCAGGAGTTCAGATTCTCATGTCAAGTTTAAGAGAAGAATTCTGGATAATTAGATGCAGAAGAACAATTAGGAAAATTCTACACAGATGCATTCAGTGCAAAAGATTCTCCTCAAAACCAGCAGAAGTTCTGAGTGCTCCACTTCCAGAAGATAGAGTAAGAGATGCTAGGGTATTTGAAATTGTTGGAATCGATCTATTCGGTCCTTTGTTTTTAAAAGATGGACAGAAATGCTGGATAGTTTTGTATACTTGTGCCATTTACCGATGTGTACATTTAGAATTAGCAACATCCCTATCAACAGAAAACTTCCTTCAAACGTTAAGACGCTTTGTAGCAAGAAGAGGCCGACCACACTCTGTATACAGTGACAATGGAACAAATCTAGTTGCAGCTAATAAAGAATTAAGATCTATAGATTGGAAACAAATAGAAGATTACGCAACTGTTAGAAAAATTAACTGGAAGTTCAACCCCCCATCAGCTCCGTGGTGGGGAGGCTTTTGGGAACGTTTGATTAGAATTATAAAAGCTATTTTGAAGAGAACTCTTGGAAAAGCACAGCTTGACTATGAAGAGCTATATACCTTGATTTGTGATGCAGAAAGTATAGTAAATACGCGACCTCTCACACACATGTCGGAAGATCCAAATGACTTAATACCTCTCACCCCAGAAATGTTCTTAAAGGACATACGTGAAATAGGAGTTCCAGATTTAGACTTGATTGATAAAGTGAAGTTCAAAAAGAGATATGCCTATAGACAAAAGTTAAGAGAAGATCTTCGACAAAGATTCCGTAATGAATATTTAGGAACACTTCGAGAATTTGCTTCGGTAAAAAAATCTACCACATTTAAAGAAGGTGATTTAGTGCTAATTCAGGATGATAATCTAAAACGTCTTCAGTGGCCTATGGCTAAAGTGTTAAAATTGTATAAAGGTAGAGATGGACAGTTTCGTGTAGCAAGACTGAAAACTAAAAATGGTGAACTGCTACGTCCATGTCAACGTTTGTGCCCCTTGGAACTTCATGATGAAAGCCGCTCTAAACTTCAACAGCAAACTCGATATGGTCGCTTAGTGCAACCAGTGCAACGCCTTGGTGTGGACAATAACGATCCAGATTGAGCATGTCGTATGTCCTTCCCTGCTCAAGGTGGGGAGGATGTTACGAAACCGAACTTTCTCAATCCATAAACTTTATGAACTGAAAGACTTATTCGAACTCTTTATTTTATTACTGTTTATTTCTTTTTTTGTATTGGCAACAGCCACGTTTTTGTTTTTCTTTTGAGGTAGATTGAGAATTGTGTTCGAAAAGGATAGAACGCTGAAATGGCGTATGAAAGAATTGTAATATACTTTATATAGTCAACTAAATTGTAAATACATGTACATAAATTTATTAAATAATCGTGTTTTTTTAAGAGTCATGAAATAATGTTGAAGTTACCACACAATTCGGCAGGATATTAAACCAAGAAAAAATGAAGACATCTGACCCAAAAGGAAGCATTAAGTAAAGTTATTTTATGCATTCTATTATCTTTATTTGATGCTATGTTTTAGGTACCTTACTCCGACGCCTTAGGGGGTGTGGCTACACGAGCTAGAGACGAGCACACATCAAAGAGAAATAAAAAGACTATTTTACAGAAAGGAAAACGAAAGACAACGCATTCTGACGTAAAACAAAATAAAATGCACTTTTAGATCAGTATAATATATTTACGATTAAGATTTTGTATTTCACAATATATTTTATTTGAGGGATGGGTGTATACAAATTATAAATAACTTGACAATTGGCATTTCGAGGAAATTTAATTTTAACATGTAATGCCTTATTGTCCAATTTATTTTAAAACTTTGACTTTAATTGTATCAAAATATTAAATAAATGTCATATTTTTTACTAAAATTATATAAAAAATTTACCATTTCGGAAGAAAAATAGTAATAATAATAAAAGAGAGGATATTAAAAATACACGAATTTTCCAACTATTATAATTTATGCCGGCGCAATCATAGTACTGCCCTTTTTTCTCCCTTACTAATTTTCCCCAGTATGTAACTAAGATTAAATAGGAAGAAAACAACTCTGATAAAAAAGAAATAGAAGTATGAGAAGTAGAGGGCGTACTAATAATACACTGGAATAAATTATAGATGTTGGCAACTCTGAGTTATGAGATGTTTCACTTCTCATCAATCTGTAATAAAATAATGTATCAGAAACAACGTATTGAAAGCAACTATTTTACAAATAAGTTTAAAATATTCTGCGTTTTTAAAAATAATTTTATAATTTTCATTAGATAATAGAAAAATCCCTACAAAACAGAATTTAAAAAAAAATCCTCCCCTACGCCAAAAACAGAGCTAAAAAACTCTACTGTAGGGAGAAATCCCTACATCTGGCAACACTGGTTGACCCTACTGACCCATTTTACCATTACGGAATAGTGTTCAAAATTTATTGTAACACAGTGTTGTAAATGTATTTGTAAAAGCATAAAAAAATTCGACTACTACGCTTCCAAAGGCATGGAAAAATTAGCGTTGTCCTCCAACAAAGTACGGTTTCTAAGAGGAAAGTCACGTGGTTGTTAGAACTCTATTCTATCTAAAATGAATCTAATATATTTTATTCAATTCGCTTAATCTATTTTATTTTATTTCTTTTTCATTAATCTGCAATTTCGTATAATTTATTGTTTCCAGCATTCTAGAATGTAACTCTTTCCCTTGCTTTCACCAAGTAATCATTAAATAAATAAAATATCAAAGAAAGAAAAACCCATTTATTTTTATTAATTGCTGTAAAATCGTCTGCGGTTTTAAACATCCGAGAAAAAAAATTCAATAACGAGTATAAAGTTTTCAAATAATGTTCCTTAAATTTAATGTGCAATACTATGAAAAACAAGTTGATCTTTTTCTTTTGCCACTAGTAAAACTGGTGAACTGGCCGACAAAGCTTTTGTTTGTAAACTTGTCCTGTTCAGATATAACCCACTGAACCTCAACCTCCATGGCTTTTCTTTCCTTGGCTAAGCAAACATTTTGCTGTTTGATCGTACTTCATAGTATTTACGCATTCAAAGTAAACAAGCAATAGTGTTGCCAACTATAAGGATTTGTCCCTGTATGTAGGGACTTTTAGAAGTTTTCTTCAGCTTATAGGGACAAACTAGGGACTTTTTGGAGGTCTCCTTTCTCCCCAGGATATCTTCAGGATCAAAATACTTCCTGCAGATTTCCTCAGCCACGGCCCTACTAGATCACTCTACGCCAAAGGCGCCAACGTTAAAGCGGCCATAACAAAACTGCAAATATCAATGCATGCCGCGGAATCCATCTGGGAAAGTAGATGGCGCTCGCTCCCAACCCTGAAAATCAGTTTGTAACGTTACATCGTGCTACGTTTATGCCAAGAAGCAAGAAATATTCATCCATGGTTCAACAATTAATTATTAAAAAAAGAAAAAAATAATTTATTATTTTTCCGTGAATTGGATTAAAATTATTGCTACAATTATTTTTATGATTCAGATATTTTTGCGTATCTGATGACTGCATTTTAAATTTTAAATTAATTTAAATGCTCTGCAAGTTTGCTGTGGCGGCGCTGCATGCCAACCCTAACATTCAATGAATTTGATTCCGGAGAAATCGTCGATTGTTATGGCCGCTTTCACGACGTTGGCGCGTTGGCGTCGAGGAGTGATCTAGTAGGGCCGTGCCTCAGCACTAAAATAGGAACTTTTGACACCAGTTGAGGGACATTTTGAGCTGTTCGTAGGGACATGGCAGAATTTGAGTTGATAATCTGACCGGTACCGGCAATTATTTTGAATTTGAATCTTTAAATGAAGCGAGAAGAATATATTGTTGTTTCATGGTTTGTTCATAATTTTTTGTAAAGAGAAGACAACTGTTTGAAAGTTTTAGATTGTTATACCATATATATTTTCTTACCACATTGTAGTATGTTTTGTCGTTATGGATACAACCAAATAATATCCTTAAAAGAATATTTTATGTTGAGAAGAGCTTCTCTTTATATTCATCGCTTTAGCAAAATAAGTACTTTCTCTCTTTTATGTCAGAATGAGAACGAGGGACCAAGGTATAATCCGATTAATATCCAGATGCTATCCCATGGTTTACATAAACAAATATTTGATAAATTGCCCGACTCTAATATTGATACTGATGTTTTAAAAGATGTTATGCTTCATCTTTCTAAACATGGATTATTAGGAGTTGTAAGTTTTAATACCTTTGTTTGCTATATTTGTATTTTACCTATAACCGAATATTGTTAGAATGTAAAATTTAAGTATAATTTTGTACTAGAATTCGTATGTTTCATTTAGTGAAACTAAGTTATACTTTCATATATTGCTTTCGTTTTTTCACTAAATTGTGTTATTTTATATGAAATATCCTGAAAAAAAAAAGGGAGCTTAACATTCATCACACAATTTTAAAAGTTTTTTTGTACCTACATATATTAAAACTTACATTTTACAACATTTCAATTATAATAATTGAAATGTTGTAACAATAAAAATGTAAGTATATTGCATTTGAAATATTGAATGCATATTGTATCTAAACAAATCAAAGAAATAAGGTCTAATTAAAATACCTATTGTTATGCCCTGGGCACAATCTAATTTTCATATCCCTCTTCGTGAAGACTAATAATGAATAAGGTTTGGGGTCTAATCAAGACTAAGCGATGGTCTCCAAGTGGACGATAATTGTGATGGGTGATTCTCGCAAAATTACATACAACAGGGTTCATACTCCTCAGGGAATATACTCAGGGAATTCAAAATTTGTTAAAAAAAGTCAGGGAAAATAAAAATTTTCATTAAAAGTCAGGTAAAATCAGTTATAAAACCTGGAAAAACAAATGTTTTTTTTTCTCTGAAGTTATGGTTCCTTTCCTGAATTTCTATCATGATCGGTAGTAATATGACATCATACAGTGGAAGGAGCTGTATTTTGTCCTGTCTAGAAGAGTGTTTCTTGTATTATGTCGCTAATATTTTCTTGAAACTTGTCTGGGAACTCAGGGAATTTTTTTCCCATATTTGAGTATGAACCCTGTACAAAGAAAACAATACGGCATCTTGGTGGCATCGTTCAAATTTGAAATTGATCCAAGGCCATCACTTATTCTTACTACACCCAAGGTTTGTAAGTATGCTACCTATTTAAATTTATATTAGCATATTTACTTAAAAATAAGTCACACAAAATTTATAAAAATAGAAAAAAGGCTTAGATGATAAATTCATAAATTTAAAATATGTTTAAAGATTAAGGAGTCTTAGTATATATATATTATATATTAAAACTGCAAGTTGTGACATAGAGGTAATCAACTTTTCTTGAGACAAATGGCACGCCTATTGCATAATTTTATTTCAGTAAGATAAAGATTTGTTAATTTTTCATGCCAAAACTTGTTTTTGACATCAAAAAACAAACCCTAATCTTACTGATAAGTTTCAAAAAGTATGTGTGAAAAATGGGAATTTATAATATAAAATAATGGTATTACTTATTTTTAAGTTGCAATGTTCTAAGTATATAAATTGACATCATTATATACATATATATATGTATATTTTTTTTTCTCCCGAAAAAGAAAGAAAAAATTATTAGAAAAGATACCAATACATCCTCTTAAGGAAAAAATGGACATTATAATTTGTTTTTATTTATTTATTTTTCAAATAGTTTTAGAGTTATAAAAATAAGTTAACACCTTCATTCAGGGTTGGCAAGTTTCTTCCAAGGTGGAAAAAACCGCGGAAAAAACCATGGAAAAAACCGGCTGGAAGAAATAGGTTTCTTCCAAGTGGAAGAAATGGAAGAAACTGTTTTTCTTAAAAATTTATCCTATAAATTGCAGATTTATAAGATACAGTGGATTCATTTACCTTATAAACAACTTTAAGTAACTTTAATTATACCTATAAAAATTTAATTACATATTTAATTAATAATTATGAGATTTTTACCGAAGTGATCTTTGGTATCTGATGATCACATTCCAAAATACTCAAAATCCAGTAAAAAAAAAATCAATTTCAATTTAAACTGTGTAAAGTTTAAAATCTAGACGATTTTATTTCTTTAACTGGTAATAAATAATAGTTTGGATCACTTGCTTATACTTTCTGATAAAACAGCTCTTAACAAACATCCAGTTAATTAAGAGTACTGATATTCAATAATTACTGTATTCCAAAATGTCATCAAAAACTTTATTTTCCTTATAATCATATACAGTACAGCTGGTAACAAAAGTGTCCGAACACTAGCAAAAATTCCTATGTAAAAAAAGTACACATAATACAAATACTGTTTTGTTAAATAAATCCTTGTCGAATCCTGTTCCTAGACTGACTAAGAACAGGATTCGACAAGGATTTATTTAGCAAAACTGTATTATACTTTTTTTACATAGGAATTTTTGCTAGTGTTCGGACACTTTTGTTACTGACTGTACAGTCAACTCCCTCTAATCCGCGGTTTTATAATCTGCAAATCCTTCTAATCCGTAATTGTTTCTTGAATGAAAAAGAAATTTACATCTCATATTTCAAAAAAATTCACATTTTTACTTATTTAAAACAAATTTTTAGCTTAATGCTTACTTTGAAACACAATTGGGGAGGAGGGGGAATAAAATTCTTGTATTTATTATCCTGCAATTCATACAGACTAGTGTTTAAAACAAATCACTATTGCATCAACGTTTAACAAAATTAATCATGTGATGAATATTATTTCCGAACTTTCAAATATATTTTGTTTCGTATTTTTAAAATTTGTTCACATTTCATATGTGCCTATTATTTGAATATGCTTAAATTATTTACCATCATATATGAATTATGATAGATTAGTTTTATTAATATTGAAGAAATATTTTATTCTAAAATTATTAGAAATCATCTTTCCATTTTGATGTCTATTTATGAATTAATAATAACTGACTCTGTATCTGCAAAAGAAAACTGCAAACAAAGGCAATAATCTCTAATCTGCAAATTCCTGTAATCCGCACAACCTCTGGACAAAACTTTTGAGAGTTAGAGGGAGTTGACAGTAAAACAAATGAAAAGTTTTTTAGTAGTTCAATACTGCACTTTATTTTTCAATTTAAAGTAGATAAATACAAACTATGTATTTTTTTTTTTTTTTTTTTTTTTTTTTTTTTTTTTAATCCTAGAGAACCTGCAGGAGAGTTTAAAAATAGGTATCTTAGTACTTATTGATACAGTTCGTTGGGTACCAGCTTTGAGTTTATACAAAAAATTGTATCCTTTAAAAAAAAAAGTGCAAATATTATGGCTAATTCCGTAATTATCACTTGTACTGTTTGAAGATATAGTAATATGAGATAGTATCTATGCAAAAAATTCTAAAAATATTAGCATTGAAAAGTAAAAACCCATCACTTGTATATATTTAGTGTTTGTTATCAAATAACTTATTTTTCTAAAAATATTTTTAATATCAATTAGATTATAGTTTAGATTTGACATTATATTTATGCTTTGAGTGTATATAGTCTAGAGATGCAACGATTATTCGGCCGAAGCCGAATGTTCGGCCTATTCGGCTTGTCAGCCGAATATTCGGCTTCGGCCGAATATTTGACTTCGGCCGAATATCAAGTCCATTATTCGGCCCAGGCCGAATAATTCTTTAAGAAATGTTTTTATTTATATTTACACAATATAAATAAAAACATTATATTACACAATAAAATTTTTTAATTTTAGAATTTATATTTGTCATGTATTGTGGAAATTTTATTTGAAATTAACTAATATCCCCCTCCCCCCCCCCCCCCCCCCCCAAAAAAAAAAAAAAAAAAAAATACTTTCATACCTTGAATGAATTTCATCATACCATTTTAATGTAAGAATCATGTAAAAACTTTTATGCTATATTAATAAGTGCAAAACATATCTGTAGTAAGCTAACATAATCTGTTAAATTAAAAATTAATCTATTCAAAATTGTCCCAACTGATCCATACAAGCAAATTCTGATTTTTTTTCAAAGCATAATGAAAAAATTTAATATTTATCCTTCGTTATTTAATAATAATAATTAAAAAAAAATCCTTCCAGTGATATTTTTAATTATTGGGGGAGGGGGACAAAAAATTAGAAATTGAGTTATGCCGTTCAAAATTGGTATACATAGGTTTTGGGAGCCTAAAAGTCGAATGAGGATATTTTCGAAAGTGTAAAATTATTAGGGGGGGGGGGGGGAACAAAAAATTAGAAATTGAGCTAAACCATTCTAAATTGGTATTTATATGTTTTGGTGGCCTTGAGTCGAACAAGGATATTTTAGAAAATGTAAAATTATTAGGCGGAGGGGCAGGAAGGGCAAAAAATTAGAAATTGAATTAGACCGTTCAAAATAAATATGTATAGGTTTTGGGGGCCTAAGAGTCGAATGAGGATATTTTAGAAAGTGTAAAATTATTATTCTAAAAAATTATTATTAAATTATTATTTTGCCCCCCCCCCCCCTTTCGGGGGGCGGGCAAAAACATAGAAATTGAGTTAGACCATTAAAAACTGGTATATATAGGTTTTGGGGCCTACAATTGAAGGAGGATATTTTCAAAAGTGCTACATTATTAACATTAAGGGGAGCGGAAAGAGGGACTAGGGGTACCAAAAAATAGAAATTGAGTTAGACTGTTCAGAAATTGGTATATGTAGGTTAATTAGGAGGGGCGGGGAATAAATATGTGTATCCCTTAATCTGTGCACATGCAGTGTGCATGGGTCTACACTGCCAACGGCAATGGGAACCCGGTGTAAGTTTTTACTCGATCAAAATTTTTTTTTTTCTATGAGCTAGAATATGGAATTTTGAGAATTCATTCATTATAGTGATTCATTTAAAAATAGTGACCCGCTAGTGGGCGAAGCTCACTAGTATCTATTAAAATATGACTAGACAATACCTCATAAGAAACTTGCAAAGAATTATTATTATTGAGGCAATTTTTAAGCCGAACATAGCCGAATATTTTTTTCAGAATCAAATAATGGCTTTAAAAATAAAAAAAATTGTATAAAAATAACTTTTAAAAAAGAAAATAATACATTTTAGTTATGAAATGTACAAGAATTGTGCATATAGTGCATACTATACTATGTTTTTAGACAAAAATGAGTTCATTATTCGGCGGCCGAATAGGCCGAATATTCGGCTGTAATTTGGCCGATTAATTGGTATTCGGTTATTCGGCCAAACCATTGTTCGTTGCATCTCTAATATAGTCCATAAATTTTAATTTTGAACATCTGTTTTGTCTTCTGGTTGGTTTCTTCCATTTCTTCCGGTTTCTTCCAGTTTCTTCCGGTTTTTTCCAGTTTCTTCCACTGTCCTGGAAGAAACTGGTTTCTTCCGGAAGAAACCCAACCCTGCCTTCATTGCTTAAGTTGACTATTGTGTCAACCTCCTTTAAAAATATGACTAATATGTCATCATTTAATGTCTGTATATACGTAAATTACTAAGTGTTGATTAAAGTATTGTGTTCGTGTAATGGTCACAAATATTAGTTCTTATTTAAATCAAATTGGTGT
The DNA here is from genome assembly GCA_963930645.1 of Salticus scenicus. Lineage (NCBI taxonomy): Eukaryota > Metazoa > Arthropoda > Arachnida > Araneae > Salticidae > Salticus > Salticus scenicus. Next base: position 244,465,209 of record OZ005656.1, read on the forward strand.
GTAAAGGTTGATATTTTTATTTATTACCAACTATGTGAAAAATACCTGAGCCTGGAATCGAACCCGGGCACCTCCGCTTAACGCACGGATGCTCTACCACTGAGCTACCCTGGCTGACAACCAGCTAGGCATTTCTCACATAATATACGTTGGCAAAGTCACCGAGTCACGTATATTATGTGAGAAATGCCTAGCTGGTTGTCAGCCTGGGTAGCTCAGTGGTAGAGCATCCGTGCGTTAAGCGGAGGTGCCCGGGTTCGATTCCCGGCTCTGGTATTTTTCACATAGTTGGTAATAAATAAAAATATCAACCTTTACACTCCAATTTGATTTAAATAAATATTCACGGTTGATGAACTCATGAATAAAAATTTCTATATTAGTTCTTATTTGAATTTTACAGTCCACTCGCATAATCTGAGCATGAACAGATATCAATATTAATATATATAATTTCATTTTTAGAGCATTTATTTGTACCAGGTGCTAGTAAATAAAACTATTTTAGAATTATTAAAACTGTTTTTCAATTACAATTAGATAAAATTTTAATTTATATCTTTAATAATAAATTTAAATTCATTTATATGGGGACTCTTTTTTTTTTTTTTTTTTTTTTTTTGAAAAAAGGATTCAGATTTTTAAACTCATGGGTCCCATGGACCCAGGATTTTGAAGGGCTAGTGGCATCACTGTTTTGTGGAGGAATCCCCCTTTTTTGGCTGGATCAACCCATGGTTATTTTACAGAATTTAAATGAATAAAAAAATGTTTACTGCCATTTTTTTTTCCTGAAATTTTTTATAATAATCAAAAATTGAGAGGGGGGGGGGGGGGGAAATAGGATTGAAGGTAAAAGTGATATTATTATTATTTATTTTTTATGAAGCATTGATTTATCAGCAAACTTTTATCCCGCATCTAAATTTAACTTTGTAATATGAATGTCACAGATCTGTATGTATATCTCTTTTTTAAAATAAAGTTGAATTTCTACATATTATTTGCCATATTCATATATGTAATAATAATTGAAAAACTAAAATGATGTACAGGGTGGGACAAATCCCAAATGACTAATAAATGTGTCATTGGTGATCAGTTATTGAAGAATGATAATTATATATATATATATATATATTTTTTTTTTTAACAGTATTTTTGCTTTTCCTTCTTCCCTTTTGTATTCTGTCTGTCAAGGTAGAGAGTTTGTATCTATTGATCAGCCATGCAAGTGATACTTTAAACCAAAAATATTTCAACCAGAGTTTTTTTTGTTTTTTTTCATAATTTATTTTTATAATTAAAAATCAGTTATTTTCATAATTTTTTTCTTATTTTAAATTGAATAATTCACTTATTCAATGTAAAATAATACTTGAATGACCTGCATTAATTATAGAATAATAAAATATTGCCCCCTAGCAATTTCCAGGGGTGCAGAATATGTCCGAATGCCCGAACGAGGTTCGGGGGAAATTTAAACTAACTGGGGAAATTCTAAATATTTTTTTAAGAGAAAATAAAAAATAAAAATTTACTGCTTTGAAGTTCTTATAATATTCACTAACAGCGATATTTTTATGTTACACTGTATACTTATTCTCTTAAAGATTTATTACATAGAACAAATGACTTTGTATAGCAAAGTAGATTTTTGCATTATTGAGGGAAATTTATACTGTGTTTGAGGGAAATTTCCGAGGTCTGAACATTTTCTGCACCCCTGGCAATTTCTACGTTTTGCTGTGAGTACGGTAAAAAAAAATAGTTTATTATATCTAGCTCTTAGAAATTTTTCCTTGCAAGATATTGGAACTTTTGTCAATCCCTGTTGATGATGCAAGATTATGTACTTTTGTTATATTCTGTTTTAAAATAGCTGTCCAGAATTAAACCAGTTTGTTATTCAATAACTAACAAATATTTATAATAATAAATATTATAAATAATCAATAATAATAAATATTGTTTTGCCTAGTAAAGACCTATTTTTACTTATAATTTTAGGAAACAACGACATTGCCAGAAGTAAGTTTCAATTTACCGCAGTTGCATAATTCAAATATTATTGAACATTTCACCTTCATTGCAAAGCAACTACTCGAAGATTATGAGAATCTTCTTCAAGAACTTTTAAAATCTGATATTCCTCCTCTTCCAAAGACCTGGCTACTTAAATCAGGCTGGATGAAGTATAGTTCTGGACAATGTGAACCTGTTGAGTATCCTGAAGAATCAGCTATTGTTTTTGATGTAGAAGTTTGTATGCAAGAAGGAAATTATCCTACTATGGCAACAGCTGTTTCAAATAAACACTGGTAAATTGCATTTTTTTTTTTTTTTCTTTCTTCAAAATGTGCCAAATTCATACAAAATCAAATTGTGTGATTTAAATACCTAACAAGATACTTAAAAAAAAAGAGTATCAAATCCACCTACAGGGTGAAAATTTTCAATGTGGGTATTTTTCAAAAGAATTCGTCAATACCTTTAAAATGAAGGTTTAAATCATAGATTTGTTATATTCTGAAAGAAAGTTAAAGATTTTCTTGTATTTTTAACTAATATATATATATGGAAAAGTGTATTTTCTCTTAATTATATTGTTTAAAGACAAAATATTGATTTTCTTCATCTGCATTTATCATGGAAAATAATTTTAATAAATAATTTTCATTGTAGTAAATTTATATAAGAAAATATATTGGGTTGACCAAAAAGTAATTGCGATTTTTTCTGTATAAATAAAAGGAGAATTTTTCATGGGAAACAAATTATTTTTAAACAATATGTTGTCCATTTTGTTCGATTACTTTTTGCCACCTTTCAGGCAATTTCAAGATTCTGGATTTAAAAAAGCTTTTATCCTTTTCGGCAAAAAACTATTTAAAGAAAAATTTGATATCCTCATTAACAGTGAAGGTTCTACCATTTAAAGTGTTTTGCAAAGAACAAAACAAATGGTAGTCTGATGGTGCCAAGTCTGCTGAATATGGTGGATGTAGTAACACATCCCATCCAAGCTGCAACAATTTTTGACGAGTGACCAAACTTGTATGTGGTCTCTAGTTATATTATGGTGAAACACAACATCTTTGTTATTCGCCAATTTTGGATGCTTCTGCTTGATTGCATTATTTAATTTACTCAGTTGATGACAGTACACGGCAGAATGAATGGTTTGTTTCATTGGAAGCAATTCAAAATACACAATAACTTTGAAATACCATCAAAGTGAAAGCATAACTTTCTTTTGATGAATGTCTGCTTTTGAAGTGCTTTGGGTAGGTTCATCACACTTGTACCACAATCTTTCTCTTTCAATGTTGTTATAGACAATCCGTTTTCATCGCCTGTTGTCATACATTTCAAAAAAGGGTCATTTTCTTTATGTTTCAAGAGTGAATCGCAGATGTCAGCATGCTTAGTGAGCTGGATCTCTTTGCGCTCATGAGGCATCAAAATATCGAGCTTCATAACATATCCAAGTTGTTTTAAATGGTTTTCAACACTTGATTTCGATATTTTAAGATTCTCGACAATCTCTCGTGTCGTTAAATGTCGATTGGATTCAATCAATGCCTTTATTTTGTCGTCATCAACTTCGATTAGCCTTTCTGAGCGTGCTGCATCTTTAAGATCAAAATCACCAGACCGAAATTTAGCAAACCAATTCTGACACTGCTGTACTTTTAAGGCATGTTCCCCATATACATCATATAACTTTTTGTGAGCTTGAACAGCATTCTTCTGTTTTCGGAAGTAATACAACAAAATGTGGCAAAAATGTTCTTTTTGATTTTCCATTTTGAAATCGACACCAAACAAACAATTATTAACGAAATTGGGCACTTTTTCCCCTAAATAAAGTTTGAAGTGTCTGCTTTGAAGTTTCATAATGACATTGTAGTTTTAAAGGAAGTTAGTTGCATTTCAAAGCAGTTATCATCATCTATTAGAAAAAACGCAGTGACTTTTTGGCCAACCCAATAGAAGAAAGATTTATGATGCAGGCATGAGAATTTTCCGCAGATCCGCGATTTTCCGCTTTTTTGTGATTTTCGTTAATTTTGCGATTTTTTATTTTTTTAAAATCAAACTCCAATAATGATCAGTGTTCAAACGCTCCATGAAAAACTGTAGATTCTCAATCTTTTTCCGTCCAAAATATAAATGTCAATATTCATTTTAAACGTGCTTTATCATATTGTATAACATATAAAAGAACAGAATTATTCAATATTTCTCACTCATGTAATATTTTTTTGCCCCCCCCCTTTTTTCATCTCTAACCATCGCCAATCAAACATTCTGCGAGATTTTTGAATATTTATCCATCCACAACAAAAATGTCAATATTAATTTTAAACTTACTTTATGATATTCTAGAACCCATAAAGAAGAAGATTGTGTTTAATATTTCTCACTCATGAACTACTTTTTAACCCCCCCCCCCCTTTCCCATTCTCCACCACCAGTTAATGTTATTAAATGTTGATTGCTAGCTAATGTTTTTTTTTTTTAACACATGTTTTATTGTGCTGATGTGTTATTCTTTTAGTTTAATTTGTCACATTTAAAATATTTTGTATTGTTTTTTCCTGTGAGCATTATTTTTTTCATTTGAAATAAATTTTATGAACACATTTGTATAGTTTTCCCCGCACACGTGTTTTTCATTTGAAATTAATTTTATGAACATACGTGTTTCCTCTTTTTTTAGTTTTCTGCACTCTCATGCCTGATGATTAGGGCTGGATTATTTATCAATATATCCCCAAGTATCGATATTTTTTTAATATCCCGATAACAATATTTAAGATCTAGCTCCGCCAATATATCCCTTTAACGATATTGCCTAGTGCGCACCCGAGTGAACGAAACTCGAGCGAATGAAACCCGATCAGCCAACATACAACAGCGAACAAGACCCGAAGAAAAAAAAGCGCCGAATATCTTATTCTAATACTCATTTTCTATTTTCCTCTAATTACTCACTGATAAACTAGAAAAAATAACCCCACGCCAAACGATCTCTATTGCAATACATATACTTCCTCATTCTTCATAACCTCAAATCTAAACATCACTGCTTTAAAAAGGCCACCGCATAATAAAAAAATAAACCAGTATTTATTGAAAGCCATCTGCTTTGATTATCCCATGAATAAGCTGACTTCATTCAAGGTCACGGTTCTACCCCTTCAGAAAAAATTCATCAGACATACTCCATCCAATATCACAATCCATTCACTATTAATGCGTATTCATACCTATAATCAGCAGGTGTGTTTACTAGGAAAGAGATTTGATGTTAGTCGAAACGATATATCCCTATCCGAGATATCTATTATGGGTTCTGATATATTACACTATATTGAATTCCCACTCTACATTCATGCATATCGTAGGTGATGGAAACCACAGACAAGGCAATATGACGAATGAAAACAATATCTTCTGTTTTAGCTCCTTTCCTGCTATTGGTTCATTCATATCGGTCTATTTCAAAGTGTCGATATAAAATGGCCAATAACATGCTTCAACATGTGTTTAATAAAGATCATCAAAGCCGAACTGATACAGTGATGCCAGATTAGGGATTTTGTCCCAATTTTGGGGAGTTTTGAGGCTTCTGGGGACAATTTTGGAGACCAAATGTTTGTGGGGACTTTTTTGGGGAATTCTAAAATTTATGGGGACAAATCTGGGGCGTTTTTCAACTTTCTGTCAATGTTGGTAACATAATGATTTATCCCTATGACTAGAGACTTTCAATAGCTTTATTATTATTTGGGGATTTTTTTCAAAAATTGCCTTCATTTGGGGAAAAATCTGAGCTTAAATCATAGAAAAATCTGCTTGATATTTTTTTTTTTTTTTTGAAAAAAATTTTATTTTCCCTTTTTAGTAGAAATCAAGTTGGGGATTTTTTCGAAAAAAAAAAAAAACGTGATTTGGGGAAATTTGAAGACCTGTTTGGGGAAATAATTTTCGACCATCTGGCATCACTGAACTGATATCTACTAGAAGAGGTTTTTTGCAAATTTTCTTAGCGTTTAATAAAAAACTTCTGAAATTTAAGCAATTATGGAATGTAATGTTTTTTAATATTATTTTATTATTATTAAATATTTTGATAAAATATTTTTTTTATCAAGGCTGTACATCAGAGAAAAAATAAATGCTACATAAAAAAAGTAATAAACTATTCAATATTATATAATTCTATAAAGAAACTGTCACTGTAAAATTACTGACGATAAAACTTTATTTTACATCAGTTAGATAGCACCCTTTCTCCTTTCCCATGTTATCCAATGGGATTTTCGTTGCTTCGTTTTATAAAAATATCTCATTCCAAAATGAAGTTTTTCAAATTCTGTTTTTTGAATATTACTCTTTGAACGGGTCGCCTTTTAGCTTAGTGAGCAATTTTTCGAAAAAATTAATTTAAATATTTTATTTCAATAAGTAAATTATGGACTCTAAGTGTGATCTCTAAGTAAAATATTTAAATTTATTTTTTCGAAAAATTGCTCACTAAGCTAAAAGACGACCTGTTCAAAGAGTAATATTCAAAAAACAGAATTCGAAAAAGTTCATTTTTGAATAAAATATTTTTATAAAACGAAGCGACAAAAATCCCATTGGATAACATGGGAAAAGAGAAAGGGTGCTATCTAACTGATGTAAAATAAAGTTTTATCGTCAGTAATTTTACAGTGACAGTTTCTTTATAGAATTATATAATATTGAATAGTTTATTACTTTTTTTATGTAGCATTTATTTTTTCTCTTTCCATTTATTTATTTATTTTATATTTAAAGCCGTACATGTTAAATAAAATTGGTTTAAATGCAAAATGAGTTACTTTAAGTAACAAAATGAAACTTCAACATAATGTTGTTTAAATAATATAATTTTTATACTGACAATGTATACATACACACACACACACACACATACATATATATATATATATATATATAATATGTAATTCAAATTTCAATTATTGTGAAACTATTACGAATGTGAATTGAACATATATATTTAAAAGATATTGTAATGATTTGGTAAGAGGATACAAAAATAAAAATGACAAGTAACTGACATTTAGGATGCATATAAGAGTTTTAAGTAAAAAATATTACTCTCTACGACCAAAAAAGGTGTATTCAATGGCAATTCTGAACTATTTATAATGGCAATTCTGAACTATTTAAAATGATTTTCATTTTTATTTAATACCTACATCTTAAGACAATTTTTTGAAGCTTTATTTTTAGTACAATTATGAATTTTGATATACTTGGTACAAATAAAACACAGATCACATATTAGCTGTGTTAAAATATGATTTTAAAATAATTAAAGCTTAAAATGGGAAGAATAGAGAATAAACAATACAGAGGTATACTAAAAAGCAATAGTATAAGTTATAAGAAACACAAAATATTGATTCACTTTTTATGTTTATTTTTTTTTTTTAATGATAAAGTTATGGTAGTAACATACCAGAAAATACATGGGAAAACACTCTATACTTGTATACTTTAAAATTCGTGTGCATATGTCTTTAAAAAATAACAAATGTCTATTTTTTCCTGCCTTGAAAGAAATATCGCAATATATCACTAATATCGATATTAACTTGGTGATATATCGCGATATTTAATTTCTGATATCGTCCAGCACTACTGATGATGGCCAGTTTTCAAATTCCAATTGTAGTGTTAATTAGATGCTATTAGCAGCTTTGTATACTTAGGAGTCATCCTCTCATATACTAAAGTCAACCAATGCTTCATAAGTTCACTGTTTTGATAGAGTCAGTGTATATTATCAATATAAAATATTAATTTGTGCCAAATACCGTAATTTAGTGTATATAAGCCGCACTAGTAGATAAGCCGTAGCTTATTAAACTGTTGCGAAACAAAATAATACTCTTAGATAAACCACACTGGAAGATAAGCCGCAGCTTATGCAAGCATTGTTACGATAATGTAACAGATAAATAAAGAAACAAGTTGGCAGTTTCCTGGCATCCACGAAAATGTATAAAAAAAAAATTAATTAATTATAAATGAAAAAAAAAAAAAAAAAGCAATTATTTAAAAAAAAACAATTCTGTATAAAGAAAAATTTTCAAGCTATACCAGTATACAGATGTAATGCAACAAATATGAGAAACAAGGAAACAAGAGCAGACTCTGGGCAGATATGCAAAATCAAAAAAATAATTAATAATTATAAATAAAAGTAATAAATTATTTTAAGAGGTACTGTATAAAGAAAAAATTCAAACAAGACCAGTATGCAGCAAATAGGATGCAAAAAAATCAAAAACAAGGTAACAAGATGGCGGACTCCGGACGTATATGCAAATTACCAAAATAAGAAATTATTAATTATTAATAATCATAAATAAAAATTATAAATTTTTAAAAAAAAATTCTGTATAAAGAAATATATATATATACTAGCATATATAAATGTGAAAGAAAAACAAAAACATATGATTTATCCAAAAAATTTCACATACCGATAAAAACTACAAATGGCTGACAAAATTTGGCACTATTATTAGATAGCCTGCACTGGCAGATAACCCGCAGTCCCTAAAAGTTGATGTTTTTAAAAACAGCCTGCGGCTTATCTGTACTAAATATACAATGTTTAGAAAAGAAATATTTTGTTTTTTCTTGAATTTTTTTGATTAAAAAAAGAAGAAAAGAAAAAAAAAAAAATCGGATGTTGTCACAGAATTGCCTTTCTTTCAACATTTAGTGTCATACTTCTTTGAGATGAAAATCATCTGCATTTAGAAAATAATTTTAATGAATAATTTGTACTGCATGAATTTGTATGGGAAAATATAAAAGAAAGTTTTATGGTAGCTATAACATACTAGATTATTTATTTATTTATTTTGGTTATCATTCAGCTAATCCGGGTTGCTACGGTACCTGGAATTCAGAAAAAAACCTGGAAAACTCAGGGAATTTGAAAAACTATTAAAAACAGGGAAAATTCTAGGAATTTCAAAATTTATCACAAAAACAGGGAAAATTCTAGGAATTTCAAAATTTATCGCAAAAACAAGAAAATTCAGGAAATTTTAAAAATTTTGGAAAAACATTAGAAAATTTTTTCATAATCAAATCTTTTTTAAAATTTTAGTGCTTTATAATAAAGAAGAAAAAATCAGTTATTATTATTATTTTTTCCTTAACAAGTAAGTTAATAAAATTAATGTACCCTAGATATGTTAAATCGACTTCTAACCATGTTAGATTCTAATACTGCATGATTGTGTGTAATCTATTTTACTTTTAAAAGAGACAGGGAATTTTTTTGTTGATTTAGGTGGAAACTCTGATAAGATAAAAAAGTTACCTCGGTCTTACAAATACAAAACTTTGAATAAACACCATATAATGCAAGAACACACAACAATATTTTCGGGTCAAAAGAAAACACAACCCTTCATCAGACAAATAAAGTAGGCACGAATGTTGCAAGAAAATTGTGTCTACTTTGTTCGCCTGATAAAGAGTTGTTTTCTTTTCACTTGAAACAATTTTTGTGGGTTCTTGCATTTTATGGTGCTTATTCAAAAATTTTTACTTATTACTTAAAAACACTAGTTCTGTGTTGCTTTTTTACTATAACTATATCTAAGTTTTCTTTTGCTCTTTTTTCCCTTTTAAAGAGGAAGGGGGGGGGGGATATTTGACTTCTATTTTGTTTTATGTGAAAATAAATGAATAAATAAGTTTACATGGAATTAAAGCTAAACATGCTTTTTTTTTTTTTTTTCCCAGTGATAATTTGTAAATATTCTATGCATTAAAAGTTATTCAAATTTTTCATGTCTTTTTAAAATACTTTCTTCTTCTTATGATGTTTTAGATCAAATCTTGCAATGCATTTTCAATGTTATTGCAATTAAAATTATTATAAAATAATAACTAAAAATATTATTAATCAAATTAACTTGCTTATGTATATTTCTAGCAAAAATATTTTTGTTTGTTCCAGGTATCTATGGTGCAGTAAAAGATTAGCTGAAAATGAATTTTCGTGGTCAAAAAATGTATCTATTTCTGACTTAATTCCATTAGAAAGTACCAATACAGTGCTTCATCCAAATTGGATTCCAAGAATTATTGTTGGACACAATGTCGCATTTGATAGAGCTTTTGTTAAAGAACAGTACTTTTTAGAAGTATGTTTTTCTGTACTTTAACTGTGTTTGAAATTTCTGATTATGTAAACTGTATCTACTTCATAAACAGTTCAAAATCATTTTTGAACTAATTTTATTTGGCATACATTTCTGTGTTAGAAAAGGGTGGTTCCTCCCAGTGCAGAATTCAGGTGACACAGCAACATTGTCGCAGAAAAGAATTGTCACTTGCAGAGTGATCTGCTCATAAAAATTAAAGATATTCCTAGATTTTAGTATAAAATAGAAACCCGTGTCTTATATTTAAGAATTCTGTTACAGTCTATTAATAATACTAATATCTTTAAAATTATATGTGCATATTATGTGTAAATTAGAAAATATACTATCATTAGATAACGTGGTCTTGCATAAAAAGTTTGCATAATCGAGACTTGTCGCAGAAAGCATAAAAAGATTCTGTCATAGGAACTGTTTCCAGCCTCCCAATTTAATATTGTGACAACATTCATAAAAATTATTTTAAATTATTCAAAGAACTTATGCTTACTCTTCGAAATTTATTCAACTAATTTTAAGTAACTGTGTATACTGTGTATAAATTGTATAGACTTCAAATTGTATACTTAAATTTCACATTGTAAAAAATATTGCAATCCAACTACAAATGCACTTTGAGCCATTTTCAACTATAATCCTATTATATCCAAATCCTTTAAACAAATGGTAATTGATTTTCATACCATATCCTATACTAAACATGCTTGTATGCATATGAAAAATTTATGTTCATTTCATTTTGTTTAGTGCAATCTTAAAATGTTAAATTGTATCACAGAGAAATTTTTTCCATAGACTTAATGTATTTAAGTTCTTTTGTAGTCCTTGTACTCAAACTGTTTGTCATATCTTAATAAATGTTTTCAAGTAACATCCCTGAAAATAGGCGGCCGAGGGGTTCTGCGCTGAAAGCTGGTTGATGGGAAGTGCCGGGTTTGATCCTAGGTCGCGCTCATCGACCTATCCATTTGGAATTTTCCAGGGTTTTGTCCGAAACTTGCATAAATACAGGCTAGAACCCCTTAGAAAGACCCCCATTGAGGGCATTCCACGTTTAGGCCTAGGACCCAAGCATAGTCAGTCGGCTTTTCAACCCTACAACCAACCAACCCTAAAAATAGCTTTGTGATTTAAAATACCAAACATGGACTTCTGTTAATATTTATTTTTGAGTTATACTGATTAGATTACAGACTCATGCACAGACTAACTGCTAACAGCTGATTTTCTTTATTCAGCACACCTGAAAATGTGTAATTATATCAAAAACTTATTTTCAAAAATTTAACCGTAAAGCGATACATTTTTTTAATCATATATGGATAAGAAAAAGTAAAAATGAATAAATAAAATATTGAATTGAATATCAATAATTGTAAAAATAAAATATATCTTTTTTTTTTTTTTTTTTTTTTTAAAGTTTAGTTGTATGTATTTATAACTTTGTCTTATTATCAGTGGGAAAAAAGAAAAATATATATTAGTTAACGTAGTGATAAACAGTTTTATCTTTCTAATCCAGAATAAGAGTAAGATATGGAATTAAAAAATAAATAAATAAATTTTGAGTTTCCAAAATTTTGCTTGTCAATTCACATTGTATAATTATCTATGTCATATCTTTAGTGTCTTTATTATAAAAGACATATATTTAGATAATACCTAATGTTTTTTTTTCCTCTTAATTCTTTATTAGCTATAATAAATTTTTGACTAATGAATACTATTTATTTTCCAGAACCTTTTAAATATTACTGCTACCTGGAAAATATCAAGATTTTAATTAGTCTTTTTCTCATCTGATGAAAAGTCTGACTAGCCTCTAGTCTTTTTGTAGTATCTGAGTAAGACCTGAAAAGTCTAATTATATCAAAAACTCATTTTTAAAAGTTTAACTTCAAAACAATACATTCTTTATCATATATGGGTAAGAGAAAGTAAAAACGAATAAATAAAATATTGAATTTAATATCAACGATAAAAAAGTTTTGTAAAAATACATTTAAAATGTAGTTTTTTTTTTTTTTTTTTTTTTTTCTAGTTTAAGGGCCCCCTTCACTTACCGTCACCGGAAGTCCAAGCTAATGTTATTCTATGGGAAATTTCCTTTACTTATAGCTCATTAACTAATACATATTTTTAAATTCTGTTTTCACATTCAGAAAATTCACAACTGTTAAATTGATGGACTTTTTTTAAAAACGAATTTTTTTAATGTTTAATATTTTATTTCTAAACTGCAAAATGAAAAATTTTGCATATTGAAAATTTGCATTTTTACAGCTTTAAAATAAAATATTAAAAAAAAAAATTCGTTTATAAAAAAGTTCCGTCAATTTAACAGTTATGAATTTTCTGAAAGTGAAAACAGAATTTAAAAATATGTATTAGTTAATGAGTTATGAGTAAAGAAAGTTTCCCATAGAATAACATTGGTTTGGGTTTCTGGCAACGGTGAGTGAAGAGGACCGTTAATTGTATGTTTTTATAACTTTGCCCTGTGAGTAATTATCATTAGAAAAAAAATATATATTAGTCAACTTTGTGATATTGTATTGAAAGAAATAAACAGTATTATCTTATTAATCCAGAATAAGAGTAAGATATAGAATTAACAAAAAAAAAAGAAAAAAAGTTTACATACTCAATGTCCAAAATTTTTGTTTTTTAATTCACATTGTATAATTATCTTTATCATAAAAGGCAAATATTTAGATAATACCGTAATTTTTTTTTTTTTTCTTAGTTCTTCTTTATTAGCTATAAAAATTTTTTGACTAATATTATTTATTGCAAAATTTAGCATGTGCTATTAGTTTTGAACCTACACTATTTTCCAGAACGTTTTAAATATTAATGCTAGCTGGAAAAATCTTAAATTTTTATTAGTCTTTTTCTAATCTGATGGAAAGTCTGACTAGCTTCTAGTCTTTTTGTAGTATTAGAGGGGGAGAGAAGGCTGAGGGCCTGGACCCCAAACTATTTATATATATGTGATTGTTTCTATTTATATAAATGTGATTGAATTATGAGATTGGGTTATGAAAGGAAGGGTGTTTAATTTTGCTTTATTAATGGGATACATAAAGAGATATGCAGTCCAAGCTATAGATTGCTAATTAAGTGGGGAGTTCACTTTTAGTCCCCGAAAATAATATGAAGTAGCTGTCGACTTCTGTACACCATTGGTTTGCTGTGGACCCTAGAGAGCCGCAAGTTTTTTCAGCATTAGTTATGGGACAAAAAAGCTGTGGGACAAAATTTGTTTGTATCTTCACTTTCTATTCTACAAATTCTCTCTTCTAATTGGTTAATTATCTTATGACAAACAGTTTAGCGTGGTTTCTAGATATTCAGGAATTACTTAAAATGCAAGGGTTAACCAAAGACACATGCAAAAACACATTTTTTCAGATTTTGTGTCATAGTCTTGCCATGAAAGTAAGTCTACAGGGGAAATTTACAATTTATTAGCAATCTATAATTTTGAATAGATTTATAATTTTTTAATAGGTTTTTTTCTTAAATTATTTTATATCCTTTTAGTTATGCAAGTGGAAAATAGAAAATTAATTATTAAAGATGTTTTTGGTAATACTTGTTGATGACTTCATGGTAATTGTAGCTTTATCACCATGCTGGTGTGAACCTAATTATTTTACATAATCTTTAAATTTTTCTGTTTTTTATGCTGAGCATAATATATTCAGCTTACTTGTTTTTGCTTATAAATAATATATCTGTTTTTATAGCAAACTAAAGCAATGTTCCTTGATACAATGTCACTGCATATGTGCGTTTCTGGTTTAACTGGAATGCAGAGAGCAATGTCTATAGCTACAAAGAGAAATCCTGATATGAGGTCTCCCAATTTTTTCACTGTCTTGGTAAGAATTTTTTCCGTGCTACTTTATTTCATGAGTATGTTGTAGGCATTTCTTAAGTCTGAATAAATCAAGATTTAAAAAATGCAAATTATGAATAAATACATTTCTTACTTTATATTATAGACATTTATCAATCTTATTTTCAAGGGAGAAAAATAGAAAATAATAATAATAACATATTTCAAAATTTTGTCATGTGTGCCTTTTATTTCAATTACTGCGTGATAGAAAAAGACTGACTTAATGCTGAAATGATTAAAGTTATACACCAATTAGATTCGTCATTTCATCTTTTCCATGCAATCTTATGAGATTTAATTGATATTGCTTTTTATTTTATAGATGAGATACATTATTAAAAAAGTAATTCTCTAAATTCTCCCCTTCCTCCCCCCCCCCCCCGATTTTTTTAATTTGACACTTTTTATCTTAATGAGCAACTAAATATATATATATATTTTTTTTTTTTTTTTGTGATGAAAAATAAGATCTTTGAGTTTCAAACATGAAATTAAAAAAAATAAATAAATAAATAAAAATAAAATTGTATGTATCTTTTAGATTTTGACTTAGATAAAAGGAAACAAATTCAAATTGGGAAATTAAAAAAAATAATAATAATAATTTGGAAGATGACATTTTTTTAATTAGTATCCTATCCATAAAATTTAAAACAGTGGCAGCCCCATGGAATTATATGAGAAATGACGAACCTGGTTGATGTACTGCCTCAAGTATATGCAGAATAAAAAGTATCTACAGTAGGTAAACTTCCTAAGAAAGGAGTCTTAAGCAGAAGAATATTGTTTCATTCAAAACCTTCCCTTTGAGAAAATACATCTTAAAAGCAGAGGTCAAAATTAGAATCAGCAAGTTGGGTGCCAAATGGCAACTAACATTGTTTTCTTAGTTGCCATTATATTTGCACTAAGGTGCCATTTTAAAATTGTTATTTACACGTAGAAAAATTTGCATAAACACTGTACTTGAACTATAATTATTTTATCTAGTTAGTTTTTTAATTTTAAAAATGTGCCAGTGCTAATATTTTTATAAGAAAGTTGGAAATTTAATTCTACTATTAAAACAGGAATAAACTACTACGTCAGAAACGCCAAAGAAAAAATATTGAGGTGCATACAGCTGTTTCGGTAGCCTAAAGCATACCGTCATCAGTGCAAAAAGAATTCTGAATCTTGAGAAGTGCTCGTATATATAGGAGAGGGACCGGATTTAGATACGAGCACTTCTCAAGATTCAGAATTCTTTTTGCACTGATGACGGTATGCTTTAGGCTACCGAAACAGCTGTATGCACCTCAATATTTTTTCTTTGGCGTTTCTGACGTAGTAGTTTATTCCTGTTTTAATATTCCAACGCCAAGTCTCCTGCTATTATTAATTCTACTATATTTTGTTACTAGTGCATTTATTTTCATTGCACATTATAATTGCACACTAAAGGGGAAAAAGAATGCTAGGCGTCAAAGTGATGACTAGGTATAAAATTGTGGTTGTCAAAATGAAATATTTAGTTGCAAAATACAACTAATGACTGCTAATTTCGAGCCCTACTTGTAAGTACAGCTGAACTTAGATCAATGATAATTGGTACTGCAAACATTTGACAGAGTTTTCATGTTTGCTACAGTTCTGCTTTTTTTTTCCCAAGGGAAAAGAATGGAATTGTATTGTGTATGGTTTTCCCATAGTTTTTATTGCTTCAAAATCCTGATTTTTACGGTTCATTTCAAAGGACTTATAAAAATTTCTTATTTTCACCAAAAGTCATAAAAAATTATATATTTTATTTTTCCTTGAAAATAATGCATAATTTTTAACTGATGCAATTTCTTTTAGATATTTCTTTATCTTCGATATTCTCTTCGATATTTCTTTATCCCATATTAGCACCAGAGCTTATTAAAATAATATGTATTATTAAATATTTATTATAATAATTCTAGAAATCTCTAAATGGTACTACATGAAATACAGAATAAAAATGTTGTGTCATACCAATTTTATGCGAATATTTCAAAAAAAGCATAATGCTTTTCAGCAATTACAGAAAATCTGAAAAATATTTTCTTTTTCAACCAGAGAGTTAATCTTTCTCCATATGCAACACATTAGGCAATTAATACATAATGATAACAGTTTCCATGTGTGTATCTATGGCTTTCAAATGAATGAACCGATTTCAGTGTATTACTATACTGAAAGCTGATTTAACTGAGAAGGTTCTTAATTATGTTTGACATAAAATTGTTTGATAGATTTAATATTATTATTTTATTTATTTATTTTTTTATTTTTTTTTCAAGTCATTTTTCATTTTAAAATTTACGAACTGTCACTCTTTCAATTTCCAACTCATGTTACACAATAAGTTGTTTATTTATTTATTTTTATTAAAGTATAGCGAAGCTTTAAAAAAAAAAAAAAAAAAAAAAAAAAAAAAAAAAAAACATAAATTTTCAACCAATTTTGACAAGAATTAAAAATTTAAAAACCACGTGCGAAATAACTATTTAAAATAGTAAAATCCGCTGTAAAAGGCACGTTAAAAATATTTAAAAGAACTTTAAAAGGTCAAAAAACAGTTAGACAACATGTTTCGTGCTTATTTACTAGCACATCATCAGGTCTCGTTAGTTAATGAAAGCCACCGAGCTTTATCTTGTTGTTCTAAGAAAGGCTGCCATAGGGTTGCTAAGTCTTTACTCTGATTCTCGTTGATGCATTTATCGCCAAATTTCCAAATCATGATCTTTTCGTATATGTCTAATGTGTATTCGGTGTGGGGGGTTGCTAGAATTTTACTTTCCTCCCACTTTGGCTGGGCTTCTTTATTGTCGAGTAAAAGTTGCTTTAATGCCGTGTTTCCGTACAATGATTTAATGGAATGTTTATGTTCTTTAATCCTTTTACTCAAATTGCGCTTTGTTTTGCCAATATAATAAGATGTTATATTATTGATTGAGATGGGGATTGCATATACGCCGCCAACTTTTGTTTTTTTGTCACGATCGGATATTATCAGATTTTTCAATGTTGAGGTTTTAAATGCAATATTATATCCAATATTTTTAAATTGTCGTATTACGGGATGGAAACCTTTATTAAATGAGATTGCGCCAATAAATCTACTAGTTTCGTTTCCAGTTTTTAGATTTGTATTGTTAAGCCGGTTTATTATTCTGCATTTCAACTTATTAAATATTGTGATATTGTAACCTTGATTAAGCATAGTCTTTTTAATTAAGTTTAATTCTTTATCTGAGGAGGATTTATAGGTGCAATGTGTGAAGGCTCTATTAATTAATGGTGTAATGGCGTTGAAAAGTAGTTGTTTAGATGTGTAAGAGTTAACAGGTGCTATGGTGAGGGGGGATGTTGGTTTGTGATAAACTTCAGTCCAGATAGTACTATTATCAGGAAGTATGCGTTTAGCACCTACTCTTGGTGAAATAACCATGCAACATATTGAGAATACAGTTTTAACAAATAGCATACTTAAACCCTCCTTCTATAAGAGATATGTAGATGACATCTACATAATTTGGGAATATACACATAATAGCCTTCTAACCCTAGTAAACAATATGAACAACATTTTTGATTCTGTAAATCTCACAATCGAGAAAGAAAAAGATAGAGTCATACCGTTCCACGATGTATTGATACATAGAAATCATGATAATAGTACTATCTGGACTGAAGTTTATCACAAACCAACATCCCCCCTCACCATAGCACCTGTTAACTCTTACACATCTAAACAACTACTTTTCAACGCCATTACACCATTAATTAATAGAGCCTTCACACATTGCACCTATAAATCCTCCTCAGATAAAGAATTAAACTTAATTAAAAAGACTATGCTTAATCAAGGTTACAATATCACAATATTTAATAAGTTGAAACGCAGAATAATAAACCAGCTTAACAATACGAATCTAAAAACTGGAAATGAAACTAGTAGATTTATTGGCGCAATCTCATTTAATAAAGGTTTCCATCCTGTAATACGACAATTTAAAAATATTGGATATAATATTGCATTTAAAACCTCAACATTGAAAAATCTGATAATATCCGATCGTGACAAAAAAACAAAAGTTGGCGGCGTATATGCAATCCCCATCTCAATCAATAATATAACATCTTATTATATTGGCAAAACAAAGCGCAATTTGAGTAAAAGGATTAAAGAACATAAACATTCCATTAAATCATTGTACGGAAACACGGCATTAAAGCAACTTTTACTCGACAATAAAGAAGCCCAGCCAAAGTGGGAGGAAAGTAAAATTCTAGCAACCCCCCACACCGAATACACATTAGACATATACGAAAAGATCATGATTTGGAAATTTGGCGATAAATGCATCAACGAGAATCAGAGTAAAGACTTAGCAACCCTATGGCAGCCTTTCTTAGAACAACAAGATAAAGCTCGGTGGCTTTCATTAACTAACGAGACCTGATGATGTGCTAGTAAATAAGCACGAAACATGTTGTCTAACTGTTTTTTGACCTTTTAAAATTCTTTTAAATATTTTTAATGTGCCTTTTACAGCGGATTTTACTCTTTTAAATAGTTATTTCGCACGTGGTTTTTAAATATTTAGTGAAACTTACAATGTCTGTGAAACAAGTCTTTTCTCGACAAAAAGTAGCATTTGCTCGCAAACTTCTACATTTGGCCTTTTTGAAAGACTGCCGTAACCTTAATATCACTCCACATTTCATCCAAATCAAGTCTGCTAAACGTAATTTTCCTGCTTTTAAGCATATTATCAACACTGCTGAGAAAAAAATCCTACGACAATATATTCGGCGAACTAGATATGAACTGGCTAATACTGAACTTAATCTTTACTACTTACATTTGGAACTTAGCAATATCCTTATGCCTCTACAATTCGATTCTATTTTGCGTACAATTGAACTGAAACATATATAAGATGGATGCAATACTAGACTAAGACATAAGAAGAAGCTCGATAACCTTCTGGCCGAGGCCGGTAAATTACCAAACGATAAACATGAAACCAACAAATTCATCAACTTAACCAGTTACCAGCCTACACCTAAAGAAGTAGTCTTACTAAATCAAGGACCTAAGTTTTGCCCCGATATTGGATTGAACTTTGAGAACACCATTGCTGAGTTTGAAAACTGCCTTAATAAAATCCCCCCCTCACTTCAACCATCTCTACGTGGCTTTATAATTTGGAAATGCATACAAATACAGCGGAAGGAAGAAATCAATAAACATTCTCTGATACAGCAAAAGAAGATACTCAAGAATTTGCATAATAATAAAGAATTTAGAATACTTGTAGCAGATAAAGCATCTAATTTTGTACTCATTACTAATGAAGATTTTCAAGCTAAACTTAATGATGTCCTAGTTGAACTCAACGCAATAACAGTGAACAAAGATCCAACTGATACAATAAAAAACTCTATGACTAAACTGGCAAAAGACTTTCCTGAATACAAGAAAGATTTCTACCAATTCCCCCTTTATACATCCGTACCGCCTATGTTCGTTAAAATCAAAACACATAAAATTTCAATGCCTCTCCGACCAATCGTAAACAAAAGAATATCACCAGTCTACTTTCTCGAAAAATTTATTAATAATTTACTTAAACCGCTTATAAACGACTCGCCATATGTAACCGTTTCAAGTTTGAATTTTTTAGAAGATATCCATAAAATTAAACTACAACCTACTGCTAAATTCTACAGCTTAGATGTAAAGTCTCTTTACCCATCAGTTCCACTTAATGCAGTTAAAGATATAATTATTGACAAGTGCAATAATCACAATAACTTAAGTAAGCATGTTAAATTCATAGAAGCCAGTTTAAACCTGATATTTAAAACCAATCACTTTAGAGTTAATAACACTATTTATCAACAAACCACAGGTACACCAATGGGATCATGTTTAGCACCTACTCTTGGTGAAATAACCATGCAACATATTGAGAATACAGTTTTAACAAATAGCATACTTAAACCCTCCTTCTATAAGAGATATGTAGACGACATCTACATAATTTGGGAATATACACATAATAGCCTTCTAACCCTAGTAAACAATATGAACAACATTTTTGATTCTGTAAATCTCACAATCGAGAAAGAAAAAGATAGAGTCATACCGTTCCTCGATGTATTGATACATAGAAATCATGATAATAGTACTATCTGGACTGAAGTTTATCACAAACCAACATCCCCCCTCACCATAGCACCTGTTAACTCTTACACATCTAAACAACTACTTTTCAACGCCATTACACCATTAATTAATAGAGCCTTCACACATTGCACCTATAAATCCTCCTCAGATAAAGAATTAAACTTAATTAAAAAGACTATGCTTAATCAAGGTTACAATATCACAATATTTAATAAGTTGAAACGCAGAATAATAAACCGGCTTAACAATACGAATCTAAAAACTGGAAACGAAACTAGTAGATTTATTGGCGCAATCTCATTTAATAAAGGTTTCCATCCCGTAATACGACAATTTAAAAATATTGGATATAATATTGCATTTAAAACCTCAACATTGAAAAATCTGATAATATCCGATCGTGACAAAAAAACAAAAGTTGGCGGCGTATATGCAATCCCCATCTCAATCAATAATATAACATCTTATTATATTGGCAAAACAAAGCGCAATTTGAGTAAAAGGATTAAAGAACATAAACATTCCATTAAATCATTGTACGGAAACACGGCATTAAAGCAACTTTTACTCGACAATAAAGAAGCCCAGCCAAAGTGGGAGGAAAGTAAAATTCTAGCAACCCCCCACACCGAATACACATTAGACATATACGAAAAGATCATGATTTGGAAATTTGGCGATAAATGCATCAACGAGAATCAGAGTAAAGACTTAGCAACCCTATGGCAGCCTTTCTTAGAACAACAAGATAAAGCTCGGTGGCTTTCATTAACTAACGAGACCTGATGATGTGCTAGTAAATAAGCACGAAACATGTTGTCTAACTGTTTTTTGACCTTTTAAAATTCTTTTAAATATTTTTAACGTGCCTTTTACAGCGGATTTTACTCTTTTAAAAAGAATTAAAAATTTGCCGTAAATATTAATTATGAGATCACAGTCCAAAAATCTCTAAATTCTGTTGAAAATTAGAGATTGAATGGAAAAACAAAATTTAATTAAATGCCATGCATTGACATTTTATAATTTGCAAGCTAGCATTCTGTCAACTGAAAATTACAGATTAAAAAAAAAAAATAATAATACTATTTACAGATAAATGCCCATACTAGAGATTTAACTTTCAGACTCTATAAAAAATACAATAGTAAGTATTTAATTTTAAATGTAGATCAAAACTTGAAAAACCCTTGCACTTTCAAAATGCGGTATTGTTTCTCATAATACTCTCACCGTACTTTATTTATTTGGCTTTTTACACGTGTATTATCCCAAATTAGAGATATGTACACTTGGGACACCCTTGAATTCTTATGCCCACACCATATTTAATCTACTTAACTTGAAGACATCATATTTTTTTTTATTATTATTATTATTTTATCATCACATCAGTATTAGGATGGGAAAAGTTTCAAATTTTACAACAGAGGCTGAGGGTAATAACTTCAAAATTCATTTGTTTGTAACTTTCTACTGACCTACTAACTTCAAGTGTAAATTGTTATTCTTGTGCTATTTGTTTATTTCTTCAGCATTAACTTGGGGCACTACACTGTCCCAAGTTAAATACATGTTTGCTATTTTTGAAAAAAATTACATATTTTAAATATGCATGCTTTAATCATGGAAAGAATCATGTGGCTTGATTTAGAACCTAACCAAGCTTATGGGCATATCATTTCACTAAACTTCATACCCTAAAGATATTAGTGCACTCTCAGCAATTAAAGTTGTTTTAACGTAAAGAATATCAGTTTGAGAAGAAGAAAAAAACTTTAAATAATCCTTAAATTTGTGAACATAAGCAAAAATACATCATTAATCTTTTATGACCATGTAAATGCTACTCTCAGCTGTTACTTTATTTTCCAAGTTTTCCAACCTCAAAAAGTAAAAACTAGTTGGCATAGGTGGACTCTGCTCAGTTCCCCATCATATTTATGTTCTCATAAATTTCTAGTGCGAGACATATTATAATCAAGTTAAAAGAAATGAATATGACCAAAGCTTGATACAGTGACAGAATGAAATTCCCACCTAATAGGCTATCCACCGTTCACTTGGATATATTTATCTCATTCTAATCTATTAATTTATTTTGTCAGGGCCGATTCCATTGTTTAGTTTTCATGCTACTGTTTCCAGTGCAATAATCCTCAAAATTCATATTTATATGAAAAATTTACAACTTCGATATGTTGATAAAATCGTAAATTACGAATAATTTACGAAATTTTCCTATTAGAATATTTGTATTCAATCATGTTCAAAGAAATATCACAAATGTAATTTTGAAGTTGTCTAATGTATTTATGATCCTCAAAATGGAAGTTTATACTCAATTTTGCCTTATTCTGACATGTTAAGTAAATCGTAAATTCCAAATAACTTACGATTTTTTTTAATTGGAAAAATCATAGTCTATGATATTCATGCCAGTATCCTAAATAATATTTCGAAAGTGGTTTGACATCTTTACGATGAAAATATCCCTCAAGATTGACGTTTATGTGAGATTTTGCTATATTCTGCCATGTTAAGAAATTCGTAAATTTCCAATAACTTATGAAATTTTAATATTCGAAAATTCATAGTCATTAATATTCATGCCAGTCTCCTAAATAATATTTCAAAAGTAGTCTGACATCTTTACGATGAAAATCTCTCTCAAAATTGACGTTTATGTGAAATTTTGCCCTATACTGCCATGTTAAGAAATTCGTAAATTTCTAATAACTTGCGAAATTTTCAAAGTAGCATATTTATAGTTACTGATGTTCATTCCGGCATCAAAACCGATATTTTAAAACTGGTTTGACATTTTCACAGTAAAAAGTTTCCATTTAATGCACGTTTAAGTGAATTTTTGTCCTATTCTCCCATGTTAAGAAAATCGTAAAATTCTCATAACTTACGAAGTTTTTTAGTTCGAATGTTGCAAATGAATAGGGTTCTTGCCAGTATCGAAAGTAATATTTTAAAACTGATCTGACCTCTCTGCGATCATTTGTTCGTGAGATATCATGTTAACAGACTAACAAACTAACGGACTAACACACTGACCCACTAACAGACACCCTACAGACAGACACCATACAAATTTTGTCATTTTCGGATTCCTCACACCTGAAAACGTATAAAAAAGTTTAAAAACCGAGGTCGAAAATTTTCACGATTACCTAAGTTCCCCATACCTATAGTATGATGGGGAACTAACTTTCCTTTTGTTCCAAATTAGGTTCATGTGTTAAGTATGATTTTCGACTATACATTCAAGATCGGGGTTATTTAAAAAGCTAGCTTTACATTTGTTTTAATTACTTCTTTCATTTAAGTCAGAAACTTCCATCTAATTTCTGATGTAATTTATCCTTCTACTTTTCTTCTTATTGTGTTTATTAGTACATCTTTCAATGTTTTATTATGTTGCTTATATAATTTACATTTTTATAAATGCCATTTTAATTATATTGTGAAATTTCTGGTTCATGTATAGTATGCACACAGATATGAAGACAAATCCATGTATAAAGTAGTAAAACCTTCAATATTCCTTTTTTTTTTTTTTTTTTTTTTTTAATAACTTGTGATATTTTTTTTTTTTTTTGTACATATTGTTGGCTGCAAATCTCATCAAGATGTAATAAAAATAATAACAAATATCAACCAATTATTCGCTCCTACGTGGGTGTCATCCTAAAAGCCAAACTTGATTGGCTGCTGCCCTGAGAGCTACTGTGCCCCTGTGTGTGCGCCATTGGAGCCCTCCACTTCTATCTTAACTCTTAACTAGAGAGTATTATGTTTTATGCCCCTCGGCATGTTTTGGACCCTCGTCCACGATTTGTTAAATAATAATAAAATTTTATTTTTATACATTTAGTAATTTAATACAAAAACT
This sequence comes from Salticus scenicus, assembly GCA_963930645.1. Lineage (NCBI taxonomy): Eukaryota > Metazoa > Arthropoda > Arachnida > Araneae > Salticidae > Salticus > Salticus scenicus. The sequence goes on from OZ005656.1 coordinate 244,489,487, forward strand.
TCATACTACAGTCCATTGTTTTTAAAACTATAATGGACGTCTACATACATATTTATCTTGATGTAAGATTTTTTGTAGAGTTTTATACATTTTTATTGACAGAACTAATGTTATTATTTATAATTTTAGGGCTGGTCTGATATTAGCTCTTTAAATAACTTGGCAGATGTGTTTAAATTATACTGTGAAGAAGAATTGGAAAAAACTAAAAGAGAGATTTTTGTATCAGGTTCTCTTGCTGATGTAAAAGAAAATTTTCAGGTATCCTTAAAATTTTATTTTTAAAAAATTTGTTCTATGTTTATGTTGTTTTTTGTTTTAATTATAATATTGATAATTGAGTTATGATTGTATGCCGGTTGTTGCAAACATTTTTATGCAGCACTGTAAAAGAGCCTTCATTTTTTCACTGGACACCTGTTGTTATAAAACACACACACACACACACACATATATATATGTATTTATAAATGTATCAGTTTTGTTTTGTATAAATTAAAATGCATAGAAAATTATCGCACTTGAAAATCATAATGTTTCTATATTCTTCTTTCTTTATGCTCCGATTAAAAAGAAAAGAAAAACATAGTTGCTAGATATACTATTTTCCATTTGAAACAAGCTGTAGTGATTTCATAGCTATAAAAGCATATATTTAAAAAAGTTAAAACGTGAACAGACATGCAGACTGATGATCTTGTAGTTATAAACAACTTTCAGTGTTGATAAACAATATTAAAAATCTGAAGTGACTGCACTCAACTGTCCGAGCATTAACTAATTAATGGTTATTTAAATGAAGTAAGAGAAGCAAGCCTGACATCAGTCAGCTTAATCGAATAAAACATTTAACGCTATTGAACCTCAAATAATTTGACTTCATAGTTCATAACAATAAAGACTTTTTCATTGTGTCCTTGTAAAAAATCTATAATTGCTAGATTCACCAAAATGTATACATTTTGTGCGATGGTGACCTGTAACATGTGTGTAAATTTTCAGCTTAATTGGGTAAGGCATTCAGACACTATCACATTATAAATAATTTTAGTCCATTGGCCAGCTTTGTGTCACTGTAAAAAAAAAAAAAAAAAAAAAAAAAACTATAAGTGCTAGATTCACCAAAATCTATACAGTCTGTGCAATAGGTATATAAATTTTCAGTGCATATGAATAAGGCATTTAGACGCCATTAAACTTTAAATAATTTGAGCTTATACACCATAATGACAAAAAACTTCTTTTGTGTTTTTGTAAAAAAATTATAAATGCTAGATTCAACCAAAATCCCCTGCAAAACATCTTCTTTCGCAGGACTTTTATACGACATCTTTAGAATAAACTGTGGATAAGTGTGTTTGTAGGGTATACAATTTGTTTTACTGTGACCTATAACTTGCTTACCAACTTTCAGTTTATTCGAAGAAAGCATTGAGACTGTATCATGTTCACACACACACATACATACATACATCACGAATAATCATTCCAAATTGTAGTTATCTCTAAAAGGAAAGCACCTGATAAGTCCAAAGTTTGAGGGGTTTCATTTTTGTGTACCATGAGCAGGCCACTGTTTTACATTATAGTAGAAACAGTAATTATAGAAAATAGTCGTTAAAATACATCTCTGTTGAAGCATATAGATATCTAACAATCCCTTTAACATGCTTAAAATAAAATATTCCATTTGATTAGTTCACATATAACTAAGCAATTGAACAACTTTCTTTGAAACCTTTAACTGTAAAAAAAATCTTCTATATTAATTTTTAAAGAATTAGGATCTGCAGTAATACCTGACTGCAGTTTGGGATGTTAACGCCATTATAAGCGTAAGATGGTGAATCTTTCTAATATCACTGTAAAATTATGCTTTGGGCTCACTTTGGCTCATTTCTTAGAAATCTCATTCCTTTTAGAATTTTATTTTTACTTTCCGAACACTATAGTGAGGAAAGTATTGTAATCATGTCAAAAATCCGAATTGGAGATTTTGATGTTTCTATACGTTTCGAGGTCCCCTGAGTCCGTTTCCACTATTTTTGAGATGATGTATGTATGTATGTGTGTATGTGTGTATGTATGTGTGTATGTCTGTGAGTGAACACGCTAGCGTCTAAATGCTTTGTTCGAATAAGCTGAAAGTTGGTACGTATGTTGTAAGTCACCATAGTACGAACCCTATAGATTTTGGTGAATCTAGCACTTATAGTTTTTTTACAGGGACACAAAGAAAAATTCTTTATCATTATGGCCTATGGGAGCAAAATCTTAAAAAGTGCGATAGCATCTAAACGCCTTATTCAATTGAGCAAAAACTTTATACACATATTATAGGTCACAGATACTCAATCTGTATAGATTTTGGTGAATCTAGCACTTATAGTTTTTTTTACAGGGACACAAAGAAAAATTCTTTATCATTATGGCCTATGGAGCCAAATTCTTAAAAGTGTGATAGCGTCTAAACGCCTTATTAATCTGAGCAAAAAATTTGTACACATGTTATAGGTCACATTTGCACCAACGTTATAGATTTTGGTGAATCTAGCACTTACAGTTTTTTTACAGGGACACAAAGAAAAATTCTTTATCATTATGGCCTATGAGACCAAATTTTTAAAAGTGCGATAGCATCTAAACGCCTTATTCAATTGAGCTGAAAATTTGTATGAATATTATAAATCACTGTTGCACTAACTATAAGCATTTTGGTGAATCTAGCATTTATAGATTTTTACAGAGACACAACGAAAAATTCTTTATCATTATGATCTAAGGGCTCAAAGTTCAGTAGCGTTAAATAAAACCTCGTGTGATATATGGAGAAAAATACTCAAACACTCTATTATGGTTTTCTCTCTTTTGTTTGTTTAGCAACTCCTCTTTCTTTATTTTATCTACAAAACTGTTAGTTACTCAATGTTCGGAAAGTCGAGTGGAGTGGAGTCACTCCAGATTTTTTTTCCCGCTTATTTTCTTTTCTCTGTGATCATATTTTTAACTGGTACGAGACTTTTCACCTGTTGTCTATTTTGTGATTTTTTATTTTATTTTATTTATTTATTTATATATATATTTTTTGTGGGCTTTAGGGGAAAATTTAATTTATTTTCCACATATAGATATGGCGTTCCTTTCTATGTCAAATAACATTTAGAAAAAAAAAAAAAATCAAGTAAGAAAAATAAATTTAATTTAAATGTATTTTTCAATTGATCATTCAATTATAAGAATATTTACCACTTAATGTTATAAATTGTGTCAGTTTCTTATTTAAATTTATTTTAAAGAAAAGGATTATTTGACTATACCAAACTTTTAATACCTTACAAAATCCTTTTTTCATACTAGCAATCAATTTCAGACATCTACATGACCATCTTCAGAGCTATGTACTTTTACAACGTCGTTCTTCACGAGGAAACTTCGTTGTTTACGTCGTTGGGGAAACTTGATGTCGTTGTTTCATTTCACTTTGTTTTTTATTTGGGTTGGCCTCTTGTAGGAATTGTTGCCAGACTGTAGGAATGAGGTAGTGCTCTCGGTCGTTCACAGCGTAGTTATTGGTTATTGAAATAATAACCAATCAACGACAACGACATCAAGTTTCCCCAACGACGTAAACAACGAAGTTTCCTCGGGAAAAACGACGTTGTAAAAGTACATAGCTCTGAAAATGGACATGCAGATGTCTGAAATTAATTGCTAGTATGAAAAAAGGATTTTGTAAGGTATTAAAAGTTTGGTATATATCAGTTTCATTTAAAAATTTTATGTTGACTGAATTTTTGTTATTTTATAGGATTTAGCTACATATTGTGCAACTGATACATTAGCAACCTATAAGATACTAAAAAAAGTTATGCCCATGTTTTATGAAAGGTATTTTCTTTGCTATTTCTAACATTCTGAATGTACATAAATGCAGGGCTTAATTTCTAATTTTAAAAAATCTAGTGTGTAACAACCGTACAACTTCCATTACCTACTGTAACTTGTATACTTTTTAGAGATAATGTCGTCAGAGGACATAAATTTGACCTAACAAATTAAACACCTAGAAATTTTCCTGTGATAGAAAACTGATACATGTGTAAAGACAATATAAACAAAAATGGCATAGCAAGCTTAAAAAATAAATAATATATATATATAAATCGTTAGAGCTGTATTTTTAAACACCAAATACCAGGATCTAAAATTGCCTACCTAATCAGGATGACTGTCAGTTTTCGTGTAATAACCAAGTAATACATGTGAAAGGATATCTAAAAAGAGGTTTATGTAGCAATTAAAAAAAAAAAATCGTCAGAACTGTTTTTGAGTCATTGATTTTCACCAAAACTTGGCAAACTCAATTGTTGACCAAAAAACAACTATTACACAAGAAAAGATATTCAAAAGAGAGTTAATATGGCGAGTTTGAAAAAAATCTGTACAGCCATTTTAAAAGGAACACACTTGCAAGACCTTAAATTGATTTACTTATACAGGATCAGTTTTCATGAACTAACCAACTATTGCATATGAAAAGGCATCTTATAGAGTGTTTATATAGTAAATTCGAAGAAAATCATTAGAGCCATTTTTGAGATACCGTCCTACAATCCCACTTCCGATTTCCAATGTCCCACTTCTAATTTTCCAGTTTTCACCAAAAGTTAAAAAAATAATCTGTACACTAGGCCTGTCTCCATTCTGTAGGTTCGTCATTCTATCTTTATTAATGGGCTCTTCCCACCATCGTCTGCTCAATCACGTGATAGAGGAAAACGAATAGTCGAATTCTGAGAATTGAATTCAATTAAATATTGTTCTTAAGAACAAAAATTTTAATATTTGATATAAAATAAAATAAAAGTAATATTGTGCATTTGTAAACAGTAGAATAATTGTATTTGTAAATTTAATAATTTTTAAAAAACATTTTATGTGTTTATTTATTTTTACCTATAAGAATCGATTTTTGTATATTGTAATGTAACTGTAACATTAACTGATCTATCAATAAATAATAACTTCTTGTGGAATATGATTTGAAATTTTAAAATGTTTTCATTTAATTTAATTGCATAAAGCTGTTACAACAAGTTAATTAACTTAGTTACTGGTCTAAATGGATTTACGCAGCACTGTCACTGATTTAAGTACCAAATATCAGAGTATTTAAACATATTTTTCATGAATATCAATAACAAACATAAACTAAATGGTGATTGTAAATGTATACAGCAAACAAAAGATGATGAATAATGATATAAAATGTATTAAAAATGATGATTTATAAAAAATAACACAGATTAAATACGATTGATCAAAAATAAGACTAGAAAATATGTTATTTCAGCAATCACTATAGATAAACAAGACTTAGTATGCTATTTGTTTTTCCTCTATCATGTGACCTCTGACGTCAGGTGGGAAGAGCCCATTTCAAAGATATGGTAAACAGACAATTCTCCACTCACACTGACCAAACTAAAAACCACTTTTTTTAACTCAGGACCAATAGACCTTAAAACATGTAAATTTGTTGAAAACTTGATATCGAATTTTTTGACTTAATATAATTATCCCATTACCTATGGTAGAGTAGGGTAATGGAAGTAAAAGTAATGGAACGCTAATGTTCTTTAGAACTTACATTGGTAAGTGTCTTTTATTTTACCTGTCTATCAAGGAATTCTAAAAAGTTTTTCAAAGTTGTAAATCAAAACTTAGAAAAAGTAGCAAAGCATAGCAGGGATGAAACTTTTCAGGGGCTACCCCTAAATTCAGGAGTTTTGAAGATTTTGCTGTCTCTGAATTTCATGATAAAGTATTTTATTTTTAAATAAATTTCTCATTTTGAATGTTTAATTTGCCTTATAATGTGTTAAGAACTCTTCAAATATTACTTACTAGCAGGCTACGCCCGTTTCGCTGGTCACTATATTTAAATGAATTTTCAAAAGAATTGGATCAGTATTTATTTTTTACATCACATTACAAATAAAAACTTTAAAAAAAGAAAAAAAACACTGAAATCGTTTTAGATCTCGCTTTTTCGGGTACCCGTTGCCTAAGGCAGCTCTTTTTTCTACCCGTACTGCATCGGGTCCAGTTTCCCACTGTCTACAGAAAGGTCTTTCCCGGTCACTTCAATCTGGGTATTTATCAACGACTTGTGAATTTTCTATTATTTAAGAACTATGACTTTAAAGATGACTGTATCAGCATCTATTATATATTTTAGTTTTTGAACCATGTGTTTTATAGCCGCTGTTATTTACACTATATTACGTTTTGATTCCGACCAGTGCAATAAAATAAAATAAAATAAGTAGATTTTCTTTTAAAAGGAATTAAATACATGAAAAATGAATTTTAATCAGTTTATACTTTCTACTATAAACTACCATTTTTTTCACTCAATAAATATTATAAATAATAATAATAATAATAATAAAAGATTTTTCTTTTAAAGGAATTAATTAAAAAAATGAAAAATAAAAAGTTGCTATAGTATAAAATTTATACATAAACAATAATAATTTAAAAGAAAGAAAATTGCCTTCAAATGAATGTATTAAGTAAAAAAGGAATTGTATATTAGCTGTTGCTAAGATATGCAGACGATTACAATCGAAGAATAAATTCATGAAAAATGAAACATTAAAGCCAATATTTAAAATCCAAAAAACATTAACTTAAAAAATTCAGATTCGAAATTCGAAAAAATTTCGATGAGGTGCACACCATCAGGGTCAGGCACCTATATGCCAAATTTGGAAGCTCTGCGATCAGTAGTGTGAGCACCAGAGTGCAGACACACACACACACACACACACTTCTCTTTATTTATATAGATTTTAGGTAGCCATATGGTATATCATTAATAAGTCTCCCCTAATTACATGCAAGTAGCAGTTTTCAGGGTTATTGCATATTATGAAGTTTTACCCCTGGCATAGTCTTAATTTTCATTGATTTTTTCAATTAATCTGGTATTTATTCTAAGTTTCCATGTGTTCTGTCTAATATGAAAAGAGTAACTGAAATAAAAGAAGTATGGGAACTGCATTCCCACATCTTCCCATGCAAATTAAGCCCTGCATAAGTGAACAATAATTTTGCATGAATTCAAAAATGTCTCTAATTAATTATAGCTATTATATACAATGTGCTAAAATACAGGAATTTAAAAAGACAAGATTAATTTATCCCATATTCTATCATAAAGAAGATATTTTGTTTATGGTTTAAACATAAATGTTTAATTCAGTGAAATTCACTTTTGTTCTTTAAGAGATACAGTCAGTCAGCAATGTCAGTCAGTACTCTTTGTAATGTTAAACTAAACCTATGGTCATAAAAATGTGCTTATAATAATAATAATAATAATAAACTAGTATTTTAGAAGTTTTAAAAAATATATAATCTCACTAGTTCACTTTTTTTTTTTTTTTATATATATAATCCAGTATTATGAAAACTTTTTACATTTTTTTTTTTTTTTTTTTTTAAGTAAATTGGACTCTAAAGGTTGAAATTTTTTTTATATATACCAACTATTTTTACTTGTTTTGAGATGTGAGGAATCCAAAACCATAAAATTTATATGGTGCCCATCTGTAAGGTATTGTTATTGTGTTAGTCCATGTAGACAATATCTCAAGAACAAATTGGTTGCAGTTACAAAGAGGTTGAATCGTTTTTAAAATACAGTGGAGCATACGTTTTTCAAGGGACTGTTCCTAAAAAATGTATAACTGAAAAAAAAACGTGCAACTGAAAATTCGTTTTAACATTAATACACAATAAAGTGTCATATTAATAATAAAAATATAATCAATTTTTATGATTTCCTTTACATTTATTCAAAAAAGATATATTTTTAATTAAATTCAAAATATTTTTAAAAGGTAGAATAAAAATTAAATGATAGTTAAAAATATAGAAATTCAAAATTTTTTTTCAAGATTTCGATTTTAACCTTTAAAGACAAAGTTTTTCGTTCTCTAAACAAATATGACATTTTTGAAAGCGATTTAAAGAAAGGAAAGAAAAAAATATAAAAATAAATAAAAATAAAACTTGTTTCTCCAACCGTAATGTCAAATAAATACGATAAGAAAAAAAAAATCTTCCAAATCACCCAACGAAAGTGAGTAATAAATCTTCAAGTTTATAAAATGCCTTAGTTGTGGGTTTTTTTCCCTTTCATACCCCATCTCTGGAATCAATTAAAAGATAAAGTGGAAGGTCTTCAAGTGGACACTGGCTACTTGTATACATACTATTTATTCAACCCAGTCGCCAACTGCTTATCTCTGAAAATTTCTCACACCCACCTTTCCCTAGGCTATCGATGCAGGTCGCACTTTGTTACCATAGTTCTAAGAAAAAATAATCGAAAAAGATAAGAATAAAACACAAAGAGCATTCAACTTTTTTTTTTTTTAAATCCTGGAAGGAAACTCAAACTTGGGATTCTACAAGGAGAAAAAAAAACGTATAAGTGATATTAAAATTTTACTTGTGTCGTATAAACAAAATATTTTAACATTAGAATTCAATGGAATGATTTGGGACTGAAGTCGAGAAACGTATAAAAGGTGCTCCACTTAATTACTTGTGATGCCGGCAAGAATCCTATTTGTTTCCAGTATTTTAATTTAAAAACTTCGTAAGTTCTTGGGAATTTACTATTTTCTTAACATTGAAAAATAAGGCAAAATTTGGCATAAACATATATTATGAGGATTATATTCATCGTAAAGATATTTGATCAGTTTTAAAACATTTTTGATCCTGGTATGATCATTATTGACTACAAATATTCTAATTTGCATATTTTGTAACTCAAAATTTATGATTTTCTTAATGTAAGAGAATAGAACAAAATTTCATATAGACATATGTATAAGTATGTACTAATGGAAAACCAAGCAAAGTGGGACATTGGAAACCAGAAGTAGGGATCGTAAGTCTATATCTCAAAAATGGCTCTAACAATTTTCTTCAAAGTTACTATATAAAAACTGTATTAGATGCCTTTTCTTGTGAATTAGTAGGTTAGTTCAGGAAAATTGATTGGCGTTCTGTGTGAGTAGTTCAATTTTAAGTTTTACAAGTATGTTCCTTTTAAAATAGCTGAACAGAATTTTTTTAACTTGCCATGTAAGCTTCCTTTTAGATATCTTTCTGTTTGTAATTGTTGTTTTTAAGACAACAATTGAATATGCCAAGTTTTGGTAAAGCCAGTATCTCAAAAACAGCTCTAACGATTTTCTTAAAAATTGCTATATAAACTTAAAAATTTGGTCCATTCAAAATTTTTTCTTTTAATTTAATTTTGATTGTAGTAATTTAATACATTGATAATAACTATTATCAATCTACTATATTATTATGTAACAAGGTAGTAATAATGTAATTATTATTACCTTGTATAATTTTAACCTTTTAACAACCTTGTAGTAATTATTTGTAGTTATAAAATAATTATGTAATTATTACTACAAATTATTATGTAGCAAGGCGTAAAACAAGATTACTAGTTGACAAAAAAAATCTAAGGTTTTTATGTTCAGGTTTTCTAAAGGTAAGAACATAAAGGTGGTTTTAAAGGATTTTAAATTAAATTAAAGTTACTTAAATATGATCTTGATGTCTCTTATGTACCAGGTAAGCAAATGTATGTTGCTGATCTATTATCTAGATCTTATCTTAATGAATATGATACTGATGAGTTTTTAAAAGAAATTGTTCATTGTGTAAAAGCTACAAGGCATATGCATGTAACTGATAAAAAATTAAATGAGTTTAAGAAATGTACCTTAAAAGATCCAGTATTAAATAAATTAGTAACTTATTGTAAAAATGGTTGGCCTAACAGTAAAAAAGATGTTACAGAAAATGTAAGATTTTATTATAAGTTAAGACAAGATCTTTTTGAAGAAGATGGAATAGTCTTTTATAATGGTAGAATAGTTGTTCCTGTCGATCTTAGAAAAGAAATGCTTAATAAAATTCATGATGGACATTTCGGAATAGAAAAAAGTAAATCTAGAGCTAGAGTAATTTTTTATTGGCCTAATATGGGAAATGATATTGAAAATTTAATTTCTAAATGCTCTGTTTGTGAAAAGTACAGACCAAAAAATTGTAAAGAACCACTCATTTCACATGACATTTTGTCATTACCGTTTGAAAAAATAGGGTGTGACATTTGTGAATTTAGAAAAAATAATTACTTAGTCTTAATAGATTATTTAACTAAGTGGTTAGAAATTGTTCCCTTAAATAATAAACAAGCAGATGAAATAATTGAGAAATTAAAAGTGATATTTAGTTCGCATGGAATTCCTAAAATTCTAGTCGCAGATAACATGCCCTTTAATTCGCATCAATTTAGAAAGTTTTCATCGGAATGGGATTTTGAAATCGTAAATAGTAGTCCGAGATACCCGAAATCAAACGGTCAAGCCGAAAGCGGTGTAAAAATTGCTAAAAATATGTTGAAAAAATGTTATGAATCTAATCAGGATATTAACAGTGCGCTCCTAGAATATAGAAATACGCCCATAAAAGGGTTAAATTTTTCTCCCGCTCAAGCCTTAATGAGTAGACGAACGCGAACTAAATTACCAATAAATAGAGAATTATTAAAGCCAGAACTCCAAACGAACATCAGAAATAAAATTGTAAATAAACAAATCTTAAGTAAATTCTATTATGATAGAACGTCTAGACCCTTATCGGAAATTTCAAATAATCAAAATGTTTTGATTCGTTCTGGAAATCAGTGGGAAAGAGGCATAGTTATTAAAAGAGATAAAAACCCTAGAAGCTATTGGGTAAGAAATGAAAAAAATAACATTTTAAGAAGAAATAGAATTGATTTAAAACCTTCTTATAATGAGACAATTTTTGAACAGGATTTTGAAGTGACTGGTTCTACTTCTACTAACAAAGACTCTGTAAATATTAATTTGAATGGTAATGGTTCTAATAATGATAATTCAAAAAAGAAATCGGACTCTAAACAATACATTACCAAATATGGTCGTATAATTAAGCCCCCTAACCGGTACGGGGTAGTAAATAAGTAATTGTTTTTGTAACAAAGTAAGTGTTCTTGTGTATTTGTTTGTTTATATTTGTATCTTCCTTTTTTTTATTCATAGTGTAAATATCTTGATAACATTTTTTGTGTGTCATTCTTTGTAAAAGGGGAGATGTTAGATATGTAACCGTAACTGTATATATATATGTAAGATATGTAACCGTAACTGTATGAATAAGATGTAACCGCCACTGCGTGGCAACAGTCAGATTGACTGCAGCTGCTCTTAAATAAAGACGCAATAGATATAACACAACATGCAGTCTTTAAATTGGTAAGAAGGTAAAAGTTAAAGGTTTTTCTCAAAACATTTTTCTTTCAACCTTGTAAAACCCGAGACATATGGTATAAATCGTAAACCTTTACAAAACTATCCTTTAAAAAGTGAGAATAACTTTTTTCAGAAGCTTATGTGCTATCTGGGATCTGTTATTCAAGTTCACTATAGGATGTTTCCTATTAAAAATGGGATAAATACCACCGTTGGATTTTCTACAAGGACACCCGAAATAATTCCAAAAGCTTTGCATTCTGTGTGAGACATTTCTATAAATCACATACTTTCATTTTGCACACATCATAATGAAACTGATATTAATTATTAAGTATATTAGTCCTGATTCTGGAATAAAAGTCCCACCAGGAGGTATTCATTAAAAAGGGCAACCTATTTTCAAAAAAGGTATTATTTGCATAATTTGTTATCCTTTATATCATGATTTTTTGCACATGGCAAAAGTATATTATAAATTTTATGTATATATATGTATAGTATGCTATGTGTATTTGTTTTTGCAATACTGCTGTAAAATTATCCGTAGAAGGCTACATGTCAGGAAGAAAAGTACCTAAAGGTCTCTGGGCATTTAAAATGTTAGAAAAGGCCACCTGGTACTAAAATGTTTTTAAAAGGGCTACCGGGTGGTAAAGTGGGTTTAGAAAAAAGTGCCGCCAGGGGAAGCACCCTGCCAAATTAGCCTAGAGTCAGCACTATATATATAGAAAAAAGTAAAAATAGTTCTCGTATAATAAAATAGAGACAGACCTCTATTTTTATGTCAGTAAGATGGAACCTTTCTTTAAAAATGTGAATTTTGTTTCTGAATATAAATTGCCAAGCACCTAAGATATCTTTTAAAATGTTTTTTAATTGAAATTATTACAAACCAATCTTTTATAGATTTCCACATCCAGTAACATTGTATGGTCTACTAGAAATGTCAACTGCTTATTTGCCTGTTAATCAAAACTGGGACAAATATCTCCAAGAATCTCAATCTACATTTGATGATCTCCAGAAAGAGTTGAAGCTTTCACTAATGCATTTAGCTAATGATGCCTGTTCATTACTTCATAATAACTTGTATGTAGTTTTTATTCCATTTATCTGTTTTAATGTAATTCCAATAATTTTTTGTTCATAAATGTGATTTTTAGTTTTTTTCTAATTTACTTGCTTTTTTTCTTCTTTTTTTTCCTTTTATAACAATATTTTTTTTTTAGTAATGTCTCACTACGTTCAGATAAGTTTTGTTTCAAATACTTAGATTTTGATCATATATTAAATCTTAGAATTTTTATTTATTATTATTATTTTTTTTTAATATATATATACATACAAATAAAATATGATGTGTACATAGGGGTAGCCAGCTTTTCGTGTGGGTGGATGTCTAAATTTTAAATTAAAATTTGCTGTGTGAATATATACATACTAGTTTGTTGTAGGGCGACTAAGGCGCCCATTGAAAAATAATCGTTTTATTTTATTTATTTCTCATTCTCACTTTAAATAATTCATTTTCTAGCAAGCCCGTGCAAATTTTTTTCACTTTATTTATCTCTTCATTACCTTTAAAATTATTATTTTATAGACGTCATTTTTTTCATATGCATGAGCAAATTTATTTTTATTTTATAGTATTTTTTATATGGGAAAGCATATTTCATTTTATGCTAAAAAAAAAATGGCGACAATTAAAATTTTAAAATGTATTTTAAAGCTTTTATTTTCATATTTTAATTAATTTTAAAAAATATAATTATATATTCGTTACAAATAAGGTACCAAATGAAAGGCGTAATTTTTCTGAATCTGTTGGTTTAAACAGCTTATTGATCGGACAATTAGATTTTTTAAAATTGACTAAAGTATGAAAATTAGGAGACAGAGTCCAAGGAAATCTCTTAAGCCTAAAGTGTGACAGAATCAGCCACGGATGAGGGTAACTGTATATGCTGATATGCATATATAGTATATACGTATATGTACATAGTGTGCATATATATGTTTGTGTATTATACATATATATATATATATGTTTGAAATAATGAAATTTTTATTGCAAATATGTGGAAGAATAAAAAGAATTAACATTTTAAATTAATATTTTAAGAATTTAATATTTTATAATAGCTTAAAGAAAATCCTATTAAAAATTGGTAACTGGAAAATAGATCAAATATTTCCAACTTTATTTCACTACAAGAAACTTGATATTGTGTGAATCAAAAAATGGAATTAATTTTAAGCACTATTGTACTTAAAATTAATTACTTTAACTGTAGTTAGAGAAATTTAATAACTTTTCAGGACTGTCTTTAAGAAAGCCAACAACAATACAGCTTATATGACAAAACATCTTTTATTGTAATGATAATATGATAATGCAGCTATGCAATGCAGTCTTGGCTTAACTAGAATCTTCAGTGGATACTCGCTCTAAATCCCGTAAAAGTGACTGCAAATGGCTGCACTATCAACAAATTGCAGATGCTTAAATGTACTTTGCATGGTTTTTAAGGAAATTGAAGACAACAGAGCTTGTACGATGAAACATCCTTTATTGTAACGATAATATGATAATGCAGCTCTGTAGTGTTACAAGTGAAGTATTAATTATTAAAATTCCTGCTGAAACCATACCAAGTTTAAATTAAAGAGCATGGTCGAAAGTATAGGGTAAAGTGCAAATTTTGTGCAACAAACCCTCTTGGGCCAAGATATGATCCTAGGAGTTTTATCTGTTTCTATTAAAACCAACAAAATAGATGCAGATAGCAAGAAGGCATGGGACAGTGGTAGAGTGGACTGAATTATTAATGTTTATTGAAAATTTATTTTTCCAACTGAGTGAAAATAATGCCTGGACCGGGAGTCGAACCCCGGATCTTTGACTTACAAGGTCAAGGCTCTCTTTTCTTCCCAATCTGTTGATTATGTGATATTAATAAATGTATTTATTCCTCCCATTGTTTAATGGTGTTTTCCATTACCTGCGGCTTATTCTGTCGAGCTATCTACATGATAGACCAGTTTCTCTGCCTAAAGGTTGTCTGAGTGAGTAATGCCCACCGGTTGTCGGCCTGGATAGCTCAATTGGTTGAGCCTTGATCTTGTAAGTCAAAGATCCGGGGTTCGACTCCTGTTCCAGGCATTATTTTCACTCAGTTGGAAAAATAAATTTTCAATAAATATGTTTTTCTTCCCAATCTGTTGATTGTGTGTGTATTAATAAATGTATGAATTATTAATGCAGTTGCTAAATGTGGGGCTTGAGTTCCAGTGTAGGATGAACCTTTATAGTGCTTCGCAATTCACTTTAAGTAGTATAATGTCCCAGTCTAATCCCCATAGCAGAAAATGCGAGACGCGCGACGTACGTCGCAGATTTTTTTTTTACTCTGCAGATTGTTTCCAAATCAGCATTATGTGGGAATTCGAAATCTCCCAATTTTGGCATGAAAGATACAGATTGCCAATCTTTTTCCATCCACAACATAAATGTCAATATTCTTTTTAAACATGCTTTATTAAATACTAGAACCTATAAAGAGGTAAAACTGTTCAATATTTCTCACTCGTGTAATTTTTTTGTGACCCCCCCCCCCCAGTCAACTCTATTCCCATTTAACAATCGGCTATCAAACAGATCGCGGAATCCTTGAGATTTCCATTTTTTCTCCATCAGCAACATAAATGTCAGTAATATTTTTTTTAAACTTAGTTAATTAGATTCTATAACTTACAAAAAAGTAGAACTGTTCAATATCTCACTTATATTCCCCCCCCCCCCCCAACAGCTAATAATCGGTGATTGAACGTTCCACAAAAGCGTTGTAATTTTTGAGCTTTCTCCATCCACAGCATAAATGTTAATACTCATTTGAAACATTAGATAAATGCAAACTTGTGATAAAAATATGCTTACTGAATCCGGTAACTTTTATTGTCCGTAACTCACTGTGAAATTATGCTGCAGATTATTTTCTAATGCGTGAATAGTTGTCGCAGATTGACAGAAAAATTTCTGCTACTGGGAGTCTAATAAGGCCTAGTGTGGAAAATGAAACCTTATTTAATATTCAGAACATTCAAACTTCTCTTTTGTTAAGGTCTCATTTTGAAATGTTTCAATATAAATATATGGAAATTTTCAGCATTTTACTTCTTATATAAATGTATAGAGGAACAAAAATAAGTCTGGAAATATAAATATTATTTTATCTTTGTATCAATTTAGATATAAAAATGATCCATGGCTTTGGGATTTAAACTGGACTACTCAAGATATAAAATTTAAGAAAACAGTAACTGAAAAACCCAAAAGGAAAAGGAAACGTAAAGATAAAGATAAAGATGTGGCCGAAAATGTTCTCACAAATTCTCAGGAAGTGGAAGCCAAGTTAGAAGTGAGTCAATTTTATTTCTTAAAGAAAAAAAATACTGTAGTTAAGATATTTTTTGAAAATGTATGAATAATTATGGAATACATAAATTAACGATTTTTATTGTAATGATTATTAACCCTTTCATGATGGGTGCTGCAGTGACAAAATTGTGCTCTAGGGACGCCACACTGCATCGATTCACTGTCTTGTAGGGATAGATGATTCGTGTTGCTAAGCCTAACTTAAGAAATAAAATTGCATAAATTAAATTTGCTGTTCCAATTTTTGCTATATTTTGAGATTTTCCTTCAACTTGTTTTCAGGATTAATTAAAAACCTTTATGATTATATTTTTCTTAAAAAATCTATAAAGAAAATGACTTTCATAAAAAAAAAAAAAAGCGTGAAAATTATAAAAAGTAAGCAATATTTTAAAAAGAAGACTGTCTATGATATTATTTGAAACATGGATGTACGTAAAGTCCTACATTGCATACTTCCCATGAATAGACTGTCAGCTGTTTTTTATCATTTGTAATTTTTTTTTTTTTTTTTTTTTTTTCTTGTATTGCTATTTCAAATAAAAAATATCTCTCAAATCTATCCACAAAATAATCATCTCAACACAAACCAAAATCTAAGAGAATTGAATAACACGTCTAAAAGCTTATATTACATCGACCCCAAATCACGAAAAACAAAAATAAAAGTATTCAAAAGCATAGAGAACACGTACATCTGTTTACATCAGCTGACACATTTAAAGAACCAACTCTCTTTATTTACAATCACTCATATTCACAATTCATACTTTCATTCTGAAACGAAAATACAAAAAAAAGAAAAGGAAAAAATACTGTGGATGAAAGTAGGTCAACATTCTTCAGTCATGATAAATTCAAATATATCAGACATAGGACCCCATCTAGTGACAGAAAAATATATTAATTAAATATTCTATTTAAAATTTCATATATGATACTGAGAGCTATAAATTGCATGTATTCAAAATTCAGAATTTTATTGGCCGAGCTTTATGAAAATGATCACAGTTGATGAAAAAAGGTTTTTTGAGCATGTTTCATAAAATCAGTCAAATGTAGAACAGTAAGATGTAATTCTTTGAAGAAAACTGATGATCTTCCATAAACATTCTTCTAATATATGTAGACATACCTGCAGAATGAGAATGATTTAATTAGAATTCTCCAATGTAAGGAGGTGAGGTATTGTTTTATATAAGAACTTCAGAATACCTCTCATGGGAAAAAAAATCTTATATGTTATTAAATAGGGTTGCAGTGATTTAAATCAGTTGATTTAAATCACTTCTTTTAAATATCAAAGTTATTGGTTTTAATGGAACGAAATTGTTTATCTAACTTTCAAAAATGAGATTTTTAAATATTTCTTATGTAAATTTAAAAATACAATTTGTAAAATATAACAAAATATTTCATTAATCAAGTTAATATTTCTCATATCTTGATTTTAGATTCATCTCTACTAAGCGACATTAATAAACACAAAAATAAATTATACCTTAACTTTCTTAATTATTTATACATTTTATTATATATTTTAATTATTTATACAAGTACGACTTTACGACTGGTGTATGAATTGTAAATATTTAATTAGTGTATAATTCATTCTTTAATATATATATGCTAGTTCGCCTTTGCTTCACTTTGCGGTTGATATTTAGGAAAGAAAATATTTTCTTGCTTATTTAGCTCTAATACCAGTTTATCATTTAACATTGGCTCACATGATATTTTACATTGTAGCGTTAAAAATTCCCTGAAGCCTCCAAAAAGTTTTTAAAATATTATAACTTTTTAATGTAACTACATATAGTCAGTTAAATATAGTTTGAGGCTGCTGTCACTACTTGTTTAATAAATAGACAATTTGCACGTTTTCTGATTTCATTCTTATATAATAGAAAATGAAAAGGTAAGAAAATAAATATATACATTTTCTTTATTTGAAATCTAATTACGGATTTATAACAATTTTAACATCGCACTATTTACTCTATTGAGAAAATGCAGTATAATGTATCATGTCACTCTTTATGACAACAAACTGGAGTAATCATTGTTTACATTCGATTTCGTGCTTTGCTTCTTGAATCAGTGAAATAGGTTTTGTATTTTACAATAATGTCGGATATTAAAAAATCGTAGTATAAATATTGTATTTTACCATTCTGCACTAATACAATGGCTAATGTTTCTCAAAAGTTATTCTTTAGCATTCCACAGGATCCTATTAAACGAAAACATTGGACAATCGCCATGAAAAGAAAACATTTGAAAATAATGATAATGGAAAATGGTGATAATGATATTAAATGATTATAAGATGAAAAAGAAATTTCAGAAATCACGTAAACGATTGATAATTATGAAAGTTAAAGCAAATAGCTACTTACTAACCAGGCTAACAAAATGTAAACATTGAACCATCATAAAGTGTGACGTCAGGCAGCGTTTTGAAGTCACGTGATTTTTGGTTAATTTTAAAGTTATTTTTTAAATTAATGAGAAATTTTTTTGCATTTTTAATAAACTTTTCGAAAATTATGGGCCTAAAACTACCAGAAAAATAGAATTTTGTGCAAATTCCTCATTGTACACACTAAATATAAAAAAGATAAAAGAATAAGTGAAAGTATTAAGATGGTAATGAAAATATGAATTTTGTAAATGTGTATTTGTAAAGTGCGAAAAAATTTTCTTGATTCAAATGATATTTGTTTAGCTTAAGTAAGAATTTTTTTGGATATAATCTTTTTTTTTTTTTTTTTTTTTTTTCCCCTTAATATCTCATTTTTATTTTGTTTACAGGAATGAGATTTTTCAGCTTTTTTGTTAATGTTGCTTTTCAGCTTTTTTTTCAGTTTTCTCAACTTTTTTTGTTATTTTTGATGTGCATTTGTTACATCAGTTAATCTAAACTTGAATGAATGTTTAATGAAGATTAAAAACTTATTTATTACTTTAATATAATAGATTTTGTCATAAAAGTTCTAGTACTTCACTTCCTTTGCGTACAGTTTCAGCTTTTTTGTCTTTTTGCTAATCTCATCTCTGTGTTTAGAAACTATGAGTAAAAAATTATTTCTCTTAATACATTGCTTCAGTTATGATGTCATTTTTCTTATTAAATTATCCTTTTCCAAAAATTTCTTATGTGTTCCATACCATGGGTAAGTTTTTATTTTCTTTATTTCAATATATTTTTGCAGGAGTGCAGAAAATATTCAGACCTGAAATTTCCCCCAAACATAATCTGTATTTCCTTCAATAATGGAAAAATCTACTTTGTTATGCAAAGTCTTTTATTCTATGTAATAGGTGCTTAAGAGAATAAGTATGCACTTTAATATAAAAAGACAGCTGTTAGTTTATATTATAAGATTGTAAAGTAGCAAATTATAATTTTAGACTTATATTTTTAGTTTATCTTAAAAATATATTCAAAATTTTCCCAGTCAGTTGAAATTTCCCCCGAATCTTGTTCTGGTGTTTGGACATATTCTGCACCCCTGCATTATTGTAGTTACAAAGTCTCAAGTTGAGTGGGTCATATTACCACATTTGTGATTGCTATAAAATTACTTCTTATTATGAAGGTACTATGTTGAATAAAAATATTGGTAATAAATGCCTACATGGATTTTTTTCTATGGGAATAGAATATTATTTATCTATATCTATATCATTATATAAAGCGCAAAAAATTGTTTGTTTGTGGAGGGTAATCTCTGAAACTACTGAACCGATTTAAAAACTTCTTTCACTGACCGAAAGCTACAGTATGCCATATTGTTATAGGCTATATTTAATTTTGATAAAATAAATTTAAGTTTAAAATCTGAGCATTTTAATTAAAATCCCCATAGAAGCCGTAATAGAAATGGAAATAATGAAATATTAAAAAAATTAGCTGCTGCCAACATAAAAGAAACATTTACATATTCATTTCGTTTTTAAAATATCTTGACGTGAAAAGAAAAGAAATATATTTGCACGTGCATTAAATTGAAATTCATATAAAGCTTTTTTAATTGTTAAACTTACACGTTAAATCTGACGTCATTATAGAATTAAAAGTGTTTATTTTTCTAATAATTTAATTTGATATGATATGATATAATATAATGATCTAAGCATCAATGTTTAAACCACGGAGTCTTTATTACTCCGTGGTTTAAACTGATGTGTGTAAACGAAATTGGAATTTAAAAATAAATAAATAAATAAAATAAAATAAAATAAGAAATTCTATTTTATAATATTATTTATTTTAATTTATAATTGTTGCCAAAAATATTTACGAATTAATTTATTTTTAGACATATAATAAAATATATTTTCACGCGAACAATAATATAAAAAGTGAACTGGATTTTTTGTAAAAAAATAATAAAGATCGAGGAAAATTATTTCCCCATTTTAATCCCCATATTTGGATATAGATATGTATTAGTTATCATGTGCATCCGTTAGATTAAATTGTTTTTGTTGTAAAATTGATAAAATTGGAATTTTAAATTTCAAAACTCTAGAAAGAAAGATGGCAAATTTCCATATTCGATTGAAAACATAAACATTTCATTTCAAAGGATGATATTTACACAATAAACATCCAACTAATAAACTAATTAAAAGGGAAAGGATAAATATTCTATCATAATTTGAAGTCAAATTTGTTTTCAAATGTCTAAATAAAGTATCTGATATAATATACTAATATGTTGCAGCGGAATAGATTTGATATCCGTCATCCTTGGCAGAAAAAAAAAATATCGCCAAATTATCTGGCGAATATAATTTAATTCCTTTCAAAAATCATGGTTATTTTAAAAACTTACATTAAGAGTGTAACTAATAATATGAAACAATATTTCGTACAATACATATTACGAAAATATACATCTGGCATGTATATTTTCGTATTACTTTTTGATCGCCAAATACAAAAAAACGCCAAGGGTGACAGTTTTGAAATTTAAAATTAAAATTTTGTCAATTTGACAGCAAAATAACTCAATCTAACGCATGCATACGATAACTAATACATATCTATACCCAAATATGAGGATTAAAATAGGGAAATAATTCTTCTAGAATTTTAATAAAAAAAAAAAAAGAAAAATCCAATGAGCGATTAACATGGAAAATCTTTTTCTTGCATCCATGGGCGGTCAGTGATGTCACACTTCGCTTGCGTATTGAGATGTTTAAATTTATTTGGCGACTATTTTTAGCAACTAACAGTTATGGCAAGTAGCTTAATATACATAGCGCATACAGCCATTACTGAAATGTAAATAGCATTTAATTATTTGAGTTACATTATGTTGATTGGAAACCTATTTAATATACCTATGCTCTATAGCTATACTAATATAAAAAGAAGAAAGGTTTATATGCATATGTAGAGAACGATCGCTAGAACTAAAAAGCCGATTGCTTTTTTTTTTTTCTTTAAATAATCAAAAGTTACACTGTCTCTCTCTAAGTGCTAGAAGCTATAATAAATTTTGGTAAAATAAATTTTTAATTAAAAGTTTCAATATTTTAATTGAAAACAAAGCATAGATTTGATATCTATCGTGATTGGCGATTTTTGTATTTGGCGATCGAAAACGTAATACGAAAATCTGTATATTATCGTAGTAAATACGAGATGTATGTGTTTACTTCAATTACCCTACTACCGTAGGTAGTGGAAGTATTGTATAGGTTTTGGCAATTGGTCAGTGTGTGTGTAATCTTCTGGCTGTCATATCTCCAAAACTAATAAAAATAGAACTACTAAACTTCACAAGTGATTCAGGTCTGGTGTACAGATAAATTTTCCAAATTTTCGTGAACATTGAAAAACCGGAATTGGGTCATCGAAAACCAGAAATGGGACCCTAAGCCCATATTCAAAAACACCTCTAATGATTTTCTTCAAAGTTGCTATATAAATAATATATTAGATGCCCTTTCGATTGAAAAGTTGCTTAGTTCAGGAAAATTGATAGGCGTCCTCTATAAACAGCTCAATTTCAGACTTCGCAAGTGCGTTCCTTTAAAAACGCCTGTACGGATTTTTTTCAAACTCGCCATGTTAACTTCCTATTAAATATCCTTTTGTATGTAATTATTGTTTTTAGGTCAATAATTGAGTATGTTAAGTTTTGGTAAAAGTTGGTATCTCAAAAACGGCTCTAACGTATTCTTGAAAATTTTTTCTTTAATCCAATTTAGATAACCTTTCTCAAGTATTACGTGCTTATTACAGGAATATTAACGGTCATCCTGATTAGGTAGTTCAGTTTTAGATCTCGGAAATTCGTGTTTAAAAAAATAACTATCTATTTTTTTCCCCTTATTTTTTAACTCGCTATGCAAACTCTGTTGTATGTGTCTTTATACGTGTATCAAGTTTCTCTTACTCGAAAATCTCAAAAAATGCAAGTAATATCTCCAAAAAATTGTATATATTACGTGTAATAGTGGGTAATGGAAGTCGTGTGGTTGTTTCACACCAGATTCTGTAATAGTATATATTGTACGAATATTGTTTCATATTATTGATTTCTCCTTTAATATACATTATTAAAATAATAATCAATTATGGAAAAAATTAAATATATTTGCGAAATGAAAAAATAAATAATAATTAAAGCTATTATGACGTCAATTTTATCAAAAACATTTTCATGTCATAGGTTTATTTTTCAATATTTTTTATTCATGAGTAAAGAAATGTTTCTTTTTATGAAATAAATAAATAAATAAATAAATAGCATTAAGTAAAAATTGCCAACATTTAACAACTAATTAAAAAAAAATAATTGTAAAATTATATTTTGACTTTCCAGTTAATAATATTGCCTGACTATAACATATAAACTGATATATTTCTTGATTTTTTACATATCAATCCATCTTTAACTAAAATTTGTTCATCAGTGCGAAGCCGGACGGGTCAGCTAGTATTTTTATAATTTAAGTAAAATGATTGATAGTGTGGGTATTGTGCATACACACACACATACACGAAATAAAATACAAATATTGTACAATAATGTATGAATACATTAAAAAAAAAATCATTAAAATCAAATAAATCTTAATTTAAATTTAAAAAAAAATCTGATTTAAATAATTTTATTTTTATTTTTTAATCAAAACCATGTTATTAAAATCTTCAATAATAATCTTAATTTCTACATATATAGCATATTTTTCATAAATATAAATTGTATTTTTTAATATAATAATCATCATTATCAAAGAATTATTTTTTATATTAAGAATTATTTCAGGTTGAACAATTGTACCTTAAAATTGATTTTTTTTTTTTTTTTTTTTTTTTTTTTTTTGTCTTCTTTGAATATGTGATTCAATTTTTCATTTCCATGATCAAAAAATAGTTCTTTTGCTGCCTAATTTTATTTAAGCCCTTTAAAACTGTGAAAAAATACTGATGATAAATGCTCTCATAAAAAATGTCCTTTACATTTGCAAGTGTATTTTCTGATATTGCTTCATTTTGAGTTCTTTCTTAGAGTCAAAATATCTCAATTGCATGTTGAAATTTTCATTGTTTGGTTTTAAAATACTAAATAATACAAAAGGATGATGAAATAAGTGCTACATAGCTTAGTAGTTTTTTTTTTTTTTTTTTTTTTTTTTTTCAAACAAAAAGTAGAAAAGGAAGTAAGCGGGTTGATATCAAAAGAAAAAAAAATATTTATAATAATAAATATAAACTTATTATTATGCTTTTATGAAATTTGCTTTTATCATAGCTGAAGAAAATGGCACAAGGTATATCTTATTGCAACCCACAGCATATATCTTACTAATATGATCAATCTTCTGACAACAAATAGCTAATTAATTATAATTTAATATTGATATACTATGTTTAATTGTATTAAAAGATAATATATACAAGGTAAGTGACAATTTTTAAATTGTTTTTGTCATCATCATCATCAACAACTTCAAGAATTAGGCATAGTGCCTGTTCCAGCTTCATTGTTCAGTCCACCGCTTTCTCGGTCATCCTCGATCTCTCCTGCCCTTTGGGGAGTAGTCGAGGGCAGCTCTGGGGAACCGTGTTTCCGGCATACGCTGTACATGGTCTTTCCATTTAGTCCGATATTCTTGTATTCTATCACATAAGTTGAAGATCTTTAACTCCTTCCTGATGTCTTCATTCCGAATCTTGTCGAAAATTGTGCAGCCTTTTATAGGTCTCAAATGTTGCATTTCTGTTGTCTGGATTCTCGATAGAGCCCGGCTCCCCAAGGTCCATGTCTCTGAACCATAAAGTAAGACGGGTGTGGCCATGACCCTATAGAATTTAAGTTGTGTTTCTTTTCGTGTCTTCTTCCTGAGGGTTTTTCTCAAAGTTCCACAGATGTATTGGAATTTGTGCAATTTCTGCTGTACCTCGTTCTCGTATTCATAAATGAGATCACAACCTAGATAGGTAAAGTGTGATACTTGCAACAATTGTTTCAGGTCGAAAAAACACACGACCCTTCATCAGGCGAATAAAGTAAGCACGAGTGCTGCAGTCAAAGCGGCAACGCACAAAATCGTTTAAAGTGAAAAGAAAAACTTTATAAAGTAGAAAGTAAACATGACAACTGGTGTGAGTAGAATTGTACAAGAAAATAAATAAATGAGTGAGATTAACCATATAACCATCTCCTGTCTGTTCCTCCCATTTGGATATTCATGAAGCATTTTACATATTTAAAAATTCGAAAAATCTTGTTAATGATATTTCTTCCACTCCATTCTTCTCTGATGCTTGGAAATTACTCACGTAACTTAGATTTTCGTTTAATTTTGATATCCTTAGGTTGTTATATGGTTAATCTCACTCATTTATTTATTTTCTTGTTTTCTTGTACAATTCTACTCACACCAGTTGTCATGTTTACTTTCTACTTTATAAAGTTTTTCTTTTCCCTTTAAACGATTTTGTGCATTGCCGCTTTGACTGCAGCACTCGTGCTTACTTTATTCGCCTGATGAAGGGTCGTGTGTTTTTTTGACCCGACACAATTGTTGCGAGTTTATTGCATTTTATGGTGCTTATTCAAAGTTTGTAAGTAATATTTTTTGCAACGCCAGTTTTGTGGTGCTTTTTTATTAAATAAAAGTGTGATACTTGTTCTATGACTTCATTTTCAATGACAATTTTTGTACGAATAGGTTCTTTCCCTTTGAAAGCCATAGATTTGGGTTTTTTTATCGAGATTTTCATTCCATAGTCTTGACAAATTTTGTGTAGGCTATACGTTGATCTCTGTAGATCGTCTTCACATTCCTGAATGATAACCTGGTCATCCGCGAACAGTAGCGTGTTGATGAACATGTCTACTTTTAGCTTAATTCCTGGGGCGGCAGAAGTTTTCCATGTTCAGATGATGTCGTCTATGTAGAGATTAAACAGAGTTGGGGATAGACTACATCCCTGTCTGACACCTTGTTTTTGTATTTGTGAAAATTATCATTCAATAAAGTGATGTTTTGTAATGAAATTTCAAAAGTTAAAGTAACCCTTTTAAACCTTTTACATGCCGGGCCGCGGTAGCCCAGTCGGTAGAGCGCCGGCCTCGTAATTGGAAGATTGCGGGTTCGGTACTCGAGCCGGCCAAAGACCGTCGTGTACACTAATGTTGGCTGGTGCACGTAAAATCTGTCGTGGCCGGAAAGTCCTCCATGTTCTCATCAAAAATTATACCTCTGGGGGTTACCGAAGCGGGAGAGCCATCCCTTCCGTGGAGGATCAAAATTGTGATGGCATGTCTCCGGACCACCTCTAGGGGTGTTTCCCAGACCGTCGCCAATTGCCCATCTGCGCAGCATTAGTGCGACGTAAAACCCAACCACCACCACCTTTTACATGCCACATTCAGATCCGTGTGTAATTTAAAGTAGTTTTTTACATATTTTGCCTTCTAATGCTTTAGTTTAAAGAACTCTATCATTAAAATGTGTAAAACATTTTTTTAATGTAACTTAAGATTATTATATTTAATGTTATTACTTTGATAGTATTATATTTAATATTATTAATTTAATGTTATTATATTATAATAATTTAATTTAATAATGTAAGTTATTTTAAACATTCTAGCCCATTTTTAGAAGCATTTGCTTATTTTTCTAATTTATGTGAATTTTTAAACTATTGGGGTAAAAGGTAAAATGGTAAAATAGGTCATTTTTATAATTTTCTGTATATTTCCCCTTTTATGATTGAACTATAATTTCTATTCAGGGGTTGATCTAGGCAAAAATTGGGACCCTTTTGCTGCCGCTTCACAAAATTCAAATCCCTAAAATGAGCCCCTTCACAAAATTCAAATCAACAAAATAGGTCACTTCACAAAATTCAAATTCAGAAGATGGGTCCCTTTACAAAATTCAAATTTATAAAAACAGCCCTTTCACAAAATTTGGTTTTATAAAAGTAATACTTTTGTAAAATTTTTCCATGTTTACAGTATTATTTTTAATGAGTCTCTATACTCGTTTAATAAAATGCTATTAACTCGACATTAAACATTAGGCAGAGTAACTGCTAAAATGAAAGGTTTCTAGCAACAATTCTTTTTTTCACAAAAAATTTTGATTTTTCATAAAAATAAATAAGAATTTCACAAAAATAATTTGTTTTTCACAAAAATGGTCCCCAAAAATTAAAACCTGGATCAACCCCTGTTATTTCAAAAAATCAAGTCATCTTTCTATTATATCTGATAATTTTTTCAAGTCAGTATTCTCGATATTTAATTTTTAAATGAATTTTTAATTCCATGTTCCATTTATGGAACATTGGCGTGTAAAAAGTTAAGTTAAATGTAATATTTCATTTTTATGATACCTAGAAATAATTACATGATATTATCACATATATAATAGCTTTATATGAAGATTTTTTTTTATTTTATTTTTTAATTACATTTTAGAATGACGAAATTATTGATGGCAATGTTAAGAACTCTCTTGGGATTGTGGATCCATCACTTAAACATATCTATGAATCAGCCGCAGCATTAAGAAAAGTTCGGCCATTTTTACCTGGCTATCCTGCGTAAGTTATTATCACAATTGCAATTAGCAGATACAAGTGGTCTACTGGAAAGTACCATCATTTTGAATTAATAAAATAACACTGGAAATTTTTATTTAGCAATATTTATGTGATATTTTATTCCTAAAAGTCATATATATGTTATCCTGGATAAATTTCCGATGTCAATTTTTTAATTCAAATGACAAAACTTCCCTGCAGACCTATTATAATTATAAGTGCAATCTAGTGCACCATTCCCGACCTGAAAAAAAAAAAAAAAAAAAACTAAAAACATTTAAAGTTAACTTAACCCTTTAATTAATTATGATCATTAATATTTTATAAATCCTATCCCGATAATCTTAAGACGTCAACTCAATGTAAAACTTTAATCGAAAGAAAATTACTGTTATGGAAGTTATGAAAAATAGCTCACAATCATATCTGTGATATCTGTTCCATCTATAATATTAATAAAAGATTGTATTTGTTTTTAAATTATATTCAAATGTATAGTTTTTCATCTGAAATATGTGAAATTCTGAATTTTCTTTCGAAAATTCAGTAGAGTCAAATCTGGAAAAATAATTATCTATTTTTGTCTTTTCTTCAAATTGCTTGATATTTATATTTATTTTATATATAATTATGATTCTTCTTTTTTTTTTTTTTTCTTTCTTAACATCTACTGTCATATGCTTTTCACAAAAGTCTTAAGAATATCTTATAGTGTATGACTAGTGAGTAGCGTTATATATTTGTAGCAGCATTAGGCCCTCCCCTTCCAAATCATTTTAAAATGAGCCTTATGCATTATGTTGTTTAAGATTTTATTAGTAAACTAGCACTAGCAGGTTTTATATGTTTCACTGGCCACTATATTTAAATAAATTTATATATGAACTCGGTTCATGGCGTCAAGTGTCGCCTTCCGACAAAATCCACTAGAAGTCTGCTCCAGAGCTTTCGGTCCAGGGTCCATTCTTCCTCCAGATAAATTTAAAGGGAAAAAAATATCAATCACTATTTTTTTTTTTTTTATAACTTTATAAATAAAAACTAAAAAAATATTCCACTGAAACTACTCAAAACTTTGTTTTGGGCAATTACATATAATTTTATACTTTAAGATTTTTCTGACTTATCTTGCTGCCATAGGTTGTATATTGCCATTTAACTCTGTTGTAGGCAGACTTTCTTTAGCAGTATCTTGTGCTCATTTTGGATTTTAAGTGTATGCCGTTTTGACTAATGGGAATAATTCAATTTAAATGGTCAGCTGAGAATCTTTAGGTTATTTTGAATTTTTAGATATGTTCTGTGTCTTTTTGCATTCAGCAATTCATGAGGTGATAGCCAGATATACATACAATCAGATTTTAATCATATAAAGATAGCTACTCCCTACTTAATTTCTTTTATTTTTCTTTTTTCTTTTCTTTTTTGTTAAATATATGTAGTAATTTTTATAAGTGTCATTTGCTGAGACTTTATAATTTCTTTAAATAGCTGTTTACATTTAATAATAATTTGTACTTGTAACTTTTATCGCTATGTAAAAAAATAGCTCTTTTAAACACATGAGTTAAAATTTGTTATAGTTAGGTTTCAGTTAATAAATATACCGGAGAACTGATATTAAAAGTAATAAATAAAAAACTTTATATGTAATCACCATAAATTGCAAAAAACTCTAAGTAATTGTTTCTGGTCAAAATATTAGCATGACCCTTTATCAGTAGGCACAGGTGTAACAAACAAAGCTCTACAAAGTTTTTTTATTTATTATAATTAGATTTCCTTTTCAAACTTAAACACATTCTAACTGTTGTGTTTTACAGAAAGCATGTTCTAAAATCAATCTTCATTTTTAGTTTCTAAAAGTTGTAAAATGATTTATTTATTTATTTTCTGTATTTAATTTAGATGGTACAGAGAGCTTTGTGACAAAAATGATGATAATCCTGAGTGGGAACCTGGTCCTATTCTTATAAGTTCTCAAGTGAGTAATAGATCTGTAAAAAAAACTATTACTTTTTTTTTTTTTATTTTTTTTTTATTAAGTACTAGCAGGCTACGCCCGCTTCGCTGGTCACTATTTTTAAATGAATCACAATAATTAATGATTTCTCAAAATTGCATTAATTTTTATCATGTGATAAAAAAGAGAAAAAAAAAATTCTAATCGGGAAAAATGTCGCACCGGGTCCCCACTGCCTTCGGCAGCGTAGACCCGTGCGCTGAGCGCACGTATTCCTTCACCATCCTTATGACTTCTCAAAATTCCATGTTATTACTCATAAACTTTCATTCTCAAGAAAAGGAATTAAAAAATATATCATTTAGCATCGGGTAAAAACTCACACCGAGACGCCACAGCCTTCGGCAGCGCAGACCCATGCGCGCTGCGCGCGCACGTTTGAGGATATACGTGCGCTGTACACGCATATTCTTTCTCAACTCAAACTTTTATTATTAAGAAAATAAAATTAAAAAAAAATCTTTTATCATCGGGTAAAAACTCGCACCGGGTCCCAAACCCATGCGCGCTGCGCGCCTATTCCTTCCCTACCGTTCCAGCCCCTCCTAATTAACTTGCATATACCAATTTTGGACAGTCTTAGTCAATTAGCTGAGATGCAAAAGAAAACCTGATCAGGACACTTTAAATTGTAAATCAGGTGAAATCTCGAATTCCACTTTCGATAATGTAAAAGAACTTTAAAATATCTTTCGAATGATGTATTAGAAATAATTTAATCATAATTAGAATATAAAATATTGAAATTTAAAAATATTACAGCGCCATCTGGCGGTAGAAATTTCTGTAATCTATTGTTCCATTCCAGATCAACAATGCTTTCAAATGATGTATTACTCATGAAATTATTTTAATTAGTAGATGAGATACAAAAGAAAACCTAATCAGGACACCTCAAAACGTGTAAATCGGGTGAAATCTCTATTTCCATTTTCGATAATGTAAAAGTACTTTAAAATGTGTATTAACTAAAATATGCTTTCAAATGATGTATTACTTATGAACTTTTTTAATTAATAACCGAGATACAAAAAAAAAAAAAAAAAAAAAAAACTGATTCAGGACATCTCAAAACGTGTAAATCTGGTGAAAACTTTCGATAATTTAAAAGAACTTTAAAATATCGGTCGAATGATGTATTACAAATAATCTAATCATAATTAGAAATTGAAATTTTAAAATATTACAGCGCCATCTGGCGGTACAAATTTCTGTATTCCACTGTTCGATTCCAAATCATAAAAGCTTTCTAATGATGTATTACTTATGAAATTATTTTAATTAGTAGCTGAGATACAAAAGAAAACTAATTCAGGGGACCTCAAAACGTGTAAATCTTCTGAAAACTTTCGATAATTTAAAAGAACTTTAAAATATCTTTCGAATGATGTATTAAAAATAATTTAATCATAATTAGAAATTGAAATATTGAAATTTGAAAATATTTCAGCACCATCTGGCGGTAGAAATTTCCGTAATCCACTGTTCGATTCCAAATCAAAAAAGCTTTCTAATGATGTATTACTTATAAAATTATTTTAATTAGTAGCTGAGATACAAAAGAAAACCTAATCAGGAAACCTCAAAACGTGTAAATCGGGTGAAATCTCTAATTCCATTTTCGATAATGTAAAAGTACTTTAAAACGTGTATCAAGTCAACAAAGCTTTCAAATGATGTATTACTTATGAAATTTTTTTAATTAATAACAGATATAAAAGAAAACTGATTCAGGACACCTCAAAACGTGTAAATCTGGTGAAAACTTTCGATAATTTAAAAGAACTTTAAAATATCTTTCGAATGATGTATTAAAAATAATTTAATCATAATTAGAAATTGAAATATTGAAATTTTAAAATATTACAGTGCCATCTGGCGGTACAAATTTCTGTATTCCACTGTTCGATTCCAAATCAAAAAATCTTTCTAATGATGTATTACTTATGAAATTATTTTAATTAGTAGCTGAGATACAAAAGAAAATTAATTCAGGAGACCTCAAAACGTGTAAATCTGGTGAAAACTTTCGATAATTTAAAAGAACTTTAAAATATCTT
Source organism: Salticus scenicus (assembly GCA_963930645.1). Classification (NCBI taxonomy): domain Eukaryota; kingdom Metazoa; phylum Arthropoda; class Arachnida; order Araneae; family Salticidae; genus Salticus; species Salticus scenicus. The sequence goes on from OZ005656.1 coordinate 244,520,490, forward strand.
TCGAATGATGTATTAAAAATAATTTAATTGGAATTTGAAATATCGAAATTTTAAAATATCTGGCGGTAGAAATTTCTCTAATCTACTGTTCAATTCCAAATCAACAAAGCTTTCAAATAATGTGTTACTTATGAAATTATTTTAATTATTAGCTGAGATACAAAAGAAAACCTAATCAGGACATTCTAAAACATGTAAATCACGTGAAATCTCTAATTCCATTATCTATGGTAGCTTTATTAATGAAAGTAAAAAGAAAAATAAATATTTTTTATTTCTCCATAATGGAAGTAAAAAGAAAAAGAAAAGTATTTTATAGTTCCTTCAAATGTATTTTGTTGCTATGGAAACTCCTATCGTCTATTGAAAGATAGATTACGTGTTTGAATAAAATTTAATTTGCAATTAAAATGTAACTGCTTTGTTTATTAATGAAAATTGATGAAATTTTAACTGCAGGTTGGTTTTGTGCTGAATAGGTTGTATATTAAGTGTTGTGTACGAAAAAGAAAATTTGAAGCACTTTGAAATTTACAATTTTTAACCCCAGTTAAAGATCATGTGACATTAATGACTTGCACATGTTATTGCTTCAGTTCGAGACAGCCGTTAAAATCGTCTGCTGAATGCTGATAGAATGCCTCTTTTTAAGCAATAAGGATTTTTGGTCATTTTCGCGATCGATATGGGTCAGCATTTTAATTAATATCTCCGAAACTAATTAAGATTTTTAAATTCTGTTTCGAGGAAAACATCGGAAAGGCTCCAGAGCATCCTTATGTCAATTCTTGTACTTCTGCGTTCAATAGGGGCTGAACGTATAAAAGAACAGACAGACAGACAGACCTTTCCATTTATTATTATAGATTATAGCATTATTTATAGTATGAGATTCAACTCCACATCATAATATTTTCATAATAATGTTAGAAAGCACATAATTAGTTGTCTATAAGCTAAACCTATCTTTTTATTATTTTCCATTTTAATTACATAATAAAAGCAGATACTATTGGCAGTGTATGTATTTATTTTTAATCAACTGTAACATTTCAATTAGCACATAATAAACTACTACATTAATCAACTGGACTCTAACACCATTTTTAACACCATGGATATGTTGTGAGTAATAACACATTACATATCTGAAGAAATTGATTTAAAAAAAAAGACAACTAATATATATATATATTTGTGTGTGTGTGTGTGCATTTTCATTATAGAATATTAAAAAAAAAAAAAAAAAAAAAAAGCGAAGCCTGTATAAACTGTGTTTCAGTGATAATAAATAAAGTATTATTAATTAAATCACAATTAAGTCATCTTTGAAATTGGGTGCAAATTTCTTCAATCATCCAATATTTAATGCTGTCTACATTTTTAATTATGTATTAATAGATTAAAACTGTATATAGAAAGTTTTTTGTTTTATAATTCATTATTTTACAGGTGCGCTATGTGCCTAATAGAAAAAATCTGTATTTTATTTTTATAATACTTTTATACGTTATTTTACAGATGCGCTGTGTGCCTAAATTGATGCGTATGACTTGGGATGGCTATCCCCTGCATTATGATGCCAAGCTTGGTTGGGGTTATTTAGTTCCTAATATTGTTGAATTAGATTCTGCTGGAAAAGAAGACTTTCCTTTAAAGTATTTATTTATTTTTATTGGTTCAGTTTTTAAAATACCTTTTATTCAGCAATTTATTTAATATTTGCTGTGATATGGTTAAGAATTAAAAAACAGAAAATGAGATTCTTAAATAAATTCTGTCATTCCAAGAATATAAATTTAAACTTTGTATCCAGGGGGGAAAATAAATTGCAAGTTTAGATTTATATAGGAATATCTATTTTATTTTATTATTTTTGTTTTGTTTTCTTTTAAAACTTTTTTTTTTTTTTCCAAAAGAAAAAATAATTAAAAATATATAGTTAATAATTATTTTAAAATTTTAATTGCCAAAACTCAAAAAACTAAATATTGATTTTTCTTTACTCTTCATCTATTTTGTCTCTGTGTGTGTTTATTTTCTTCCTCTTTTTTTTTTTTTTTTTTAAGTCCTAATAATAAAAAAAAAATATGGAGTGACTCCACTCGACTTTCCGAACATTGAGTAATTAACAGTTTTGTAGATAAAGTAAAGAAAGACGAGTTAAACAAACAAAAGAGAGAAAACCATAATAGAGTGTTTGAGTATTTTTCTCCATCTATTACATGATGTTTTATTTAACGCTACTGAGCTTTGAGCCCATAGATCATAATGATAAAGAATTTTTCGTTGTGTCCCTGTAAAAACCTATAAATGCTAGATTCACCAAAATGCTTATAGTTAGTGCAATAGTGATTTATAATACTCATATAAATTTTCAGCTCAATTCAATAAGGCGTTTAGATGCTATCGTACTTTTAAAAATTTAGTCCCATAGGCCATAATGATAAAGAATTTTTCTTTGTGTCCCTGTAAAAAAACTATAAGTGCTAGATTCTCCAAAATCTATACAGATTGAGTATTTGTGACCTATAATATGTGTATAAATTTTTTGCTCAATTGAATAAGGCGTTTAGATGCTATTGCACTTTTAAGATTTTGCTCCCATAGGCCATAATGATAAAGAATTTTTCTTTGTGTCCCTGTAAAAAAACTATAAGTGCTAGATTCACCAAAATCTATAGGGTTCGTACTATGGTGACTTACAATATGCGTACCAACTTTCAGGTTAATCGAACAAAGCGTTTAGACGCTAGCGTGTTCACTCACAGACATACACACATACACACACACATACATACATCATCGTAAGAATAGTGAAAACGGACTCATGGGACCTCAAAACGTATAGAAACATCAAAATCTCGAATTCGGATTTTTGACACGATTACAATACTTTCCTCACTATAGTGTTCGGAAAGTAATATATATGTGTTGGGTAGGTGTTCCAGTAATTGACATCTTTCCTGAAATAATTAATAAATAAATAAATAAATAAAGAATAAAAGCACATATTTTACATATAAGAATTTTAACATTGTATGTCAAACACTGAAATGTAGGGTGCCAATAACTGGTAAAATGAATAACTAGCAGTGTCAATTACTGGAACATTGAGTGGGTGTAAAATAAATAAATTCATAAAATAATAATTATTATTATCAAATGCATATATTTTAACATATATGTGGTTCTAAAAGTCTTTCACGCCCATACGTATTAACTTAAGATTTCTAAAAATCATTTCTTATCACTAGAACATTAAAAACATCAGAAATTGCTGTAAAAGTGTCAATCACTGGAGCACTTACCCTATTAAGGAATTTTCTTTTTCAGCTGCTTAGTATGATTAGTAACAGAAAATTTCTTTTAAGACTGCTTATCAATCAGATTCCATCTTTTTTTTCCTTTCCATGTTATCCTATAGGATTTTTGTTGCTTCATTTTACAAAGATATCTCATTCAAAAATGTTTTTCGAATTCTGTTTTTTGAGTCTTATTCTTTGAATATATCACCTTTTTAGCTTAGTGAGCAATTTTTTGGAAAAAATTAATTTAAATATTTAATTTCATTAAGTAAATTTAGGACTCTAAGTTTCCATCTCCAAACAAAATATTTAAAGTTATTTTTTATTTTCAAAAAATTGCTCTTTAAGTTAAAAGGCAACATATTCAAAGAGTAATATTAAAAAAAATCGAACTCAAATATAAAATAAAGCAACGAAAATCCCATTGGATAACATGGGAAAAAAAGAGGGATTCTGACTGATGTACAGGCTTAATTTGTAAAAGTTACAGCAGTTATTAAAAATTTCAATGCATCAGAACACTTTTCTAAAACTAATTTTAAGATATACACAGTCTTTCTGAAGCATATAAGAATAACTATTATTATTTTATTTATTCAATAAACAAATTTATATTTCAGAGATAAAATAGTTTGCATTACTTTCAGTTTTAATGACCTATGCATATTAAATATATTTTTTTCAGTATTGTAAAGTGAATCAAAATTGACAGCAGTTAATTTCTCATCTAAGAAAACTTTTAAAATGTGTATTCTTCTAGAAAGCAAAAAATTTATAATAAGAAATCCATATTTTTTCTATAACTAAAAAAATTTTGAGATATATCATATAAATTAATATAATATTAAAAGTTAGTAAAACTTTAGTAACATATATGAAAATGCATAATGTGTGTCCATAAAGTTCAATGAGTGGGGCGAAAACAAACTTAAAAAATTACAGTTTTTTAAAAAATATGCGACTGCACACGCACAAACATGTCTACAAAGCTCTATATCTGTACTTATAAGTATAAAGGATTTAAGTCCAAAAATGTCGATTTTGAGTTATGTACACAGTCAGACTCAGAAAAAAATTCTCTATCGATTGGTATAAAGGATTTAATTCTATGTCATTTAGTCTTTGAGAAAATCCATTGGTAAAAAAAAGACCAATTTAGAAATTTACCATTCATGTATGGTATAAAATATTTAATTCAATTTTTCCCGTTATTAAATGAAGGTTGACAACCACTGAATGGTATAAAGGGTAAAAATCAACGAAATACCTTTTCCCTAATCCATTCTTCTGATTTGTTTTTAGCTAGTTAAACTTTATTTTTCGTCTCCTGAAAAATCAAGAATATGGACTTAAATCCTTTATACTTATCAATACAGATATATCAGAGAAATTACAACTTTAAACCACAATTTCTTTTATGACCATTTAAATGGAAGGTATGAGAAATTTTATACCTTGCCCATACAGCCACTAATAACTATTAGATATCTAAATTACATCCAAATGACCCATAAAAGGTACAAAATATCTAAAAAATGTCCATTAAAAGTCCTGGGTATCCTATACTAATTATAGATATCTATTAGATATCTTTCTAGATTATCCTATCAAAATTGACAGCATTAAATAGAGACAAAATTTAGACGTGTCTTTTTTTATGTCTAATAGATGTAACATACTTATTAATTAAATACCTTATTAAAATCCTTAAATATTCCAAGCATTTCTATACATTTCGGCACACCAGTCAGGGCCATCATCAGAGCTCGAGAATGACATGAAGACTACTGCTGGGCGGTTTGTTTATTCTTTGTTTCTTCTTCACTCCTCTCTTCACTTCGCTTGGTTTGATGGTATAACGGTTGCCATTCGGATGGGATAGTACTGTGCTCGATATCATTAACGGCGTTGTTAGAAGTTAGTATTTCAAGAGCCTCTCTTTTGAGGGCATAATAATGAGAATTATAGGGAGCTATTTTTTTTTATAGTTGATTGATTTAATGTTAATTGGGTTAGTATTGTTAATTCTTGAAAAGGCTGTAGAGTGTTTATTATATTTTAAATCGGTGAAATGTTTGGAAATCCGGTCTTTAATTTTTCGTTTGGTCATACCAACATATGTAGCATTATTTTTATTGTGGAATTGGAAATTAATTTTATAAATACCTGCGGTGTGTTTGAAATGGATGGGATCTTTTTCATTACGTATGCATTGATATATATTTTTGTTCGGTTTGATTGGAATATTAAAGTTGTGTTTTTTGGCTTCGCTTTTAATTTTTAGGGAGGCTCCTTTGCAGTAGGGGATCGCAGGGGTGAAAGCTTATTTTATTTTTTGAGCATTAAGAATACGATGTGTGATTAATGTTTTATAGTGTCTTTTTGATGCTTTTTAGGATTTTTAATCCTTTTGACTTTACAAGAAAATTCTTTTGCTTACAATAAGCTTTTGTTTTTGAAGGTTATTATTTTGTTTCCATTGCTCTTCACGTACTGAAACCCCCTCGCTTTACTTCGCCCGCATTTCTCCCTAACTTAAATCAATGGACGAACTTAATGATTTTCGCATGTTTAAAAAAATAGCCATCAAACTGAATTGCAAAACCCATCATAAAATCTTTCTTGATGACTGTCTCCATTTTAACTTAACCCCTAAATTCCTTAAAATTAAATCAAAATTTGTTAATCAACACTATAAATATGAAACTACAAATTTTGAAATGACTCTTCTAAAAAAATACATAAAACAAAAATCAATTAGTATCTATAAACCAGGCCCGGACTGGCCAGGTCGGCTGGTCGGCGATCGCCGAGGGCGGGCCCCAGAAACCTCTAAAAATATATACTATTTTATAATTAGTTACATTAGAGTAATTTGTCTATTTATTTTCCAATAATCCTTGCATTTATAATCAATTTTGACTCATCTCACGTTGTGTAGTTCAAGTTTAAGACAAGTTCCCACACAGTTTACGATAATTTCACGATCAAAGAGCTTAAATGCAAGCAAGTATTGAGGCTTTGAGAATCTGTCCTTTTTTTATTGATTTCATCTAAAATGCTCGCAGGTCAAGTCGACAATGTTTCATTCGCTACTTCATGCTTCATCCTCTATCTTTGCTCGCCCCTATATTAAGCTGTTATCAGACGAAAGAACATATATCCTGAAGTATAATTTATTTCATCTCAAAGCTACCAAACGACTTCCTTGAGCTCAGTCAAGGGTTATTTTTAAGCATAAACGAAATCCACAAATGTAAAGAACGAGCGCAATATTTGGCGATAATTCCTCTCTTAGAGATTTAAAAGGAATGAAGACAGAGGAAACTCTGAAATCGCGATTCTCTGATTGGAAGACTTCATGCTAAAAACTACCGTACGTGATTCTCAGTGGAAAGTGCGAGAGTGAGGAATATACGTGAGGCAAAAGTATCAAACGGTAGTATTTCACCGGTTTCCCCCATGAGAAATCTGTTTATGAGATAGTATATGTCTTTCATATGGAACTTCGTCTGATAGCGGCTTAAGAAATTAGCCAGCCATGAACTTTTAAAGAACTAAATTTTTAAGAATTTTAATATGTGTCTCTTCGGAGCTGCAATTCTTGTTCTTATCAGCTGATTAAAATCAGGATTAAAATAGTATTTAAATCCGTGTTCTTATCTAATATAACTAAGTTCTTTGTTTTGGCTCGCTCCCTAATTAGTCTCGTAGTAGGGTTGTTGTTAATGCAGTGTCAAAGATGTGTCATAAAACGTGTCTATTAAAATAGTGCTTCGAAAAGAAAAGAAAATCACTAGATGTTGAAAAATTTTCCAAACGTTTAAATACATGATTATTTAGTTTCTGTAAGTCATAAAATCGGCCTTTAAGGGACAATAATCATACATTTAACCCTCTGACTGCCTTTGAAAAGGGCAAAATTGCAATGTTGTTTTTACTGAACAGTTTTTTTAATATACTAAAATAAAACTTATAATATAAAATAAAACTTCAACATAAGGTTAAAAATGAAAATGTACACACGATTACGATCCTCATAATTATTATGTAAAACATTCAAACTAAAAAACAGAGCTAAAATTTCGTAATTATATTATTTTGAATTATAAGTGTCATGTGGGAAAAAAAAAACAGCCCAGTAACCAAATATATCCGTCAGCGATGGTCAAACAGATAACTCGAATTACATTATTAGCTTATAAATTCAAGCAAAACAATTCTATTATTTAATTTCATGAAATTAATATTTTAAATTAGAGGTTCTTAATTTTATATGAACATTTTTGAGACAAGCCTTTGTTTTAGTTTTTTTTTCTGTGTTTTGTTTTGCCCCAAAAATTATAATAAAAGTCCAAATCAAGTGACTGTTATCAACGCTTCGCTTTTCATATGCCTGGAGTCCATTTTTAATCTTTTTTCTTTCTTTTCTTTTTTTTTTTTTTTTCGAATAAAACTGTATTAAATAGCGAAATTTTGTTTTTGCTATTCTTTTAGAATATAATGTAGGAAGTCAAGGTATTACATTGATTATGTTTTCATTTATCTACCAGAAAAAAAAAAAAAAAAAAACAGTAGCAAAACAATTGTATTATTTAATTTTCTAAAATTAATTTTTAAAATTAAGAGGTTCTTAATTTCGGGTGAAATTTAGACATTTCATATAAAAACTAGTTGAACCTTGTCAGGCGTTTTGTGATTTTAGTTGGCTTTGCCCGCTTCACTGTTAGTTTGTCATTACATTTAAATGACTTTTTAAAATTCTGTATCAGTTATCTATAAAATAAAAAAAAATAAAAAAATCTATCAAAGAACAGAATTTAGTTTAGTACGCAGGACTATAAATTTCAATCTGTAAAATTTTATTTTTATTTATTTTTTTATCTCATTTTTTGACCGTAAAACTGGCCACGTTCTTTTTAAAATAACTGAAATGAATTAAAATGAAGTGCCACCTAAATGTCATACTTTAGTTAATTTTAAAAAGTCTAATGGTCGTGTCGAAAAACTTTGCACTTCTGGCTTCAGAAAAATCACCCTTTTCATTTGGTACCGAATTTGTAACAATAGTACAACACGATTTTTTAAAATCAATTTTCTCATATAAAAGCATGCAGTAACTGATTTATTCCTTAGCAATGATTATTATATTCCTTTCTGAAAATTTCTTCCGTACAGCTTTAGTATGAAAACCCCCTTGGCGGCTTTTTAACTTTAGATGTCATTTTAGTGGTGAATTCAAATGGCTCTCGCAGTTGCATACATAAAGATCTTAGCGAGAGTTATTTAATTCACTATTACTGTACCAAGGTATAATAGGGATATTTTTGTTTTTGTTGTAAAAATTTTTTTTACAATTTATATAATTAAATCACAATTAAAAGGGACTTTTTTCCGATATGCTTAGTATTTTATTAATATTGTGTCCCTTTTTAATATTTATTTAGGTATTAAAGTCGGTTTGTTGGTTGGGTTTTATGTCGCACTAGTGCTGCACAATGTGCAGTTGGCGACGGTATTATAGTAGGTTGCTTGGTTGGTTGGAGAATTTAATCAGTGGCGTCGCGTGAGCGACATTTTTGGTCCTCTCTATGCGAGTGGCTGGAAACAGTGCATTGTAATGGAATATGTATTTATCTTATTGGTTGATTCGACTTTTTTAAAGAGCAACGTAGGTATGACGGCATTCCAACAGTCAATCAGACGAATAAACTTTAAAAGATAATGGACTGTTTCTAACCACATATATGGAGATGACAGAAACGTCGCTGGATTTAATGCCGATTAATTCTGTAAGTGTCCTAGGCCTATAGGGGAATGCCCTCTGTGGGGAGTGTGGTGGTACTTTTTTTTTTATTTAATAATGGATAGAGGTTGCCTTTAATTTAAAACAAAATATGTTAACAAATTGTGATCGTATGAAATAATGATGAATTACCCTAGGCTTCGATCTGATCATACATGGGTACATACCAAGTATAGTATAAGATAAATTCAATCTTTACTTTTTTAAGATATTTTAAAGTTTAGAATAAAACATACCCGGTCTTGAAAAAAAGGAAAGGCAGTCTTCAATTCCAATTTAAAAGTATTTATTAAGATTAATTTGCTTTCCCACTTCAAGAATGCAGAAATCCGTGTAATTTTGAGCATCCTTCATATTTCTATGTACCTTTTCATAAACTCTATTTAGCGACTTCATGTATTGATAATACTCAAAGGGGAATTCCATATTTGACATTTCATGCAATTCACATACATCAAATATATTAGAAACTGACCTACCAAAATGTAAAAATGCTGGTGAATACCCCGTTGATGAATGTATAGAAGTGTTGTATATACTTTTATGTATCATCAAGGCTTGTTTGAAGTTGAAGCCTTCACCTGCTAATGAAGCAATAGATGATTTGATACTAGTGTTTATTCTTTCGGAAGATCCTTGCGTCTGTGGATGTGCAGACGAAGCATGAACAAGGCTTATTTTCATGGTTTTGGTGAAATGGTTGAAAATATCTGCTGTAAACTGAGGTCCAAGGTCAGACATTAATGCTGCAGGACGTCCATATGATGTGATATATTTTGTTAGGGAGTCTACAACAGACTGTGCCGTGGGTTTTTTAATTGGAAAAAGTTCTAAGAATTTGGAGAAGTGATCAAAACAGGTAAGTACAAACATTTTGTTGGAGAATGGTCCAACAAAATCCATAGATACCAGTTCACCAGGTTTATTTGGAATGAACATTTCCTGTAAGGGAGCTGCAGGAATTTTGTGAGGCTTATTTCTGATACACAGTTTACAAGAAAGCACATAATTTTTGGTATCTCTGTATATTCCTCTCCAGTAATATGACTTCAGGATTTTACGGTATGTATTATAAATACCAAAATGTGGCATATGAGCTATCTTTAAAATTTTAGGTTTTAGTGAATTTGGTACAAGAATCTTGGAGGAATTACTATCTTGTTTGCTATTAAATTTTCTTTTTATCATCAATAGACCCGTATCTGGATGAATGAAATAATTTTTGAATTTCTGTTTTGGATTTTCAGACGTAATATTTTGTATTATTTTCAATAAATTATCATCATGTTTTTGTTCAATAAATAAAGTATCTTGTGAAACTTGTAGTTCTGGGTCATTATTTTCTCTATTAGTTAGGTTTAGGTTGCTGTGATTTATATTGTGCAACTGTATGCTGGGTGAATTGGATGATACAGGTAAGATGTTTTCATCATTTATTAACTCTGGATTTGTTGTCAAATTTTGGGTGGATTCTGAAAAGTCATCACGTGAAAAATAATCTGCTAGAACATTAGATTGACCTTTAATGTATTGAAATGTAAAATCATATGTGTACAACTCTATTAGCCATTTTGTAGTAAGATCTACAGGTGAAGTAGTACTGCGATAGAATTCTATGGGTTTGCTATCACTTAAAATTGTAAATTGTCTATTATATAAGTAGAACCTGAATGCTTGAACTGATTTAACAATTGCCATAAGTTCTTTCTTGAGTGCCGGATAGTGCTTCTCAGGATTAGAAAGTGTTTTGCTGAAATAGCTAACTGGTTGTAATACATTGTTGCGTTCTTGCAACAGAACCCCAGCTATAGCTACATTGCTAGCATCGGTATTCAGGAAGAAAGGCTTGTCAAAATCAGGTAAATTTAGAAATGGTTTAGTAAAAAATATCTTTTGAATTTTCTGAAAAACTTCTGTGTGTTGATGTGTCCATTTAAACGGGATCTTCGTTGAAGTTAACTGTGTTAGTTGATCCACTAGTTTTGCATAATTTGGAAGAATTTTTCTGTAAAAACCACATAAACCCAAAAATCTCTTTAAATGTTTTCTTGTTTTGGGAGTTGGAAATGCTGTTATTTTGGTGATGTTTGATGATATGGGACTTATTGTATGGTCTTGTATATGAAATCCAAGGTAATCAATAGCCTTCTTAAAAAATTGGGATTTCTTCGGAGATAAGGTGATGTTATACTTTAATAAAATTTTGAAAAGTTGAGTCAGTTTTTCTAACATTTCTGGAAATGAGTTGCTACATACAATAATATCGTCCTGGTATGCAAAGATACCAAGACATTTTGTTTCTTCAATTATCGCATCAATCAACATTTGGAAACTGCTTGCTGCAGATCTTAGTCCAAACATTAAACGACTAAATGAATAGGTCCCCCACTGAGTTGTGAATGATAACCTTTTTCTGAACTTCTTTGGGAGATGTATTTGATGATATGCAGACGGGAAGTCCAGCGTGGTGAAGTATTTATACTTTGAAATGTTATTAATGATATAATCGATTCGGGGCAATGGATACGATGAACTCCTTATCATGGCATTGATGAGTCGCAGATCAAGGGCTAGGCGAAAAGATGGCTTTTCATCAGGAGATGTGGGTTTTTTCTTCACAGCAAGCATGGGACACGCCCATTCAGAAATGCTCCTTTCAATGATGCCAGCCTCTTGTAGAGCATCAATTTGTTTCTTTATCTCCTCCTGCATAGCTTCAGGAACTGGATAAGGCAACGTTCTTACAGGAACATCACTTGTGAATTGTATATGCGGGGTCACATGGTCAGTGTGTCCCAGTGATTTAAGTGATGAGGAAAAAACCACTTGATGCTCCATAAGCAATTTCTGGATAGTCAATCTTTCTTTAGTAGACAAATGGTGTAAGGAAAAATTATCAATACTAAATTCAGATTTTCGGAGTTGAATGATCTCATCCGATGCTTGAATCAGATTAACTTGTGCTCTGGGCTCTTGTTTAATTTCCTCTATTTCTTCAATTTGGTGAATTATTCCAAGCTTGGTACCTTTATTTAAATGTTGATCTACTTTAGAATAATTTGTTAACGGAACTGAAAATGACATTACTTCAATATTTTTACTATGTGAACCCTCTTCAAGGTTGACAATTGCAGTGTACAAACCTATACCTTTGTTTTTATTCAGTGTGGGAATAAAGATTACCTGTTTATCAGCATATATTTGTTTGCACATAACAAAGACATAAACTGTTTGTAGCGGTGGAATGATCACTTTGTTTTTGAGTGTACATTTATTAACTTCATCTTGACAGTCAAATTGAGAATTTTTATCGTTTACGAAAGTAGGATTAGAGGTAGAACTACTGGTCTCAGGAACAGCGGGTAAATTTTGGAGGCAATTAATTTTGGATTCAGGAATCTCATACTCATCTTCAGGAATTGTGCTATAAATGTCAACATGACAATCGTTAATTTGTACGAGATTTTGTTTTAAATCAATTAGGACCCTATGGGTTTTCAGAAAATCAAATCCCAATATACCAATGAATTTTGAGTCTGTAGGAATATCTATGAGAAAAAATGTATGTCTGAAAAAAAATTTGCCAATTTTGAATGATAGATTGATACATCCCGCACAAAATACCGCTGAATTGACAGTAGCAATTTTAACTTTTGTAGCGACTCTTTTAAAGTGTAATTCATTTCTGAATTTATCGAAATAGCCTTTGGCTAAAACTGAAATGCTCGCACCTGAATCCAAAAGAAAGTTTTGTAATGACTTATTTATGTTTAACTTAACAATAGGTAAGTGAGGACTGGCAGCTTGAGTGTACAATAGAAATCTTAATGAATGAATAAAAATAACATCCTCATCAGGCTGATTTTCTGTTTGGGATGTAGCATTAGATGATATATTTGCAGGAACAATGGTTTGAGTACTTACTGAACTGACCAATCTTTTTGATGAGATAGGAAATTTTAATCTAGTGCTTGGTGATCTTAGGATTATATCCTGACCACAAATTTTTAGACCATTCGAATGTTCATTATGAATGGGAGAGGAAGTGCAGGACTGACCTCTCCCAGAAATTTGTCAGTCTTTATGAAACTGACGATTTTTGTAGTTGAGCCCTTTACGTTTATGTTCAAAAGTTGCTGACTCCGATTGAGCCTGTGCTGACCGGGTGTGTGTGTGAGAGGAGTGTCCATCCGAAGGAGAATGTCTACGGTTATATTTGGATCTAATTTTATTTCTTTGACATGATTTGAATCCCTGTCGATCTGTGTCAAATCTTCTGCCACCCTGATAATCTTTTAATTTGTAACAAAAGCGGGCAGTGTGTCCAACCCGAGAACACCACTGACATGTCGGTTTATGACCATCAGACCACGAGGGCCGATCTGAATTTAATTCAAGATGATGCAGCTGGGAGTCCCGATCCGCGGCATTATGCTGTGCATTTTCAGCAGTCATGCAATGATTTATATTTGAAAATGATGGCTGGGAAACAGCCAAAGATTCACCTGATTGAACAACCTCCTGATATGCAGCCAGATTGTCAACCATTTCCTCAAAATTACTACACTTTCTCGTTAAAAGATGTAATTTATAATCGGGGGTGAGAGTATCTGTTAATTTTGCAATGAGTAGTTGGTCCATTGATTCTTGTGGAAATTTTGGAAACCTCTTATAAACAAGATGTTGGAGTCGATTAGCAAAGTTTCGGATATTCTCCAAACCATCAAATTTAATGGCATTATATTGTAATGCTACACTCTGTTCTGTTTCACCTTTAAAATTCTTACGTAAAATCTGAAATAATTCATCAGGAGATTTGGCTCTTTGGCATGGGATTGACGATGTATAAAATTTTAAAGCCCTATCGCAAAGTTTTGATTTAATAAAAATAAGGGCCTGTTTAGGATGCCATTTAAAAATATCTATTTTAGTTTGCACCTGTTCAATAAAAAAATCCAAAAGATCTGGATCACCATTAAATGGTGTTACTGTGAATTTAAGACAATAAGATTTTTCAGCATTCATGATTTTAAGAAAAATTTGTCAAAATTTGCAGAGACAAAAAAAGTTAATGCATAGTCATATATTTTCAAAATATCAAGCAGACATACTTATCTACTTTAATCTTATTATATTTCATAACAAATTTTCATACTAATTGAAGTTGACACATCTTATTAGGTATATCTTTTAGAAGTGATAGCAAACTCCCAAACACAATAAATTATAACATGTTATTCCTTCAAATACAAAAATATCATACAGCCTATTTTCAAAATATTCTCTCTCTATTATCTTGGCATTAATTCTAAATCAAAACAGTATTTTTATTTTGCAAAAGAATAATACCCTATATAATCCAGAAATACATACCAATATATTACACTTCAAATGCAAAAGTAAGCTTTTAATTATTATTCTTGATAAACTATTTGTTTAAATACATTCAACAGACTAGATTATGATACTTAGTTCAATATGCCACTATGGAATTTTTTTTTTGAAAAACCACTTTTCAAAAGTATGTTTTTGAAAAAATATATGAATTCTTATTTAACTATTTCATTTTATTATTATTACTATTATTAATGAAATGGCCAATAGGCATCTTAAAATAAAATTTTACCCATACAAACAGTACTACTTTCAATAATTACTGCCCTTATGGCTATGAAAATATGAATAATAACAAAAATATACATCTTTCTAATAATTTCTTAAATAAAGCACTTTCAGATCAAAACTGGCAATGTACCTCATGCAATCTTCGATTTTTACGATCGGCACCATATGTGGTGGTACTTTTTTTTTTATTTAATAATGGATAGAGGTTGCCTTTAATTTAAAACAAAATATGTTAACAAATTGTGATCGTATGAAATAATGATGAATTACCCTAGGCTTCGATCTGATCATACATGGGTACATACCAAGTATAGTATAAGATAAATTCAATCTTTACTTTTTTAAGATATTTTAAAGTTTAGAATAAAACATACCCGGTCTTGAAAAAAAGGAAAGGCAGTCTTCAATTCCAATTTAAAAGTATTTATTAAGATTAATTTGCTTTCCCACTTCAAGAATGCAGAAATCCGGACAACTGTTATAAATCTCAAATCTCTAATACATAGCCATGCTTCTTTAAAATAAATTCAAGATACTTATAACAAAATATTTATATAAAAAAAAAATCAGCTCCGGTCACTGTCACAATTTCGTTTCAAGTCATAATAACCGTGTGGGACCACATATATAAAAATAACGGTAAAATATAACGTACGGACGCAAGTGCCCGGCCATTCTTCTCTGTACACAGGTGGAACACCAACTGACTGATTTTTAAATTTTTAAAAATCGCTCCTAAAGAAAAAACAGGTCCGCACACCTAAAATCACGGATACGTGATTTTTATTCGTTAATCGGACCGCAAAAGTAACCAATTAAACAGTTCGCGCACGCAAGAGAAACAATCGCCGATTCTCCCGTTGACAAGTGTCGCGGGAAGCAAACTTTACAGGGTGCGTTGAGCCAGGAACGAACGGCTGCGATGAGATGCCTGCAAAACGATGTATTTTGGCATAGGAATTAAACAAGAGGTGATGTATTTACATCACAGGGAGGTCTTTCTAAGGGGCCATAGCACGTATACGCGAGTTTCGGAGGAAACCACGGAAAACTCCGAAAGGCTAGGTCGATGAGCTCGACCTGGGATCGAACCCGGCACCTCCCATGTACCAGCTTTGAGCGCAGAATCGCTCCACCACTGGTGGGGGGGTATTATAGTAGGAATTAGATTATTATGGCTTCAACAGTGTGATTGGTTTGCCTGAATCTAAAAATAACTCACAATCTTATCTTTAAATAATGAATCATTTTTAGTTAATTAGTAAACATATTTTATCTAACGTTGAACTAGTTTATATGTGGTGTAAAATAATTATATAAATATTTATTATGAAAGTAAGTAAACCCCATCGGAAAAAGCTTACATTTTTACTCAACTATTTTCCATGCGGGTTGGTTGGTTGGGTTTTACGTCACACTAGTGCTGCACAATGGGCAACTATCGACGGTCTGCGACTCACCCTAAGAGGTGGTCCGGAAACATGCCATCACAATTTTGATCCTTCACGGAAGGAATATTTTTCAAGTTGGAAAAAACCTGAATGTGATTTTTAGTCATCTAAGCCTAATTTTAAAAATTACGTATTTTAATATCCTATTCACTCTAAATTCTTCGGTAAGGGGCCCCTTTTAGATTTTTAGCCGAGGGCCTCCAAAGGAGCCAGTCCGGGCCTGCTATAAACTCAAACAAACATATAATAACCTCTTAATTAAAATCAAGTCTACTTACCCCCAAACCAAATGTGATATCATCTTAAGTAAAGTTAACCTTTTTGTTAATATCGACTCTTCAAAATTGATTCAACGCCACAAGAAAAAATTATACTGGATTTCAAGGGAAAAACCATCATTAAAAAACTTGCAACCTCCCACTACATACCCATACTTGAACATATCTAATACTAAACTCAATAGTCATCAAGATGCCGTTTTGAAACTTGGCCCTAAATTTATCTTAAACGATAACGTAAATATAAAAGACTCCATTGCCCACATTGAAACCGCGCTCGAATATATTCCACCACAAAAACGCTCTAGCATCCGCAACACCACCATAAATTCCTTAAATAATACGAACAAAACCTCTGATTACTCAGATATTAAATGCCTCCAAAATTTAAAAAACAATAAAAATATTACCTGTTTAATGTCTGACAAAACTAACCTTCTTACCATTATGGACCGTACTCAATACAATCAAATGATGCAAGATTCCATTAAAAAACTTAATGCAGTTAAACTCTCACACTCCCCCCTTAATAAACTTATCGATAAAACCAAATCCATCATAAAATCTGGATCCTGGCCTAATAATACCCCTCCTAATTATAATAACCATGCCCCAATTATCCCCCGCCTTTTCGGAAAGTACAAGTATCATAAAAACCCTTCATCTCTTCGTCCTATTGTCAATAAATCAGAAGGTCCTACTTACTGTCTTGAACTTTTTATGAAAGATATCTATAAATCTCTCCTTCCCCCCTCCAGTGGAGGATCCAGAACTTGAATTTTGGGGGGGGGGGGGGGCTAAGATTTTTCAAAGTGCTATTTTAGACCAATAAAAAATTTACAATTGCAATATTCAATTGTGAATGTCAGTATTTTAGTATTTTGGGGGGGGGGGGGCTTCAGCCCCTAGCCCCCCCCCCCTTAAATCCACCACTGCCCCTCTAACTTTTCTATAAACTCCACGGAATCATTCATTCAAAAACTTTGCGATACTAAAATTTCTTATCATGATACCCTTAACAGTTTTGACGTTAAAGATTTATACCCCTCCATCCGAAATTAACACCATAATTCAATCTCTTATAATCAATCAATACGGCGACAACAAAATCAGCGAAACTTTAATACGTACCAACAACCTTTTACTCAATAATTCATTTTTCTTTTTTGATGGGTGTTACTATCAACAAACCCAGGGCGTCCCCATGGGTTCTCCCATTTCGAGGATCGTTGCCAAGTTAAAAATGAGAATTTTTGAAAATACCGCCAGTAACATCATCAACAATTGTAAACTTTGGGTACGTTACGTCGATGATATTTTTTCTGTTACCCCTCATAATATTAATCCTGATAACATACTTGCTGACCTTAATAAACAGGGTTCCCACGGTCCTTGAAAGTCCTTAAGAAGTACTTGAATTTCATTTTCTTTTCAAGGGCCCTTGAAAGTACTTGAATTTTCTGCAAAGTCCTTGAAAATCTTTGAATTTTCCACTCCAATAGACGGGCTTAGCACGAATTCTGTCAAGACCTATCTCCTCCCACTGTTCTATCTCCATCTCCACATGCACACGCCATTGTCTAATAAAATGATTTTGCCATAAAATTCTTATTTCATTGTCTTGCTTTTGCATATAGTTTCAACTTATTTGTATTTTTTTGCCAGTCTCATACCTGTTTGATGGACTGGTCATTAATTTTGAGCTGAAAGTGATCAGACCAGGACTACAACCTAAAAACTTTGGAATAATCATAATGATTCCAAATCTTGAACTAATCATTTTTTGACTCTTGTAAAAGTTAATTTGGTCAATCCATTAAAAATGTATTGTGAAAACAGCAAAGTTATTCTAATTATAAAAAAAAAAATTACTAATGAAAGTAGTTACTAAAGTTTTGTGTATATGCCTAGTGTTCTGCGATTTTCCCCTAGTCCTTGAAAAATTTCAAATAGGCCTTGAAAAGTCCTTGAATTTTTTTCTTTTTTAAGAGTGGGAACCCTGATAAAATTGACCCTCATATTAAATTAACACATGAAACCGAAACCAACCATACTTTAAACTTTCTCGACGTCACCATAATTAAAAATAAAGACCACTCCATTGACACCACTGTTTTTAGGAAACCTACCAGCAATAACGAAATTATTAATAATAAATGTCGCACCCCCCTCCCTTACAAATATGCCGATATTCGTTCCTATGTCAACCGCGCTATCCTCATTTGCCCAAATAAAAAATATTTAAATTCCGAATTAAAAGTAATAAAAAATATCGCTAAAAAAGCCAATTATAACCCCACCATCGTAGACACTTTTTACAAAAAACGTATAAAATCTCTTAATCATATTCTTAATGCTCAAAAAATAAAACAAGCTTTCACCCCCGCGATCCCCTATTGCAAAGGAGCCTCCCTAAAAATTGAAAGTGAAGCCAGAAACAGGGCTCGCATTCCCCCTAAAATTCCTAAATATTTTATTCATTCCTAAAATTCCTAAAATTCTCCTACATTTCTTCCATGAATCCTAAAAAAATGCATCCAAGGCTAATCCAAGGGTCGAGAGTATTATTCATTCCGGTCCAGTTCATATCGAAGTCTGTTGTATTTTGTTTACCGCTTGCGCATACATGTGTAGATTATTTTACTGTATTAATTCTTAGCGTTGTTGCATTGAATGATTTTATACTAAATCTCAGCATATCGTTTCATTTCATTTGCATCCTTATCATGGTTAAAGGTAAAACGAAATTTCAAGACTCGTGGTTGGAAAAAGAATTTGATGGTGTTTTGCTGAAATAATGGCTTGAAGCTATAAATGGCGCCATTTATTCCGCTAAATGTGTTTTACGTTCCGAAAAGTTTTACATATCTGCTACTAGCTTAGTAACAGAACTTACGCAACATTGTCGCCGATTTTTTTTTTTTTTTTTTTTTCATAGAATTGAGTCAGTGGTAGACAGAAACTCATGTCTTACATTAATCATTCAGAATTCTTCTGCAGTATAGTAATCTTATACCTTTCTAATTAATTATACATGTGTGGAAATTAGAGAAAAATTGAAACATCTTGCAGAGAAGGTTTAACCGTTTAATTCTTTCTGTGGGCAGGCGTATCATACCAAACGTTCTATTTAAATATGATATGCTCGTCCAGAGAAATAATTTAAAGGCTGTATCATATATAACATGCTCATCCCAAAAGAGTTATACATACAAGACATGTCACAGAAAGCATAAAAATTTTAAACCACTAGAGATATCAAGTAAAGGGTTTCGTCGAACCAAGTACTGAAAACGCAGAAAGCATGATTTACATAAAGTAAAATTTATTTTATAAAAGGGCTGTATAGATTATTTAAATTTTGATGGAGTAAGGGCTCTTAATTTTGTTTGGCTCAACCTGAATATACAAAACACAACATTTCCAATTTTAACATGTCAATTATTACCCATTACGGATTTAAAAATTTTACAATATCATCGGTTTTCCCCTAAAATTTTCCTAAAATTTTGAAAAAAATTCCTAAAATT
Source organism: Salticus scenicus (assembly GCA_963930645.1). Classification (NCBI taxonomy): domain Eukaryota; kingdom Metazoa; phylum Arthropoda; class Arachnida; order Araneae; family Salticidae; genus Salticus; species Salticus scenicus. The sequence continues at coordinate 244,540,488 of OZ005656.1, forward strand.
CCTCCCTAAAATTTTGAGAAGCCCTAATACTAGGCCTGCAAAAAACACAACTTTAATATTCAAATCAAACCGAACAAAAATATATATCAACGCATACGTAATGAAAAAGATCCCATCCATTTTAAACACACCGCAGGTATTTATAAAATTAATTTTCAATTCCACAATAAAAATAACACTACATATGTTGGTATGGCCAAACAAAAAATTAAAGACCGGATTTCCGAACATTTCACCGATTTAAAATATAATAAACACTCTACAGCCTTTTCAAGAATTAACAATACTAACCCAATTAACATTAACTCAATCAACTATCAAAAAATAGTTCCCTATAATTCTCATTATTATGCCCTCAAAAGAGAGGCTCTTGAAATACTAACTTCTAACAACGCCGTTAATGATATCGAGCACAGTATTATCCCACTCGAATGGCAACCGTTATACCATCAAACCAAGCGAAGTGAAGAGAGGAGTGAAGAAGATACAAAGAATAAACAAACCGCCCAGCAGTAGTCTTCAAGTCATTCCCGAGCTCTGATGATGGCCCCGACTGGTGTGCCGAAATATATAGAAATGCTCGGAATATTTAAGGATTTTAATAAGGTATTTAATTAATAAGTATGAACTATAATCCTTTTTTTTAAACTTTTTAGATGTAACATATTAGATGAAAACAAGATTTAGATATTTTCAATATCTATTAGATCTAACAAGTCTAATTATGGGATATTTGGAGATTTATCGGATATGTAAAACAGACATCTAATGGATGTAAAAACAGAGTGGCATTTGTTGTGGTAATAGACGTCTGTAGGATATTTATAGAAGTTTAATGGATAATTTTTCAACTTTTATATGTGTTTATAGATTCTTATGGATATAAGTGGCTGTGTGGGTAGTGAAATTAAGCAATGTCCAAACATGAAATTATGCTGCAGATTTGGACAAACAGTGATATTAGCCCATGCAATGTTAGTGTTTCTATAGAACAGAAGCAGTTAGTTAAAAATGTTTTTACAACTGATACAAACATTTTCACAGTGAGAAAGAAACTATTGATTATTAATAACATTTAACTAAGTTCTACTTTTATACTTTTAGTAAGCAGAGAATTAGCAGTAAGAAGCATTCTTTTGATTTTAATAAAAATGTGAAATGTATTTAGACAGAAAAGACCAAACTTTAAAAGAAAGCAACATTTATTAAAATCTTTTAGTACATTATAAAAGCTTAGTAGTAACAAGTATGAATTTAAGACTGCACAACAATAATGTTAACATCAATTATTTATAATAGTTTTGAACAATTTCAACAACAATTTAGAATGCTAGGCTGTAGACTTGGCAAATATATAGGGTAAGTGCTCTAGTGATTGACACTTTTAGAACAATTTCTGATGTTTTTAGTGTTTTAGTCATCAGAAACTATTTTTGGAAATCTTAAGTTAATATATATGGTATGAAAGACTTTCATAACCACATATATGTTAAAATATATGCATTTGATATTAATATATATATATATATATATGAATTTTTATTTTACACCAACTCCAAAGTTCCAGTAATTGACACTGCCAGTTTTTCATTTTACCAGTAATTATCATCCTATGCTCCAGGGTTTGATACTGCTAGTTTTCCATTTTACCAGTTATTGGTACCCTATGCTTCAGTGTTTAACATACAATGTTAAAATTCTTATATGTAAAACAAGTGCTTTTATTTTTTCTCTTATTTATTAATTATTTCGGGAAAGATGTCAATTACTGGATCATGTCAATCACTGGAGCACTTACCTTACTTGGTTCATATGACTTGGCAAAAAGGCTAGCTAGTCTGTCTAATAAAACTAGTAGAGATCAGCAGTATTAAACTATTAATTTTTAAAAAATTCAATTTTTGATTCCAATATTAAATCTACCTACTGCTAATAACATTGACCTGAGAAGACTATAACATCATAACACTTAACTGTGAAAACTAGGAAAGTAAAGTTCTCATACTATCTTCGACGAAAAGCAAAGTCCTTGAGTATTCTTTGGCATTGGTTTGATTTGAAACTTCAACATTTGAATAACATTTTAAAAAAAACTTATAGCAGATGACAATTTGCTTGGCACTTTCGCCATGGGTCCACAGTCTTTTTCACTGTTGCATCATTTTGCAACTGTGCCATTTGTTTTTCTTTGTATTTATTTGGAGGAAGAATAACCTTGCGCCGTGTTTTTCTACAGTTCCACATCATTAAAGATTCATCAGCTGCTAAAATTTCTACTGTCTTTTGATTTAACTTGTAATTGGGATTTTTGTTGCAAAATTTTTGCTGTTTTTAAAATCAGTGTTACTTTTGTGGTTCCTAACACACTGAAGAAACTTGGGGCACCATAACGAAATTGTTTATGCAAGAGCTTTTCGAGGCAAATCTGAAATACTTTTAATTTAAAATTAGGTCTTTAATTAATAAATTATAAAACCTTTTATGAAAAAAATAAAATAAAATAAAGCATTAATGAACTTCATATTCTAATAACTCAAGTTTATTTTCTAAAATAATTCTTATAGATCCTTCATTTCATACTCATAAATCATTATTTATAATTAATTTTTTTTTTTTTTTTTTTTTTTTTTTTCTTTTAGAAGTTTATTGAGCCTTTTATACATTGACTCTGAAAAGGATCCAAAGCAGAATACTGATCATGATGCTCATTTTTACTGGACAAAAATTAAAGATCCACAAGAAGAACAAGCTTATAAGTACTGGAGAGAAATATTATCAACTGTTCCTCCTAATGTAAGAAATATTATGTTATATGTAATCAATTCTTGTTATAACTTCACCCATGGGGTTCATAGAAAAGTGGCCTTATCAGCAGGGTGATCATACATGCAATAAAATTAAACAGTTATATCAGATATCTTTTTTCAAAAAGACAACACATAAGGAAAAAAAAACAAAAGTACATGAAGGTTATCCGATTTAATTTCTTTATTTTATTTAAATATTAATGCAGTAATTTTACTAATTAGATACAAATTATGAAAATAATACTTAGTGCATAATTTACGTAACCACTTCACTGGTTATCTCTAGAAAATTTGAAGGAAATATAGTCGTCCACGCATTACAGTAGACAGTGAAATGGTTAAAGATATTAGAAACTGCTAGGTCACTAATTGCTTCCTGAAAGAAAGCTATTCTCAATTTTCAATTTTTTTTAACAGAAGATTTACTAGAAAATGTAGAATGATCATATAAGTGGTAAGAAAATATACAACCTCTGACAATAAAATTCGGTGAATGAAGTCAGAACGGCTGATCTGGCAACACTGACGAAACAAAACGCTGCACCTGTGTAGTGGCAGATGTTGACCATCTGCCCCCACCGTTGTTCAGTTGAGTGTCGTTTGTGTTCCGTGTAAGACTTGTTTTACAAAGTGCTTGTTTAGTGCATTGGTTCTTAACTGAGAACAGGGAAATGAAAAGATCAATTTAAAGTTTTGTTTTAAGCTTGGCAAGACATCGAAAGAAACTCATGCGATGCTGGTACGTGTTTATGAAGATCAAGCACTGTCCATGAAGTGTGTATACAAGTTGTTTACCTGTTTTCGAGAGGGCCAGGAAAGTGTTTCTGATAACTCCTGTAGCAGAAGGCCGGTGACCTCCGTCAGTGACGAAAAGTGAGGAAATTAATCACGAAAGATCGTCGATTAACTGTGTGCATGATAGCTGATAAACTGCAGATAACCGTGAATCCATGCGACAAATCGTTACCCAGAATTTAGGGATGAGAAAAATGTGTTGTCATCTTGTGCCACATCACTTGACTGACGATCAGAGCAGGCACGTTTAGAGGATGGTGCAATTTGAACATCCACCATATTTGCCAGATCTCAATCCTCCAGACTTCTTCCTATTCCCACAATTCAAACTCGCTTTGAAAGGAAAGAGATTTGACGATATTCCTGACATCCAATGACACGTGACGAGGCTTTTGAACACCATCCCAAAAGAAGACTTCTTGGAAAGTTTCCAGGACGATGTATGTAGTTCATTATGAGCTTATGGAGAAGAGATAAATTTCCATTGTTTAATCCTTCATTATTAGCAGTTATTCTTTTGATATTTAGCCTTACTTTAATTAAGCATATTTGGTTATTAAAGCATAATATTTAAGCTGCTACATTCATAAGGATGTTAAAAAAAATATTTCATGATTTTTTTTTTTTTTTATACTTTCTTCTATATTCAATAGAAGAAATTATTGGTTTCATAAATATTTTCAACTTAAGGTTTTCAATGGATTTACATATTTTGAGAGGTCTAAAGCACCATTTGACTATTTTTAGAAAATGAAACTATGAAAGGCCATTCAGTGACCAATTAAATTTTACTGCTAGGGAAATAATTTATGCATACCACATCGTACTGCAGCTAATTATATGAAGTTCATTAAATTATGTAAAAGGCACTAAAACAGATATGGATTTTAGAATTTTTGCTGCAGAATGGTTATTGCTGTACATAGCTTGTTAAAAAATTATACTCTTTTACAGATATGGACAAAAGAATTTTGATACATTACTGTCCATTGTACAAATATTTGAATTTGAGGAGACATATTGAAACACCCTATTATTCTTTTCACTTATGATTATTTACTAAATTATTCAATGATTCAAAATTGTTTAAATGCATAATTACTACTAAATGTTTGGAAGATCGAGTTGGGCCACTCCAAATTTTTAATAATTTAAAATTATCATACTCTCTGCTATATATAATCATTTTATCTACTTTTAGTAAGATAACTTTATTATCTTATAATTAAACATTTATTTCTTATACTACTTCTTTTCTTTTCTAGAAATCTAAATTCAGTTTAGAACCTCATTATGGGATTGGACCTCATGATATTGGAATAAGCGGCTGTTTGTTTTTTCGTCTTCCTCATAAAGTAAGTGGCGCCATTATAAAATATTTATAATGGTTTTTAATAAACAATAAAGAAAAATTTAAAAAATCAATTGCATTAAAAAATTTGTGTGCTAATTAACTGCAATTAAAAGAAATTGAAGTAACTCATTGGTAAAATATTAAGTTTCTTCTTTTCTTCCTTTGCCATTCTTTTTCTCTAACAAGTTGTATTTAACTTCAAAATAATGAAATAGGGTAAATTTATGTTGTAAATTATTTTCATTATGAATTTCTATTAAATATATATACATATGCAGGGATAGAAATTTAAGAAAATTCTGTCATTGGTCCACCACATCAGTAATTTTAAGATTTCACTGGTCCCTACATTCTTTCACTGGTCCATTAACCCATTTTATTACACTTTTAAAAATTTGGAAAGCAAAATAAATGTATATAGCAAATATATATATGTATATAGCAAATATATATATGTATATGTATATAGCAAATAATTAATTGTTTGCAAATTAATTAAAAATTACAAATGAAATCTTATACAAATCAAAATTTTATGCTTTAATAAACAAGCTAGATAGGTCGCATATTTACTATAAAATATTATATTAAGTATTGAAAGCAAAAAAAAAAAAAAAAATTAAATAAAATTAAATAAAAAATACTGCCAATAGCTGGTATCAACAATTATAATGAAGTACACTCACAATTGTTGTAATGTACTATTCTGCAACAGATTTATAAGCAGTTTTAGAGAAAATAAAAAATAAAAAAAATTGAAAAACGTCACTGGTCTTGTGGACCACTAGAATTTATATTTTACTAGTCTGTTGAGTATTTTTATGGTCTCGGACCAGTGTTAATTTCGAGCCCTGTATATATATATTATTGAAATATTTTGTAAATTTTCAAGAGTCAGATTAAATCAAATTTATCTGTAAATCGTAATCATATAACAAAAGCTTTACGCTAAACTATCTTTCTGAAAAATGTTGTTATTTTTAAATATATATATTGGTTGCCCATATGAAAAGTAGACAAGTTGATAAAAAGTAATACTTTTATTGTAAACTCAAAAGAAATCGCCATTAGTAGAGTAACACTGATCCCAGCGTTTTGGCAGCAGGCCTATTCCTTTTTGTAGAACAGTTGAGGTTGATTATGTCTAGAAATAATTGTTAATCCAGTTAAAGTTCTTGTGCAATTATTTAAATACAATTTTGCTTATATTTTTATTATTTTTAATGCAGGATGGTCCTGACAAAAGGGTTGGTAATCCGCTCTCTAAAGATTTCCTTCCTAAAATGGAGGATGGCACTTTAAAAACTTGGGGTAAAGGACAGGCTGATAGAGCTCTAATCCTAAGCAAAATGCTGTCATATTGGAAAAATGCTCATGGGAGAATTATGTAAGTAACTTATTCTTAATTAGTTTTTAGGATGAGTGAACTATTCCTTTCAGACAGCAAATAAAGAAAAAGAAAAACTGTCACTTTTTTTTTTTTTGCTGTAGACCATTTACATAAGTAAAAGAAGAATGACAGCAACATTAAAATACTAGGGCTGTGCCGATTAATCAGTTCGGTTAATCAATCAATGCTTAGATCCGATCAATTTTTTTAATCGAGTTAATCGGTCCGATTAATTCGATGAAAATTTTTTTAAATCCGATTAAAATTTCAAACTATGAATTAAAGTAAAAATTTTAAATGCTGTTCTTCCTACAAAATATTGCCCCAACAGTGGCTGAGCGGTTCTGTGCTCAAAACTGGTAGACGGGAAGGGCCAGGTTCAATCCAAGGTTGCGCTCGTCAACCTAGCCATTCAGAGTTTTCTGTGGTTTTCTCCGAAACTCGTGAAAATATGTATTAGAACCCCTCAGAAATGCCCCCCACAAAGGACACTCCACCTATAGGTCTAGGACCCTAGTGAAGTCAGTTGGTCTTAATTCCAAATACCGCACTCCTATACAAAATATTTTTTCCCATATTCACTTTATATATATATATATATATTTCACATGGGATCAAGCTTAGATCCCAAAAATGTCAATGTGCTTGTATATTTAATGGATTGCTTAAAATAGTATCTTTTTTACGACCTGTTATGTAATATTTGAAAATAAACATGTAGGTGTATTTCATTCTGATCTTCCATTATAGTAAGTGTCATTTAAATATTTAATATTTATAAGGTATTTTTAATTATGTTTTTTCAATTATTATTTTATATCAATAATTAAGAGGTAATAGCACTAAATATTTGAATTAAATATATTCACATTTAAATCTAAGTTTAACAGGAAATGTGTTTCATAAAATAAAAAATAATCTATAAATGCTAAGTCACGTACGAATATTTACAGTTGATTTTCAAAGTGTTGTATTATCTTTGAATTTAAAATAGATTTTCATTTATTAGAAAAAAAATAAGAGGGTTTCTTTTTTCATTATTTATTGTTTAAGGAACCAGTTAATTTGACATCTATATAATTTTTATGGTCTGACGTGTACTATCTGGGGGGAAAAAAAAAAAAAAAAAAAAAAACCATGTAGGAGAGTTTTATTCATCATTGAAATAAAATTACACAAAGAAAAATGAAAACCGATTAAAATTCTGATTAATCAACCGATTAATCGATTAATGAACTATGATTAACCCAGTTAAAACTGTTAATCGATTCCCACCCTTAAAAAATACATTAGGCTTCTTGTCCAAATTTAAATTCTGTTTAAGACAGAATTTTATTTATTTATTTTTAATAATCTTTAAAAAAATAATCATAAAAATAAAAGCCAAAGTTTTTGTATAACACTTGCAACTGATGTCTTAGCTACTAGAACAATTTAAAAGATAATGACATTTTATTCATGTTTTGAAAAAATTAAATAATTTGGGGGGGGGGGGGGGAGTAATTTAACAGAAAATATAACATCACAATTTCAACAATGTATGAGGAAAATAAAATTTTATGTGAAATTTTTAAGAAAAATTAGTTAAAAAATAATAATAAATAAAGCAAATTTAAATAATACTTCATTGCTGAAATTCCATTATTTTGATTGAAAAACATAGCTAAATTTTAAATAAACACTTTTTAAATTACACTGCTCGGCATGAAAATTGTCCCTAACAGCATTTTTGCAAATTCTTTTGTAAAATGACCTCCTGAATCCAAATATGATGGCCATTTTGCCCTATCATCCACTGATTTTGGGGACGCCCCCCTATTTTTACCACTTTTCAGTGGAGAAAAGAAATATTTTAACTGTTAAATATCTTCTGAGGGCCTAAAGAGGTGAAAAATTCTATAACATAAACATTTGCAGCAAGGAGAAGATTTGGGGGGGGGGGATTTGCCACTGAAATTATAAGTTACATTTATTATAATACTTAATTAATCATTATTATCACTTATTATACATTATGTTTTTTTTTACTTCTTCCATTACCCGACTACAATACTAACATTACCGTAGGTAATGGAAGTATTGTATTCTGTCGAAAAATTCGATATCGAGATTTCATCTGATTTACATGTTTTAAGTTCTCCTGAGTCCAAAAAAGTGGTTTTTGGCAATTGGTCAGTGTGTGGGGAATCTTCTGACTATCATATCTCCAAAACTAATAAAGATACAGCTACAAAACTTCAGAATTAAGACAGAACTGGTGTACAGAGGAGTTTTTCAAATTTTGATGAAAAGCGATATTCTATAGCAATTACTATTATAATTTAAAAACCCATGTTGTCACTCCATTTACTTATTTATTTTAAATCAGGATCACCTAATTTAAAATAATTATTTAATATTTTAAACATATTCAGACATGCCAAGCCTCCTGCTTTTTGCTTGTTTTTCTATGCTCCCAATTTTCCACTCATTTCTCGTGATTTTCTGATGTAATTTTTATCTATCTCTCTTAGCATAATTTATGCTTAAAATTTGTGGGATTGGGTAAAAAAATTTGAAAGAAAATTGAAATTTATCTTGCCCTGCAATTTATCAAGTTCAGTTTGAATGTGAATTACTATATGATGCTTTGAAACTAATTTTTGCTAAGAATAAATTTTTAACTTTCATTTTTAAGATTTTTTTTTTTTTTTTTTTTAAATACCATAACTATTGAAAACTTAAAGAATTCAAATTTCATTAGAATATAGCTGATATTTTCATTTCCTTATTACCTTTTCTTTTACAAAGATAATTAAGATTCTTATTGTTTTATATTAGGAGCAGAATGATCAAATCTGTCTATTTTGACTTAAATTTTAAACAACTGTATGTATGAGGGTTTTTATTTATTTATTTATTTATTATTATTATTATTATTATTTGGATAGTTTGTTTTACTGCAAGAAACATATATTATTCATTTAATTTTAATGCTGATGCTTTGTAAATACCTCCTAAGCTTATAAAGCTTTACTTAAAATTAAATTTGCATTATTTTACTCATTTTTATTTTAAACTTTCTTGTTAGAAAAAGTCTTGTGATTTCTGTTAAAAAATCTCCTGCTTTATTGTCATTAGAAGTTGGCATCTCTGCATATTGTACCACATCATCATTTTAATGAATATTTAGATGTTTTTGATCTGAAAAAAGCCCATAAAATAATATGAAGAATTTTTAAAGTTAGAAAAAGCTGTATGTATGTATATATATATATTAATGAAATTAGTCTATTTCTCAATAGTTTTGAAATAAATATTTTTAAATGTTTGTATGTTTGAATTTTTATTGTATAGATTATGATTTATTCTCTAGGGAAAAAAAGAAAAAACTGTTTTAGGTATCAATAACAATGTAAAATTGAAAGATTAAAATTATTTTAAAAATTATGAAAATTGCATCAGCTTGTGTTTGTGGCGCATAAAACTGGTATCAGATGACCAATTTGTAACAAACAAGTAAATATATATATAATAAAGAGGATCTATTAAGCATTGTAGAAGCCAAGCAACAGATACAAGATCACTGAAACACCAATGACCAATAAGATTAAAAAAATTTTATCAGTGGATGAAATACACTAATGTAAAGAAACCAGATCTATTAATTAACAGCCTGCAAAACAAATAAATCAATAAAGTAACACAACAAATCTTAACTTAAAACCATAAACTTATCAAAATTAATGAAAAAATAACCTAAGAAACACATGATAGGAAGGAAGGGGGCAGGCGGCAAGACTTGTGACTTGCCTGTGGGGTTAAACTAGTTTCACGCCGGCAACACTCACCCAGCCTGCCACGACCAGAACAGGAACCATATGGATTTATAAAAGCAAAATTTCAAAGCAGATGAATAACAATGAAACCACGAAGCAACAATGAAATTCACCGATTGATTACATTTTGTTTAATAGTATAATTAGAATTTTAAATATAGTTGACAACTCAAAATGGAAGAAACTGAAATTTTATTGGAAAAAGAAAGTTTGCGTAGTAATACTAAGTAAATGCAACAAGCCTTCTGCTTATTTATATATATATATATAAAGTATACATATAAAATACTTTATTATAATTATTTATATATATATATATATATATATATATATATGTATATTAATTATACTTTGAAAAACATATCAGAAATATTGCAAACGTACTGCTATAATAGATTTTTATTAGCTGTTACAAGAGATTTATTTGCTCTTAAACTTACCTTTGTTAATAATTGAAATATATATATAAATTTTTTAAACTGTAATTCTCAACAAAGGACGGTTACTTCAGTATTTTCAAGTTATTTTCTATGTAGACTTCTAAAACTGATTCAATTGGCATTAATTTATTAATATTTATGTTATCAGTGACAAATAATATTTTTTAAAAAATCTTAGACACTTTCTTTTTATTATTTTGAGATACTCTTTTTCTTTTGTTATTATTTTTGTGCATTTTCTAAAATTAAGTAAGTTTCAAATCTATTTATTTTAATATGTTAAAAAAAAATATTCATTTACTCTCAAAAACAAAGTAATTAGTAAAAATATGTAATTAGTATTAGCAAAACATTTAAACTACCTTACAAAAACTTTTCCATTTAATTTGGTTAATTAATTTCGGTCACACCCTGACCATCTTCAGAGCCAAGACTAAACGCTGACGTTCTTCCGTTGTTTATCTTGCTGGGGAATGTAGTGGTTGCCACTTCGCTTCACTTCATAATCCTTTAGGAGCTGTTGCCACGCAGCGGGGATGATACAGTGCTCTCTATCGTTTACGGTATTATTGTTAGTAATAATTTCGAGGGCCTCCCGTTTTAGTGCATAGTTATGGTTATTGTAAGGGGCTATTTTTTTTATGTTAATGGAGTTAATATTTATGGGGTTATTGTTGTGGGTGGCGGAGAAAGCAGTAGAGGATTTTCCTAATTTTAAGTCTGTACGGTGTTCTTTTTTCCGTTCTGCGATTTTGCGTTTGGTCATCCCAATATAGCAGGCTTTATTCCCATTGGTATGTTCAAAGTCAATTTTATAAATTCTGGGGGTAGAGTTTTGCAGAATGGGGTCTTTTTCGTTTCGGATGTGTTGAAAGATATTTTTGTTAGGTTTTATTGGGATGTTTACATTATTATTTTTAGCTTCATTTTTTATTTTAAGGCTGGCTCCGTTACAAAATGGGATGGCGGTGGTGAAATTGTGTTTAGATTTCTGGGCATTGCTGATTTTGTTTTTATATAATTTATTTATAAGATTTTTAGAATAGTTTGCTTTCGTGGCAATTTTTTTAATATAGTTAAGTTCATTGTTAAGTAATTGTTTGTTGGAATAGACTAAAATAGCGTGGTTAATATAGGATCGAATAGCTGATAATTTATAAGAGAAGGGGGGTTTTTATGATTTTTGTTTATGATTTCAGTGTTGGCAGTGGGTTTTCTGTAAACGGTAGTGTCAAAAGTGTTATTAGAGTTTTTTATAATTTTTATGTCAAGAAAGTTTAGAGTATTGTTAGTTTCTTTTTCAATGGTGAATTTAATATCGTTGTCTAGATTATTAAGGTCGGTTAGAAGGTTGTCGGGGTTTTCGGAGTCTGGGATTATGGCAAAAATGTCGTCGACGTAGCGAGTCCAAAATTTACAGTTTTTAATAATATGGTTGGCAGAGTTTTCAAGGAGGCGGAGTTTTAATTCTGCAATGACTCCGGAAATGGGGGACCCCATGGGGACACCTTGAGATTGTCAAGGTGAGATCTCAAGGTGTCCCCATGGGGTCCCCCATTTCCGGAGTCATTGCAGAATTAAAACTCCGCCTCCTTGAAAACTCTGCCAACCATATTATTAAAAACTGTAAATTTTGGACTCGCTACGTCGACGACATTTTTGCCATAATCCCCGACTCCGAAAACCCCGACAACCTTCTAACCGACCTTAATAATCTAGACAACGATATTAAATTCACCATTGAAAAAGAAACTAACAATACTCTAAACTTTCTTGACATAAAAATTATAAAAAACTCTAATAACACTTTTGACACTACCGTTTACAAAACCGTTTACACTGCTAATACTGAAATCATAAACAAAAATTGTAAAAACCCCCTCTGTTATAAATTATCAGCTATTCGATCCTATATTAACCACGCTATTTTAGTCTGTTCCAACAAACAATTACTTAACAATGAACTTAACTATAGTAAAAAAATTGCCACAAAAGCAAACTATTCTAAAAATCTTATAAATAAATTATATAAAAAACGCCTAAAATCTTTAAACAAAATCAGCAATGCCCAGAAATCTAAACCCAATTTCACCACCGCCATCCCATTTTGTAATGGAGCCAGCCTTAAAATAAAAAATGAAGCTAAAAATAATAATGTAAACATCCCAATAAAACCTAACAAAAATATCTTTCAACACATCCGAAAAGAAAAAGACCCCATTCTGCAAAACTCTACCCCCGGAATTTATAAAATTTACTTTGAACATACCAATGGGAATAAAGCCTGCTATATTGGGATGACCAAACGCAAAATCGCAGAACGGGAAAAAGAACACCATGCAGACTTAAAATTAGGAAAATCCTCTACTGCTTTCTCCACCACCCACAACAATAACTCCATAAATATTAACTCCATTAACATAAAAAAATAGCCTCTTACAATAACCATAACTACTATGCACTAAAACGGGAGGCCCTCGAAATTATTACTAACAATAATACCGTAAACGATAGAGAGCACTGTATCATCCCCGCTGCGTGGCAACAGCTTCTAAAGGATTATGAAGTGAAGCGAAGTGGCAACCACTACATTCCCCAGCAAGATAAACAACGGAAGAACGTCAGCGTTTAGTCTTGGCTCTGAAGATGGTCACGGTGTGACCGAAATTAATTAGCCAAATTAAATGGAAAAGTTTTTGTAAGGTAGTTTAAATGTTTTGCTAATATTATTATGCTTTTCTTTAAAATTAAATGGAATATGTAATTAGTAATTGGTGCAAAACTTTGATTAAACATCATAAAATACTATAACTCACAACAATTGTTTCGGGTCAAAAAAAAACACGACCCTTCATCAGGCGAATAAAGTAGGCACAAGTGCTGCAAACAAAGCGGCAATGCATTTTTCTTTCTTTTTTTCATGAAGGTTTTGGTAGAAGGTGTATAGCAGAAATAACATTGAATATTAGAAACATTTATGTATTTTATGATTCATATTTATATATTTCAAAATTTTGCTGTGCATTATCTTTTTTTTTTTTCCTCTCTTTAAGGTCACAAATGGTTGTTTGGTTTGATCATGAAGAGCTGCCTTCTACTATTAAACTGTAAGTTTCTGATGCATCTTTCCATCACTGTTATTCTACTAAACATTATTGTTTGTTATAATTAAAAAATAACTATGTTTTACTTTCTAATTTTATTTTTATTCCATTTCTTTTCCAATTATTGAAAATTATGAATTTCTTTGTTTAGAAGTGAACCTTATGATGAAAGTAATTCATATGGAGCAATTTTGCCTCGATTAATTCCTGCTGGAACCGTTACTCGGAGAGCAGTTGAACCTACTTGGTTGACAGCCAGTAATGCTTATGTGAGTTAAATAAAATTTTAGCTCTCATTTACCCTTTAACGTTCACTAAATTTTTTCTGAATTAATTTTTAAAATGGCACATAGCTGATTATAAATACAGTCAACTTTCAAAGATCTACAATTTGCTAATATCCACATATCATTTACAACATAAACAAAACTATCACAATTGATTTATTGATTAGTAGGTTGCCAAAATTCAGCATCTGTTTGACAGGGATGAGATTTTTAAGCTTTTCAACTGATTTCAGCTTTTTTGTACATTTAGCTTTTCAGCTTTTTTTTTTTTTTTTTTTTTTTTTTTTTTTAGTTTTTTCAGCATTTTTTATGCTTCTGATGTGTATTTGTTCTTTTTTTTTATACATTGAAGATTAAAATAAATATTTATTACTCTAATATATTAGATTTTGTCATCAAAATTCTAGTATTTAATTTCAATGTCTTGCCTTTGCGTACAGTTTCAGCTTTTTTGTATTTTTGCTAATCTCATCCTTGGTTTGAGGAGATGAAGCAATTATTAGTGACTTGTGCTGATGATTTACCAATCACTCAGATTATTACAGAAGAAGAAATAAATAGAATCATGCAATCTTAAAAAAAATAATAATAATAAATCAGATATTGAATTAGTGGAAGAAAGAGAAAGACGTATTTTTCTAGCTGTATTTTTTTTCGCTCATGGTGATAAATATTTAAACTTTCTCATTACACAAAATTATGTGACTGACCTAAAATTGCTGACTTTTTTTTACAGGTTACAAGAAGAAATATTGAGACATAAAATGAATAATCTTACTCTATTAATGAAAAGGCTAATCAGAAATCTAGATAATTTACAACTCTAATAAAATGTGTAAAAATTGTTTTAAAATTAAAATTGTTTTATTAAAGATTTTCTACTCAAATGAGGTTTTAAGATGTAAACAAAAGAAATTATTCTAAAATCTGCAAAATTCAGAAATATTCAAAACTCATTTGTTCTAATATGTGTGGATATTTAAGAATATACTGTATGTGTAAAGAAAAAATTAGCACTTTTAATTTTTAAGAAGTTATTGGTTTGAAGCATCTATGTGTTAGCCTGATTAAATTTAAATAGATACTTAGAGTTAGCTTGTGAATCTTTTCCACAAAATAAAAAATCTGGAGTGCCTCCACTTGACTTTTTGAACATTAAGTAATTAAAAGGTGTATAAATAAATTAAAGTAACAGAAGTCGTTAAATAAACAAAAGAGAAAATTATAATCGGGAATTTGAGTATTTTTCTCTATATATTATGTTGTTTAAATTTATGCTATTGCCCTTAAAGTAATTTTAGCGCATAGATCAGAATAATAAAGAAATTTTTGTTGTGTTCCTGTAAAAATCTGAAGGCTCTAGACTCACCAAAATGTATACAGTTTGTGTGACGGTGACCTATATTATGCATATAAATTTTCAGCTCAATCTGATGAGACATTTAGACGTTATCACACTTTAAATAATTTCAGCCCGTAAGGCACAATGATAATGAATTTTTGTATGTGTCCCTGTAAAAAAAACTATATGTGCTAAATTTATCAAAATCTATGCAGTTTGTGCAAAGGTGAATTATAATATGTGCATACATTTTCAGCTCAATTGAATAAGGCGTTTAGACACTTTAAAGAATTTGGGCCCATAGGCTGTAATAATAAAGAATTTTTCTTTGTATCCCTGTACTAGATTCACCAAAATCTATACAGTTCATGTAACAGTCACCTAGAATATGTGTATAAATTTACTGCTCAATTGAATAAAACATTTAGACACTATCGCACTTTTAAAAAATTTGGTCCCATAGGCCATAATGATAAAGAAATTTTCTTTGTGTCCCTGTAAAAAATCTATAAGTGCTAGATTCTCCAAAATCAATAGAGTTTGTGCTATGGTGAATTACAACATACGTACCAACTTTCAGCTCATTCAGACAAAGTGTTTAGACATTATCGTGTTCACTCACATACATACATCATAAAAAATCGTATAAAATCATATGTATCACTGAAAGGGAAAGTCATATCAAAATCAAAGTTGCAGGTGTACTATTAGACATCATGATAATCCCAAATAGAAATTTACAAAATTCTACGACTATTCTTTTTTGAGCTATATAAATGTGTTTTCATTATCTGTTTTTCTATATTGGTGTTGATATGGTGTTGCATTATAGGAAATTGTACATATAAAAGAAGTTAGTGCATTCTGTATATTTTATGATATAATGAGGCTGTCACATTCAATTCAAGCCTTTTTTTATATCCAGAATTGACATTTAAATTAGCATTATGAAAGAGATTCGAAAATATGTTAATCCAATATCGTGATACTTTGTGATTTTGCCTTGACAATATATTGTTATATTGAAATAGTAGTGTCATGCGAAATCAATATTTCGTCTGACATCTTTCTCTAATAAATAGTTTTATCTAATAAGAAACCCAAATTTTCTATTTAAAGAATAAATAAATAAAATAATAATGATAATAAATATGAAAAGGGGTGAGGAGAAATTGAAATAAATAATAAGAAAACATTTAATTTTTTCTTTCTGCATATTACATCGTTTTTATGAAATAATTATAGTATAAAAACATAATTTAATTAATAGCCATTTTTGTTCTCATTTTAAAACATTATTCCGTTTTCAGAAAATAAATAAGTATTTTATTATACACTATTTGTATGTGGTATGTTCTAGAACTTTAGTTTTTTTTTTCAAAATTCGGTGAGCACCTTGTCAATCAATCTTATTCAACGCCTTCCCGAATTTATTTCTAATTTTTCCATTCGCCAGTTTGAGTTTTGAGTTAGCCTATGAAAAACGTAAATAATCATTTAAATTTGATTAGTAGAACTCTATATACGTCATTTGGCTTGTTTTCCTAATTGGCATTAGTCAGGGTAACAATATATTTCTAAATTTCTCAATTTTGGCGATTATATAATCATCCTTTTCTTTTGTTTATAACATGTCTGTTAGCCTGTCAACTAGATTTTTCGATCGTCTGCGTTTATCTCGCACCTGGCGATGGTCGGTGATTAAGATAACCTTTTCCCCCACATAAATAGCGGACACGCGCCGCGATCGGGGGTTCGCTCTTTCTCTCCGGCTCTCTTCTTCTTTTTCTCCCTGCGCAAGTTAACGGAAGATGCCGGGCAATAATTTTAACGATGTCTAATAAACGGGATGGAAGATTTTGGGTCTCGGATTTATATTTATAGTGGACGTCTGATGCCCCGAAGATAAATTGATATAAATTAATAAAGAAGAAATATAAATAAAGGAAATGTAGCTGTTCAGTGGAGTCTTCTTGCTTAATACTAGTCTCAATTCTTTTTTTATATAGTAAAGAACATATGTGGTAAGTCTCAACAATATATTATTTTGATGATTAAAAAATATAGATTTCCAACAGAATGTGCTATTCAACCCCTGGGTTGATTTACTTCTTGGTTGATCACGGCGATTTATTTCTTTTAGTTTATTGCCAAGATTTGGCACGACAACATGGTGCCTAATATCCGGGATATTTTTTTTTATGATGTAGATTTGAAACGTTTTGTTGGAAATGACTAATATTATATAGTATTTTATATTTCTATAATAAAATAATAATGACTTAATAAAAAAAAAAAAAAAAAAAAAAAAACGATAGTTTTGTTCAAAATAGGAAATGACTTTATAAAATGTATTATTATACTTGACCGTTATTATAAATGTCTACCTGGATTTTTAAAAAAAAATAATAATAAATAATAAAAAAAATAATAATAATAATTAGGTATTCATTAAAACTAAGTGTTTTCCGATTGTAAAGACAATCTGGAATAAAATAAAGACTAATGGTCTCACTTCCTGATGTTTATATGTATATATATTTTATTTTGGTCATATATAAGGTGATTATCTATTTATTTTATAATTGTATAACTTATTGGTACTTTTAGTTGATATACCTAATTTGTGAATAAAAGAGAAAACTAGATATTTAATATCTTGAATATTTTAAGTAATTCAACAAAGAAGAATGATATACATTTATAGGTGTTTTGCTAGTTTTCTAAAAGCAAAATAATAATAAAAAAAAAAAAAAAAAAGAAAGAAAGAAAGAAAATACATTATAGATACACAATAACCATTGTATGTAATATAATAAAATATGGCTAAGGTAAATTTACCGTCTTCGAACATTGTTCCCTTTGATGGGGATCCTGAATATTTACCTTTTTTTAAACAACAAATTACAGACCTAGCAAAAATAAACAAATGGTCAACGGAAGCAACGTCAATTTTTCTTAAAAATAACTTAAAAGGCCCTGCATTGAAATATATTATACAACTATCTCATACACAGAATTTCACAACTCCACAGGAGATTTTCTTGGCATTGGAGAAATTCTTTAAACCGTCTTCATTGCCACAAGCACTTGTAGATTTAGCAAACTTTAGGCTACTCCCAGGCGAATCCATGAATAATTTAGCACATCGCCTGAACTGCACGGTGGCAAGAGCCTATACAGATATATCGGATCAAAATGTACTTGCTTCTATAAAGTATCGTAAACTCCTTGAAATTCTCCCACCTGATATAAGATCACACATACTAAAAAATAATGTCAATAATTATGATCAGGCAATAGAACAAGCTCAATTGGTACAAGAATGTTCTGTTTCCAATGAAGTGCTAAATCAGATTGCTAATAAAGATAATGATATCGACAAACTAAAACAAGAAATTCACTGCATCAAAGAAAGTTTACAAAAACCGAATGAAGATGTTAGAGTACACCAAACAAAAACACATCCTAAAAATATGTTTCCAAAAGCTAGATACAGAAACAACGCAAATAGAAACCACTACGGTATAAAAACGTCTCCCAGCAAGTTTAACTATAAAAAAACATACACATTTCCAGAACAAACGCAAAATGTTATTCCCAGAATGCATGTGTTGTGGCCTTAATAACCACCTGTTAAAGAACTGTCGCAAACTCCAGAACATGTGTGATGCAGCTGGTTTTGCTCGGGCTTCCCCTTACCAAAATGTTTACAACAATACACCCCAATGCTTCCCTGCTACTCAACATCATTTTATGCCAGCTCCTCAATCAGCGCTTCCACCAAATTATCCTCATGCAGTTAACAATAGAGACATTAATTATGTTCAGACTGTACCCGATTCAAGTAACGCCTGTCCACAGTCCTGGTCTCAGCAAACCACAAATACAGCAAACTCTAACAATCTTCCTATGATGTCTTACTCTGCACAGGAAAACCAGTAGTGAGGACTTTGTCTTCAGATGCCCTTTGTCCTCCTAACATTTTCAATAACTGTGCATCTGACAACTCTCATTTTAACCGAAATAAATTACATGACAAGGACTCGCAGACACAACAAATTATTGTCCTGGACAAGGAAACTCAAATGGAGAATTATCTCCAAGATCAGACTTATAATAATTGTCCTGAAATAATAGCTAATGTCACCCAGACTCAGTCTTCATACATTCCAATTATTTTAATCAAAATTAAGGAGTTAAAAGTTCCATTTTTAATCGACACAGGTTCTTCAATTTCAATAATCAATAGAAAATATTTTCAAAAAATAAAATTCTTACTTACCCCAAAATATTTATCAAGAAGAGTCCAAATCTCAACTGTTAATTCAAGTGTACAATTCCATGCTTGTGTACAATTTTCTTTTAAAATAGGCCCACATTTCTTAAATCATCAATTCTATGTTATTGATTTACATACAGATTCAAAATTCGTAGGAATTTTGGGATATGATGCCATTAATAAGTTCAATATTCTAATCAATCCTGCAGAAAATTGTTGCAGTGTTAAAGATACTATTATTCCTTTCCATGTAAACAAAAATACAAACAGTGAACATTTATATGACATCCAGGAAACACGAATGCCTTTTCATAACAACAATGAAATATGTAGTTCGCAAGATAATTTTCCCTGTGCTAAAGAAGAAATCCATACCATTGTGCCATCCGAAGATATTATTGCCTTAAGAAAAGATGAATTTAATATACAAGACTTTCAATTACAACATTTAACACAAGATGAAAAACATAAATTAGAAGAATTACTCAAACAAAATTTTAAAGTCTTTTCAAAATCTCTTAAAGCAATTGGGCATACTGATTTAATAATTCCTGAAATTAAATTTACTAGTACATTTCCAATACGCACTTTGCCATTTCCTATACCCCAAGCCCTTCAGAAAGAGGCCAAAGCACAAATCCAAGAACTATTAGATGCAGGAATTATCGAAAAACATCTCTCCAGCTGGGCATGTCCCATGCTGCTTGTAAAGAAGAAATCGGACAATACAAATACCCAAAAATACCGCCTTGCACTTGATCTAAGATTACTTAATTCTATCATTGAACATGCTACGTATCCACTTCCCAAAATAAGTAATTTAATTAATCAATTGTCACAATATACATTTTTTACTTCATTGGATATGCCAAGTGCTTATCATCAAATCAGTTTACCAGAACAATATCAAGACAAATTAAGTTTTATTACTCCATGGGCTACTTATAGATATCGACGAATGGTATTTGGTCTTAAGACAGCCAGCAGCACATTTCAAGCCCTTATGGATGCAATTATTGAAGAATGTAATATTGATGGAATTTTTGCTTATCAGGATGATCTGATAATAGCAAGCAACTCATTCCAAGAAACTTATTCTAAACTTCAAACATTATTCAAAACTTTGGAAAAACACAACATTACCTTATTTGCTGCTAAATGCTCCTTCCATCAAAGGAAAATTAATTATCTTGGTTTTGAAATTGCAGATAATAAAATATTTCCCATTCAATCTAATATTATAAAAATTACATCTTTTCCTAAACCTACCAGTAAACGGCAATTAAAACGATTCATTGGAACAGCTGGATTTTACCGTCATTTAATTCCACACTATGCTGATATCTCTAGTCCATTAATTGCTCTTACATCTCCTAAGGTGCCATTTAAGTGGACTCCTCTTCATGACCAGGCTTTCAAAAATCTACAAGACATATTTCTATCCAAACCCTTTATTAAACAACCTCAATTCGACAAGTTGTTTTACTTAAACACAGATGCATCACAAATAGCAATTTCAGCAATTCTTATGCAAGACCACGGGGGAACTCTCTTTCCTGTATCATATTTTAGTAAAACTCTAAAAAATTCAGAATCTAAATATTCTGCACTGAAACGTGAATTGATGGCAATTGTATATGGTGTACAGGCATTTCATTATTATCTTTATGCACGGAAATTCATTATTTTATCCGATAGTAGTCCACTCAAATTTTATTCTAAATCATCATCTCCTTCAGATATTACAACGAGATGGTTAATGAAGTTGAGCGAGTATTCATATAATTTTCAACACTTACCTGGTAAACAAAATGTCTTAGCAGATCTTCTGTCACGAACTGTCCTATCCAAGCAAAACATCTCAGATCTAAATAACAATCCACAAATTATAGAATCTAATGAAGTATTGCCTATTACTACTCAACAGGAAAAAGATGAGGCCATAAATTGTATTGAGTCCCAAAACATACATAATATTCATCCACAATCAGAAAAAGAAGATCCTTTACTTGAGATTTCTATCACGACAATTTTAAAAGAACAAAATAAAGACTCGAAAATATCACAAATATATAAAAACATTCTACATAAGAGAAATAAACAACATAATGAAACTTATATTATTGATCCTGCCACAAACTTATTGATGTACATTAAGGATTATGATAGTGACAAAACAGTATACCCTAGAATTCTTCTGCCAAAATCTCTACATACAAAAGCTCTTAGAATTGCTCATCTAGGCCATTGTGGCATAAAGAGAACTTTACAAAACTTAAAATTAAGATACTTTTGGTACGGCATGACTGCCGATACCATAAATTACGTTAAATCTTGTCATCTTTGCAATTTACTCAAACATCACAATATTCCTCAGGCACCATATCAAAATAACCCTATTCCAATTCACCCCGGAGATTTTGTATCGATGGATTTTGTGGGACCATTTCAGAATGGACATCACATTTTAACTATCATCGACCACTTCTCAAGACATTTAGCAATGTACCCCTTAAAAATTATATCTGCAGAAAATGTTGTTCAGGCTTTATTTAAGTACATTACTGTACATGGAAGACCGTCACTAATTATGACAGATCTCGGTCGTCAATTTACTTCACACATTTTCCAGATGTTTACTGAAAAGTTTGGTATTCGTCTTACTCATTCTAGCATTGCTCATCCACAGAGCAACTCTTTGAGTGAAAGGATCAACACAGCTATTAAATCGACCATCACTGCCCTTATTGCTGAAGGATATAATTTTCATAATAGTATTTTCATCCATCAAATGCTTTACAATTCGTCAACTCATTCTACTACCAAGTATTCACCCAACTTTATACATTTTGGGCGTCATCTATCTAATCTATATGATACATATATCATTACTCATGAAGACCTAATCCTTAATGCTAATCGCACATATTTACAGTTGTCACAAGATTTGAATGAAATATATAAAAAAGTTCATCAAAACTTATTGAATGCACAACTTCTACAAAATCAACATCAACAAAAACAAAAGTTACGTAGAATTCAATTGAATGACATCGTATACTTAAAAAGTCACAATACCATAAAAAAATCCTACACTGGTCCATTCAAGATTGTAAAAATAATATCGCCTGTAGTAGTTAAAATTCAAAGAGAAGATGAAATAAATGCACCACAACTTACCGTTCATATAGACAGATTATGGATTTCACCACCTCGTCGAACTTACCTTATATCAGAAACTGCACAAGCTGATACCAATCAACAGCAAAAGAATTCAAACAATTCATCATCTTGCACTTTTCCAAAAGAATGTGTACCTCAAAGTGTTCACACGAACAGTGGTAATGCAAAATTCTCCATCTCTGACTCATGCAATATGGAGAATAATCATGAACTTTTTAAGTACTCTTCAAATTCTCAAATTCCAGTTCAAAACAATAACTCAACTATTGACATTTCTTCATCAGATAATAGTTCTGATACTGAACTGGACATTCCTCAACTGTCTCAACATAATCCTCTTGATAGCAGGCAAATAGACAATTCTAGGAATAATTCCTCGAAACACTATAAACAAACTATTCCTACATTATCTGGCCCATTTGTAAATTGATTTTTTTTTTTCCCAAAGAAATGCACGTAAAATTATTATTTATGTTTTAGAACTTACTAATTATAAATTGTATACTATAAATAATCGTTTTTTTGTTTAGTATTCTTTTGCAGATGCTGCTGATACCTGATGCAATGCATAATGACAGTTCCATAAAATTTAAAGTAGTCATATTGTTTTTTTTTCTTTCCCTTATTTTTCTGTGTTTTGGTATAACTTTTGGTAATAAATGTAGTAGGTTCTAATAAAATCTTAATTATTTAACTTTTAAGCATTTGGATTTGTGAGACTTGATCACCCTCACATCGTCCAAATGCATATTTACTGCTATTACTATTTCTTAACGTTATGCTTTAAAAAAAAAAAAAAAAAAAAAAAAAAAAAAGATATGCAATAAAACTTTTAACTATTTGTAACTACATAATAATTCTTACTTTAGTATAAGATAAATATTTAAATATGTATCTGTGCATTTGTTCAGTATTGTTTTAAGCAGCATTTAAGTTAATACAGGTGGCCACTTGAAAATAACATTATTATAAAATAAAATTCAGCTGTATATGTAATTATACATAAGTGACATAATTTTGCCAGCGCTGGTCAATTAAAAAAAAAAAAAAAAAAAAAAGAGGAAAAATAAATAAAATAAAATTATGTGTATACTATGATGTAATAAATGAGGTATTATAAAATACTATATATATAAAACTTATTATTTAATATATTGTATCCAAGTGTCTGTTGATATACATGGTTATATATATGTACCTCAGTATTATATTAGATAATTAAGTGTCTGGTTACATGTATAACAGTATTTATGTATATATATCTATATATATTTTTTTTTTCCTCAAGGATCCTTGAACTATATTTTACTTATTTAGTAGTTATATTTGGGTAGATTGCATTCTTATGTTAAGTATTTGTTTATATATTTCCACATATCATATATATTAATTAGTATTACTATACGTCTTATGTAACCAACTATGCCAACTATTTTATAGAATATTGTACTACAGTATTACGGTATATGGTACAATAGGCGATTATCTATATATTTCTGATTAATGTACTCTTATATTGTATTATTTCTCATATATTCTTCAAATGTAACTGTGCTACTTCAAATATTTTCTTTTATGTTATTAAATAGTGTTGATGCATATTACGAATCATTGGGTGCATCCAACGTCTGCGTCTTCCCATTATCTTCCTCCAGACTAATTTATTAATAAAAAAAAAGAAAGAAAAAAAAAGAAGGGGGAAACTAGGCCAAAAATTAATTTTTTTTTTTTTTTTTTTTTGCACATTTTGCGGGTGTATGTCATGCGAAATCAATATTTCGTCTGACATCTTTCTCTAATAAATAGTTTTATCTAATAAGAAACCCAAATTTTCTATTTAAAGAATAAATAAATAAAATAATAATGATAATAAATATGAAAAGGGGTGAGGAGAAATTGAAATAAATAATAAGAAAACATTTAATTTTTTCTTTCTGCATATTACATCGTTTTTATGAAATAATTATAGTATAAAAACATAATTTAATTAATAGCCATTTTTGTTCTCATTTTAAAACATTATTCCGTTTTCAGAAAATAAATAAGTATTTTATTATACACTATTTGTATGTGGTATGTTCTAGAACTTTAGTTTTTTTTTTCAAAATTCGGTGAGCACCTTGTCAATCAATCTTATTCAACGCCTTCCCGAATTTATTTCTAATTTTTCCATTCGCCAGTTTGAGTTTTGAGTTAGCCTATGAAAAACGTAAATAATCATTTAAATTTGATTAGTAGAACTCTATATACGTCATTTGGCTTGTTTTCCTAATTGGCATTAGTCAGGGTAACAATATATTTCTAAATTTCTCAATTTTGGCGATTATATAATCATCCTTTTCTTTTGTTTATAACATGTCCGTTAGCCTGTCAACTAGATTTTTCGATCGTCTGCGTTTATCTCGCACCTGGCGATGGTCGGTGATTAAGATAACCTTTTCCCCCACATAAATAGCGGACACGCGCCGCGATCGGGGGTTCGCTCTTTCTCTCCGGCTCTCTTCTTCTTTTTCTCCCTGCGCAAGTTAACGGAAGATGCCGGGCAATAATTTTAACGATGTCTAATAAACGGGATGGAAGATTTTGGGTCTCGGATTTATATTTATAGTGGACGTCTGATGCCCCGAAGATAAATTGATATAAATTAATAAAGAAGAAATATAAATAAAGGAAATGTAGCTGTTCAGTGGAGTCTTCTTGCTTAATACTAGTCTCAATTCTTTTTTTATATAGTAAAGAACATATGTGGTAAGTCTCAACAATATATTATTTTGATGATTAAAAAATATAGATTTCCAACAGAATGTGCTATTCAACCCCTGGGTTGATTTACTTCTTGGTTGATCACGGCGATTTATTTCTTTTAGTTTATTGCCAAGATTTGGCACGACAAGTAGCATCGCCCACTCCTAGTGAGAGAGTGGTTTAATCCTTTGACACAATATTGTTACAAAAGAACTCTTTTCCTTTATTAGTACTGTAATTTGTAATAGGAATGAAAAATTCATGTAAAGATAAGAGGAACATAATGGCATTTTATTGGCTTTAACAAAGACCTTGTCAGTAAATTTGGGGATTTGGCAATCTTGGTGATTTAGCAAAAAATAGTAGTTTAGAGTTACCAGAATCTGGAAGACCTTTTCAGATTTTTTCATGACGGGTATCATAATGCAAATAGATGTACACAAAACTGAGAACTTTTCAGTTGACTTTTATTAATACATGAATATAATATATGAAATGTTTTGTTTTTATTTTACATTCATTATTATTGCAATTTATGTTAAATGGTTTTAATTTATAGGAAGATAGAATTGGAAGTGAATTAAAATCCATGGTTCAATCACCTCCTGGTTATCATTTTGTTGGGGCTGATGTTGATTCTCAAGAATTATGGTTAGCTGCTTTGTTTGGCGATTCACATTTTGCTAAATGTCATGGTTAGTAAGCTTGTTTTCTTTCTGTATGCCATTGTTTTTTTTTTTTTTTTGTTTTTTTTTTCTTCAATTCAAATTTTTCTTTAAAAAGAAAATATATTTTGAATGATTCAAAACTTTGCAATATAATCAAATCTCAATTTAATACATCCCATCAATTGCCAATAGGTTTTGCACCTGAAGCTAGTAGATGCTTTTAATAACAGGAGGCTTGGCATTGGAATATTAAAACCCGAATAAACTACTACGTCAGAACCTTTTTTGCACTGAAGACAGTATGCTATAGGCTACCAAAACAGCTGTATGCATTTCCAATATTTTTCTTTGGCGTTTCTGACGTAGTAGTTTATGGGTTTTAATAGTAGATGCTTTGTTAGCAACAGAGTTGAGCTCATCAACCTAGCTGTTTTCTATGGTTTTCATTGAAACTTGCATAAATATGGACTAAGACCCCTTAGAAAAAACCTCCATAAAAGACATTCCACCTAGGCCTAAGAATTTCAGTAGTCAACTGACCTTAATCCCCACCCTATACCCTATTTAACATACTTTGATTCAAATAACAGTATATTTTCACACCTAATAATAATCCTAACTTTATGAATAAAATATTCATTTAGCATTTTGGATAACTAACAGTAAAAAAAAAAAAAAAAATAAAGAAAAAGAAAAAAAAAATAAAATAAAAAAAAGACATAATAAACATATGAGGAGCAAACATTCAATCCATGTTTTCTCTTTTGGATACAATTTTTCAGAAAACATAAAAAACTAATAAATTAAAAAAGAAAAAAAAAAAAAAAAAACTAAATATAAACCCTAATTATCATTTGTTTAGATGTATTACTACTTATTAGAGGGACATGTAGACATATGTAGGAAGATATGTAGACATACTATGTTATTTTTAAGTTCAAAGAAAAATGACTTTTTTTTTTTTTTTGAAAAAACACAATTTGAATGTTTTCTCTTCATATATAAGATAATTATTTGTTTTAATCTATTTTTTTTTTTTTTTTCTGAATGCCTATAGTCTGTGGTTAGAATATTTCATTTGTTAAGATTTTATATTCTCTCTTTTGGATAGCTTGATTTTTTTTTTTTCTTTTTTTAAATGTCATTATATTTATTTGTCATTTTAAAATTAATATATTTCACAATTCTATTGGACATATAAAACAACATGAAATTACAAAGAAACGTTTTGTGATTTTCTCTTTTGGTCCACAGCTGTTTATCCAAATTTCTTAATCATTGTCAACTTTGATATGTTTAAGGGAAAAAAGTATTCAAACTAATGCGATATTGAGGGTCGGAGGTAAACAAAAGAGCTTAACCCTTGCTGTTCTAGTGTTAGGCATAAGAAATTTTTTTAAGATCAAAGGAATGGTATTAGAAAAGTTATTGATCTTTCACTGAACATTGCCTTTTGAAGAGGCACCTTATATTTACTTGTATAGGTATTAAATATGAGTCAAATTTCAATGTTTGCTTGTATAAAGAAGGAATAACTGTACGTATATTTTTACATATTTGAGTCATATTCAGCCTATAGGTTGGAATACTCTCACTTTTTATATTTTTAATTAATTATAAAATCAGTTTTGCTAAAGGAATTTCCTTTTAATCTCGATTATAAGCCCTTTGATAAATTTATTTGTATTTATTTTTAAAAAGTAGGAGGCTTATAGTAAGATTTTCTTAATACATTATTTTTTCAGCTTTCACATTTCTAATTTTAATAGGTGCTACTGCATTTGGTTGGATGACGTTACAAGGTAAAAAATCTGCCGGTACAGATATGCACAGCCGCACGGCTACTTCAGTTGGTATTGGTAGAGATCAAGCCAAGGTAATTAATTTTTATTTATTTGTTTTGATAACACATACTTTATTATGAGCTTTATATATATAAAATAAAGTCAAGATATAACTCACATTTAGAGTTCTCAAAAATCTTTGAAAAATTCTAAGAAATGCATAATTCTAACCCATTAAATGTGTTTAATTTCACTTTATTTTCTTTCCTTGTGACTACATGCATTCTTCTTTCACAATTAGAATTTTCGATGTGAAACGCTATGTATATGAGTCATAGTTCAGTAAGCTAGAGTCAGATCCATAAACAGATGTAGATTGTTTTTTAATTGAAAATAAAACTGCTGACTGAAGGTAAAAAAAAAATTCAAAAATTAATATCCTTAACCATAAGTAAATCTTAGATCTAGGAATCGGGTGTTTCAATAAACGACTTTACCAATTTTTTTTACTTTCATTACTCTACTACCGTAGGTAATGGAAGTACGTATTCTATTTGGTCCAAAAATTCGATATAAAGTTTTCACCTGATTTGCACGTTTTAAGGCCTCTTAAGTCCAAAAAAGTAGTTTTTGGCAATTGGTCAGTGTGTGTGTATGTATGTGTGAAATTTTCTGGCTATCATATCTCTAAAACTTCAGAATTAATACAGGTCTGGTGTACAGATGAATTTTCCAAATTTTGGTGAAAATTGAAAAATTAGAAGTGGGACTGTAAGTCCGTATATCAAAAACGGCTCTGACGATTTTCTTCAAAGTTGCTATATAAACACTCTATTAGATGTCCTTAAGAATGATATAGTTGGTTAGTTCAGGAAAATTGATAGGCGTCCTGTATAAATAGCTCGATTTCAGATCTCGCCAGTGCGTTCCTTAAAAGTTGCTGTACAGATTTTTTTATAACTCGCCATATTAACTTCCTTTTAAATATCCTTTCATATGTAATTATTGTTTTTCTGTCAATAATTGAGTATGCCAAGTTTTGGTAAAAGTTGATATCTCAAAAACGGCTCTAACGATTTTCTTGAAAATTGTTACATAAATCCATTTTAGATACTCTTTCTCATGTATTATGTGGTTATTACAAAAAAATTAACGATCATTCTGATTAGATAGTTCAGTTTTAGATCTCGGAAATTGGTGTTTAAAAAAAATAACTGTATCATCATAACTGTTATATATATCTTTACACGTGTGTCAAGTTTCTCTTACTGGAAAATTCCAAAAAATGCATATAATATCTCAAAGAAATGCATTGAATACGTGTAATAGTGGGTAATGGAAGTCGTGTGGTTGTTTCACACCAGATTTTTTCTTTTTACTCTCTGTGTAATTCCTGTTTTATGTCTTTCCACATATATCAGTTTTCTCTTACAGTAAAATTTTTAGGTATGTGATTTGTTAGGTCAATTTTATGTCTTCTGACCACAATATCTCCAAAAAAATTTATAGAATATGGGTTATTGTGAATAATGGAAGTTGTGGGGTTGCTACACACCAGATTTTTATACTGTTAAATTTTCTCTTATTTCATTCAGAATTCTGGACATATTTGTGTTGAACTGATGTTTTTTACTGTTTTCCCCCAACTTCTTCTTTTAAATTTTATTTTGTTCAGATTTTATTTGTTTTAACACATTGTTCAACACTATTGTTTTCTTATTATTTGATTGTTAATTTAACTGATTATTATTAGTAGTATTCATATTAATCTGTTGTATGTGTAAGAAATATCTATCTTATATTAATGGTAATAGTGTAGATTTTTTTATATTTTCATTTCACTATTTTAGATTTTAAATTATGCTCGTATATATGGAGCTGGTAAAACATTTGCTCAACGACTGCTCATGCAGTTTAATCATCGTTTAACATCTGAAGATGCTTTAAAGAAAGTTAAGAAGATGTATGCAGAAACTAAAGGAGTGCAGAAGTAATTTTAGATTGTTTTATTATCGTTGTCATTTATGATGATTCTTTTTTTTTTTTTTTTTTTTTAAGTATTATTATTACTTGAGATTTTTAAAAGCTCTCTTTATACAGTGGAACATCATTTATATGTTTTTCAAGGAACCATTTCTAAAAGTGTATGGCTAAAAAAAACTGTACAACCAAACTGAAAATTTGTTTTGTTGTTGTCGTCTTGTCCAAGAAGTTGGTGCAGAGGAGTCAAATAGGACTGAAGGTATCCAGGACAGCCGTAGCGACATCAACAACCCTTGAAGAATAGAGGAGTTTATGCGAGGGAGCTAGATGGATACTGAAGAGTTTGGCCAATATAGCAGGACAGTCGAAAAGGTGGTCAGGAGAATGTTGAATGTCAGTACAGTGAGGGCAGTAGATATAACTTCGTTGACCATCAGGGGAATTTTCATTCCCCTGAAGTGCTTTGTCCTCAGTCTGGCAATAGTAGATAAAACTGCACGGTTACAATTTAGGGCAGGAATAGAATTCCTCTTGGTTGGCTGGGAGGAAAGTCTACAGCTGGCTATTGCGTCAGCATCGGAGAGAGTTAAGCTGTTGGAAACTTGAGAACTATTTCTTGCTTCCTAGGTGAGGTTGTCAGCCTGCTCATTTCCATAAATATCGACATGTGCTGGTATCCACTGCAGTATGCATGTCTTCTGGGCTGCAACAGTTTTGTTCATGAGCACAATAATATCCTGGGTAAGTTGAGAGTTGCCCCATAGGATGGCCTGGAGTGCAGATTTAGAGTCGGGGAATAATAAGAGGCCACTAGAATTCTTGATTACCTTGGAGTGGTAAATTTCTAGAGCTTTTTTGATGGCTGCAAGCTCGCTGGTGTAATTTGAGGCAATTTTACCAATAGGTAATTTGTGGTGTTCAGAATCGCCATTTGCATGAGTGAAAAAGATGCCAGTGCCACTTTTGTCAATGTCAGAGTCGGAGGAACCATCTGTAAATGCAATAGCCAGATTTGGGGCCGAGTTCGAGCATTCATTGATGGTGCACTATTCATTGATCCATGAATAGTGCAATATTGGAGTCTAGTCTTAAATTCGTTTTAACACACTAATACGTAAAAAAAGTGCCGTATAATAATAATGAAAATCTAAATACATTTCCAGGATTTTTTTTTTCTTTATATATTTGATTAAGATAAATTATTTATATTTAGAATTTCATATAAAATTAACGAATAATCAAGGATAACAATTAATTTGAATCATATGCAATAGTATTTAGTGTTAATACAGAAATATACAATTTTTTAGCTAATTGAACTCTGTTTTATGCACTATTTTTGACAAGTTCCCAAAAGATCTCAATATTATCTTGTCTTCTAAGTGAAGACAACATTTTTTTACAAACAATTAAAAGAAAAAGAAAACCTCTCCAAAAGTAAGTTTCAAGTGAATATATTGAAGGAGAAAATTTTTGAGTAATTTATTCAAGGCTATAGTATAAAAATGAGTAATAAATCCACAAGTTTACAAAATGCCTGCAAAGGTGTCATGGTTCCCTTTAATTTAAAACTCATTCCCTGGAAAGCAATTAAAGAAGAGATTGGAAAATCAAAGTAAGCGATTTCTCACAAAGAAACCTTGGACAATCTATCAATTCTCTTCTCAT
The DNA here is from genome assembly GCA_963930645.1 of Salticus scenicus. Classification (NCBI taxonomy): domain Eukaryota; kingdom Metazoa; phylum Arthropoda; class Arachnida; order Araneae; family Salticidae; genus Salticus; species Salticus scenicus. The sequence goes on from OZ005656.1 coordinate 244,572,138, forward strand.
CCCCTTGTTTTCGAATATTTCCCTAAATTTTTGTAGGTTATCCATTCAGATTGCACTCAGTACTATAGTTGTAGGAAAAAGTAATTAGAAAAGATAAGGAAAAACATACTATTAACTCTGGAATGAATTTCTTAATTGGGATTTTTGAAAAAAAAAAAAACATGTAAAAGTGAAATTAAGAATATACTTGTGTTGTATAAATGAAAGATTTTAAAAATACATTGGAATAATCTAGGATCAAAGTTACAAAACATATAAATGAGAAACATATAAAAATTGCTTCACTGTATTTAAGAAAAATTTTGTTTGTTTTAATATTTTTTTTTATTACTTTAGATTTTTAAAAGCATAAATGTGTGTATATTTAGGAAGATATTTATGCTTTAAAAATTTCAAATTTGGATAAAATATATAAATAAAAAAAATATATTTTTTGCTATTTGTGTGTAATTGCTTACTCTTTCTCCTTTTTGTATGAATGAATGTATGCATATAGATATCTAGCTTTACTTTCTTAAAAATTTTTAGAAGGAGAAAGAAAAAAGAAATCTAAGAAAATTGAATTGAGTTAAATTTTTATAAAACTTAGTTCACTATCATTCAATTTAATATGGTACTATTTTAATATTGCAGTGAATATTTAACTATTATGTACATGTATGTTTATTTATTGTAATAATGCTTAATTTCTAGATTAATCAAAAATGAAGATGAAATAAAAGAAGACAGTTATATCTTCACTCCTGGATCTCAAAGGCGGATATGGGTGGGTGGAAGGTAAGAATTTTGCTTTTTCTGTTTAGTACTTTTATTTATTTATTTTTAGATTTTTGTTATAAAATAATTTTTAAAGCTTTGCTTTTTATCACTTTCTTAACCTTTTAATGTTCACTTCATATTTTCTTTTGAAACTTCTTAAATTAATTTAAAAAAATGTTAGACACGTAACTGATCATAGACATACATATAGGTAATAAAAACTTTTTTGAACAAATAAATTAATAAAACTGACTCCAAAAAAAAAACAATTATAATTATTATTCAAACTGCTAAAAAGAAATTGAAGATTGACATAGAATGCAATTATAATTGTGCCTAAAAGTATAAAATAAACTCCTTCACCAAATAGCATAAATGCTATTATCAGTTAAAGGTCATACATTGAAGTTATTTATTGAAGTTGATGTAAAATACAATAAAATTTGATTTTTTTTTACAAATTTGATTTGAGACTGATAACTACAAACACTATTGTCTTGATTGATACATCTTCGTAGTACTTTTTATTATTTTACCACTGTATAAAATTGATCCATTAGTAACATTCTTCACAATTCAAGATTTATATTTCTGCAAAGTTACTAGAGTTTTTGTTGCGAACTTCAGCTGCTTGTGAAATCTCAATTGTTTCATTTGAATCTAAGTTTTCAGTTGTGTTTTTCAGCTGCTTAAGTGAGATTATACTTTTATGTTTAAAAGCTTTTGGAAAGACTTTTAATCTTCATATGCATAAGGTAAAAAAAAATCTTTTTCAAACATCTTAAATTGCTATTTCCGTAGTGGTCAGGGCTGTTCACTGCTGACAGTGATGACATATTGCTGTGTCATGGTGTCACCTGTAAAAATGTTATGTACTGTTACAAAAGTAAAAATAAATAAATAAATTATGCACACTGATTTTACTCATATAAAATAAAAGTAGAAGGTACAACAAATTAGCTTGAAATCAGTGCATAAAAAGCAAACTAAATTTTGCTTACCTTATTCAAAACAACAAGAAATAATAAGATGACAAAAAAGTTTGCACTGTTTCAGTTCAATTGATCTCTTTCTATAACTGATGCCTTGATCTCTTCATAGTTCAAGACATTAACAGTAGAAGGTTCTAATACTAATTTAGAAGTAGGATGAACCTATGCATGACTTACTAAGCTTATTTTTAGTTTAAATTTAAAAGTGTCCATTGATGATTCAGTGTCCACCACTGGTATACTTAACTTAAAGCAAGTACCTTAAATTAAATCAAACAAGTATATAAAATAAATGTAGTAAATATATACCTATGACTTATTTTAATAATCTGATTGTACATCAGTTAAATGAATATTGTATTAATGATTTAATTTTTTTATAAATGTTTGTAGTGAATCACATATGTTTAATAAACTTGAAGAAATAGCTCTTTCAAAGGCACCTAGAACTCCTGCTCTGGAGTGCAGAATAAGTAGAGCTTTAGAACCAAGAGCTGTTGATAAGAATGTAAGTTATTTCTGATTACTTGAAACATTTTATCCATGAAGCAATTTAATTAACAAAACTATTAAGATATACAACCTTTTACTTATCTTCACGTTACATCTTTGGTAGACTAGTTTCATCTGGGGCGCCCCAGCTTGGTCACTACCTTGTTTGGTGTTCTAAACTGTGGTCTTCCTGTCTTCTTGTTCTTTTAAAGACTTTACGCCATTGGCGGTTAAGGATAGCACCCTCGTTGCCATTACAACTGTCAGAATTTGCCAAAATTTCAACAGACTCCCTGATCGCTGCGTATCCGTGGTTGTGGTAGTTGGCCAACTTTTTTACTTCATCAAATTTAATATTAATTTCTTCGTTTTTGTTTACTTGGGTTAAGGCTGTGGTTAATTTACCTGTTTTTATATCGTGTTTATGTTCTTTGATACGGGTCTTTATTTTTCTTTTTGTTTTTCCTATATAACACTTTTCTTTATCTTGTTCGTTAGTGTATGGTATTTTATATATTCCTGCAGTTTCTAAAGGTTTAGTTTTATCTTTGTCACTTCTTATTAATTGAAAAATATTAGGGTTAGGCTTTATGGGTACATTTATATTATGTTTTGTTGCAATTTTCTTGATTTTATTAGATATTCCACGGTCATAAGGTATGGAGGTAGTATATTTAAGCTTTGGTTTTTGAAAATTGTTGATTTCATTAAGAGTTTTTAATCGTTTTTTAAATAATTTATCTATTAATTTGTTAGAGTATCCTGCTTTTTGTGTGAATTGTTTTATATTTTTTATTTCATTTTTTAAAATTTTATTGTCTTTACAAATTACTATTGCACGGTTGATGTGGGATTGGATAGCATTGATCTTATATTTAAAAGGGGTTTTACTATTTTTATGGATTATTTCATTACTGCTATTGGGTTTTCTATAAACTTGTGTGGTTATTTTATTAGCATGGCGACTGATATTGACGTCTAGAAAATTTAGCTGTTTATTGTTCTCTTCTTCTAAGGTGAATTTAATATTTGGATCTATTTTATTTAAAATATTTAGAATTTCTATGGGATCTGTTTTTTGGTCTATAACTGCAAAAACGTCATCAACATAACGAAACCAATAAAAAAATTTTTCTTTAAGTTTTTTATCAAAATTATTTTCTATTTTACGTAGTTTAAATTCTGCAAGAAAACCCGATATGGGAGACCCCATTGGGACGCCTTTGATTTGTTTGTAATATTTTTCATTAAAAGTAAAGTAATTTTCATTCAACAAAAAGTTGGTTGCTATGTTTAAAGTTTGGGCTATTGATGGGTTTGTATAATGTTCATCTATTTTTTCTTTTATTAATTCAGTAACATTTTTTATATCTATTGACGGATAAAGGTTTACTACATCAAAACTTACAAATTTAAAATTTTCCTGTATTTCAATATCATAAATTTTACTTATAAAATCTTCGGTGGAGTTTAGGCTATGTTGTGAGGGGGGAAGTAAGTTTTTATAAATTTCCAGGGGTTAATACAGGTCGAGTTTACTACCGTTTATGGGTACCTTCACAAAAATCGACCTGGCAAAAAAGGTATCTTCACAAAAATCATACAGCTAAAATCGGTACTTTCACAAAAATCTTAGTCCTCCCAGCAAAATCTAACATTTTTAATTAGCACATTTTCAAAAGAAAGTAATTCGTGCATTTCTGTTGATGCGATTTGCGAAGCAAGAATCATACAGAATGTTGGTTTTAATCTACACACAAGCGTTTGTTATGGGCGAGAAACAGTGCAGCATATGTAAACAAAACGATCCTTGTGTGTATCGGTACAGACACGCTCTGAAATTGTGGCCATAGTGTACTGTTTGCTGATTCGTCAGGTGGTTTAACATTTTGGTGACTGTATGGTGATGTGTTTATCCTCCCTGGTACAATTCATGTATACTGCAGTGATACTAACACAAATAAAAACAACTTCTACTTACACTATCTCTACTGAACTGTTTACTTCAGAGTGAAGTAAGTTTTGGATTTTGGTTCCTGTTCTGCTATAAGCCTCACACTAGCTGCTGAGAGTTAATTTTATTATTCTACTTTGTTCAAACTCCCCCCCCCCCCCCATACACACAGAGAGAAAGAAAAAGAGTGCACTACAATTTTTCACAAAAATAAAATATAGTTAAGATTTTTCACAAAAATAGGTATTAAGTTTGAAATCTTAGATTGGCCCCTGATTTCAGCCATATATTTTTCTATTGTGTAAGTGGGGCCTTCGCTTTTGTTAACAACTGGTCTAATTTTGGGGGGGTTCTTGTGATCTTTATATCTGCCAAAAATTCTTGGTGTATTTGGTGCAAAATTATTTATTGTAGGTGGTTTGTTATTAGGCCAGGTTCCTTCTTTTATTATTTTTTGTGTTTTTTCAACTATTTTGTTAATGGGGTCTTTTTTTATTTTTTCTGTACCTATTTCATTTATGGTTTCTTCCATTTTATTTATGTATTCCTGTCTATTTAATATTGCTATTTTTCTGGTTTTATCTGTTAAGGTACAAGCTACTTTTTCATTTTTCTTTAAATTATTAAGTGCTTTAATGTCTTCCTGATTAATTTTGTTGTTTTTGATAGTTTTGCTGATTTCTTGAATTGCTACGTTTCTGATGTCTATTTGGGCTTCTTCTGGGATATTTTCTATAGCTGATTCTATTTTTGCTATACTGTCTTTAATTTTGATAGGCTGGTCTAAGATAAACTTTTGTCCCATTTTTAAAAAGCTATCTTGGTGGCTATTTAATTTCAGGTCTGATAAATCAGACCTGTCAAAATTAAAGACAGTATAGCAAAAATAGAATCAGCTATAGAAAATATCCCAGAAGAAGCCCAAATAGACATCAGAAACGTAGCAATTCAAGAAATCAGCAAAACTATCAAAAACAACAAAATTAATCAGGAAGACATTAAAGCACTTAATAATTTAAAGAAAAATGAAAAAGTAGCTTGTACCTTAACAGATAAAACCAGAAAAATAGCAATATTAAATAGACAGGAATACATAAATAAAATGGAAGAAACCATAAATGAAATAGGTACAGAAAAAATAAAAAAAGACCCCATTAACAAAATAGTTGAAAAAACACAAAAAATAATAAAAGAAGGAACCTGGCCTAATAACAAACCACCTACAATAAATAATTTTGCACCAAATACACCAAGAATTTTTGGCAGATATAAAGATCACAAGAACCCCCCCAAAATTAGACCAGTTGTTAACAAAAGCGAAGGCCCCACTTACACAATGGAAAAATATATGGCTGAAATTTATAAAAACTTACTTCCCCCCTCACAACATAGCCTAAACTCCACCGAAGATTTTATAAGTAAAATTTATGATATTGAAATACAGGAAAATTTTAAAATTTGTAAGTTTTGATGTAGTAAACCTTTATCCGTCAATAGATATAAAAAATGTTACTGAATTAATAAAAGAAAAAATAGATGAACATTATACAAACCCATCAATAGCCCAAACTTTAAACATAGCAACCAACTTTTTGTTGAATGAAAATTACTTTACTTTTAATGAAAAATATTACAAACAAATCAAAGGCGTCCCAATGGGGTCTCCCATATCGGGTTTTCTTGCAGAATTTAAACTACGTAAAATAGAAAATAATTTTGATAAAAAACTTAAAGAAAAAATTTTTTATTGGTTTCGTTATGTTGATGACGTTTTTGCAGTTATAGACCAAAAAACAGATCCCATAGAAATTCTAAATATTTTAAATAAAATAGATCCAAATATTAAATTCACCTTAGAAGAAGAGAACAATAAACAGCTAAATTTTCTAGACGTCAATATCAGTCGCCATGCTAATAAAATAACCACACAAGTTTATAGAAAACCCAATAGCAGTAATGAAATAATCCATAAAAATAGTAAAACCCCTTTTAAATATAAGATCAATGCTATCCAATCCCACATCAACCGTGCAATAGTAATTTGTAAAGACAATAAAATTTTAAAAAATGAAATAAAAAATTTAAAACAATTCACACAAAAAGCAGGATACTCTAACAAATTAATAGATAAATTATTTAAAAAACGATTAAAAACTCTTAATGAAATCAACAATTTTCAAAAACCAAAGCTTAAATATACTACCTCCATACCTTATGACCGTGGAATATCTAATAAAATCAAGAAAATTGCAACAAAACATAATATAAATGTACCCATAAAGCCTAACCCTAACATTTTTCAATTAATGAAGTGACAAAGATAAAACTAAACCTTTAGAAACTGCAGGAATATATAAAATACCATACACTAACGAACAAGATAAAGAAAAGTGTTATATAGGAAAAACAAAAAGAAAAATAAAGACCCGTATCAAAGAACATAAACACGATATAAAAACAGGTAAATTAACCACAGCCTTAACCCAAGTAAACAAAAACGAAGAAATTAATATTAAATTTGATGAAGTAAAAAAGTTGGCCAACTACCACAACCACGGATACGCAGCGATCAGGGAGTCTGTTGAAATTTTGGCAAATTCTGACAGTTGTAATGGCAACGAGGGTGCTATCCTTAACTGCCAATGGCGTAAAGTCTTTAAAAGAACAAGAAGACAGGAAGACCACAGTTTCGAACACCAAACAAGGTAGTGACCAAGCTGGGGCGCCCCAGATGAAACTAGTCTACCAAAGATGTAACGTGAAGATAAGTAAAAGGTTGTATATCTTAATAGTTTTGTTATTTCTGATTAATTGAAATTATTAGCTCTTTTCTTTCAATAAATTTTTAAATAATATGGATTGTTGAAAAATAATACTTTATTCTGACTCTTGAACAACAAACTATTTCATTTATGATTTTTACATTTCATTATTTTTTCTTTAACTTTATTTAATTAATTCAAATTAGTATAAATTGATACCACAAGATGAGCTGTGCATATGCTTTCTTTTTCTTACTTACTTACTTTCTGTCTTTTCTTTTTCTTTTTATGACTGCTTCATATGTGATAAAGCTGATAAGAAATTTAGAGGATTTGATGAGTCTGTACAATGGTTGTTCCAAGTGAAAATTTTACATGAAAGATTTAATTTATGAACTTGAAATTTTTTATGTCTTTCTGGTGTCACTTTGATGATTTTACAAGTCGCTGTATCATTGGAAAATTCAAAGAAGGGCTAAAAATAACAGATGTTACCAGGGAGTTTAACATTGCCCTCAGCATTTTACCATGTTTTTATTAACTTCTATTCTTGTTTGTTTGTCCGGTACAAATCTCGCAATCGAATTTTAACTAACTTCCCTGCTAGCTAGACATTTGAAACTTTCACAGTAGCTCAGAACCCCATGACAACACATTCCTTCGAAGTCTGATTTTCGAATAGTTTTCTTATAATTAATTAAAATATGAAAATAATAAGCTCCTAATACTTTATAAATAGCCATTAAAATATTAGTTATAATTTAATTGTTGCCAAAAAAATTTTACGAGTTAATTTTATTTCAACATAAAAATAAATAAACATGATTAAATAAATAATTTAATTAAACGTGAGCATTAAAAAATTGTAAAAAGTTAAATTATGTATCTCACAAAAATTGACGTCACTATCGGTTTAAAGATTTCATACGCATTGATAAAGTGCTAATGCAGTTAGTTCTATAGCTTTGATTCAACAGAAAATTTAAAAACCTGGTTTATAAAAAGTTTTTTATCTTATAATTATTTCCAAACTGTGTAAAACATTAACAACAACTGAAATGTGTAGTGTCAGAGGGGAAGAGGATTGTCTTAAAAATACAATGTATGCAGAAGACAGGCACGTTTAAATTGATTTATTTAAAGAACTATTTAATTTAATTAAACTTAAAGAAGTACCCTGTAGTTCATCTAGAAAAATGAAAATATAACAATTTATTTTGAAAATATAAAAAAAACTTGCAAACTACAATAACTATAATTGTGTCATAAATGTGAAGCAGTGGAAATATTAGCCAATAAAAATGCATGTGTCGTGAAGCATGACATCGTTTTTATTCAATTTACTCATTTTTCATTAATTTTAACAAAATCAAACTATTAGATAGCATTTAATCTAAATTTACTTAGGTTTCATTAGATTCCCGATTCGCCCCTGTAAGTTTACTTCCCAGCAACGTGCAAAATTCGCTCGCTGGATCTTCATTTCATTCCCCCTTCCTTGCTGCCGGTTCTGAATGCTTAGTTTCTCCCTCTCGCGAGCGTTCGTTCTGATTGGCCGTCCAGCACCGTGACGTTTTGGAAGCTCGCTGACCTGAGAGTGGAAAAACTTTTCTCTTTCTCACTTGGATTCCTGAACAGCTAGCAATAGGACGTGTTCGACGGTCGCCGCGCGCTCGTCGCGTGTGCGTACCTTTTGTGGCATCGCCGCGTGGACTTCGATATTTCTAACTTAATAAAATATGGCTAGAAACCTTATATTTCTACAAAAATAAAGTAATAGTATTTCTCTAGACGACATCCCGGAATATATAAAATACCAATCACACTGATTTCGATAAATTGCAAGTGGATGTATTTAGATTATGTCTCACCATGCGTGTGTTCGCCGAAAGCATCACGTGTATCTTCAGTAATTAAAGATCGAGTTATTTAGAGCTCCAATCTTTGTATTTTCGTGACATATTTATATACTTCGTTCCAATAGCAAATACGTTATGGTATTCAAGCATAGTTTTCGGCCTACAATGATTATGCATCCCGATAGACATGGATCGTGCCTTAGATCCCAAAGAAGCAGATCGGAGAAGCCGATGGTATGGACGTATCCCAGAGACGTGTCACATCCTTACTTTAAATGGATATCAATAAAAAAAGGGATATTATCAACTATACGTCTCCTTGTCTGTGTTTTCTTCGGAACTTCTGGTATGTACTTTTATTTATTCTTATTCCACTAATGATTCACGTGTGGTCCTCGTTTTAGCGATGCTCATGATATAAGGACCTGGATTAAACTTTGATTTTACTAAAGAACTAAACTTTTATTTCATTTCAACTCACAAGCAGTACTATCTGCTTTGTGACAGCATGTAATGATGTAGAGCGAATAAAAATCTATATGTACTGGTGCTATATGTTAACAAGATCTCGAAAGCAAGAGAGTGAAAACATCTATAAACATCCTTCAAGAATATTATTATTAAAAGAAGACTTGGCGCTGGATTATTAAAACCAGTAAAAACTACAACATCCTTCAAGAATCTCCAATGATGGAATGAAACCTCTGGACATTTTCAATATTTTTACTTCCAATTTGGAAGAATGATTGAGTTTGGAAGAATGATTGATTATAAAGTTTTAACATTCTGAAATTTTCATGTGTTTATTTTGGGGATTTCTTACATTATTGAGGAGTTTCAAAAAGCAGGAGTTATTTTTTCGGTGAATTTACACATTAAATATTTCTAATCTTTCAATTTTTCTTAAATTCTATTTTGAAAATCGAATTACAGATGCACACATGTCCCTTGAAGCTTTACAAAATCTATTAGGACTCCATTCCTATTTCTTTCAGATAGGAAAAAAAAGAGTCATCCTTCACCATTTCTGGTAGATCATCTTGAATTTTGAGTAACAGGAAATAAATATGTATCATGGTGTAAAATGTAAGAGTTTATAGGTACATAAAGAAAAATTAAATTATGTTTTAGAAATTTTTTTATAACATAGTATAATACTACTATTTATTTTGAAAACTTTGCTCTTAAATGACCATTTTGTGTTAGCTTAGTGAATACTACATTTCATCGATTCTGCCAAAAGCATCAGAGCCCCACTTCTCAATTTGTTGTATAAAAATGGGCTGCTTGGCAAGACAGCCAATGTCTGGCTAGTACCATGTAAAAATATGAACGGGTAATGGAGAAAATTTATTAATTTCAAAGAAATTATAGTTGATATATCTTTCATTGTTTTTATATTATGCTTATTTATTTATTTTAATTTCTGATTTTGTTCTATTATTGCTGTCAATAATTCTTATTTAAAGTTTAAACTGTATTTTTCTTTGTTTGTTTCAGTTTATGACAAGCCGAATAAATTGGGTTGTACAAAGTTCTGCCGTAGATTTTTTGCATCTGATGTTGGTGTGTATGAAATGGTTATTTAAAGAATACAATATTCAAGGACGATACTCTATCTGCATTCATGATGAAGTTCGATATTTAGTGAAAAGTGAGGATAGGTACCGAGCTGCTTTAGCACTGCAGATTACTAATCTTTTAACTCGTTCTTTCTTTACTGCAAAAGTTGGAATTCATGATTTGCCACAGGTATAGAAATTTGAGTTTGTGTATTACTCTGTCTGTTTTTGTATTTCTAAAATGATTGATGAATAATTTAGAATAACTAATATTTTACTTGATTTGTCAATGTTTACAAGGTTTATACTTTTCAGGGAATTATGATTTTGGTTCAAAATCTCAAAAGAATTTTATTTAGAAAAGAAAATCTTTCTTTGCAAAAAACTAAACCATAAAGTATAACTATAAATTAATTAAAACATACAACCTTTATTCTTTATGTTGAGTGGTGGACTAGTTTCGCATGGAGCGCCCCAGCTTTTTCACCGGCAAAACGGTTCTTGAAGTCTGGCAAAACTGACGTTCCCTCTTAGCTTCACCACCTTTAAAGACATCGACTAGTCATGACATCGCAACTGGAAAAATAACCACAGCTTTAACGCAAGTAAATAGAGATGAAAATATAAATATTAAATTTGAACATGTAAGAAAAATAGCAAATTATCAAAACCATAATTATGCCGCAATTAGAGAGTCTGTTGAAATTTTATCTCATCATTGTAATTGCAATGGCAACAATGGGGCACCACTCAATCGTCAGTGACACTGAGTCTTTAAAGGTGGTGAAGCTAAGAGGGAATGTCAGTTTCGTCAGACTTCGAGCACCGTTTTTCCGATAAAAAAGCTGGGGCGCCCTATGCGAAACTAGTCCGGCACTCAACATGAAGAATAAAGGTTGTATGTTTTAATTAATTTATAGGAAATTTTTCTTTAAATTCTGTAAAATTTGAAAAATGTACAACAAAACATGTACAAATAGTTAACTCATCCTTTGTTACTTGAAAAGAGAATACAGAACTGACAGTTAATATCAGGCTAAACCAATACTAGACTTTGAGGGTAGCAGATATTGCTTGTATACAGTTATGTAATGTGTTACAGATATTTGAAAATAAACTTAAGAATTTTTTCTTTTTTATAAAACATATGAGTGTTCAATTTACATTTTTACTAATAAAAACTGACAGAATTGCTAATCCAAAAAATAAGTTTGAATAATTGTAATCCATTACTTATGACAATTTTATTATATTTAATTTGTTCTTTTAACTTACTCATTTACTGCAAATGTTGAAATTCATGATTTTGGAGTGGTAGAAAAATTTGAATTCATGTATGACTATATTTGCTTTTGCATTTCTAAAATAGTTGGTTGACGAATAATTCAGAGTCTACATGTTGTCGAGTAATCTGGGAAATTAGTAATTCTCAGGAATTTTGTTTCTTGAAATGTTGGGAAATTATCAGAACAATTAGGAAAAATTAGTTCTAAAAATAATGGATTTAAACAAACCATATTAAAAACGTCTCTCTCCCTCTCTCTCTCCCCCCCCCCCCCCCCACCCACAAAAAAAAAAAAAAAAAAAAAAAAAAAAACATGGTTGGCATTGTTTTATTAGGTAGGAGTACAAATTTTAAAAGAAAATATCAGAGAATTTTAAAATCTATTTGGACTTCCTGAACAATTTGCCAGTATTAAATTAAAATTGTTACTAAATTAAAACTAATTGGAGTAGTTAAAAATCTGATACAGAAAAAGAAATCTGAAGAATTTTGAGTAATTTTTGCATATAATTATTTAATAAGATTGGGATATTTGGCTTAAGAAGAAACTGGAATATAAAGAGCTATATGGGCAAACTAAATAATGAATATAGACAGACATGATTTTACTTATAAATTTAAACAAAACAGAAAATCAGTTTTCTGCAATAATGATTTGATTAACACCTTTCTTCTTGCTTTCTTCTTCTTCATGGGATTAGATTTAGCTGTATATTTCACATGCTTGTGATATTTCTGGACCGAAGCATTCAAAAAACTTATCCATAAATATTAAATGCAGTTATATCTCATACCTGAAATTAATTTTTTTTCTTATTTTACATATCAGATAGTAGGATCAACCTAATGAGAAGTAGTTTATTTTTGAATAAACATAAGCACAAAATATTTTTTTAAAGCTTTTTTTTTTCTCTCCAGAATTCTTCTGAATTTTTGGTACATTTGAGGATTTTTGCATGTAAACATTTTCTTGTGCTTATCTCTGATGGCAGAAAATTTTATTACCTCAAGAATAACCTCGTCAATTTTTCTTTTTCTGTTTTTTTTTTTTTTTTTTTTTTTTAACTCTTGGGGATCATTCTGTTTCTCTTTCCAGGGTTGCCACGCTACCTGGAGAACCTGGAATAGTCAGGGAATTTGAAAATTGACCATAAAAGTCAGGGAATTTGTAATTTTTAGCCAGAATCTGGAAAAGTCAGGGAATTTCATACAGTGATTGCCAAAAAAAAAAAACGAATTTTTCCTCTAAAGTAATCATTTTTCTTTTTTTTCCTTAGCTTCCACCATTTTTTAAAAACAAGACCTCTTAGAAAGACCCCACATGGAGGGCAATCTGTCTTTAGGTGAAAGTAATATGTAACTTTTGTGATTTCAAGTGGTACCATAATTATTTTGCCCTCAATACAACCAATGCACAATATATGGCTAGACTGGAATTTTCTGTCTGGAAAACCTGGAAAAGTCAGGGAATTTCATTCTGCTATTTAAGTGCCCACCCTGTCTTTCTTTCTTTTTTTTTTTTTTTTTCCTCTTCTTTACCATTACTTTTAGCTTTATTCACTTTTTAATGGAAAAATCACTAAAGAATTACATAGATTAACCCTTTACCTGCTGGCAAAAAGTTATGCGATTTGTTTCCCAGTGCTACCATTTTTTCCACAGGGGCGTGTAATTCTGCGTTTGCTGTTCCAAAAACATTCCCTTTCCGATTCGTCCCACTCCCCATCGTCAAAGAAATAAGTAAATCTTTCGAAAACACTGTCATGGCCATTTAATTGCATTACAAAGCTGTGAGAATAGCAGCATAACACAAAGGATTGTACTTCGACAAGCTGTCTATACACGCCCGGGGTAGTTAACGCATCGGCATAGCAAGACGAACATATACACCCGGGACAGTTAAGGGGTTAATCAAGCAAATGTATGTTTTAAGAAAATTCTTTTCATGTGTGCATGCTAATGCTATTTTCTTACTATTGAATGGATTTGCTTTTAATTTTTTCTTAAAAAAAAAAAAAAAAAAAAAAAAAAAAAGTGTACTTTTATATAAATACAGTGGAGCACCGTTTATACGTTTTTCAAGGGACCGTTCCTAAAAAACGTATTACTGAAAAAAACGTACAACTGAAAATTCGTTTTAACATTAATACACAATAAAGTATCATATTAATAATAAAAGTCTAATCAATTTTCATGATTTCCTTTACATTTATTCGAATAAGATATATTTTAATTATATTTAAAATATTTTTAAAAGATTGAATAAAAATTAAATAATAATTAAAAATATAGAAATTAAGAATTTTTTTTTCAAGATTTCGATTTTAACCTTTAAAGACAAAGCCTTTTTTTCTCTAAATGAAGATGACATTTTTGCAAACGATTAAAAGGAAGGAAAGAAAAAAAAATATTTCTACAACCGTAATGTCAAATAAACACGATAAGAAAATCTTCTATGGAAGTGAGTAATAAATCTTTAAGTTTACAAAATGCCTATAAAGTTGTGGGCTTTTTTCCTTTCATACCCCATTCCTAGAATCAATTAAAAGAGAAAGTGGGAGGTCTGGCTACTTGGCTTCTGAAAATTTCTCTAACCCCCCTTCCCCCCAGGCTATCGATGCAAGTCGCACTTTGTTCTATAGCTGCACTTTGTTACCATAGTTCTAAGAAAAAATAATCGAAAAAAAATAAGAATAAAACAAAAAGAACATTCATCTTTTTTTTTTTTAATTCTGGAATGAAACTTAAACTTGGGATTCTACAAGGAGGAGAAAAAAAACGTATAAGTGAAATTAAGAATTTACTTGTGTCGTATAAACGAAATATTTTAACATTATAATTCAATGGAATGATTTGGGACCGAAGTCGAAAAACGTATAAATGAGAAAAACGTATAAATGAGAAACGTATAAAAGGTGCTCCACTGTAATATATATTTTTACACTTGTTTTTGAAAAGGAGGAGATAGGTTGATATCATGCTAACAGAAATATATATAAATCTTCTGATTTTTTCTGATTGTTCGGAATTTTATCAAAATTTAGTGGGTAGGTATGGTTTTCAGCAGTAACCTTGAAAATAATGTGATTGTTTTAAGGATTGAGATGTAAAATCAAAATTATTAATTAATAATGTTGATTGGAAGACTGTTGAGTACATCTATTAATGAGACTGGGACTGAAACAACTTTCGAAAGCTATTCAATTAAATTCATCTCTCTGCTATTGCTTTAATATAATTTGAAATATCAATATTTAATTGCATTTTTTGTTAATTTTTAGGTATGTGAATAAGGTTAAACATATTCTAATGTAAAAATATTCTTTTATTTTATTACTTATTTATTTATTTTATTTGTTTATTATTTATTTATTTTACATTTTCAAAATTACTGAGTCTTTATCTTTTAATAAAACTCTGGTTAGTAAATATTTCTTTCATATCTCAAAGCAAAGAAGCTTTGAGATACATAGCTTCGGAAACTATCATAAGATGATAAAGGTGTAAGAAGTTTTGCAGAATTAACATAATTAAAAAAAAAATAAAAGGAGTGATGTGTTTTGGATTGAAATAATTTAACACAATCCTTCATCAGATGAGAAAACAGGTACGCACAACATAAATTGTCGAAATATGATCAGAAATTATATATGAATATTATAATTTTAAAAAATTAAAGAATACGCTTTTATAGAAATGTGAACTGAAAAAGCACAAAAATCTATCTTAGTATCAAAATGCAGGGTAAGAGAAAATCATGTGAGTGACACACCATAATATTTACATACATTTAAATCTTTAATTAAAATAATTTAGAATTAAACAAAAACCATTTTTAAAAACTCTCCCCTGACTGGGCTCTAACGCTAGACCTTTAGGTTCGTAGTGCGGAGTTTTACCTCACAGTCACAGCATTCACGTAGGGACCGTCTTTTTTTACAATATAGATTTTTTTGTGTGCTCCCAGAGCAGTTACAAACATACATTATACATACAAACATACATACAGGTGAAGCTAATAAAAGCGTGTTAAAAAGATAAAACTATTCTGAGGATAAACGGGAAAGAGGGAAGTAGGTAATAAAAGACAAATAAAACAAGACAAAGACTTTTACGAAAAGAAAAAAAAAAAAATTAGAGGGAAAAAATAGGGAGAGAGATAATTAAAAAAAGAAAAAGAATAGATTTTAAGTTAGAAAATAAATTGAACGATTACTCATCTATGATTTTTTTTTCTTTCCTTCTTCATTTTAGTCAGTTGCTTTCTTCAGCTCTGTTGACATTGACAGTGTTTTGCGCAAAGAAGTGCATATGGATTCCAAAACGCCTTCAAACCCACATGGATTACACAAGGGCTATGGAATACCTCCTGGTAATTGTTTGCACATTTATTTCTAATAGTGTTAAATGAATTTTGACTATTATTTGTCTGATATTTCACTGAAAATAATTTATCCAAAAGTTTTAAAATCATATTTTTAATCAACTGACTTCTGCAAACAATTGTTGTGAGTTTATTGCATTTTATGGTGTTTATTCAAAGTTTTGTAATTATTACTTTAAAACACCAATTCTGTGGTGCTTTCTTATTACAAAAGCCTTGTCATTTAATGGCAGATGGCATAAAAAATAGTTTAGTCCATAATTGTAATGTGGTTGTCTACAAGAAGCTTCAGTTAATGAAAATGATGCCAGAAGTATCATGGCACATGTAAGAAAAATGGCTAATTGGAACATTTTATTGTGTTTTTTGTATCTAATTTTTGAATAGTTTATTTATTTATTTATTTATTCTCAGAAATAGAAGACTTTTGTTTAACTTAAATATTTTACTACTTGTAAATCCAATAGTTAACAGTCGATTTTCAAATATGTAAAATTTTTTTACAGTTATATACAATAATTATCTTCACCCTCAATTAAAAAAAAAAAAAAGAACATTGTTACATATTCATTTATTTCCTTTTATATTATGGAAAAAAAAAATGAATGTGTAATTTTTTTTTTTTTTGTATTAACTTGTATTTCCTTTTTGTAATTTTAAAGATAAAATGGGATTTTTATTTGATATCGTTTGAATGAACCAATTATCTGATTAAACTAAAAAAATATATATATATACAGTGTTATCTAAATTTTGTCCTGATTAATAAGTGTAACAATTTTCATAGTAATCAGTTGATTAGTGTAGCCTTGTATAGTAAAAGACTTGACATAATCAAATCAAGGTGGTGAAACACACAGCAAAAGATGACAGTGTGAAATGTCTGACTAAAAGCAATAGGTCTGCCATACTAATGAAAATAAAATCTGCCATTTCAAATATTTATTACTTAACAAACACTGTCATTTGAAAAACATGGCTGCTTTATAAAAGAAGAGTAGAGACAAATTAAAATGTAAAAAGATATTTTTTTTTCTTAATTGTGGGGGAGGACTTAATTTAAAAGATTAACAATTTCAGCATCATTGTATTGTAAGTATACACAAGGTCAGTAGCACTCATGCCTACTTTCTTTATCTGACGAAGAGTCATATTTTCTTTCCACCTGAAACAGTTGTTGCGAGAACTTGCATTTTTATGGTGTTTATTCAAACTTTTGTACTCATTGCTTTTAAACACTTATTCTGTGGTGTTTTTTTTTTGTTTTTTTTTATTATAATATACACAACATTGTTCCTACTTTTTATTTGAAAACTGATTTTTACAGGGTTGCCACAGGCTACTAAAAGGCAACTATTTTCAGCCTGAGGAGACTATGGCTACTTTTTTTGCCTAAAAAGCTTTAAAAAGCAACTATTTTCACTAAAAGGGAACTATTGGGTGACTATTTCTCACCTTATGCAAAATTCTTCCAGAAATATCAGGAAAATCTTTCAGAAAGAAGTATTTTCTATCCATTTTATAAACAATCCCATATCTTAACCTTTTCACCCTTTATTTATTTATTTTATCACCTTAAAGTTACTAGCATGTTTTTTTTTTGTTTTTTTTTTTTTCTGCACTTGTCACATGACAACAACAACAACAACATCACCTTAAAGTATGGCATATCCATGATGTTGACCTTGAAGCAAGTGAAATATCCAATGAAAATGTAGAAATTGTACCAGACATTAAGCTGGCCAATTTGCTTATTGCAATTGACTACTAGAACTAGTACTCCTGTGACCGGTTATGTCTTTCCTCATCCTGATTTCATTTAAAAAACAGTAACAAAATTATAAAAAAAAGTTTTTTTAGTAAATCAGAAAAGGAAGAATACAACAAGGAAACAAGCAACAAAGGAAACATAAACATATATTGAGAGCAGACAATTCTTAATCTTTTTGACAGCCAAAGCCCATGTTTCCACATATTTATTTCCACAATGACTCATTGCCTAATGTATTTTTTTTTTTTTTTTAAATTCAGTTTTCACATTCAGAAAAATCACAATCGTTAAATTAGCACTCGTTTTCGAAAAAAGGATTTTTCACTTTTAATAGTTTATTTTCTGGCTAAAAAATGCAAAAAATACACTTAGTTATTTTTTCGATTTTTTAACTCATAAATAAAATTTAACAAACGAGTACAGGGGTCGATCCAGGCAAAATTTGGGTCCCTTTTGCGGCCCCTTCACAAAATTCCGCATAGTAAAAAGGGACCCTTCACAAAATTCAAATTCATAAAAAAGGACTCTTCACAAAAGTCAAATTTATAAAAAGGGACCCTTCACAAAAGTCAAATCCATAAAAAGGGACCCTTCAAATTCAAATTTATAAAATGAGTCCCTTCACAAGATTTTGTTTTATAAAAATGATCCTTTTATTAAATATTTTCATGTTTTCAGTATTATTTTTAGTTAATGCCTTAATTTGGCTCAACGAAACTCTCTTAACTTGATATTAAACATTACAAAAAGTGATTATAAAAACGATAGATTTTACACAATATTTTACTTTTTCACAAAAATATTTTATATTTCACAAAAATAAATAAAAATTTCACAAAAATATTCTGTTTTTCACAAAAAAGGGACCCAAAAATTAAAACCTGGATCGACCCCTGGAGTACTAATTTCACAATTGTGAATTTTATGAATGTGAAAATGAAATTAAAAAAAAAAAAAAAATACATTAGGTGGTGAGTAATTGGGGAAACAGTTTTTTCTGTAAAATAACATGAGCTTTGCTGTCGGCGAGATTAGGTATTGTAGATATACAAAGTATTAGATTACATCAGAGCATGTTTAAAAAGCTTTCAGCAGAGATTTAAAAAAAAAAAAAAAAAAAAAAAAAAAAAAAGCTAATGAACGAAAAAACAAATACGATTTTTAATAAAAGAAAACAATTTGTGATATGTAATCATTGATGTCCAAAAAAGCCTAAAGGTAATTTTTTAAATAAATTTAATAAAATACTTTTTACAAAATTATGTGACAATTTTCTTACTAATTTAAATATCAAAGTTTTAGACATACTTTTGAATGATTGATATTTTTAATAGAAGATACTTACATATGGTTATTATTAGATTTTTTATAATTGGAACAAATGGTAACTTTTTTTCAGATTATTTTTTCTATTACCTCTTTTAGAATGAAGTAAAAATATATGCATATCAAAAATTATTTGGCATTTCATAAGTTAATTCAACTTTAATTGTCTAAGGTGGACATTTTCTTTCACCTAAATTTTTAATGACTGTTTGCCTCTCTATTCCTATCTGGTCTTATAAAAATTTTAATAAATAACAAAGTTTCAGCTTTTCTCCTTTTGTCTTTCCCTATGAAGGTACTAAGATATGACTCTTTTTTTTTTTGTGTGTGTGTGTGTCTAATTTTGTAGGAATTACTGATGCATTTTTTTTTAATTCAACACTTTAATATATGAATAATTTTCTTAATAGTAATTTTTATCAACTTTATTACAATATTTAAATTCATTTCTTTAGAGAGATAAAATATTACTTTGTATAACTGAAAATTTTATTTTGGAAAATCATTCTGATAGGGATTTTTAATGAATGTTTCTTTTCTCTTTGATGTATACCTTTTATTTAATAAATATTCATCATTTGTAATTTTTCCTTCTACTAACTAGAACTTTAATGTGTGTTATTTTTCAACATCGTTGCTTTCTAAGTATTATAGTAAACTCACAAAGATGACAATTAAAAGCAAATGATTTTCGTCCATATTAACGAGACTCTGTTATAACTGGAAATCACAAACCTAGAGTTTTACATGATAATAGGAAATATATACTTGTATTATGTATTATTACACACAAATTAGTATGAATGAATATTTTCTCAAACCCTTTTATATTTCTTCACTAAAAATTATAACTCAGGAAAAAGGATATGTGAAAACAAATAATGAATATAATATATACCTATTCTAATTTATATATACACAATTTAGAATATGAAAAAAAAAAAAAAAAAAAATCACAATGCCAGTTTTTAATGGGTTAACTATAAATTCTAAATCGAATTTTCCCGTGAAAGTAATTTTTTTCCTAATATTGTTAGATTAATTTTAACTCACATCTATTATTCTGTTTTTTTTTTTTTTTTTTTTTAATTTTGTTCTGCGTTCTTGAATTTCATCTAATTAAGGGTTGTTTTGACAAACAAAGCGATAAAGCATTTAAGAGGATACTTCAACTAATTCGACCGGCAGTCTAATCCCATGTTAGTCAGTGGAGAAATTTGTTTTCTAAATTACTTACTATTTTATGTATTTTTTTTTTTTTTTTCTTTTAATTCTGTTTTCACATTTAGTAAGTTCACAACCGTTAAAATGTTTCTTGTTTTCCAAAAATTGATTTTTTAAATTTTTCACATTTTGTTTTTAAGCTGAAGAGTGCGAAAAATTAACTATGAGCATTTTTTGCACTTTATAGCTTCAAAATAAAATATTAAAAATTAAAAAAAAATAATTTTTGGAAAACAAGAAACATTTTAATGATTGTAAATTTTCTAAATGTGCAAATAGAATTTAAAAAAATACATTAGTTAATGAGTAATTTAGAAAACAAATTTCTCCATAGACTAACATGGGATTAGGTTAAATTAGCTGAAGTACCCCCTTAAGAGAATTGTCATATAATATTATAGATATTTTATTCCTGTTTCTCATTATGACACGTTTTTGGTAAGCTGCAAATGAGTCTGACATCAACATTCTCAGATCAATGTTTTCATAAGCAGTAATTAAAGCAATTTCATCATAAAATGTTTTAATACATTTATTTAGACAGACATTTTAATAAAGAAAAATCTTAATATTCCAACTTTTCTTAAAATACTTTGAGCTATTTTAGATTTTAGTGTGCTACCCTAAAGAAAAAGTTAGTCATTTCAAGAAAAATCAAGGTCATTGAAACAGGAATTTCCATCTTACAAATTTCATTGAGATCTCCTTTAAAAGTGCATGAAAAATTATGAAGAAAAGATTTAAAATACCTTAAAATCCTTTAAAATGCAGCACTATTATATATTTCGACACACATCACAATCGTCTTCAGATGTTTAGACTTTGCTACCTATTGACCATCGCAGGGTTCCCACGGGTCAGGGAGAACAGGGAAAACCTGGAAAAGTCAGGGAATTCGAAATTACGAAAAAAAGTCAGGGAAATTTGTAAATATTGCTCAAAAACCTGGGAAAATGATGATACAAACCTGGAAAATGCTTTTTGAGCATTCAATTTATATCGCAAGTCACGTTACTATGTTGTCTTTTATGTCGTGAGCTATGTTCTGTTTTATACTGCGAGCTATTTTTTAGGTCGCGAACCAAATTTTGTGACTGGAATTTTCTAAAAATAGTCCTGGAAAACCTGGAAAAGTCAGGGAATTTTATTTTTGAATTTAAGTGGGAACCCTGCCATTGTCGTTGCTGGACTCATCTTCGGCTCCTTCGCTGGTCATGTTTTTTCAAAGATGGCATCACAAGCAAAGGAGCCGAAGATGGGTCCAGCGACGACAATGGTCAATAGGCAGCTAAGTTTAAACATCTGAAGACGACTGTGATGCATGTCGAAATATATAATAGTGCTGCATTTTAAAGGATTTTAAGGTATTTTAAAAGTTTTTAAATGTTTGATTAATCCTTTATTTATACTTCAATTATAAAGAAAAGTTTCTTGGACTGTCTTGATACAAAAATATATTTTGAGAAATATGTGTCAATGGCAAGTTCAACATTAAAAAGAAGTTCTGACAAAAATATTAGTTGTGTGCTTTAACTTGTCTGCCAAAGTTTATATTCATGGTTGATTTGTCATTTCTTTTGGGAGAGAGTAGCAGCACAGTGATTACTGTACTAAATACAGATGTTAAATATATATCATGGGTGAAACTTTTCAAGGGTTATCACTGAATTCCGGGTTTTTAAATTTTTACTGTCACTAGATTTTGCATCAAATTATTTTGTTTTAAAAGAAATTTATAATTTTGGATGTTTAATTTGTTGTAATGTATAAGAATTCTCTAAATATCACTTATAAGTATAAATTAATATTTTTAAACGCAAGTGCTGCCTTGCCATTCATTCTGCATGAATGCAGCAGTTTTGAAGAATTTTGCCAAGTTGTTTTGCACCTAATATATATGAAATATTTTATATCTAGCAATGCAATATCTATAATGCAATGATTTTTTAACAAAAATTATTTTAAAGTTGTTTCTTTTCTTCTTGATAATTAAAAATCATATAATTATTTCTTTATAAGGATAGTACAATAATAGTGTGTATAATAATCTTGCACAAAACAGTATTATTCTCATCCTTGAATAAAAACATTATGTTTGTCATTATAGGTGAAGCTTTAGATATATTTGATATTCTGCAAAAAACAAATGGAAGTCTTGAATCAGTGAGCTGAAGATGTATATATATTGTAAATATGGAATGATATCGATAAAGTGTACGATATTACATTGTTGAATTACAAAAATCTTTAATATGTATATATATTTATTTTGTAAATATGGAATTTTATAAATAAATTTTTATAAATTATATTCTGTTAAAATTTTCATTACTTGTGTCATTATGTAAATGTAATATTGAATATTAAAATAAAAAAAAATGCATTTTTATAAAGAAATCTTTACTATATTTTAATATTTTTATTTATACTTTATATATAGTAGAGCACCAATTATCTGGATGCCAGTTAACCAAATCGATCAAGGAATGTGTGTATATTTATTTATTTTTGAATTTATTTTCTCCAACCTTCTCCAAAAATTTGTAAATTGAACTGAATGACTTGAAATAGACATCGAAATGGATGTATAGTCTTCAGGTTTTCTGAGGAGTGTTAATTATGGAAAATGGAAGATTCAACAGGTACAGCAGGGTTGCCAACTTTTCAAAAGCAGTTTGAGGAGTATTCAGAGAAATTTTGAGGAGCATTTTGGCTACTTTGAGGAGCAATTTTAAAAATACATTAAAAAAAAAAAAAAAAAAAAAAAGCAAGAAAAGAAATAAACTACTAACAAAAATAAATTAACAATAATCATATGAAATTAAGAAATATTTATTGATAATAAAATATAATTAGCAAAACAGTGAAGAAAGATAAGAATGGGAAATGATTAAGTCTGAATAAGCTTAAAACCCAAAAGTAATTTGTTTCTTGCATAATGGCATATTTTCCATACATAAATAAAGACAATATATGAAAGTAAATTATTCAGTTACATAAAAAAAAAAAGAAAGAAAGAAAGAAAGCACAAAGGGAAAAAAAAAAAATTAAATTTCCAACAATTTTCATGAATGTCAAAATAATTGTAATACTATCACATAAAAATCTAAAAACAAAATCTCTGATATTCATATAAATGTGTAAAGGATCTCATCTCTGAGTCAACTCCCTCTAATCTGCATAGCTTGGGACCATATGTTTTGTAAACATTAGAATTTTGCAGATTATTGGTCATAATTTGTTTACTTAATTTTTTTTTTCCCAGATAAAATGAAGATATAATAATAAATCATTAATGCTTTAAGTGAATGATTAAATAAATGCATAATTATTTCAAATAAATCTTAAATAAAGCGTTGTCAATCAGCCTTAAAGTTCAGTAGCTTTGAATCCATTATTTTTATCGATAAATAATTAAAATAAACAATTTTTTTAACAACCTATTAAGCATTAAGATAACTGAAACATTGATATAGTTTAAATGCAAATCAAAACACCGCATAATCATAGCATTTGGTTTCTTTCTTCCCCCCTTTCAGCTTGTGGTTTTAATTAAACACACTCTTAGCTAATGTAAACAAATACTTGTTCCCGTTCTGAGTCAGCAATATTTCGATTACGCAATGCCTAGCACTAGAATGTTTTCTTTCTTTCTTTTTTTGTCTTTACTATTTATTTGTGAGTATTGTAGGATGAAGGGATGAAGCATGTGGTTCTTCAAAAAAAAAAGAAAGAAAAATAGTTTTTTTTTTTTTTTTTTTTTTTTTTCGGTGTCTGCCACTATTCAGTTTTATGTATTTAATAAAAAAATATTTAGTTAGGTGGTCAAGACTGAATTTGCGGAGCATAAACATTACTTCGCGGAATTGCGGAGTTTTTAAATTTTTTCGGAGAAACTCTGCAGAAATCGGAGCAGTTGGCAACCCTGGGTACAGTTAGTTTTGTACAGTGTGATACAAAAGTTAACCGTTAAATAACCACTTCCTATTCCTGAAATAATAAAATTGCCAACAAACGCAAAGAGAGTAGTGCATAAAATTAATTGTTTCTAGAACCAAAGAAATTTCGCTTCTAATGCTGAAGAGTCTTATGAATTGTTTTTCCCCAGGAAAATCCATCTTTGTCTTCAGATTCTCTGAAGGGGGTCGAAAAATTACTTCTTTTATCCCTTGGTGTCCTTGGAGAGAGTGGACAATCCCACCCTCTTTAGTCTTGTGTTCCAATTTGTTCTGGTTTTAATGAGGGTGAGGAGTAGAAAGGACTGAATGAAAGGATTAAGATTCTTTTTTCCAAGAATTAGAGGGGGCGGGAATGAGTTTCCAGTTTCATTTGCTTTTGAAACACATGCAAGAGTACAACACACTGTTTTGCTAATAAGTTTTGTAGGTGCAGGAGGTGTTTTGAAACATGTCTGGTGTATTTCCAATTACATTTACTGTTGAAACATATACTACAGCAAGGGGGTCTGTCCAGGTTTTTACCCAATGTCCTATTTTTGTAAAAAAAAAAAACTAACTGCGTGAAACAACAATTTAAACATATGTCTTCAGACAATTAACAGAAGAAGAAAAAAAAAAAGAGCTGTTATCTTTTTTATAAACAGTTTGTGTCAAATTTAACATTTTCTAATATCCACCTTTCATTGGATATATATAATTATAGTTAATAACAGTTAAACCTGTATGAAGAATTTTATTATATATTTTTAATCATTATCTGCTTATTAAAAATTAGAAAAAAATATTTTCAACTGTAGATTTATTTATTTATTTTTCCGTAATTTATTTTGAACTATTATAGTCATTAATTAAAAAATTTAAACATAAAATTACTTCATTTTTTGACGTTAAATAATAGACACACCAAAACAGTATTGTTTTTGAAACAGTAATTTTATTTTATTAGTTATTTTAAGCTTCATGCAAAAATAAATATTTCAAAAGATGGAATATATATATATTGACCACAAAAAAAAAAAAAAAAGGTAAGTATTGTAAGAAAATCTAAAAAACTGGAGAAAAATTTTTTTAATGCAAAACTAACTTTTGAATGATTGTTCTACTTATAACAGTTGCCTGATTTTTTTTTTTTTTTTATGTTGATTATTACTTTACATTCCACATCAGGTAATTTCTCTGGCCCATTTATGCCTAACCAGCATGATTTGCTTTAAATGAATTCTCAATATTGTGCAAATAAAATTCATCTGAGAAAAGTCTTTCAACAGAAAGTGAAAGAAAGAAAGTATTAATCAGGGTTCCCACGGGTCAGGGAGAACAGGGAAAACCTGGAAAAGTCAGGGAATTTGAAATTGCTGAAAAAAGTCAGGGAAATATCAGGGAAAATTGTAAATATTGCTCAAAAACCTGGAAAATGATGATGTAAACCTGGAAAATGCTTTTTCCGCATTCAATTTATATCGCAAGTTACGTTACTATGTTGTCTTTTATGTCATGAGCTATGTTTTGTTTTATATTTTGGGCTATTTTTTATGTCGCGACCAAATTTTGTGACTGGAATTTTCTAAAAATAGACCTGGAAAAGTCAGGGAATTTTATTTTTCAAATTGAGTGGGAACCCTGTGAACAGAGGCAGTAGTTTCATCATATTTAAGTTATTAGAATTATTACTTATTGCTTTGCCTGCGTTTTCATATCTCGTCTCAATAGGGTTTTTCCTTTTTCTATATTGAAAGTTATTTTTACAAATTCAATTTCTTTTACAAATTCTGGAACTTCTTTAATTGCAATATCAATAACAGGTTTTCAAAGTTTAACTGCACCTTGAAATTCATTTTTCTTTCCTGAATGATGATGATAAAATGATGATAATAATGATATGATAAACAAGTTTTATCAGAATCATTTCTTGTTCTTAAATGCAAATTTAAGGAACTGAATTTACAAAAGGGATTTACAAAGGATTTACAAAATTTTCCTTAAAATCATCTATAAATTCAGCAGAATTTAATTTTTACTTCTATTACTCGAGTATGATATGTAATGGAAGTACTGTATTTGGTCCAAAAATTCGATACAGATTTTTCACCTGATTTACATGTTTTTAGGTCTCCCGAGTCCAAAAATGTAGTTTTTGGCAATTGGTCAGTATGTATGTTTGTCTGGAATCTTCTGACTATCATATCTCCGAAACTAATAAAGATAGAACTACGAAACTTCAGAATTGAGATAGGTCTGGTGTACAGATGATTTTTCCAATTTTTGGTAAAAATTGAAAAACCAGAAGTGGGACTGCAAGTCCGTACCACAAAAACAACTCTAACAATTTTCTACAAAGTTGCTATATAAACACTCTATTAGATGTCCTTTCGTATGAATTAGTTGGCTTGTTCTGGAAAATTGATAGGCATCTGTCATGCAAAATCAGATATTTTGTCTGACATCTTTCTCTAATAAATAGTTACATCTAATAAGAAACCCAAATTTTCTATTTAAAAATAAAAATAATAATAATAATAATAATTAATATGAAAGGGGTGAGGATAAACTGAAATAAATAAGAAGAAAAACATTTAATTTTTCTTTCTTTCAGCATATTACATCGTCTTTATGAAATAATTATAGTATAAAAACATAATTTAATTAATAGCCATTTTGTTCTCATTTTAAAACATTATTCCGTTTTCAGAAAATAAATAAGTATTTTATTATACACTATTTGTATGTGGTATGTTCTAGAACTTTCAATTTTTCAAAATTCTGTGATCACCTTGCCAATCAATTTTATTCAACAGTTTGAGTTTTGAGTTCTCCTATGAAATACGAAAATAATTCTTTAAATTTGATTAGTGGAACTCTTTTTACGTCATTTGGCTTGTTTTCATAATTGGCATTATTCAGGGTAACAATATATTTCTGAATTTTGGCGATTATATAATCATTCTTTTCTTTTGTTTATAACATGTTCGTTAGCCTTTCAACTAGCTTTCCAATCGTCTGCGTTTCATCTTGCACCTGGCGATTTTCCTTCCCCCCCCCCCCCCAACTTAAACAGCGGACACGCACCGCGATCGCTCTCTTCTTTTTTTTCCCCGTTGAAATGATTTCGCGAGGTGAATGTTGGATGTGCCCAAGATGTTACCCCTATATCTTCCGATTTTCAAAACTCAAGAAATGAATAAACATAAAGAAGTTAGCCTGTATGCTGACATCTGAATTATTGAGAATTTCTTTTTCTTTAAAAATAATTTTTTTTACAAGATTTACAATGGTAAGTTACATAAAATATTTTGTCTTGATGATTGAAAATAAGTCTCCAGTGAGATGATTAGCAAAATTTTAGATTTCCACGACCAATTCTTCAGATAATCAATGCCCAGTTTTGGGCATGACAGCATCCTGTTTAAATAGCTCAATTTCAGGTTTCACAAGTGCATTCCTTTAAAAACAGCTGTACAGATTTTTTTCAAACTCGCCATATTAACCTCCTTTTAGATATCCTTTTGTATGCAATTGTTGTTTTCTGGTCAAAAATTAAATATGCCAAGTTTTGGTAAAAGTCGGTATCTCAAAAATGGCTCTAACAATTTTCTTGAACATTGTTACATAAACCTATTTTAGATATACTTTTTCATTTATTATGTGTTTAATTCAGTAAAACTGACAGTCATTCTGATTAGATAGGCCAGTTTTACATCTTGAAAATTGGTGTTTCAGAAAATGGCTTTACAGTTTTTTTTTTTTTAACTCGTCATGTAAATCTGTTTTATATATTTTTACACATGTATCAGCTTTCTCTTACCAAAAAATTTTTAGGTGTCAATTTTGTTATGTCCAATTTTATGTCTTTTAATCACATTATCTCCAAAAAGTGCTTATAATATGTGTAATAGTGTGTAATGGATGTCATGTGGATGTTTCACACGAGATTTTTTTTAAATGCTCACCAGAATGTACATTAGAAAAATACTCCTGTACTTCATCAACAATAAGAGAAATTTTTTTACTAAATATATTGAATTTAATATTCAAACATTACAGCCATGTACTTAATTCAATTAAAATTTTTAAAAAGTCTGCTTAACCTATTAAACACCGTTCTATGAATCCCACTGAAAATTTTTGAATTTCCGTATGTTTTGGGTTTCAATATGTGTCTCTAATCATACGTAATTTAAATAATTTTTTTTTATTTTGTTAAATAATGTATGATTCCAAAATCAGAGACTTGGAACGTGATGGGGGATAGCATAGATGTAGATAAAGTGCTGTTATTCTCAAAAAACCATAACACTACTTTTTTCTCAAAACTAAAATGTTTACATTTTCGAAAATCTGCAAAACCTATTCTTTAAAACAAATGTATTCAAGAAATATCTCCAATTATTAAAAATCCTAAGTGCTCCAAAAAATAAAATTTTCAATAAAAAACTATTTCTGCAGCTAAATAATTCATTTGAATAGAATAATTATTTTATAATTCTGATTTTTAAAATAAAGTATTCAAACATTTTAGAACTTAAATTTCAAAAGTTATTATTCAGTAGCATTCAAAAATCGGATAGTGACTTAAATCTTTTTCCAACGGTTATTTTCATATTTTTCATAATAATAAATATTTTAACCATGTCAAATTCATTCAGTAAAATAAAAACCTCTTCAACCTGAAAATTTTATTTTCAGTTATTTTCCAACCTCTTCAAATTCATAATATTCCGTATATTTCTCAGCATAAAAGATGAAATATTTTGGCTTTTACTTCAAAAAATCTAACTCTAAAAAGCTGCCTTTCTTAATTCTGTATAATACAAAATTCACCGGCAGCCATTTTCTCTGCGATCTTGTTTGACTTTCCCTCCAAAGAAAGGGGGAAAGCACTTCCTTCTCGAATTTTCAGAGAGGATGGTTTTTGCTGTTGGTAACGAGGCTAGCGTTTCTTTCCTGCTCTGTGGAATGATTTGTGAGAAAGAATACTTCTAGCCAAGTAAATGAGAATTCTTTCTGACTGAAAACCTTATGAGAGTGTGTGGACACACGGCTGTTTTTTTTTGTTTTTTTTCCTTATGTAGTAAAAACACAATTTTATTTAATTAAAAAAAAAAAAAAAAAAATTACCAACAAAGCTAGACGTTTCAGTATTCAATGAAAAAATAAAAAATTGTATTTACCTTAATTACTTGTAAAGAAATTTTTTTTTAACCAAAGGTTCTCAAAATGGGAGATTTGGCACTTAATGGGTTAAAATAAAATAGAATGTAGAACAATATTTCTGGGTCTAAGAGTTGTTCTCAAATTCCTTTTATTTCTGGTTCTCTGATTATTGTATCTAATGTTTCTACAAGGAATGAATATCTCTCAGCAATCCTTTCACATGCAAGACCATGTGAAAGCTACCTAATCACAGACACTTTAAGAATTTCCAAGCCATCAATGGCATAGACATCACTTTGCATGTCTTTAAATAGTTGTTTCAATAGGGTATAGTGAAAAAGTTTCTTTAAACTTACAAACAAAGTATTGTAGCACACTAATTTTTTTTTAAGAGATGTGCAAACACTAAAGCAAGTCAATTTCCAGCCCTGCAATTTATGTACAATGAATCTGTCTCATTTCCTATAAAATTTCCCTACTCATAACATTGGCTACATCCAATGATTGAAAAACAGTGATGTCAATATTATTTTGCCAGAAAGAACCTTTCTATTGCTTGTTATAGATTCCACATTTGTTTTGGCCTACTATTTCTGTTTGATTTCAGAAGTCCAAGTACTTTATAATAGGCAACCTAACTGATCCCTCTGAGCTTCGTCCGTTGAGTCCAGTAATGCAAAGTTACTACATAACTGTTATGAAAGTTAGGGTCTTTTCTTCAAGAAATGTACAAATGGTTGCTGTCAAATTTTCTACTGAAACATTAGAGAAGTATATGATAGGTATTATTTTTCAGGTCTATTTCTACTATATTTTTATTTGAATTTAGATATTAGTTATGAGTGAGAAACTGAAGATTGTCATGCAAATTTAAACTTTAAGAGCGGACAATACGTAATCTCGCCAACACCTGTGGCCCATGTTATTCTATGGGAAAATTTGTTTCCAGAATGACTCATTATCTAATGAATTTTTTTCAGTTCTATTTTCACATTTAGAAAATTCATAAGTGTTAAATTAGTACTTATTTTCCAAAAATTGATTTTTAAATATTTAGTATGTCAATTTGCGACTAGAAAATGAGAAAAATGCACATTGTGAAAAATCGCATTTTTGAACTCAAAATTAAAATGTAAAAAAAAAGGAATTTTTCGAAAATGAGTACTCATTTTTAACAGTTATGAATTTTCTGACTGTAAAAACAGAATTTAAAAAATATACATTAGGCAGGATTAGGTATTGTCCCATCTTAACGGAATGAAATGGGGAGGGTTTCAAAATCAAAGAAGCTTAAGTTATATTTAAACAGAATTGTTAAAAACTTCACTTATTATCTTTGCAATATAAATTACAGTGCCAAATTTAAATCTAGATGCCACTCATTCAGTTTAAATTTTGAAATACTGATATCTTCTAGTTTCTTGTTTTTGACTTTTTAAAATGTATGGTCAATCTGGATATTCCTTTGATACATATAAAAGAACAGGGTGGTAACTGGTCAGAGAAAGTTAGGGAATTAAGTGAGTCTGGATAAGTCAGGGAATTTCAACAAATTTTATGGAAATTTGCCATATTTGAAAGCTCATTATTGTGTTAAGTTGAGTCAAAAGTTTTATCCGTTTTCTAATCATTTATTAAAAGTAAAAAAATATAACATTTTCATTAACATATTCACCAATACTTTCAACAACCATTTTCCAATGTGACTGCAACATTGAAATTCCACGGTCGTAAAAAGCTGCTGGTTTTTGAGCGAAGAAGTCGACAATGCCTTGCTGGAGGTTGTATTCATTGTTGAAGCGCTGTCCACACATAAAGTGCTCTAGCAATCTGAACAAATGATAATCTGTAGGTGCAATGTCGGGGCTATATGGCAGATGAGTGAGAAGTTCCCAGCCCAACTCATTCAGCTTCTCACATGTCTGGTTTGAAACGCGTGCTCTTGTTGGAAGAAAAGTCGAGCTAGATTAAAGCCTTTTTCGACGAGTTTCTGTTAAATGTGGTCCAATTGAGTGCAACAGACATCCAAGTTCATTGTTTGTCCTTGAGGAAGAAGATCCCAATGCACAACTCCTAAAAGTGTCTTTTTTGGATGCATCCCAGGATGAGCCATCCTAATTCCTAACTTCAAGTTGAAGTGGGCTGAGCCATTGACATCCGGCTTTTTTGTTTTCGTATAGTACCTTCTTCTCATCACAGTAAGAATTTTACGCCATTCACCTTGGCTAAACTTTCGCAGCAATGATTGACAAACTGATTTTCGCTGATTCTTTTGCATTTCATTGAGCTCATGCAGTACCATTTGACCATGCCTAATCATCCTGTCAATTTTGTGAAGGTGTCGATTGACAGCTGACTGAGAAGTGCCAAAATCTTGTGCTGATTTTCGGGTTGTTTGAGTCAGATCAGCTTCAATCGCACAGAGTAAAGCTCTTTCGTTGACTGTCCATGGTCGCCCAGAGCGTTTCTTATTGCTGTGGTGCATATCCCCGGAACGGAACATTGCATGCCAACAACTGCATGTTATTTCGTTTACAGACTTCTTACCAAATGTTGCACATATGTTACGACTTGCTTCAGTTGCATTGTGGCTTTGTTTGAATTGAACTCGTGGAAGATTAGGCTGTGGATTTTTTCACTTTTTTTTAACATACTTGATCTTTTTTAAAGAGTAATAAATCTGTAAAAAATAAACATAACAATTAACTACATCATTTTGATCCGCAGAAAATGAGCTTTCGAAATATATATGACATTTACACTACAACTTTAATGTAACATTTATTGGTACACAAATAAAAGACGGATAAAACTTTTGACTCAACCTAATAAACTGTTAAATTGTCTGCTAATACAATGAGATTTTTTTGGGAAATAAACAGCATAGTCAGGGATTTTTTTCTCTGAAAGAATTTAACTTCGTATCAAATAGTAAAATGAGTCGTAGATATGCCCTGAAACCAGTAGGGTGCTAACCATTTAGGGACCCTAGAAAAAGATAATGCTTGACGTTTATTAAGGGGATGCAATGTATATTCTTGCTGACAGCCAAACCACATATTATTCTGTAGGGATTTTTTTTTTTTTTTTATAGAAATACTTATTACAAAAGCTTATTCACAACTGTTAAATTAATTTGTGACTTTTTTTTAAAACTATTTTTAGAAAGCTAGAACTAATTCTGAATTTTCTTAATAAAAAAAAGAGGAATTAAAAAAAAAAAAAAAAAAAAAAAAAAACAGGGTTTAACTGTTGACATGTGATGGGTATTGCAGGGGTGCAGAATATGTCTGTACGCCCGAACAAGGTTCGGGGGAAATTTAAACTGACTGGGGAAATTTTGAATATTTTTTTATAAGGGAAAATAAAAATGTAAATCAAAAATAACAATTTGCTACTTTAAAGTGCTTATACAGTAACAGCGATATTTTTATGTTACACTGTATACTTATTCTATTAAAGATTTATTACATAGAACAAATGACTTTGTATAGCAAAGTAGATTTTTACATTATTGAGGGAAATTTATACTGTGTTTGAGGGGCATTTCCGAGGTTTAAACATTTTCTGCACCCCTGGGGTATTGTATCTCCTTATTAGTCCATTTTAAACTATTCATCGGAATATAGATTTATCTTTTAACCCTTTAACCATGTAGCAGTTTTTCATAAAACAGATATTATGAAAAGTAGGAGTAAGAAAATTTATTTCTAAATGCAATAGATATTCATAAATCTTATTTTTTAGAAAAAGTAACCAGTGTTTAAAAATTTTGTTACACCAGTCTTTTATTTCAACTACATTAAGAAAGTTCTTATAATGTAAATTCAAAGTTAACGGGAGGAAAACTTATCAAAATTATATGGCCAATATCTTTGACATTTATTTTGAATACTTTGTTGCTGACACAACAAACTGTAGTAAAAAAATTCTGCAATATTATGGGCAACACAGTTGCTTTTAAAATATTTTTTACTTGGTCCCTTGTGAAAGTTTCTCAAACCCTGGGGGCTCTCGTGAACCACAAACCTTTTATCACTGCCAAAATTAAATATTAAAATGGATACAAAGTGTAATAAAAGTTCACAAGGTCTGTATTTTTGTGAATTCAACTTGAGACATTTAAAACTAGGAAATCTTTACTGTGTGTGTATATATATAAGAAATAAAACAAAACAAAAGCATTGCATCTAATAACATTTAATGGCATTCTGAGAAGATAATCAGGCCACCATTAAGGGAGGGGAAAATCTACTCTAACATGGCCTTTCTTTGAATATATCCTCTGACTGCATCCTCTACAAGTGGTCCAATGATCTGTACATCAAACAAAAATAAATTGCTTTCATTCACAAAAATAGAACATTCTCTTATTAACAACAACCTTGTGCGCCAGCTAACAAATTCAACAAATACTGTTGGCTTAGCCGTGAACTTTACAAAACATACTTCTATCAGCCTTTGAACTGGCATTTCACACTAGACACCTGCTGTTAATTCAAAACCACTAACTTTAAATACAAATTGCAAAACTCTTTGAGCTTTCCATAACTTTTTTTTTCGTATAATACAGATTTACATACACAAAAATTTATTTATATATTCACAAGTGGACAGAATCCATAAACCAACATTTGCAGGTGTATCACATAATATGGCAATTAACACAGAATCGAGAGTGTTTTTAAGCTCATCGAGAATTTCTTATGAGAATCAATTAGCTAAGAAACATACTTTGAAAACAATAAAAATGTAATTTTAAACAGCATTGATTACTTAAAAGTATCAAAGTAAAAGTATAATATTCAATCAAAATAGAAGATTGCATTTTAACGAATGTAAAAATAGAACCTTTTTTTAAATAGAATACAAATTTTCTGCAGATTTAAATTAAAAACCCGTATATGTATATTTTTCAATATCAAAATTAAAGAAATTTCTTTCAGATTTAATCTCAAAGTTACAGCATAAATTTGATTAAATATAATTACTTTCAAAGAAATTCTTGCTATATAAAGCAATTGATAAATTCTTTTTCTTGAAAATTTTAAGATTATGGGTCATGACAAATATAACATTTACAATAAGTTATATATATTATAATAAACTCCTGATTATTTATGAAATTGAGTGGCATGGATTTTGTAGATAATGCAAATCACAGATAAACCACAAAAAATCTTAAAAATGAGGAAAGGGAGGGGGGGGGAGAATGAGATAAATGTTCTAACTCAAAATCTTGATTGTATAATATATAAAACATAATACAAACAGTAAAAATATACATGACAAGGTACAATGTGTGTTGTTGCTAATCCTAGATGGTCCAGCACAGGCTAGACCATCTCCATGAAGCCTAAAACTTCCAGAAAGTCTAAAAACAGTAGAGGGGTTGGAAAACCTTGTCTTTTGTAAAATCCAAGCACTTACTTAAGAATATGAGAAAACTATGCCTGATCAGCTTTACACCAGAGGCACTCCAGGAAAAATTTACTGCCCTGGTGAAAAGTAGCACTCTGATGTGCCCACTCAAGAAATGCGTGAAGGCCATTTGACGCTTTCTGTTGGAATGGAACTGGAGGGACCAATTAGGGCTACTTTCAGTGTACCAAGGCCAATTGGGTGGTGTTTTACTAATTTTAATCATTTCAGTTTTTCAGAGGGAGACTATTTTGCTGTATATGAGAATCCAGTTAGGTGTCACACTCTCAGCAGCAGTTTTGGCCAAAATGTCCACAGATACGTACAATATATAAGTAATTTATGCACTACATTAATTGGTACCACAAAAAAAAGGGACAGTTCTTTGTTTTTTAGAGGAGCTGGGGGGAATAATCATCTGTATTAATTTCTTGCTGAGAAAATACTTTTTCTTGATATATATATATATTCACCTGTCAGTGAATAATCCGCAAAATCTACTTGCAGATAATTGCAAGTTTAGAGTATATGTTCAGAAATCAGTAAGGTACCTTAAATATTAAATGGTGAATCAATTTCTAATTGCATTTGCCAAAATAAACACTTAAGAAATATGCAAGTCACAAATGAAATCTTCATTGTGGCAAAAACAATTCACCATTTAACATTCAATACTTTATGATTTCTGAATATATTATAAAAAAGATTAGAATTTTTTTATGTGCAGCTTTTAAGGTTATAAGTAAAATAACACTGTAAATGTTATATTAGTCACAATTTAGTAACAAAATATTCATAAATAAATTACCTCATCTAACACTTTTATACTGATTGAAAATAGAGCCTTGCTTAAGCAGATACATTTCACCAATCATTATCAGAAGCCTAACCCCATGTTATTCTATGGGGAAATTTGTGTAAATTACTCCTTACGTATATATTAATTCTGTTTTCACATTTAGAAAATGCACAACTTATTCTAGTTCTCCAAAAATTAAATTTTTAAGATTTCATTTTAAAGCTCAAAAATGTGTAAAACTAGTTCATTTTTTGTATTTTAAAAATTCAAAATATCAATTTTTGGGAAACAAGAATCAATTTAATGGTTGTGCATTTTTTTTCAATGTGAAAACAGAACTTATAAAAATACATTAGATAATGAATATTTTGAAACAAATTTATTCATAGAATAACATGGGGTTAAACTGCCAGCCACAATAGGTGAAACATATCCTTAATTTATCGGAACTAAATTGATGAATACAAAATACAATAGTACGTTCCATTTGAACAACTTTAAATGTTTGACAAGATATGGTACTTTATCAGTACAATGTGATCTGAAGATTTTTCTTTGCTTTCTCTTTTAAAAGAATTGCAGCAAGGCTCTAAAATTTCAACTTTGAATTCACTAAGAATTTCCTGAACGTATTTTATACAATATCACATATAACATGTGCACCATTAACAAATTATGATAAAAATGTTAGATTATTTTAATTCTAAAGAAAAAGAAAAACACTTTAGATACTGTGCTTTTTTGTCTTCGACCAAATGGCTTATCATTTCTTTTCAAATATTAATAATGCATATGTACAACAACTATATTACATTACAGATATTACCAAATGGCACAATGGTTTAATATTTGCTATAAAACAAAAAAAAATCACTGCCAATAAAAAGCAGATTTCACAACACAATCAGCTTATTAACATTAGACAAATAAACATCACTAAAATGAACATACTACATTTGAATAGTTCTAACTGCAGAGCTATGTGCATTGTAGACTAGATAAAGAATAAAAATGACAGGTGATAACAATGGAATAACAAAATGCATAAATTCTGTTTAAAAAAAAAAAACTGAAATAAAACAAAGGGTTATTCATAAAAAACATTGGTATTCCAAGTGTAAGAATATGGTTTGCACTAAATGGCAAAGATCTTTTATATATATATTTCATATTCAATCGCCGATTATTTCAATTACTTTTTAAATTTTAATCATAAAGTAAATTACCCAACATATTAAAAATATTTATAAATGCTTTATTTATTAAATGCCATGTAACATATTATTAAATGTATACTAAATTTCTTTTCCCTATTTCATTTTGATTTAAATAATATTCCTGCAGTTTTTTAATGGTAAAGCCAAATTAATTTTTAAAAGTGTAAAAAGTGACAGGGCCAAGATTTAAACCTGGGTCCTTCGGCTTAAGGGAACACTTCAATTGTCATTGCAGGCAGCTAAATCCTATAAAGATCTTTTTCTATGAGAAAACTACACAAATTACTCATTATCTAAAGATTTTTTTTTTTTTTTTTTTTTTTT
Source organism: Salticus scenicus (assembly GCA_963930645.1). Classification (NCBI taxonomy): domain Eukaryota; kingdom Metazoa; phylum Arthropoda; class Arachnida; order Araneae; family Salticidae; genus Salticus; species Salticus scenicus. Next base: position 244,609,379 of record OZ005656.1, read on the forward strand.
TTTTCATTTTCACGGAACAACTTTTTTTTTTTCTAGTTAACTTCATAGCTTCAAAATGAAATATTAACCTTTTGCACTTAGAAGGTGACTCTTGGCCACAACTCATTTTGACATAATTCGAGCGGCAATGATGGTTATTTAGGTTTTTGTTTGAGCAATATCACTTCATAAGCATATTCAACAATAAATACATTTATAAAACAACTGCCATTTTTTAAATCTTTTAGGACAAGCTCCTTGATAACAAAGTGGGTGTATTAATACTTTCTTGAATGCACATTTTTATCCTTTTGACAGTAAGGTCTACTTGTGTGTTATTTTTTCAAATCATCTTATTTTAGAGCAAGGATTTCTATACTCATATTTATATTACAAGTATAATCTTTCTAATCAAAGTATTTATATCCAAGTATACTGATTATATAAATATGAAGATTGGGTATATTCTTGAGAAATAAAGTAGCATATTAATTGCAAAAGGATCGCCCACTGACAGAGTTACAGATTCCCAAATGATGTGAATCTACATCAGTGGTTGTGAAAGTACTAAGCTCTTGGCCTGGAAAGGGTTACGGTCAAAATATAAAATTTTAAATGTTACATTATGTGAAGTTATTTTATATTAGCTGTAAGAAATTCCCCAAATATCTGGAATATCATCTTGAGTTGCTGATTCACTCTAATAAGTCTCAAGAGCAAAGAGTTTAAATTTTTTTAAAAATCAATTTTTGTAAAACAAGAATTTTTAACAGTTGTGAATTTTTTTAATATGAAAATGAAATTTTAAAAAATGCTTTAGGTAATCAGCTATATGTGTAACGAATTTTCCAATAGAAACACGTGGGATTTAGCAGTCTGGGACAACAGATGAAGAGTCCCTTTTTAAGAGACCAAACCAAAGGACCTAATTTTGAATCCTGGCTAGGTCCTTTTTCACTTTTGTAAAAAATAATTCAGTTTTTCCATCAAGATTCAGTAATATATATGGTCCAAGATATTATCCTAGCTATTCAAACAATACTCAACATTTTTTTTTTTTTTTTAACCCTCCAAATTAGTTATAAAATTAATTTATAAATTCAATTTAATTTTAATAGCCAGGGATGAGATTAGCAAAAAGACAAAAAAGCTGAAACTATATGTAAATTCAAGATGTTGAAATGGAACACTAGGATTTTGATGACAAAATCTATTGCATTTTAGAGTAATATATATATATATATATATATTTTTTATCTTCAATTTATTAATAATAATAATTATGCTTTAGTATTCAATTAAATAGTATTTGAGTAGTTGATATAACAAAAGCACATCAAGCGCACAGAAAAAGTTGAAGAAAAGCTAAATAACAAAAAAGCTGAAAAATCTAATCCCAGCATAGCACATTTATTTTACTTATTATTATTAATAGCCATTTTATACAAACCACTAGTTTTTGCAGTATAAACAAAATTACAAAGATTTGATAAGACACCAATATTTTTTCTAAATAAACCCTTAAAATAATAATAATAATAATAATAATAAAAACATATTTACAATCCTTTTTCAAGGTTAACAATTTACTATAAATTCTATTTCAAAAACAGTACAATAGCATAAAGTTTTGTAACAGTATTTACACAAAGATAGCACTAATAATTTATTCCTTTTGCATTGCGGAATAAATATATGTGCTCTTTTTTTAAGCAAACATAAGCAGAGATATTTGCTATATATATATTTATAAAGGAAACATGAGACTACGTACATATATATATTTGTACATTTTTTTTTTCAGTATAATTACTGATTGCATAGATAAACATATCCACAAGCATATAAGGAGAAGCTTTTACTTTCTCGTAATACAAGCATTCTTTTCACAGTCAGTTTGCCATTATTAGATATGCTGCTAATTAATTATAACAGGAAAAAAGAATATTCAAATACAAAATTAAGTTTTTATATAATACATTAATAATTGAAAATTTCTATAAATTTTATATAAAACAAAGTACTTTAAAAAATAATGCATACAGTTTCATCTTTTCAAACAATTAGTAGTAGTTTTTAAACCATATCATATAAATATAAAAAATTGTATTCACCCAAATAAGAATTTAAAAAATATTTTTTTTTTTTTTTTTTTTTTTATAAATTTAGTAATACTGTTAAGATATATTAAAAATTAATTGATATAACAAAGTGCATCTATTTAAAAAAGAAAAAAAAAAAAAAAAAATTAAGCAATAATAAACTTTTAAAATATCAGCTTAAAACTAGATATGATCAACTATTTTATAAAAAACACATTCAAGTGAAAAATTTGTGATTATAATTTTGAAATAGGAACTGAATTTACCAAAATTTATGCAAAATAAATATTGTATTATTCAAAAATACAAAACTTAGGAGAGGGGGAATTTTAAAAAAGTTATATTAAGATAGTGCACAATTAACGAACAAAATAATGAAAAGTTTTTTTTTTTTTAAGGCACCTTTAAATATAACACCATCCATATTTGCCAACTTGCCCAGATCCCTTTTTATTTTCAGAAGATTTAGCATCAAAGATTATTTGGAAATAGTGGTACTTTAAATACAGGATTTTTTTTTTTTTTAACTTTCAATTATAGCAGTTTAACATATGTTTAATGATTCTCAAAAAAAAAAAAAAAAAAGAAAGTTTTATAATCCAGTCACTCTTTTTACTTCGACTAACCATAATGGAAAATAGCAGGTGTAGCTCTGAAAGCATTAACTGGAATGCTACCAGAATTGGTAGGAGGACAACATAAGAAAAAAGAATTCTCTTTAAAAAAAAAATCTGACATTTGCTGACATAGTAAAATTTCAATGTCTAATAGTCTACACAACTGGAATTTGCATGAAAGGCCCAAAAACATATAAAGTAACCCCACTACAAAAATAATTTGCTGAATGAAGAACAAATTTTCTCATTTGTAAATTTATTTTTCTGCTTATTGTAACATTTTAGCACAGTCATGCCTTTGCATTTTGAAGTTTTACAGTTCCACATTTTACTTGACTTGAGACTGCTGGGATTTCTTTCTTTCTTTTTTTTTTTTTTTTTTTTTTTTTTTTAATGGAACTTTTTTTTTCTCATGTTACCATTAATTTTTCTACCAACTTTGGTGGCATATAAACTAGATTGAGCTGTTTAAAAAAAAAATACACATTACTTAGAATTGGAAAAAAAAAAAAAAAAAAAATGCTAGAAATTATATATATATATATATATATATATATAATTTTTTACAGATTAAATAAACTAAATATTCATTTATTTTTTCTTTCTTTCTTTTATTTATTTATTTATTGCAACATATGTATGGTAACAGACAGACAAAAAAAAAAAAAAAAAATTAACAACTCTGAAAAAAAAAAATTACAGAAATAAAAGAATAGTATCTTAACTGTTTGTCTATATTAATAAAAATTTGTTTTTGTTTGTAAATTTATAGGAAAATAAACAACAATAAGGAGGAATGAAAGATTAATATTTAAGAGTATTTTCAAAGGAAAATAAGTTTCAAAATTTATTTAAAAAAAAATAGTGACTATCAGAGTTATTTCATTAATAATTATTTCCTTAATTAGTTTCATTATTATTATTAGATTTATAAATTTTGAATTAATTAGTACCCTATACTTAAAAATGCATTATGGGATATAATTTTACAATGACATTTTCAGATTTCATTCTTCAATTTTAGCGGAAAAGCTTTCTCAAATTAAAAAAGGAAAATGAAATGAAATTTAAATCAAAGTGTTCAATGTTTAAACATAAAAACTTCAGTATTTAAACTATAAAATAAAGGGAAGCACCACTCGTTTTGAAAGGACAAGATCTTTTGAAACAGGTGCTTTAATTTTATGGTGTATAAAGAAGTTTTAATGTTTAAATATTTATTGTACAAAGCAACAATTCAATTTTGTCTTATGTAAGATATTATTTAAACTTCTCCAGGAACTTTTGCTCAGTGAAAATATTTCTGAAACATGTCAAACTACAGAACACAAATATCTGACAATCAAAATGAAATTAAACTACTAAAATAAAAAGAAGTATATTTGTTATTATGAAAAATAAAAAATTAATGTCATCACTTTTCATATTTGGCACACTGTGAAATTTTTTTCACACCCAACACAACTAGTTTAAAAATTTATTGAAGAAAGAGGTGTCACCTGTTATATAATTATTTAAAAATAAATCTACCTAATTATTATTTTCCATTAATTTTTAGCACCATGAAAAGTTAAATTTAGAAGAAAATATTTATCACAAACTTAAATGTGCATTTTCATAGAAAAACATGTTTAACTAACTCAGGAAAAAATAAAATAATATTTTAAACATTTCTATGAATAAAAAATGTATATTTAACTATTTCTACCAATGTTAATATTTAGGAATTAAAATTTTTGTAGTTTCATTTGATAAAAATCAGAAATTAATAACACATCCTTTTTTTTTTTTTTTTTTTTTTCCCTTTTTTAAGTAGGAAGGGGGGAGGGGGGGTGAAACGCTTTTTAGAGTCTCCTTTCACATAACTGAAACTATTCTTCTTAAAAAAAAAAAATAAAAAAAAGAGGATCTTGTAGAATTCTAAGCAATTAAGTTCTTATAAGTTTTTCAAAATTTTAAATTTCTAAATGTGATAAAGATTCTATTATTATACTTCAAAAATTCCTTTTTAAAAAAGTAAATATTTCAAATTATTTAACTTTTGTACATAAAAGATTACAATGGTACATATTAGTATAAACAGCATTTAATATAAATCTTTTAAATAAATGAAGGTAGAAGCAAATTGAGTCTACTGATAAAATCATAACATATATAGTCGTCCTTCGCCTGCTTATTGGCCGATATTTCCAAATTTGCTGCTTGCATTTATTCCGCCAAACATATATTCACGAAATTAAAAACAGTGGCCAAATGTTGTGATAAATAGACAATAATAATAATAATAATAAAAAAGACTAAAATTTAGCTGTATTTTTTTTTTTAAATAACTTAATTCGAGTAATGAAATATAATCTAATTACTTATAAAAGTAAATTTCAGTGTAAAATTCATTAAAATCGTCATTAGTTTATTTATCAATAGGATAATAGTACCTAAATATTGTAAATTTTTTTCTCATACCAATTTAAAATTGTTTATTTTTGATTTAAATGATATATATGTTTTTTTTTTTTTTTTTTTTTTTTAATAATGGCAATTTTTTTTATATTATAACAAATCTGCTTTGATCTACATGTAACACAAATGATATATTTATTTTAATGTTCTTTATTAATAACAAAAAAAAAAAAAAAAAACAGCACATTGTTATAGTCGTGACGTCATTTTTTTCAGTTAAATTAGGACCCCCCCCCCCCCCCCAAAAAAAAAAAAAAAAAAAAATGAGCATTTTATTTATTTATTTCAATACATTGTTCAAGCAACAATATCAGTTTTGAGCATTAATTTTGAGAAACTTGGTCTTTTGTTATAAAAAAGTTTTTGGAAAAAAGATTAACAAAACCAACTTTTATTTTCCATAAACAATTTTTGGGAGGAAAGAAATTTGCAAGCTAGCAGCTTAGCATATTCAGTTTTTTTTTTTTTTTTTTTTTTTTTTAAGTTATGGATGTTGTTATTTTATTAAGATTTTATTTTTTTACTAAAATTATATACACAAAAATTTTATATAGTTTTCCAGCAGAACTAAAATGAGGAAAAGGGAAAAAAAAAAGCATAGTGAAAATACAAATGTTGATTACTCAATGTAGAAATAGTACTGGAAAAAATTAACAATTACTTACAATAAAAAATTAATTACACAAGTACTATAAAGTATAGTCAATACTGTATTCAATATAAAAACCAATAACTGAATTAAACAATAAACTAAACATGGATTAAAATTCTTAAAAAAAAAAAAAAAACACTGAGATAAATTTGTGTACAACTGAATTTATAAGTCTACCTTTTTAATCATTAACAGATTAAAAAAAAAAAAAAAAAAAAAAAAAAAAAATCTAATTAATTGTGCATATAAAGGTATACAAAATAAAGATTAAACATGTATTTATAAAAAGGACATATTTATGTAATACTTTAATTTCATATACAGATGTATGAGTGTTAATTGTGTGGGTTATTTGAATTAGTTCATAATATCAAACTCCTGGTATATTTGTATACATTGTATTATATATGTGTGTGTGTATTTGTATACACACATATTTTTTTAAAGGCCTTCCATTAGATTATTATAGATGTTTGTTAATTGTTTTTTACCTTTAAAAAAATTTCTTAAATCAACACCTCATTTATTCTAGTATTACATTTTCACTGCTTGACTGAATTTATTTTCATAAAATATTTTGGCGTTTAATTGGATTCATTTACTTTTATTTTATTTTTTTTTTACATTTTTTATACAAATAAGAAATACTGAAAATAAGAATGAAACAACAATAGTTCTGATATAGAAAAATAGTAATTTAAAACAATGATATTTCCTCTCCCACACCAACCAAAAAACTCTAGGATATATAGAAGTGCTATATCTTAATAGTCCAAATTATGAAGAAAAAAATAAAATAATTATTAAAAATAAAATTCTTAAAAAAGTAAAGATAGTAGTAATATACAAATAATAGAACTGTCCGGAGTCGTTAACATTGGATTTCTTAGATTTTCCCTGTTTTTTACAGGGTGTTTTTTTCTTTCATGTTAGTAAGACAGTTTACAAAACATCTTTTGACGGGAATTTCCTGAGTGTAATCAAAATTTCATGATTTTTTATTTATTTTTCCAAGATGTAATCAAAATTCTCAGATTTTTACAGTCTGAATCAAATTCCCTGACTTTTACAACTTTTAATAAATTTTCTGACTTTCAGATTTCAATCAAAATTTCCTCAGTTTTAGAAATTTGAATCAAATACCATTATAATTTCCAGATATTTCCCTTATTACTATGTTACTAGCCACCCTGGATACCTGAACAAAGTATTTGGCAAAGAATAATATCTCTCCTAAGCCAGTCAAAAAAGAATTAAATTTTACTTATGTGTTATGAACGATGGAGAATTACAAGTTCTTTCATAGGCCCAAACAAGCAAATGAATTTCATTACTATCTGATGGATAACAGCACTATGAATGCCCACAGAATTACTGACTTCGTATTATAATCAGGGTTGCCACTGAAACAAGAGAATGAAATTCCTTGACTTTTCCAGGTTTTCTAGAAATATTCTAAGAAAATTCCAGTCTAATCATATATTGAGCATTGGCTGTGTTGAGGGCAAAATCATTAGGGTACCACTTGAAAACACAAAAGTTACATATAGTGATAGCATCTGCTGCTTATAAGCGAGATAAATTTCTTTCATGAGTGGAAAAGAAGGGTGAAGGTGTTTAAAACAAATGATTAAAGCTAAGAGAAAAAAATAAATAAAACGGAAAAATGACATTAAGTTGGAAGAAACATTGTTTATTTTTTGTAATCATGAGAATTTCCCGACTTTTCCAGTTCTGGCAAAAATATTCAAATTCCCTGACTTTTATAGCAAATTTTTGAATTCCCTGACTATTCCCAAGTTCTCCAGGTACCGTGGCAACCCTGTATAATTTTACAATAAAACTCATTTTTCTCAGTTTCAATTTTTTTTTTACTTATTATTGACTTCTGAACCATCCAATTTTCACTATTAGGCTCATTACTGAGGTTGGATAATAAGTTAAAAAATCTAGTGGTTTCAAACGCTAATTAATCGACTTAATCTGCTAATTGAAATTTACACAAAGTGAGATAAGTCCCTTGCTACTTACTAATGGTTTTGTCAAGGTAATTTTACCAATTAGATGTTATAAATCTTTCTTTGTAAATTACTGTCTCAGAGATATGAAAATTTGCATGCATATGCACTGAAAAATAACAATAAAATTTCTCTTTCTATTTTTTTTTTCCTCAATTTAACATTATTATTATAGTTTAACAATACAGTCTAAAAATATTTGGGTATTACTTAATGGATTCTTTGATAAACCGATTTAAAAAATACTTTTATACTTAAATGCTGAAATTCCGTTAAAAAAAAATTAACTTGTTAATGAATTCACAGAGTTATACTCAAATATATGTAGAACATATTGTTAAACTATTATTATAATGTCTAGGTGGGGGAAGGGGATTAAAAATTTATTAGCAAGGAACATTAAAAAAGAGGGAAAAAATTAAAGTTTTGAATTTTATTTAGTTTTTTGAGAAATTTTGATAATTATGTTGCATTTAAATGTACATGCATGAAAATTTTCTATAACATGAGGGCAATAATCTACAAAAGAGATTTATAATGTCTGCCATCCTTCTAAATTGCATGTCATCTTTACTGAAAATTCTAGCTATTGCTAAAGAAGTTAAATTAGAGTCATTTCTTGAACTATAAATCTAGAATTTCTCTAGTTTAATATGAAATTTAAAACTATATAACTTTAACAAAATTATAAAAGAATTTTGAATTCATTTGTTCATTTTCTTTTTTACTAACTTACTGTAATAAATTTGTTTAAATTTTGTTATGATGAATTACCCCCCCCCCCCCCCCCACTTCTTTTTCCTCCACTGTAATTTCGTGTATTTCAGCTTTATAAATAAGAAACGGAAGCACATACTTTTTAGTAAATAATATTCAGTTATATCAAAATAGCTTTACAGACATATGGACAAATAAAAACTCTGACTTAGATTGATTAAACGTTAAGTACTTCAGCAACTATTTAACAAAATAGTATCTTTATTGCTTTTGAAGTATATAATCACAGTGTCACCAGAAAGAAAAAGAAATAAACAAAATCATCAACATTTAACTTGTAAATATGAGAATGCTTTTTAAATGCACAAAAAAAAAAAAAAAAAAAAAAAAAAAATGAAAGAGAAATAATTGAACATATTTTCACATTTAGTAACTAAGAAAATTAACGAAAGGGAAATAATATACATCACAACCAAATTTAAAGAAGAAATTAACATAAAGCATTTCTTTGAATTTTAAATGCACATACTTCCTTAAATGGAACAGAGATCAAATTTAATAAAACTGACTTAACAAGTCAACTAACAGTTCTGAATTATAACTGATAAATGCAACTTACATTTGAAACACTGAAACCTATAACTATATATTAGATTGAAAAAAAGTAATGTAAAATATATGAAAACATACATAAAATGTAAAAAACAAAACTAATCTCACATATAAAAGTACTAAAACAAAAAAGATAAACATAACATAATATATACTTTTTACAGGAATGATATATAATTTACAATCTTTGGATGCCAAATACATACTTTTTTTTTCATACACATTAAGATCTATACAGAAGTTATTTTGGAATTCACTTCTACCTCTTCTATATAACTGAAGCTCTTTAAGCATTGAATTTTTACATATCACTTCTTTTAGAAAACACTAACATAACAATGACAAAAGTTAAAGTGTAAATGAAGACATTTTTCTACCAACAATTTTTCTTACTTAACATACTTAACAATGAAAATAAGGTTTTCTTGCACATATTATTAAAAAGTAACAACATTGATAACATAAATACAAATATTTTAAATTTTGCTTTTCATCAAAGCAAATTCAAAACAAATTCACTCATGGCCTTTCACAGATAACATCAATAATACAAAATATTTGATCATTTCAAAAAAACAAACATACACCAAGCTAAAGGAAACACGGCAGGAGAAAACAAATATCCAACATTCAATACAGTCACGTACATAATTAAGATGATGTACTCATTTAAAACTTAGCACTGAGTTATAAACATATAATAATGCATAAAAAAATAAATAAAACAAAATAGAACAGAAATATTGTAAAAAGAAACAAAAAAGAAAATTTTAATATAATTGAAAATGGAAAGAAATAATCGATAATAATAATTAACATTGAATTTACGAGAAACTGTCCAACAAAAAGATAATTCCTGCATAATTTTAAATTAGAATTCTCTAAATTTTACACTTCTTCAAATTATTAGCGAGATAAAATATATCCTACAGAAATTTCCTCGATAAATGAAAAACTTGTAAACTCAATTTACAATAATAGGAATACATATATATTTAAAAAAGAAAAAAGAAAAGAAAAGGCAACATCACTCTGAATGTTAAATTAACCATGACTGTATTTGCGAACACTATTTAGCCATTGCAAAAACAAAGTAGTGTCTTTTATACATGCCCTTTTCCATACCCCATTACACCAATAATCTCTCACTTTAAAAGCATGTATCTAGAAAATTATACAAAAAAAGTCTGACAATGGTGATATACATATGCGAATCACAGCAGCGACCACCAATTCTGGTTGCCTTTAAGTATCACACTTGGACCATCAGGCCTTAGTTTGGCAGATTAATCTCGCCTACTTCTTTTAGTTGAACGGCCGCCAGACATAAAGTCAAACTCATTTGCCTGACGACCTCGCTTCACAACTTGAACTTGGGATTGTGCTGTGAGCTGTAACTGTATTGCTGATGTATTTAGTTTTTCAGCAAGTAGTAAATCTTTCAGCCCGGTCATCTTATGACTAGTGAGAATGACGCCAGCTGCATTAGCTATTTTTTCATCTTCATCCTGTTAGAATAGAGAGAAAAATAAAAATAAACATAAGACTAAGTAAAACAGAAATAGCTTGACTTTTAATACATACACATTTGAAGACATATACATGACTTTTTTACATACTTATAAAACTAGACTTTTCTTTTCTTAACTTATATACCATTTTCCAATATGTTATAGTGACCAAAAAAAGGTGTCAACAACAAAAAACGTTACGTCCTAAATGCTATATTTCAAATTTCTATCACCAACCACTTATGAGTTATTGTCGATAGTTAAAAAATAAGGTCATGTAGCAACTAACATTTCTTAATTATCGCAGAAAATCTCAAAAATAAGAGATTGTGTAATAATCAAAAATAAAAATGCAGAACTAGATGTCACCACAGCTATTTGCTAATTGGCAAGTAAAATCTAAATATGACTAGTAAACTTTTACTTATATTAGTTGATGTGGTGGGTAAAAATTTATTTGACCAATAAGCAGTGAAGAAATGAAATAGGCCTTATATTTCTTTATAGATTGAAAATTCTGGGAATATCAAAGGGTATGGAGAATAAATTGAGGCATTACTAATAAATAAGTCTGCGGTAATGGAGAATAAATTCAGGCATTAATAAATAAGTCTGTAAGACTCATATTGCCAAAACAAATCTAATAAACACTCAATTACACCCCACTGTAGTAAATCACGTAAAAACAAAAGTAGAGAAAATGATGAGAACATTTATTTTCAATTTCATGTACTATAGGAAAGGATGACTCTGCTTTCAACTCTTTCAAAACTATTTTCTTTTGTGTGTGTGTGTTTAATTAGTTAAGATACTTTGAAAATAAATTTATTAATTAAATATAACTTTTTTTTTTTTTTTTAAATACTTTTTGTGTTATGAAAGAGCAATAGTGAAAAGAGAAACTCTTATTATGTAAAAAGATCTCCTGTGGATATCAAATTTTTTATGCCTTGGGCACAAGCATGTTCTGTATAAATCATGCAATATGCTTTTGTATATAAGGTACCCCTAAAATTTGCACCAGTGTTAGCCACCCCCACAAAAGACCAGTTAAAAAAAGCATTTAATAATATTAATGCTAGATACTTTAGAACTGGAGAATCTAGCTTGAGCAGATTCAAATTCATAGGTCTTTTGTGAGGGTGGCGAACACTGGTGCAAATTTTAGGAGTGGTGAACACTGGTGTCTTTTCCTTACATACTACATACATTAAAATAAAATAATATTAATACACAACTAATTATAATTCTTCCTCATATTTAATAACTATCTCATGTGATAGTGAATGCATTATTAATGGGATTCTATTCACTTGTTTAAACCTAAAAAAATTTTATCAGATAACTGTGACAATGGTAAAATACTATATAAAAGTTAACATATATTTTGAATGACACTATAAACTGTCATTTGCAATAGTAATAAAATGTGTATTACAAAATTTTGCTTTGATAAGTTTTCTTTTAAAACATTATGCATAAATAAAAGTATATTTTGAACATATTTATCTTTCTTTGACTAGTGACTAACAAAATGGGTTGATAAGAAAATAAGACTTACCAGCTACATTTGCTTGTAGAATTTTTCTACATTTGCAGAGCCAGATCATTATTAATGACTATTCCATGTAACACAGCGATCCTGATTTAACCCTGTATCTTTAATTCAAACTTTAAATGTGTAAATGCTGTAAAATATTACCCCCCCCCCGCTCCGTAATAGTTTTGTTTTATTATAAAAAAGGTTTAATTGGCCAGGGGTGTAAAATACATTTTATATATATATATAATAAAGATGATCTATTAAGCATAGTAGAAGCCAAGCAACAGATACAAGATCACTGAAACACCAATGACCAATAAGATTTTAAAAAAAAAAAAAAAATCATCAGTGGATGAAATACACTAATGTAAAGAAACCAGATCTATTAATTAACAGCCTGCAAAGCAAACGAATCAATAAAGTAAAACAACAAATCTTAACTTAAAACCATAAACTTATCAAAATTAATGAAAAAACAACCCAAGAAACACAAGATAGGAAGAAAGAAACAGGCGGCAAGACTTGTGACTTGCCTATGGGGTTACACTAGTTTTACGCCGGCAACACTCCCCCAGCCTGCCACAACCAGAACAGGAACCATACGGATTTAAAAAAGCAAAATTTCAAAGCAGATGAACAACAATGAAACCACGAAGCAACAATGAAATTCACCGATTGATCACATTGTGTTTAATAGTATAATTAGAACATTAAATATAGTTGACAACTCAAAAAGGAAGAATCTGAAATTTTATTGGAAAAAGAAAGTTTGCATTGTAATACAAAGCAAATGCAACAAGCCTTCTACTTTTTTTTTTTTTTTTTATTTAATTTCACAAACCCACCCAACCATCCAGCCTTACAACACCACCCCACCTCCGTAATCAAACATCTGCCCACCCAACCGCCACCTTTTTTATTGTCTTTTATTATTTTATAATTTTTTTGTTGATATACACAAGAGTGTACACAGCTTTTTTTTTTTTTTTTTGTACTGATATACACACACAAACACTGAGGAGCCAGAAAAACTGATATAGGTGTGTGCAAAGGGATTCGGACATAATATCATGGGAAATCTTGCCGAACAAAATATTGAGTCGACTAAAAAAAAAAAATAATAATAATAATTTATTTCACGTGTGATTTCTGGAGAGGTCACATGGAGCCATATTAATATATATACTCGTATATCATAGGGTAGAATTTCATTATTTTTATCTATATTTAATTTTAAGTTATTTGATTTTCCCCATTCAAAATGTATTTTAAAAACATTATACATCACTGCTGACATCAAAGTTGAACACTGTTCACAAACCTGAATTTAAAATTATAAAATTAATAAACACTATTAAATTCATTATGACTAATCTTGACAAAAGTTAATAAACAGTCTTTAAACTCTTTTAAGCAAAATTCATAACAATTTCTGTGATGGGTTTGTCTGTATGTCAGTGCTCTCACTGAGGTAAATATTCATGTATTGTCATGAAATATTTTATAAGATTACTAATAATTACCCTCATTCAAATAAAATGTATAATGAGTCATTTTATTTGTATCAAATACAATCATCACTCAGAAGAGTCCTTTATTACCCCACAGTCCCATGGATTTATGGACCGTCCTGCAAGATTCATGCTGTGAATTGCCTCTAGGATACCCTTCATACACTAGTTGAGTCCAAGCCACATCATTTTGCGGCATTTCTGCATGCTCACAGGTGCCCTACAGAATATCATGTAGGTGCAGGAGTGCAGAATATGTCCAAATGCTCGAACGAGGTTCGGGGGAAATTTTCAGTATTTCTTTGAGAAAAAATAAAAATGCAAGTCTAAAATAACAATTTACTACTTTGCAATGCTTATAACATAAACTAACAGCTTTATTTTTATGTTACAGTGTATACTTTTTTTTTTTTTTTTTTTTGGGGGGGGGGGGGGGGGGGGGGGATTTCTACGGTCAGAACATTTTCTGTGCCCAGGTGTACCAGTTTTTTTGGCTCTTCAGTGCATAATCTGAATCGATAATTTAAGAGTTAAAAAGAAAAAATAAATAAATAAAAAATTATAGAATTACAAAATTTTTCAGTTACAAAGTACCTTTTTTTAAATTTTATATTCATATAAATACACAATTCATTAAAATAAAATTTTAATTAAAGAAAAAAAGCTGCACTATAGTAATTTTACCTGAAGAAACCTAGTAATTGAATCTAGACTTGATCTGGACTCAACACTGTTGTCCACTACAGGTGTACCATTATGTTTTGAATTTGAAACACCGGGCGTCTCCCCTGAGGACGCATTAGATGAATGAGAAGAAAAGGGTTCTCCGGACCCCAGAAGATACTCAGGATTTAAAATATTATCACCACAAGCAGCAGCTAATGCTCTAATATTAGGATGTGGTTCTTCATCAGAATTAAGCTGCGTTTCTAGTGTCTGTAAAAAATCAGTTTCTTGACCACCAGTAGACCTTTTACTTTTACTTTTAACAGCTTCTGAAGAACTTTTACCCAGTAATTTTGAAGATTTTTCAGAAGATCCATTCATTGAATTTTCTTTTTCAGATTTACAGGACAATTTATCAAAAGACTTTGTTTCATATTTTTCAACATCTGATCCATCAAGATCAGTTTCAAGTTTATTTTTAGGTATAGTAATGTCTACCATCGACCTTACATGGCCAGGGAACTTTGAAATAGTTGAAACTAATGGTTTTGCCCAACCAATATGCAACACAGGAGTTGAAGAGCCTTCTTCCCATTCACACAATCCATCATAGAACCTGAGTAAATGAGCAAAGCATTCAGGGTCTTGCAAAAGGGGCAAACTGGTCTGAACAGAACATGCACTTGTGCTCACAACTTTAACAATATGTGGTATAAGTTCATTTGCTATTTCTAAAAACTCTTTATATATTTCTTCATCTTCTCGACCATAATTATACCTAGAAAAAAGTTTATTAACTTAAGTAATATACTATGAGAAAAAAAAGCAGAAAAAAAAAAGAACCATTTAAATTCTAGCAAAAGTTTAACATATACAGACGAACTCAGCTGTAATATAATCCAAGCAACCGAAGCATTTCTGATACTATAGCCAAGTGACGTAATAACAGAGTTTGATTTAAAAGCAAGTGAAATTGCTCCATGTAACTAATATATAACAATAAAAATATATTTATTAGAAACCAAAAGAGTGCTATTGCTGTATAAAATATATACTATTACATAGTTGCCAATTTTTATGTTTTAACCCTCTGCACTATTGAGGTCACCCTCTGGCATGACAAAACTATTTTCTCCTAAAACTTTAAATCACATCTAGTATGACAATTCATACAGTTAAAAAAAAACAAATTAGTGTTTTTTTTTTAATTCTATAAATAAAAATTGGCTGAGAACAAAATAGAAAAACGATTATAGTGCTAAAGAATAACCACTACTACTTTTTTAACAGTATTTCCCAATACAATTAACTGCAGTACAGATATAATTACTAAAAATGTTTACTAAATCTATTAAAAATTAATAGTAATACATTTTCCAGAAAAATGGGAAGACTTTGCAGTTATGCTATTAAAATACATTTAAGGCCTGCTGCATACACAAGACATGAGTTAAATTTTGACATGAAATGCGACACATGCATACTCGAAATAGAATTTCCTCTCCTACAAACTGTTTAGAGAATGTGCGTATGCCTTGTCGCATCAAACTTTGTCTCATGTCTCTTCAGTATGCAGTCGGTCAAAGAGTTTTCTAAAGAAGGAATCTTTTTTTATTTGAAGTAATTCAAATTAGATATCAATATTTATTTATATCAAAGTTACATATGATAAACATTATGCATGCAATGTTTTGTTAAGCATCCAGAATTTTAGAAAAGTAATATGAAAAAAGTCAATTTGTGGTTTTATTTTTCTGTTTACTTCTCAAAAGATTTAAAAAAAAAAAAAAAAAAAAAAAAAAAAGGAAAAGCAGTCATATGTGTATATAGTTCTGACATTAAAACAGGCCTAAGACTTTATAAGCAAGTTGACAATGTAATCAAGTGTACTATAACTTAGTTCACCTGTATACAGAATTGTCTTAAAAGAGAGTTTTACTAAGTGTTAAAATTAAAATACTTTATATAAATTGAAATATCTCTTTTCAATTTAAAAAAAAAAAAAAAATAGCTAATTTTAAATAATCCTGATAAAATTATCAGATTAAAAAAGTACTTGTTTCTTTTTGCAAAAAAATTTTTGATTATGAAAATTCAGAAATGTTTAACATCTTAAACAACGAAGGCCTGATTTGTCTTTCTATAAACATGTATAAAGCATTTAGTTTTAAATTATTCTTAAAAGGAAACATTAATAAAAATAATAATACAGCACAAAGCCAAAAATTATGTTTAAGTACTTGGATAATATGCAAATTCAAGTGAATACATATATATATATATATATATATATATATATATTACAATTTTTAAACATATTCTGTATTTTTTTTTTTTTTTTTTTTTTAACTTTTAAATAAAAAATATAATTAAAAATTAAACTTGAAAAACAAAACAGATTTATTGAAATATTTGCAAGCAAAAATCAGTACAAGTTACAATAAAATAAAATAAATAAGAAAAACATACTATTTTTAAAACATTTCTGCGTTTTTTTTTTTTTTTTGGTAGTATTTTAGGTTTTTTAATTAAAAGTTTGAGTACAAGTGAAATTATAATAGAATAAATGTTTAAGAATTGTTACTATTATTATAATCTTCTCCCTCCACTTTCAGACTTTGGAAATGCCAGTTTTGAAGATTAATAAGAAATAAAATACTTTTCCGGTTCTTTATTTAGATATATTTATACTTAAAAAAAAATTGCTGTTGATGATGATGATTAACTGAAATTGTCTGGATTTTTGGCATCATACTGTAATTGCATTAAAAAAAAAATAAATAAATAAATAATGCCTAGGATCCCCTACAGCAACAAAGTTAATTTGGGTTATACAATACAGAATGTTTTAATCAAATGTTCATAATTTGGAAAGACTGCTATACTTAACAGTAAGTTTAAAAGCTTAACAAAAATTTAAAATTAGATATAACTGAACTCGTACAGTTTTTAGTAAAAAGTCAGTGAATTTTCACATGTACTCCCTTGGTACCCCTGAGGAAAATCTAACTAGTAGTTAAGTTCCAATCATGATTGCTATAACATTTTCATAGCCATAGTGGCAGTTATTGAGGCCCAAAAGGCTTCAACATCTATTGGAAAATATCAGAGGGCTATAAATGCTGCATTTGAGATAGTGTGTAAATTTACAATATGTTCAGATAAATTTTTACCATGACAGAAGTCTTAAAGAAAAAGGTTCTGTGTCTGTATGATATGAAAGAGCACATCACACATTGATATTTGTACTGGTTTTTTTTTCACTTTCTAGCATAGGAATTTTCTAATCCTTGAAATCTGCTTATTCATAATGTTTCTCAGATGAAATGTTGCTACATCTGAAAAAATTATGCAGTTTTAAATATCACATTCATTTTCAATGCGAGATAATATTTCCACAGCAATGCAACCAATGGCGGATCCAGAACTTGACTTTGTGTGTGTGTGTGTGTGTGTGGAGGGGGGGGGGGGGCTAAGATTTTTCAAAGTGTTATTCTAGACCAATAAAAAATTTACAATTGCAATATTCAATTGTGAATGTCAGTTTTTTTTTTTTTTTTTTTTGAGGGGGAAATCTGCCACTGAATGTAACCTGCTGAGGTCCATCAATTGTTTGCAGTTAGTTATAATACAAAATAAAAACACATACAAAATAAAAACTGTCGTTAAAATTTAAGAATTAAACAACTATTTTTGTTTATTAGTGACAACATATCTCTAACAGAATTTTCTAGTTGACTGTTAAAAATCAGTAACAGTTAATTTGGACACCCTGTATATTTGTATAGAGTAAACATTTTTCAATAAAATGTCAAAGAAAAAAATGAATAACATTTTGTTCAGTTAATCATTGCCACATACAGAAAATACGCCACCAAGCAGGGCAATCATGTTAAAATAGGATTTGATAGTTAAAATAAATACTCAAAGTGTTGTAAGAAAAATCATAAAGTATGGAAAAATTATTTATTTTAAATCTTACCTGTATAGTAAAGACTAAATAATAAATAATTAAAGCTATCTTTTTTATTCAAATTTAAAAAAATGAAATATCACCCAATCATTCAAAATTAAGAGGCCTGTGGCCCAAACGATTTTGATATTCTAAAATAGTGAGCACCAACTGGTGGTCCACACCAAAACTGTGGTGGTCTGTAGAAAAATCTTAATTTTATTTGTATTTTTTAATGTTTTATTAGAAATTAAGCTGATGTTAATTAATATTTCAGAATTTTCTGAATCACTAATACTCATAACATTAGACTCGAGTGATTCCACAGACACCAACTCACCTAAAAAAATAAAAGTTGGTTGCATGACCGACTCAGATTTTCTTTAAATTTGGTACACAGATTGATGATATAAAGGCATGAAAAAGTCCAAATTTTTAGCTACCTACTCCACTTATTTATAGATATACAGGTCCTCGAAGTTTGTCCGCCCCTCAAAATACCAAGAAATTGATATTATTTAATTTTTTTTTCTTAAAAATTGTGTTCATATAATATGAAAGTGTTAGATATCTATGGAAACTAGTTATCCCAGGCATTCAGAAAAAAAAATACTACAATGCTTATAATGAAAATCGTTAAGGTACAGTACTCTTAGAAGTTGCAACCACAAAAATTTGATTTTCCCGATTTTGCTAAAATTGAGGCATCAATTCCAAGAAAAGGAAAATAAAACCAAAGGTTTACTCACTTTTTGGTAGAGTACAGGTGTTCACCATAAATTACTACACAATAAATTACTTGGGTTTCTCACTCCTTCTTGGAAATATTTAAGCTTAAAGACAAACCATAGGGCAAAAACATGCAATTTCGGCCATCTTGGCAGCCATTTTTCTCCTAAAGGGGAGCACTAAAAACTTTTTAATTTTTTTTAAATAAGCTACTGATGTGTTAGCTATTCACAGGAAAAGAGTTTACTTTTGGTTATTATTTGCATAAAGAGATATCTTGCTGATAGTATATGCATGTTTTTCTCTAATACCATATGCTTGTGTTTCCCCTCTCACAGACTTAACATTGATAAAAAAAGATGTAAAAAAACAAAACTTATTGAATATTATATAAATATTGATTTAATACATGTATAAGACTTTATTTACCCTCTGAACGTTACTTAGTTACTTTTAGAAATAGTGTTATTAGGTGAATGAAGCATTGAATAAGGGTGCAACATTCTGATTTTATTATATTCTGGTATTAAAACAAAACTAATGTATACTCTATTTTTGTGATATTTTAAAGAAAGATGTAGGAAACCCTTTATTTTTTAAAAATTCAAGTTAGTATTTAGTGAAGAAATAAAATATTTACAAAACAGAAACACCTCATTTTATGTAATCTCAAAGAAGCGTACACAATTTTTAAACAGGAATATCCCAATCACAAGATTGGATTATCTAAATTTGCTAATTTGTGACCGAAGTGGTGTGTGTTAGCTGGTAGTACAGGAATTCATTCAGTCTGTCTGTATGATTCACTAAAATGACAGGCTAATGATGGCATCTCTAAAATAATCTATTAAACCATATATCAGTGATTTTTTTGTCTCATTATGTGTGTGACATTAACAATGAAGCATGTATGTTAGGATTTTGTTCACAGTGTCCACTCCAAACTACATTTGAAGAATTTTTAGATATGTTAATGGATGATTATGATGAAGAATCTGAAGTGATGTTTCAACGGTGGATAACTACAGTTCATTCAACACTCATAAAGTTACTTTGTCTGCACCTGATTTTAAATCGGAACTTTTTATTGAAAATTAAGTCCTAGGCAAAACACCATTACATTGCAAAATCTCAATTAGAGTATTTAAAAACAAGAAAAGCAGAACTAAAACCAGATGAGTGCATTTTATTACTTGATTTTTCTGAAAATTTTACTTTTATTGTACAGGATGCAATACAGGGATATCACTGGGAAAACACACAAGCTACACTCCATCCTTTATTAGCGTATGTTCGGCCAAATGGATAACCTAAAAGTTATTTCTATGTGTATTATCAGTGACTGTTTGACACATGATACAGTGGCAGTAGTTTCTTTTTAAAGTCCTGTAATTCCATATTTAACATCACAATATCCAGACATATAGAAAATAATTTATTTCAGTGGTGGTAGCTCAGCGCAGTACAAAAACAAGAAAAACTTTTTAAATTTATGCCAACATAAAGATGATTTCAAACTAAATGCTAAGTGACATTTTTTTTTGCCACTTCCCATGGCAAAAGCCCGTGTGATGCCACTGGAGGCACAGTTAAAAGGTCTGCTTACAGAACCAGCTTGCAACGTCTTTACAAGGATCAGATAATTTCTCCACGTGATTTGTTTCATTATTGCACAGGTAATTTTAAAAATATTAAGTTTTTCTTTGCATCTGAAGAATATGTAGAAGAAACAAGAGCATTGCTTTCTGAAAGACTAATTTTCGCTGTAAGAATTGAGGGTATCAGGGATTATCATAAATTTATTCCTATCAGTAAATCTGTGCTTTTAGTTTCCATTGTATCTACATTACAAACATATCGAATCAGATTGAAGTATCTGCAGTAGGTAAGCAACATGTCAAAAATTTAGTCTTAATAATATTTATAAAGGTTTTTATGTTGCTTGCATGTATGATAAGAAATGGTGGTTAGGAGCTGTCTTAGAAAACTGTTTTGAAAAAGGTGATGTTCAATTACAATTTATGCATCCTCATGGCCCCTGCCAAAACTTTTACTGGCCAGAGATGCTGGATTTCATACAAGCACCTGTTAGATATAGTACCAATGCCATCAGCAGCAGCAGCCACAGGATGCATGTTTTTAATATCAAATGATACCGTGAAAAAAATACAGGAACTTATGCTTGCAGTTAAATAAAATTCTGTACACATCAATTTTTAATATATTGCTGTATTTCAAATATATTTGCTTATTAAGTAAATATTTATAGCTCCTTTATTTTGATTGATTTTTCAAGAAATTATTTAGTACATTATAATTACAGACGGACAACGTCCAGTTTTGGAAAAATTCTATTTCTTGTTTTCATCAAATATCTAATTTTGCTATAAAATGTAGAAATTATTTTTTTTAAATTATTATTAAATAATTTAATATATTAAATTTCTTGAATTCTTGTATAGATAGTGCAGCTATTAATATATGCATTATTATTTTTCCTTTTTATTAATGTTAAGTCTATGAGAGGGGGAACACAAGCATATGGTATTAGAGAAAAACATGCATATACTATCAGCAGGATATATCTTTATGCAAATAATAACCAAAAGTATACTCTTTTCCTGTGAATAGCTAACACATCAGTAGCTTATTTAAAAAAAATAAAAAAGTTTCTAGTGCTCCCCCTTTAGGAGTAAAATGGCTGCCAAGATGGCTGAAAATGCATGTTTTTGTCCTATGGTTTGTCTTTAAGCTTAAATATTTCCAAGAAGGAGTGAGAAACTCAAGTAATTTATTGTGTAGTAATTTATGATGAACACCTGTACTCTACCAGAAAGTGAGTAAACCTTTGGTTTTATTTTCCTTTCTTTGGAATTGATGTCTCAATTTTAACAAAATCGGGAAAATCAAATTTTTGTAGTTGCAACTTCTAAGAGTACTGTACCTTAACGATTTTCATTATAAACATTGTAGTATTTTTTTTCTGAATGCCTGGAATAACTAGTTTCCATAGATACCTAACACTTTCATATTGCATGAGTACAATTTTTAAGAAAAAAAAAAATTAAATAACATCAATTTTTTGGTATTTTGAGGGAACGGACAAACTTTGAGGACCTGTATATCTATAAATAAGTGGAGCAGGTAGCTAAAAATTTGGACTTTTTCATGCCTCTATATCATCAATCTGTGTACCAAATTTAAAGAAAATCCAAGTCGGTCATGCAACCCTCATTAGGTGAGTTGGTATGGAATCGCTCACTCGGAATTTTTCTGGATGAGAAAGAAAAAAAATGGAATAAGCTTTCATCACAAAAATTTGAACTGTAAGTATCAGGCATAATTATAACTCTGATTTTCTAGCTAGAAATCGATTAGAATATTCAAATTCTTTAAAGGTTTAAAATGTACACTAAACGTTTAATTTACCATAGGATTTTAATAATCTAACAATATATTATACATATTACTAGATTTAGTAAATACAGTTTTATACATGCAAATAGAAATTTATCACTGTTATTAAATCTTTCGTCCCAGTTTCTTATGGTATGGAAGCAATAAAAATATATTCACATGCTTTCTGTGCAATTGTTTTATTACAATCAAAAAAACCTTTAAGCATTGTTTTAATGATTAAATAAGTATTTACATTTCCTTTTATAATAAAATAAGCATTTATAGTGTTTTATATAAATAGGCTTATTTCATATTTATTAAATGAACAATCTCTGATTATTATTCTAGAAATATATCTAAGTTTTTTTTTTTTTTTTTTAATAATATTTGTGGTCTGCAGGATTTTGAATTATGAATTTGGTGGTCCGTGGGATTTTGAATTGTGAATTTAGTGGTCCATTAAGTCAAAAAGGTTGGCAACTGCTATTTTAAAATATTTAAACATTTTACTTATCAAAACTGAAGGTAAGAAAATGAATGATGTTAATGTAAAATTAAGAAAATTGTCACATTTTAACAAAAGTGCATTGTGTCAACCTTTCAGCATATATAAAAATACAATCAAGAAAATAAAATAATCCTAAATGAAAAATTACTTTCTTATGACATCTGCAGCATTTGCCCATGCTTCCAAAGCACCTTTATAGCGTCCATTACGATACAAATAACCGCCAAGGTAAGTATAAGGATAAACATGCATGTTGTTGTAGAAGCTTTGAGCTGCCAAAATGCTTTCTCTAAACAGTTCGATTGGAGGCGGCCTTCCAGGACTCGGAGATATTTCTTCTAAATCGCCTAGATTACCTAAAGCCATTGGATATGTCTTTAAATGGTTTAAATCATAAAGTAGCCACAGTAGTTGCTGAAAGAAAGAAGATAAAAATGAGTGAAAAGAGAAGTATTTCATATACAAATATAATTAAAGTGACTTAGCACAGTTTCTGCCAGAAAGTTTTAGGAGAGTGCTGCATCCTGCCTGCCTTTTAGTTAGCATCTTAACTGCCGTGTGATCCATCAGTGGATCACACTCAAATGTGATGAAAAAATATTCTTAAGTTTTCCAGATCATTTACATATATACAGTAAAGCACCATTTATACGTCTTTTTAGTGAAGTCCCGATTCATTCCTATTCATTTTAATGCAAAAATTCTTCGTTTATACGGCGCTAATATCAGTTATACGCCTTTTCCAATCTACTAAAATTCGCAAAATTTCTCGACCTGTCATTTTTCACAGGGTTCCCACTCTTAAAAAAGAAAAAAATTCAAGGACTTTTCAAGGTCTATTTGAAAATTTTCAAGGACTAGGGGAAAATCGCAGAATGCTAGGCATATACACAAAACTTTAGTAACTATTTTCATTAGTAATACTTTTTTTATAATTAGAATAACTTTGCCTGTTTTCACAATACATTTTTGATGGATTGACCAAATTAACTCTTACAAGAGTCAAAAAACGATTAGTTCAAGATTTGGAATCATTATGATTATTCTTAAGTTTTTAGGTTTGAGTCCTGGTCTGGTCACTTTCTGCTCAAAATTAATGACCAGTCCATCAAACAGGTATGAGACTGGCAAAAAAAAAAAAAAAATTGAAACTATATGCAAAAGCAAGACAATGAAATAAGAATTTTATGACAAAATCATTATATTAGACAATGGCGTGTGCATGTGGAGATGGAGATAGTTTAGCCTTGACAGAATTCGCGCTAAGTCTGTCTATTGGAGTAGAATTCAAGGATTTTCAAGGACTTTGCACAAAATTCAAGTACTTCTTAAGGACTTTCAAGGACCGTGAGAACCCTGTTTCATTCTAAATAATACGGATTTTTCCTAGAAAGCATCTTAAATGGAGGAGCCCAGGAAAGATCGAAGAATACTGACCAAAGAATGAATTGAATTCACAGCAGAATATTTAATACTCATAGACAAGCAGCAAATGAGACAAATATTAAAGATTGTTAATGTTATTAAATAACTATCTGCATGGACATAAATCGTATGCTTGTTATTAAAAATATGCAATATATATAATTAATGTTCAAAATGTGTTCATATAGCTCTTAAGAAATGTAATATAATACTCAATATATGGTATATGTAATTGGTACCCAGTCATGCATTAATAGTATGATTTTTCTCACTTTTTATAATAAAACTTTTTTTTTTTTAAATTAATTATTTCTTCAATAAATGTCTTCAAAAAATGTATAATATACATTTACTAACTTAAGAAGCTTAATTAGTATTTTCATATAAATTTTGTTTAAGTATCATTAAATTTGTAGTAATCAAAGTAATTAGTAATATTATAAAAATTTCGATTATATGTCTTTTCATTTATACGTCTTTTTACGTCAGTCCCTTCAAAGACGTATAAACGGTGCTTTACTCTATATATATTGGTAATACATTATGTAACAAGACAGGCGGTATTGTCATCCTAGCACAGAATTATTTTAGCCCGATATTAACTTTGCAGGGGTCGATCCAGGTTTTAATTTTTGGGTCCCTTTTTTGTGAAAAACAAAATATTTTTGTGAAATTTTTATTTATTTTTGTGAAATATAAAAAAAATTGTGAAAAAGTAAAATACTGTGTAAAATCTTCAGTTTTTACAATCACTTTATGTAATGTTTAATTGTTTAATATCAAGTTAATAGAGTTTCGTTGAGCCAAATTAAAGCATAAATTAAAAATAATACTGAAAATATGAAAACATTTAATAAAAGGATCATTTTTATAAAACAAAATCTTGTGAAGGGACTCATTTTATAAATTTTGAATTTTGTGAAGGGTCCCTTTGTATGGATTTGAATTTTGTGAACAGGGTTGTAGTGATTTAAATCAATTGATTTAAATCGCTGATTTAAATCATGATTTAAATCAATTGATTTTTTTGAAAAAAATCACTGATTTAAATCATTTTTTTTAAATACCAAAGTTATTGGCTTTAATGGAATGAAATTGTTTATCAAACTTTAAAAAAGTGAGATTTTTAATTAGTTTCTTATGTAAATTTAAAAAAAATGTTTGTAAAATATAACAAAATATTTCATTAAACGAACTAATATTTCTCATTTCTTAACTTTAGATTCATCTCTACTAAGCAACATTAATAAACACAAAAATAAATTATACCTTAACTTTTTAAAATTATTTTTATACATATTATTATATATTTTAATAATTCATTATATTTTAATTATTTATACAAGCACTGGTGTATGAATTGTAAATATTTAATTAGTATACAATTCATTAATTTATGTTATATATATATTCCAGTTCGCCATTGTCCACCTTGTGGGTGAGATTTCGAAAAGAAAATATTTCCTTGTTTATTTAGCTCTCATACCAGTATATGTCATTTAACAATGTCTCATATCATATTTTAATAATAATAGCATATTTTACATTGTAGTGTTTAAAAAGCCCTGAAGGCTCCAAAAAGTTTTAAAAACATCATAACATTTTAATTTAACAACATACAACCAGTTAACTATAATTCGAGGCTGCTCTCACTGCTTGTTTAATGAATTGTACCCTCTAAATACAGGGGTCTGTCCAGACTCTGTCACACAGAGTCCTGTTTTTGTGAAATTGTGAAAAATTCTACATGTAATTTCGTAAATCTAAATTTAGTGTGAAAATAATGTTCTTCACAAACTTTTGGCTAGGGTTCTTTTTTTTTTTTTTTTGTGAAATTGTGAAAAATGTAATTTTGCAAAATAAAATTATAATTAAGATTTAATTTTTGACAATGACAGTTTAGTTTTATAGAACTAAACTCACACATATGCACAGAAGTCCTTTATAAATTAGAAATTGAGTATCAGCTTTTTGGGAGAAATACAACAAAAACGTCTGATTATTCAGGCAGTCTATGTTCGTTCCACTGAAGATTAATTTTGAAAATGAGAGATTTATCAAAGGTCTAAGGAGAAAAATTTTATGAAGGGTCCTGTTTTGGGATAAATAATTTTGTGAAGGGTCCATTTTTTAAGATATAAAATTTTGTGAAAGTTCCTTTAATGGACCCAGGTTTGCCTCTGAACAGACCCCTGAAATATAAAAAAGATAAAAGAATAAGTGAAAGTATTAAGACGGTAATGAAAATGTGAATTCTGTTAATGGGTAAAGTGTGAAAAAATTTTCTTGATTCAAATGATATTTGTTAAACTTAAGTAAGAATTTTTTAGGATATAATATTTTTTTCTCCCTTTAATTCCCTATTCTTTTTATTTTGATTAGAAACTATGAGTAAAAATTTCTTTTTCTTAATACATTGCTTCAATTTATGTCATTTTTCCTATTGAATTATCCTTTTCCAAAGTTATTTTACGTGTTCAATACTGTGGGTAAGATTTTACTTTATTTCAATACATTATTGTAGCTACAAGTCAAAGTTACAAGTTGAGTGGCTCATACTACCACATTTATGATTGCCATAAAATTACACTTGTTACAAAGATACCATGTTGAATAAAAATATTGGTAATAAATGCCTACATGGATTTTTTCTATGGGAATAGTTACTATTTATATTTTTATAATATAAGTAAAATAATTGATAGTGTGTATATTGTGCATGCATATAGCATATATATATATATACACACACATAATAAAATACCAATGTTGTACAATAATGTATGATTACATAATAAAAATCATTAAAATCAAATAAATCTTGATTTAAATAAAAAAAATCTGATTTAAATCAAAAAAAGCGATTTTTTTGAAAAAAATCAAAAAAATCCACAACCCTGTTTGTGAAGGGTCCCTTTTTATGAATTTGAAATTTGTGAAGGGTCCCTTTTTATGAATTTGAATTTTGTGAAGGGTCCCTTTTTAGTATGTGGAATTTTGTGAAGGGGCCGCAAAAGGGATCCAAATTTTGCCTGGATCGGCCCCTGCTTTGTAACCTCTGTTAAAACATGAGTTAATTATTGGTACCTTTTTAAAATACTTTTAGCAAAATTATTACAGATTGGATGATGCTATGTTACAATCCATCATAACAGTGCAAGTTTTTGCATTATCTTATAATTTGAATCAAGAAAAACATAAGAACTAGAAAAAAAAAAAATTATTTTTGCAGATTTTACAATAATTTTAATGAAATTTTTCATTTTTCATGAGATTTCCCTTAAATTTGGAGCCCAAATCCTTATGCCCTTAGTATTCCAGGCTTTTCATGTTTTCCCTAATATGTATGAATGCTGGTGATAGTTTTTTTTTTTTTTTGGGGGGGGGGGGGGATAGAAGGTGGACCTTGTGATTTTATATTGATGCTTAATATAAAATCACGAGATTAAATATGCATTTTACTATTCACAAACAAAAAAGCTATTTCTTTGTAAAATGTGCCATTTTCCACCTCCACAAATGTTCTATTTTTAGTGGCACTTTGGCCTCTTTATTCTACGTAACAGTACCCTGCTTTTTTTTTTAAACCTAGGACAAACTCTGGAACTACTTTATTCTTTTAATATATGCAGTCATATTATGAAACATCTTGCCTACCGATTACCCAAAAATTTCGTAAATATGTTTGGGTAAAATATATACCATTTTTCAGGGGTGCAGAAAATGTTCAGACCTCTGAAATTTCTCTCAAACACATTCTAAATTTCACCAAAAAATAACGCAAGAACCTATTATCAGAGGTTTTTTAACTTTTTTTTTTTTTTTTTTTTTTTTTTTTTGGGGGGGGGGGGGGGGGAATCTTTCTGAAGTCCAAATATTGAGTGAAATTTTTATAAGCTACTATATTACAAGGTTTTTTTTTAATGAAAAACTTCATTAAAATTTAATGTTCCTATTAATGTTCCAGCAGATGGAGTAAGTTTTTTCCCCCTCACAGTAGATATTCCCCCCCCCCATTTTCACTTTTATTTTTGTTTAAGAAAATGTTTAAAATTACCTCAGACAGCCAAATTTCCCCCACCCCTCGTTTGCACGTTTAGACATATTCTGCACCTCTACCTTTTCTTATATGTCTGGTTTTAAGTTGATATATTTTTAACCAATTGGAATAACTTAATTTAAATGATCAACTCAGAACCCTTGTGGTATTTTACATCTTTTGGTACCTTTTGTGTCTTTCTGCATTTTTGGGTTTGTGAGAAGACAGCTGAGCATACTTACAACCAGATTTTAATAATATGATATTTAATGCACTTCATTATAGAAACAGGATTATTCTTTATTTTAATCAAATGCAGTTGTTATTGTATACAGAAACTGAAACTTACTACAGCATATATAAAATAAAAATTTCAAACCTGCTGAAGGTGAGCAAGCTCAATGCTGTCAGACATAGCATTGATTGAGGGATTTATTCCAGAAACTAAAGCAGCTACTTCCATGCGACGTGTGCATTTTACAGGGTAACCATTTAAATAAAGCCATGATTTTTCAGTGACACCACAAGTGACAGGTTGACCTCTTTTATCTTCATTGCCTTTACCTAAATTAAAAGACAAAAAATATATTAATGCAAATTTGATTAATCTATCTGATATATTTTTAAATCCTCCTGTATTATAAATAAGTTTTGTTTTCCTTTCTTTTAATAACAGCAGTTCCCTCTTTATACTTACATATACTAGCAAGCTGGCCCTCTTCACTAGTCACTATATTTAAAGCATTTTTAAAAAATTGAATAACTATAATAATGTTTAAATAAATATATTTCGATTGACGATTATTTACAAAAAATTAAAAACATGGACAAGTACTGTGATATACTTTACAGCACTTAACAAAATGCAAATGACATTTAGTTATTTGAGTTTCATTACCTGGTTACAAATGTAGTTAATTTAAAATAAACTAAATATGCATTCACATTAAAGAACAACTTTAATATAGGACTCCCTTGGCAAAATTTGAAATGTAACACCGAAGTAGCTCGGGCGATTTTCATAAAGGTCTTTACTTATGCAACTGCAGTAGCCATTTTAATTCATAAGTAAAATACCAAAAAATAAGAATCACCAATAAGATCCTATACTAAAGCTGTGCTCACATTATTTTATAGATGATAAAATGGAGAAAAAAAAAAGGACTATTCGATTTAAATTAATATTTAAAAATAGAAAATTGTAAGGATTTAATTTTATGAAATGAATGCCTATTTTTATTCTATTTATTTTTTTTTTATTTATTATCATTATTATTTTTTTTTCATCAACATTTTTTTGTAAAGAAATTATTCTTTAATTAAAAAAATAAATAAATGAAACAAAAAATTGTAAGGATTTAATTTTATGAAACGAATGTCTATTTTTATTCTATTTATTTATTTATTTATTTATTATTATTATTTTTGATCAACATTTTTTTAAAAGTAATTATTCTTTAATTAAAAAAATAAATAAATGAAACAAAAAATTGTAAGGATTTAATTTTATGAAATGAATGCCTAATTTTATTCTATTTATTTTTTCATCAACTTTTTTTTTTTTTTTTTTTGCCTTTTTAAAAAATTTAAAGTTAAAAGGAGGTTCTTATTTAATATCTTTTGAACCAATTATCTGATAGAACTAAAAAATACAGCATTAGTCTTTTGATTTTATCTTGATTAATAAAAGTACCAATTTTCTTAGTGATCGGTTGTAAGGTGTACTTTGTATAGTGAATTAAAGCCTGATACAACATGACATACATTTTATCAAAGCAAAATAGCAGTCCAGAACTTTTCTCTTTTTTTTTTGGGGGGGGGGCACTATTTGGGAGGCCTCTTGCTTATATAAGATATTACATAAGATACTTAAGATTATACATAATTTCACAAATTTTGCATAAATAAATACATATTAAATGACTGTAATTTTAATTCATGGATGAAAATAAAAAAATATTCTAGCATTCAGTAAATAAAAATAAGCAATATTTGTGATTAGATTAAAAAAAAAAAAATCTGTCATCCAACCATAAATTTTAGATAAATTACCTATAAATTACTTTCACATCTAACTTTTAAGTATAATTCCTGATTGATTCAGAAATTAAATAATGTAATTTTGATTTTTAAAAGAGAACAAATTAATCCATGTTTTGGCTGATAGTGGTGAAAAAAATGCAAAACTTGGTATATGTTTGAATATAGCTGTATTTTCTGTCTATGTAAAGAACGTGTAAAGAAATTTATCTTTGATAATGAAAATGATCATGACTTTCACTTAAGAGTTACACATCAAAATAGCCATTTCTCCCTTCCAATGCAATTGTATGAGATTATTGTTACTTTACTTAGTGTTTTAAAGATATCTCATATAAAAATGGAACTTTACAAAATTTTTATTACAAATTCCATTTTTTGAATACATCGCCTTTTATCTAAGTTAGAATTTTTAAATATACATTATGAATTAAAGGGGAATGTCTTATGGATGAATAGGAATCATTTCAGGTTACTAATTAATTAGCCCATGTTTATGCTTGTTTCAGAGAAAACTATGGAAAACTCTAAACAACTAGGCAGACAAGTGCAACCTGAGATTGAACCAGACACCTCACATTTACCAGCATCAAGGACAGAACTCCTTGGCTGCTGGTGAGGTCTAAAAAATAACTTTGGACAAAGTACAAGAAAAATTTTAATGCTGGAGCTTTCGATAAAATACATTTTACAAAAATGAGATACACTAACAAGGAGAGGTCACAACATGGAAAACTAAGATCGGGGCAAAATTCTGCAGGACTGTAGTATACGATGAAGGCAGGGATGATTGTGACTAAAAGGTAAAAACCCTGAAAATTAAAGCCTTGAATAAAAAAGGATACTCAAATTATTTAGATCACAAGCACTCAATCTCTTTAGTATTTGTCCACATGCCACCTGGATGACAAATCAACAACTGATAACAACAAAAGATAATTTTTTAGGAAATATGAAAATACAGATAGATTCATTAAAAACCCTGAAATCAGGGGGAACCCCTGAACACAAACACCCCCGTGAAGATACAACATATTAAAGCAGTAGGACCCACTAGCCACAGAATTTCGAGAAAAAAGGTTTAAAGTTTCAGTAATCTTTAAATACAAGTTATTTCACAACGTCAACAACACTCCAACGGCGTGGTCAGCAAAGTAAATGGTTGTCACGCAGAGGGCCCGGGTTCAAGGTTACTGAAGGTAATTTCCCCCCCTTCCCCCTGCTTTTATTTATTTAATCTAAACTTTTTATTTTACTGTTACTTTCTCTTATAATTCAATTCAAAATTTAAAAATTTTAATAAATAATAATTCTTTTTTTTTTTTTTTTTTTTCCCTTGAACTTAAAAAAAAAAAAAAAAAAAAAAAAAAAGTAGGTTTTAAAAATTTAACTTAAAAAATAAATTTCAGCTTTGCTTTAATTATAAAAAAAAAATAAAAATGAAGAAAACCTTTTATTTAATATATATAGTTCGGCTTTCACGAGTTGGCCCCTGTCAATCAAGCGTGATGTAGGCAGCGACGATTCTATTACCTCAAAATCGGTTGAGGGAGAAAAGGGAGTACGTTTGCTATCCTTACGAGTTCTGCGACATTTTGGCAAAAATATTTTTTATTATTCATGTACTTATTTGCACATTAGGAGAAATTTTAGGGTTTGCAATGTTATTAGGTGTACAAATTAATTCAGTCCGTTTTTTAGCAATAAAAAAAGTATTTATTATTAAACCAAAACAAAAAATACATTATTCAAAGTATTGTCCATTATTTTCTACTATTTTTT